>CM033330.1:12654438-13254438 GCA_019359835.1 Pharus latifolius
TTTATCGGCAGAGAGCTGGAGATGGAGAGGATTGGGGGATGTTTGTCGGTGGAGGAGGTTTGATTGGGGGAGTTTTCTCGGCGGCCGGAGAGCTGGAGATGGAGAGGGGAGGTTTGTCGGTGGAGGAGTTTGATTGGGGGTTTTCTCAGCAGCCGGAGAGAGGTCTAATTCTCGGTGGAGGTTGGATTGGGGGAACCGATCGAGGGAAGCAGGGAATTAAGATAACTAATAATCTGTAGAGGAAGATTTTATATTTGGCGCAAAACCAACAAATTAGCTGAAAATATTTTTTCATGAAAATTTCCCTCCCAAAATAATAAATCTGTTATTATTTTGCTGAAAATTTTCAGTTTTACGTCAAAAAATATATAAATTACTTATTCCTAGCGGTAGATCTACTAAAAATAATAATTTTTCCCAACTGGTATATCGGTGAAAAATAAAAATTATATTTTCAACTATAGAACTGCTGGTAAAAAAAAAAATTTCCCAGCGGAAAAAATATTCTCAGCTGTAGATCTGCTAAAAAAAATCTTTTCCCAAACTGATCTACAGCTTGCTATATATTATTTATTCCTAGCGGTAGATCTGCTAAAAATAATAATTTTTCCTAGCTGACACATCGGTGAAAAATCAAAATTATATTTTCATCTGTAGGACTGCTGGGAAAAACTTTTTTTCCCAGCAATTTTACAGCTTGCGCTGTACTACCGTGTTGTAGTGACAGTGGCACCGAGGCCGCGTACGCAGCCAGGATGCTCATTGTTTCCTAGCGCCGTCGTGAGGATATCCCTGTCCCTCCTTGGGTTGAACTCTTCAGATGCCGCCTGCGAACTTAGCATCACCTGCAACAGGAGAACTTAGCAATACAACCCATTGCATGTGTGTTACGAGGATAGTACGTGATCGTACAATCTTACAAGTTGGTCGATCACTTCCCTGTCCACAGGGTTATTCACAGAGACGCTTCAGGAGGAGGTCATCGTCGATCTTGCTCGGCACCAATTGCGGGCGCGCACGTCCGCTATGGCCGCATAAGGACCGTTGGCCGAAGACTGGGGAGCCTCCTTGTCCTGCTTCCTCCACAACGCCTTCTTCCCCACATACCCACTGGTGCCTAGTCTGTGTGGGTGGGTATTCTTGGCCTGGTTAGCCTGGCCCTTCGCACTAAGCTCTTGGAACTCTGGCTTGGCCTTCATCTCGACGAACTGCTACCATGCCTCGGGAGTCGCGAAAGGGAAGTCATCGAAGGGGGTCTTCGACTCCTTCACATACCGCCTGACAAGGTGGCTCTTAAAGTTCCTCCACGCCTTGTTTATTGACATCAATGTCCTCCGGCTGACGGTGAACTGGCGATCCTCGGGAATGTGAAACGCCGCCTGCATTTCTTCCCACAGCGCATCCTTGAACTCTGGGGGCACTTGACCCCAGTCGGAGGTGGTGATGGGCACCCGCTCCCTTGCCACTTTGCCGCATAGTGAGCGGTACTGACCGACAAGTTTGCCTGGAGCTTCCGGCACACCATTGTCATCGAACTGGACGTGCTGCTTTTCCCAGTTGTCCAGACGTGCGCATGTCGTCCGGCCTCGCCCCTTTCTCTTCTGCGACTGGGTCACGGTGGACGCGGCGACCTCCGGCCCAGGCGTCTCATCGCCAGGGAGGTCACTCTGACTCCCCGAGTGGTGCATTTCGTCACCAGACATATCAGTTCCTAACATAAGTGAAAGAGTGAACCGTTTAAGTAAATCTGAAACTAATAATTCTATAACAAAACGCATATACTTATAATTAACCAAGAATGAAAGAAACGGTGGGGAGGCGACAGAGGTGATCGCGTCGGAAGGTGGGAGGGCGATGGAGGTGATAGTGGCTGACGGTGGAAAGGCGATGCAGGTGATCGCGACGGACGGAGAGGAGGAGATGGAGGTGATCACACCGGACTGTGGGGAGGCGATGGAGGTGATCGCGATAGACGGTGCGAGTGCGGAGAGAGCTAGGGCAAACAGTCGCGAAGTCTGGAAATGAGCGGGACAAAGCCCACCATGAACTATGTACCGCATAGAGATTATCACAGTCGGTCCTATATTCACAACCGTCTGTGATAATATTATCACAGTCGGTCCTACATTCACAACCGTCTGTGATAATATTATCACAGTCGATTCTCACGTCAGAACCGTCTGTGGTAATCTCCATAGTGATAATCTCTAGAGAGATTATCATAGACGGTTTTGAGTTGAGAACCGACTATGACTGAGATTATCACAGACGGTTTGGACTTGAGAACCGACGGTGCATGTTAAGAACTCGAAGCGTCGGACACTGTTGGAAATATCACAATCGGTTCTAGATTCATACCCATATGTGATAATTCATAACCGTCTATGATAATCTCTCTAGTGACCGTCTTCTACGCAATTTGTAGAGTTTAACAACTTGAAACTCTGTAGCTCTGCAACTCTGAATGCTCGAAAACTTGTTTTAAATGAACACTCAGATATTTCAAATGGAGTCCAAATGCTCCATAGATTGGTTACAATGTAGATCCGAAAATTGGTTACAATGTGGAGCATGCTCAAATAAATTTAACATACAATGTGGAGCATACTCAAATAAATGTTACATACAAATGGGGACTTTGACCGAAAATTTCCACATACACAACCATGTTATCCTCAACTTTCCACTTGTCGTGGCCCTGCAAAGACGAGAATTAGAGGAGATATATAAGCTATACCGATGGAAACAGAGAGATAAGGACGTACGGTTGATTACCTTTAAAGCATAACCCTTCCTGGTGATCCATACGCACGTAACTGTTTTCGTCGGTGTCTTCAGTATCGACCCATATGCCATCTCCAAGTGGAGGCATCTCATCAAATTGATTGTATTTCTCCTCGTCTATGACATTTTCAACTCCAACAATCCTTCTCTTGCCATGAAGGACGATGTGCCACTTCTTATTGGCCGGGTCAGTGACATAAATGACCTGAATGGCTTGCTTTGCAAGTATGAATGGCTCATCTTTATAAGTAACTCGATCGAGATCCACAGAAGTGAAACCGCAACTGCCAACCTTCACACCCTGTGGGATTTGGACCCATCGGCATCGAAACAGGGGAATCTTGAACAGTACGTAATCGAGCTCCCAAATTTCTTCAATGAACCCATAGTACGAGTTCAATCCACATACTACCCTTGTTGGCCTGTCTCGCTGAACTCCTCATGGAAATCTTCTACGCCCACTCTACTATTTTGCACAGTGCTCTTTCAATTTGAGCTTTCGTGTAAAATGTGTACCCATTGATGTCGTATCCCTGCCATGTCTGTACACTAAACGTGGGCCCTTTTGCCAACCATTTAAGGTTCTCACTTGCGGACTCTCCGGTGATTCGCACTTTCATCCACGCGTTGAATTGACTGTTATGTTCTCCCGTGATCCAAACCTCGGATCGGCGAGGATTGTCTTGTCGTAGCATCTCCTTGTGCTTGTGGATGTACGGAGACACATCTGTCATGTGTTGCAAGACCCAAAAATGAGCTTTCGAGTACATATCGAAATTAGGAGTGATGGCTCTCCATCCAATAGTGCCAACACCATCAGGCCTCCCCTTGTGACGAGACACAGGAACTCCTATTGCTTCTACCTCGGCCATGTAATCGACGTAGAACTCAACAACCTCTTCCGCTGCATAACCTTCGACAATGCTACCCTCGGGTCGGGACCGATTCCTCACGTAGGCCTTAAGTACACCCATGTACCTCTCGAATGGATACATATAACGTAGGAACACGGGTCCACATATCTTGATTTCTCTGACAAGGTGGACAGTGAGATGGACAATGATATCAAAAAACGACGGAGGAAAATACATCTCAAGCTGACAGAGAGTTCGAACCACCTCGCTCTGCAAAGAATCTAGTCCATCGGGATCAATGAACTTGCAAGAAATTACATTGAAGAAAAAACACAGCCTCGTGATCGTCTCTCTGACCATATGTGGCAGAATACTGCGGATGGCAACAGGAAGCATTTGTGTCATCAACACGTGACAATCATGAGACTTCATACCCAGCAATTTCAAATCGCCCATGGACACAAGCTTTTTCATATTTGTGGAGTAACTCGATGGAACTTTAACACCATAGAGACACTTACAGAGTTTTGTCCTCTCAGCCTTGCACAAAGTGTAGCATGCAGGGGGGAGGTATATACAGCCTTTATCGTCCTCTCTCGATGCTAGCTCGGGCCGGATTTTCATTTCGATCATGTCACGCCGCACATTGACGCCATCCTTTGTCTTCCCCGGAATGTTCAGTAATAGGCCGATTAAACTGTCGCAAACATTCTTCTCTACATGCATGACATCAATGCAATGATGAACCTCTAAATGCTCCCAATACGGTAAGTCCCAAAATATCGATCTCTTCTTCCAAGTGTTCTTCGTGCGGGGTTTCAATTTATGACCATTTCCAAACACAACGTCTATGTCCTTCACCCGTGAGTAAACTTCTTTCCGCGTGTAGGCTTCGGGGCTAAACCATCTTCCTTGTGGCCACCAAATTCCCTCTTCCTCTTACGATACGCGTCATTCTTCAGAAGAAACCTACGGTGACGCATGTACACTGTTTTCCTGCAATTCTTCGTCCACACGCTCTCAGTCTGATCTTCGCAGTGGGGGCAGGCTTTGGCTCCTTTCGTACTACGGCCCGACAAATTTCCAAGGGCAGGGAAATCGTTGATGGTGTAGAATATCATAGCACGTAGGATGAAGGTCTCTCGTTTGTATGCGTCCCATTCCACATTGTTAGGGGATCTTCTATCAATGGTGTTAGGTACACATCAATATCGTTTCCAGGTTGTTTTGATCCTGAGATAAGTAGAGACATCATGATGTACTTGTGCTTCGTACACAACCAAGGAGGAAGGTTGTAGATACACAAAAGAACCGGCCAAGTGCTATGCCGACTGCTCATGTTACCAAAAGGATTAATTCCATCGGTACTCAACCCGAACCTTATATTCCTCAATTCTGCTGTGAAGTTAACAAATTCCCTATTGATGTTTCTCCACTGCAAAGAATCAGAGGGGTGTCTCAGCTTTCCATCCTTCTTCCGGTCTTCTGAGTGCCAATGCAGTAATTTTGCCTGTTTATGGTTTGCAAACAAACGCTGCAAGTGGGGAATGACGGGCAAATACAACAACACCTTAGCAGGAGGTCCTTGCTTTATCTCAGCGCAGTCACTGTCATCGGTTTGGTCCTTACGCTTGTAGCAGGATGCGCCGCACACCGGACAAACATGCATATCCTTGTAGTCGTTACGGTAAAGGATGCAATCATTAGGGCATGCGTGTATCCTTTCTACTTCCATTCCCAAAGGACACAATAGCTTTTTCGCTTGGTAGGTGTTTTTTGGTAACTTGTTTCCTTCCGGGAGCATGTCCGCCAAAAGATCTAACAGTGCCGTGAAACTCTTGTCGGTCCAGCTGTTACTTGCCTTCAATTTTAACAGTTCAAGCACAGAGGCCAACTTTGTATACTTCGACTTGCAACCAGGGAACAACGGCTTTTCTGAGTCCTCAATCAAGCGCTTGAATTTGCCAAACTCCCTTTCACTGTAATTTCCTTCCACATCACGCAAAATGTCATCTAAATTGTCATCCTCTGGCATATCCTCATCAAAGTCATTTTTGGGATCGGACATGTCCTGTTCCTCAACCTGAGTGGCACTTGTTTCTGCAGTTGGCTCTTCTCCATGGTGGACCCAACACGTGTACCCCTTTTTGAAACCACGTCGGATCAAGTGAGCGACAATTTGAGATGAGTTGGTGAACATCTTAAGATTCTGGCAGTCTACGCAAGGACAGTACATATATGGTAAACCCTTCTTCGCCATGTCTTGCTTAGCAACCTTTTGGAAATCTAAAACACCTTTCATGTATTCCTCACCCACTCGGTTGTCATTATACATCCAGCCTCGATGGACCATCTGCAATTAATCAAATTCATACACATGCTAATTAGTAATACTCTATGTACGGTCGACACGCAATACATTATAAATCTAGCTAGCTAGTGTTTGATATGGAGTTTGCGGTATAACTAGTTAACTACTACTTGAACTGCAAGCAATTAGTTGGGGGCGTGGATAACACACATCATAAAGCAGTTAAATAGGTACAGTACAGGTCGAAAATGAGTTACAACCAGGATTTGCTACTGTAGCTTCCCCTCTCTCTCACTCTAATTTGATCAATCAATGGAGACCGATATTGATGATGAAATCAAGTAATGTGTATGCCTTGGGACCAAGGACCACCCAAATGCTCCCCCGGCCTTTCGAGCTTTCGCACTTCCTTGCCCCAAATCTCTTCGAACTAGACCGTATGTCGAGCAAGAGTGTACGACTAGCTCAAAACATCCGCCAAAAGACCTTTTATATCAGGTTCAACATAGATGATTCTATATAATACCGTCGGAAATATCGTTGCATTTTTTAAGAACAGAATATCACTGACGGGTTTCACTTTATTAAACTGTCAGTAATATCGGTGCATTTTGTGTAGAACTATGATAGAAATATCACAGATGGTTTTGACATCTTAACCGTCGGTGATAATTAGAATATCACAGACGGTTCTGAGCTCAAAACCATCCGCTTTACTATCACAGTCGGTTTTTACTTTAGAACCGTCTGTGATAATTAGAATATCACAGATGGTTCTGAGATCAAAACCGTCCGCTTTACTATCACAGTCGGTTTTTACTTCAGAACCGTCGGTGATAATTATAAAATCAACACTCTGCTCTACTATCACTGACGGTGATAAGGTCCGAACCGTCTATAATATCCTGGATTGCTTGCAATCGAACCGTTCGACTAGTTTAGTTGTTCCACTTGTTTTTCATATTTGGTTCTATCTTATTTTCAATGTTAGTATTTAAAAAAATGAACGTTGAGACTATTTGGTTTTATCTTGGTTTTCATATTTGTTGTATATATATGTCTATGGATGTTCAAGGAATGTTGGGACTATTACAGTCGGTTCTGAAATTAAAACTGTCTGTAATGTTACTATTAGAGACGGTTTTGAGTTAAAAACCATCTTGATTGCAGCAGTATTTTCTTGTTAACATTTTCACACAGAACATCATTTGGTGATTATCAGTTACATAATCAATCGAAAAGCCAGATATATAAGGAAAAGAAATTTCTTATTTCTTACAATCTTTGCATACATAAGGGATACAAGTGACCAAAGCGTCGACCTGTTCTGAAAGTAATTTATAAAGTTCTCTAGGGACGTATTGGCATCAGTAGGATCTACACTGGCCGCCCCAAGAGAACTACCAATGGCTCTAAGCCTATCTACATCATCTCTCAGCAAAGGAGTGGATTTGGACGTGGAAGTGTGCGCCTTAACCCAGAAAGTTGATCATCCAAGAAAAGCTGATGATACAAAGGTGTTGTAGAGGGGATATTGGAAGGATTGTTGTGGATCTCCAAAGGTAGAGTCGATGCAACTGGAGGGGTTGGAACGGGCAATGTGGAAACACAGGCCTTAGAACCCTCTAGAGTTTTCGCTGCAGCTCCACTGGAGAATCTTTCATCATTTCTGAGTTTCTTCTTTGGAGGGAGAATTTCCTCAGGTACTTGTGGATTTCAAAATGCATTTGTTTCGAGGTAATCAAGTCATAAAAGAAAGATCTGCATTAGAGTTTGAGAGAGTACTTACTTTCTGAAGATCCTGATCGAGTTCATTTCTTATCTCTTCCTCATCACTCTCAATTTCAATAACCTCATTGGAATCTCAGCTCGCCATCAAGGTGGGAGTTGAGGAGAGAATAAAGACAGGGATTTAGGAGCAGAATTCCTAAAAGACTTAGCCAAGAATTTGTAAGTCTTAAGGATTGAAGAGCCTTGCTATTTATAGAACCAGAAGGTGATGGTTCATATGCGCGAGTGCCTCGAGTTTTAAAAAACACACTACTGGTTTTCAAGGTCAATAAATTCATGATAACTTCTCGGGAGATAAACTGCAACACGGCGGAACAGTGCCCACTTAAGAAGTTGAAGCGTCAGATTATATAATTCGATGCAAATTAAATTTGAAATAAATAATTAAGTCTCTTCATCTGTGCAATTATTATGTGCGGTTATCCACGATTGCATGTTGAGAATTCGAAGCATCGGCACTGTTGGGACTATCATAGACGGTTGGGAGATCAAAACTGTCTGCTTTATTATTACAGACGGTTATGATGTCCAAACCATCTGTAATATGACTATTACAGACAGTTCTGATGTCCGAACCATTTGTAATATGCCTGGAATTTTGAACTATTCGACTTCTACAAATACTTGTTCCCTCCCTGGATTTTTGCTTCCAGTCGAACCGTTCCACTTCTTTTTCTCCAAGAACGTGCGGGAAAATTGGAAAATTTACATAAGAACAAATTTTTAATTAATTTTTTCATCATTAATGAAAACAAGCTATTTATAGAATTTCCAAGGCGACGCTTCATGTTCCTAGGCTAATGCGCCGCGCAAACATCAGAAACCGAAAAGACACAACACACCGTTGAGAATTTGAAGCGTCGATCACTGTTGGGACTATCACAGTCGATCCTTACATAAAAACCATCTATAATGTTACTATGACAGACGGTTTTGAGTTAAAAACCGTCTGTGATATTGAAAGAAGTTGAGAATTCGAAGTGTCGGACACTGTTGGGACTATCACAGTCGGTCCTTACATAAAAACTATCTGTAATGTGACTATCACAGATGTTTTTTACCTCAGAACCTTTTGTGATATTCAACGTTGATAACTCGAAGCGTTTGGCATGCCACAATTCCATCCAACCAAATAAGCCCAACTTCTATATTCTTTTCATATTATTTGCATGGGACCTGCGACTTCTATATTGTTTCTATATTATTTGAAGGGCTCCGATGGATAGCCCTCATAAGCCAAAGATTGCCGCTTCTAGGTATATGATCGCGATAGTCATTCCTTGATCGCACACAGTGCACATACCTTTGTATGGTCGAATGTTCACCAAAAGCTAAAGAAAGATAAAGAAAGAGGGAAGATAGCATGCAGTCTAAGAACGTGCTGGAAAATTGGAAAGTTGACATAAGAACAAATTAAGTTTTCATTAATTTTTTTCAACACTTACAAAAAAAAGTAAAAATACAGAATACTAGGTCAAGGAGTGGTCTTAGCGCTAGCTGCATCTAGAATAAAGTCAGTTTGACTTGCAGCCAGGACGCAGGACTCCTCCAGCGACAAGTTGTCCTTCTTAGGATCAACTACTACCTCGTCGAGAAGGCCTGTGATCTCCCTCAGCTTCGCGATGGTATCCTTCGTAGTCAAACAGCAGCCAGCGATGGTCATATTAGCGGCTTTCTTCTCCTCGTGAAGACGCCTCATCCTCGCCCTAGCATTGTCACCATCCGTCTTCATGCGCTGAATGCGCTGGAAGAGATCGTCCAGGTCAAGCCGTAGCTGAGTGTGCTTCTCCATAAGGAGCTTGTGCTCCTCCTGGAGTGCCCTCAACTTGGCTTTCACCTTGCCCAAGTCTTCCACGGCTCCCCTTCTGTAACATCCCTATTTTCGCTATCTTTTCTGCTTGCGAGTCAGCATATATTCTTTGGAATCCCTGATGTCTCAACCCTATCTTGATCTTAGGTATGCCACTACCTTAACCTAAAAAGTTGGCAGCTAAACTTCATCTCCCTGATCGTTTCCACATTCTAGTCCAAAAGTGTTTCAATTTAGTCCTTTTCAGAAGTTTCAGAAAGCCCAAAAAGGCTAAAAGTCCCAGATCATCTCCAAATCCAAATCTGATTGAGTGATTATATTTCTTTCATTTTTCTGAACATTTTTCCCTTCTGGAAGAATTCCAAAATCTCAGCCGAAACCCTAGTTTCAGCCTCGACAAAAGTTTCAGACCCTAATTACCCTGTTTACCCTAATTACCCTGTTTTCGATTTTTGTCAAAACCACCAGATCTTATCGGATTTTACCATTTTTCCTGCTGGATGAGTCTAAGACATTTAGTAACACTCATTTGCAAAGTCAAAATCCAAATCAACCCTTCAGATCTTCAGAATTGGAAATAGGCCCAAATTCCCGAGCCAAAACCCTTGCAGTTTAGTCCAAATCTTCGCAAATCAGTCCAAAGCTTGCAACCAGGTCCCTGTACCGTTTTCGATCACGACCAGCGTTCGTTCGACCAGCGCCCCGCCGTTTTGCCTCGCCGTTGAACTCGCCGCCGGCGAAGTTCCCCGCGTTGCCACCTTCACAGCCACGTAGCCTCCACCTGCGCACAACTACATCGCCACCGTGGAAGCAGTTCACCCGCGCTGTGCCGTGTTCTTCCCCGCGCGCGCGCGTGCCTGCTGTTGTCAGGAGCTTCACGCCACATGGCTGCCATTCCGGAGATCATCATCTCGCCGTCCTGACAAAATCCCGATTCCACGCGATTCACCGTCTCTGGCAGAGCCCCGCCATGTCCCGACGTGCCTCGTTGACCACTCCAGCTCCAGAAGAAATCTCACCGACGATTGCTGCAACTCCCGAGAGCTCAATCCCACAGCTATATAAAGCCCCCCTTGCCCAGCATCTCTTCACACCACCCGCAGTTGTAATCCCTAGTCTCCACCACCAGAGAGCAGCCAAGTTACTCAGCGCCGCCGCGAAGGCCTTCATCCCCGACGAGCAACCTTTGAAGCTCACGGCGCCAGCTTCGCCTGCAGCTTCCCCCTCCAAACCGAGACCACCAGTAAGGTCCCCTTATCCCCCTGTGTATTTCATAGCCGTTAATTGATCCCCGGCGAACCTCGACGCCGGCAATCACCGGAAAAGCTGTAATCCCCTGTTCCTGTAATGCCGAGTGATTCAAGCCTAATTGATCCTCGTGCCAGAAGGGAATAATGACCAGTGAGCTAGGAGGAACGAGCCTGCAAGCTTAGAATCGCCAATTTTGCCCGGAGCGTTGAATTTCCATGTTCAAGCCTCGGCAGTTCGCCGGAGAACACCACTGTGCTTCTCCAGCCATTCTCTGGCAAAATTGAGTGCGCCAATAGCTTTGTGAGAGCCCCTAGGTGTTTCCCGAGCGTGGAATTAAGTTCAAACGCCCTGGAGCGAAAACGCCCAAATCGGTGCCTTCGTCTTCGGCCCCGATCGCCGGAGTTCATTTTCCGGCCAAACCAGCCGATTAAACCTTGTCTTCTAGCTAGGCCTCAACCCCCTGAGCAATTTACTCCACTGGCTCGAACCCTGAATCGACCTAGATCAAAAGTTATGATCATGCCAAGATTGCTGTCCAGTGGTTCAGTTCATGTCCAGACCACCGTGTTTGCTCACCGGATTTGGCCACCCTCCGGCCACTTTCTGCCCCTGAACCTATTGAGAGTTTTGTATCTGTCATCAAGGCCTAAATCCCAGACAAAGTTGTGCAACAATTGGAGTCCTGAGTCAAAAGTTATCCAATGCCCTAGTTTCTGGCCATGTCTAGCACTATGTCAGTGCATGTCCACCAGTGGCATTGAATGATTTAGACTTGTTACTTTTGAGCAATTGAAATGCCACTTTGTCCACTAAGCCATTTGAACCATGTTCTACAACATTCCCTACTATCGCATCTCCAGAAAACAGACCTAGAACTAATTTAGGGCTATGTCAAGCCATGAGCCGAATGTCAGCCTTTTGACATTCAAGTCCTTTTGAGCCCATCTCTTCGACCAATGTCAACTGACCTTGTCCAAACCCTTTCCCTGCATGCATGATATGTTTACATGATATTTTCTAGTGCTTGTATGCTTATATAGTGTGTATATGTTGTTGTATCCGCCATGGAACCAGATGTTGAAGGAACAGAGGAGATCTTCGAGGATTCATCTGAGCAGCTAGACCCATCACTGCAAGGCAAGTCTCAAACCCTTGATCATGTCTAGCCTACTATTTTGAAATGAAGTATGTTAACTGTTTTCAAGTATATGCATGCCTTAAATTCAAATAAGAATTATGTTTCAATAAAGTGATTAGATATGACCTAAAAGATTGTAAAGCCCCTTTTGACATTGAATATCCCTGCACCCTTGTTACCCTAGAATATTATGCTTAGGCTATGCTATGCTTAAAGATTATATGATAAATGTTGAATGGTCACATATGAGAAAAGCATGTTCAAAACCCCTTTTGTGAAAGAAAATGTGATTGGAATCGATAGTGAGGATGGTTTGATTGGATGGTGCTGTGTGCGCACTGGGAATGTGAAAGACTCCTCACTAGAGATTCATAAGGACTAGAACCTTGTGCTGTGCTTCTATGCGGCATGAAAAACGTACCAACCACTTGCCTGTTTATGGGACAGGCGCAACTTAGTAGCTTTCTTTAGTGTTAGCTTTCCCTGCAATGGTTGTCGATCCAGTGTCTTGCGAGAACTGGTGGGCCGCAGAAGGCCATGAGTGATGTGAGTTCAGAAAAATCATGAGAGGAAAAGGTGGAAAGAAGGAAGACTCCTTATGCCAGATTAAGTCGTGCGCGACTGTAATCAAGAGAGGCTATGTGTCTTGCGAGAACATAGACCCAGGCTAGGAAGTAAGGCAGTGGGGAGGACCCACAACGGTACTTGAGACTTGATTGTCTATTTGCCAGGCAGGGAATAGTTAATGCTAGGACTGTAAACTGTTGTGTCATCTCGGCCTTGTCACATGCGTAAGAGTTGCATGGAGAGGTACCGACTTGAAAGCCGAATGATCGGTGGATTAAGGTGGTACACCTTTGCAAAGTTTAAAAAGTATCGGATACTCTAAGCTCCCAGGTTATGGAGTCTGCGCGCTGTGGATTCTATTCACGTCGATGCAGCACAAGTAGCTTTTGGAAAGTTTTCATAAAATCTGAATAAAGTGGTGACTCATGAAAGACCGCCACACACAACATTTTCTGAGAATTTAGCTTAGGGTTTCAGAAGCACCACTTTTGGAAATAAAGATCTTTTCTTCAAAACCAAGTGTGAAAATCTATCCTATATACATATACAAAGCCAAAGAGCTATTCTTTGAGAAATTTCCCCCTCATCTATATATACTTGCATTCTTATTTGGGACTTGTTGAGCACCATGTGAACAATGTGCTCACCCTTGCTTTTACCAACAAATTTAGAAGAGGGATTCGTCGACCCTGAATCTTACGGTCTTGAACCCAA
Organism: Pharus latifolius; assembly: GCA_019359835.1. Lineage (NCBI taxonomy): Eukaryota > Viridiplantae > Streptophyta > Magnoliopsida > Poales > Poaceae > Pharus > Pharus latifolius. The sequence continues at coordinate 12,667,659 of CM033330.1, forward strand.
TGTGGAACAAGAAGAAGAAACTGAAGACCAAGCTTGATAGAGGGTTATGTACCAAGGTGGAGTCAGATGTGCAGAAGGCCCGTACACCGCTGCTGCAGAAGAAGAAGACTGATGAAGTCCTTTTGCTTATTATTGTTGTTTCATTTTGTGCCGACCTTTGTGTCGAAAACTCCTTAATTTGTATCAACATTTAAATGCGTCATTTTGGCGCTAAGTTATTGTAATGTTGGTCCTTGTGATCAGCACTTGTTTTTAATTACTCGCATTTTTATATAATGCATCTTGTTGTTGTGAGCTGCAATGTACCTTTTTTGAGTGCAACCCACCTGGGCGGTTGCCACTGGATTCCTCAAATGAGGTCCCACACCTTCCCTGTGCAAATCAACAGGTCAAGAATGTACTGAACAGGGATTAACAATACAGGGGTAAGTCCAAAAGATTGAGAGTTCTTACCGGGGAGGGCGAGGCTGACGATGCCATCGAGGATGCCATTGGCGCAGAGAAGCTAAGCAGTCAAACAGTTTGAGAATTATAAAAGCTTGTAAAGTAAATGGCAAGTATTCCACTGTCAAGTTATTTATAGAACTTCCAAAGCGATGCTTCGTGTTCGCCTAGGCGCCGCGCTAAGACGGAGACAGAAATGAACACAGTTGAGAATTTGAAGCGCCGGCACTTTTCAGTCGATTCTGACCTCAGAACCGTCTCTAATACTACACTATCACAGTTGGTTCTGTCATGGTATTGCGAATACCCCGGCAGGTTTTGAGAACGATCCTAGCAAAGATTACGCGGCGCGGGTTGACCGGATGACCGGTCCTCCCCCGCCGGACAAACACAAGAAATGACACGAGGATTTATACAGGTTCGGGTCCCGGTGGGGCCCTAGTCCTGTCGGTGCGCTCCCGACCGGAGTCAGCTGGGGAGGCTCTATCCGGGGGAGAGGCTTCCGGAGCACACCTGTGAGTTTAGCTATTCCAATCAATATGAATTACCTCCTTACAACTGAGGGGTACAAGGGCTATTTATCGCCCCAAAAAGAAGCAAAAAGACCTATCTACCCTGGAAGCCACCGTCGGATTGAGGGGTAGCGACGTCCTTGTCCCGGTCAAACGTCTTGGATGCTTGACAGGTGGTCGCTGATTCCCGAGGAGCTCCTCGCGTGACCTGCACGTGATCAACAATGAAAGACTTTACCTTTTAGGAGGCCGACGAGCCCCGGGACACGCACCGGGGGCCAGCTCCCCGGGCCAAAGGCGGCTCCTGGGACCGGCGCCGGAGGCCAGGTCCCGGGAGCCAAAAGGCGGCGCCTAGGGAGGCACCGGAGGCCATGTCCCCAAGCAAATGGCGGCGCCCGGGACCGGCGCCGGATGTCGGATCCCGGGGGCCAAAAGGCGGCGCTCGGGGAGGCACTGGAGGCCACATCCCCGGGCGAATGGCGGCGCCCGTGACCAGCGCCTGAGGCCCGCTCCCGGGGGCCAAAAGGCGGCGCCCGGCGAGGCACCGGAGGCCACGTCCCCGGGCGAATGGCGGTGCCCGGGACCGGCGTCGGAGGCCGGGTCCCGGGGGCCAAAAGGGGCCCCCGGGGAGGCACCGGAGGCCACGTCCCCGGGCGAATGGCGGCGCCAGGGACCGGCGCCGGAGGCCGGGTCCCGGGGGCCAAAAGGCGGCGCCCGGGGAGGCACCGGAGGCCACGTCCCCGGGCGAATGGCGGCGCCCGGGACCGGCGCCGGAAACCCGGTCCTGAGAGCCAGAAGGCGGCGCCCGGGGAGGCCCCGGAGGCTACGTCCCCGGGCGAATGTGACGCAACTTACCTGGACTTAGTCCCGCGGAGATTTCCCCCAACAGCGGCCCCCCATGCCCCCCCGGGACGATGCTCGAGTCCCCGATGGGTATGGTACATGTCACCGGGAAAATCTCCAGACGAAGTCACCGGAGCCGTGATGCTTCGGCTTCCGTGCCCAGCGCTTAAGGCCGCGTCGCTTCACCATAAATGCGCTCGCGGTTCGAACCGGTGCTTCGAGTCGCGCGCCAGTCCCTTCGTTTCTCGCGCACGGTTTGAACTTCAACGGTCCAGATTGCTCCGCGAGGTGCCACGTGGCGCCCATCTGGACCACGGCCCACCTCTATAAATAGGGCCTTGGGGGGCCCGGTAACTTCATTCCAAACTTCTCAGCCTTAGCGCGTTTAGCTCTACCAGTAGCTCTCTCCCGGTAGCCACCTTCTGGTAACTAGCTCCCAGTAGCAAGCGTCCGGTACTTTTAGACGTAGCCCCCTGCAAAGTTAGTCTCCGTTAAAAACTGACCTGATGGCACCGAAGGGTCGAGCGAAGACGACCGAGGTGCCCCCGGATGAGGTCGCTCCGGACTTCCTCTGGGCATCCGAGTTCACGGCCGAGGACGCCGAGTCCATGGTCGAGCGCGGCATCGTCGCGGACGGGGACATCCGAGTCCCTGTGAAAAAAGACGGAGCCCCCGGCCCCAGGCCCAGAGAGGTCGTGGCCTTCGAGGCCTTCCTGGAGGCGGGGCTCCGGCTCCCGGTGCATCCCATGCTCCGGGAGTTTCTGAAGGAGTATGGGGTGGCTCTCAACCACCTCACCCCGAACGCAATCGTCCGGATGGGCCTCTTTGTCTGGCTCTTCGAGACGGCGACCGGGAGGGAGCCCACCCTAAGTGTCTTCCGGTACTTCTACGAACCGGCGGCGCGGAGCTTCCACCTGGTGAAGGGGGCACCCAAGTCCCCCTTTGGCTCGGTGATGGTGCAGATGCTGCCGTCCCGGGTGGCCGACTACCCGGCGGCAGCCTCCCGGGACCATTGGGGCGACTGGATCCGGAGGTGGTTCTACCTCTGGGTCCTGGACGACGAGGTGACGTATGCCCCGGAGCCCACCTCTTACAGCAGGTCATCCGCGCTGAAGCCTCCGGTGTGGACGGACGAGGAGCTTGAGCTCCTCGGCAAGGTGATCATCTCCCGGAAGACCCGCTCTATGCGGGACGCCGCCGAGGAGATGATGCTCCTGAGGATCTCCCCCTTCGCACGTGGGAGGAGGGGTATCGGCATGGGCCCAGAGCAGCGGCCCCCTGTCAAGCCGGTGACCCGACGTAAGTCTCGGTAACCTGCTTCATTGCATTTAAATATTTTTGAAAATTTGACTAACTCTTTACCTCTTGTAGTCCGGCCGTAACCGGCGCGGCGGGAGAAGGCGGAGAACCTCCTGGGGAGGTACTTCGTCGACGAGCAGGAGCGTGTTGTGCGCCTCGTGGGGGAGGGCCCTCCCCGGAACCTGGTGGCTGAGGCCTACGGGCTGAAGCTCCCGGAGAGGAAGCCCCTCCCCCCCCCCCCGGGTCGCACAAGCGGGGGAAGGACGAGGCCGGGGGCTCTGAGCCTAAGAAGGCCAGAGTCCAAAAAGCCCCCGGCCCGTCGACAACGCCGGCGGCGACACCGGCGAAGCCCCGGGACGAGACCCCCGGGACCGAGCGCGCCTGGGCGCCGGCCCGGAAGGAAGCAACACCCCCTCCCCTGAAGAGCCCCGTTGAGGCTCGGGGGAAGGAACCGGCCGCGGACGGGGCCGCCTCCCACTCGGCAAACTACGCCCCGTCGCCGCCTTCGATAGCGGCCCCGCCAGCACCCCTAGCCCCCTTGGAGCCGGAGAAGCTGGCGGTGAGGTTCGCGGAGGCCTCACCTCCGCAGTTGGAGTGGCCCGTGGATGAAGGGGGAGCCCCTCGGTCTACGAGGTCCCGCCGGAAGTGGGGGCCCCGGGGGCCCTCCCGCCCGGGAAGGGGAAAGGGTTGATGATCCCCCCACGGCGAGGGACCCCTTCCGGGACTTCGTCGGCCACTTCCTCGGGGGGCACCTCCACGACGAAGACGACGACGACCGCCACCCCGACCGAGGTCGTGCCGGGCGCCTAGGTCCGGGAGCCCGTTACTTTCCGCAGGGTAGGTCGACCGTTACTCAGAAGGCCTACAGACCCCGAAGGTCCAGGCTTTCGTCGCGGGGGGGACGCTCCACGATCGCTTCACAGAGCTTCGGTCCCTTCAAGCCCAGGTATTCACCCGAAGCGATTGTCGCTTTCTTTTGGTTCCCTGCATCCAAAATTTTTCTAACTCTGGAATTTATAGGGGGCAGCGATTACCTGGGGCGTCGAGCAGCGCGTCATCCAACTGCTCAAAGACGAGAAGGACAAGGCCGCCGCCTACCTGGGCCAGCGGGATGAAGCTCTCCGGGAGCTGGCCCGGGTCCGGGCCCAGGTTCACGTCACGGAGACCGTGAACGGCCGCCTCCGAGAGGAGGCGAAGGCGAGGGAGGAGGCCATCCGGGAGCTCGAGGGATCGAGCGTCCGGGCGGTGCTGGACGCAGGCCACTCCGTCCGCTCGGCCCTCGAGAGCCCTGGCGTAAGCCTAGGCTCCGGGGGTGGCTCGGAGGTGCCCTCGGCCACGCTCGCGGAGGATGTGCGTTTTCTTAATGCACAAGTCTCCGTGATCTCGGAGGCAGCGGACGCTCGGGCGCGAGGCCGGGTGATCCCCGTTGTCGCGGCCGTGGCCGGGCTCGTCGAGCACTGGGGAGTGGGCGCCCGGGCGATCGGGGGCCGCATCCCGCAGAGCTTCCCCGAGTTCTTCAATCCCGCGCGCCGGGAGGTGGAGCAGCTCGCTGGGGGTTTCTACGACCGGATCATCCGGGTGAGATTCCCGGCACCGGCGCCTCCGGCAGTGGACGCCCCAGCCCCGGCCTCGGAGGAAGCCCCCCGGGGGGAGGATGCCAATGAAAGAGTATGAGCCTCCCCGCGGGTCTTTAGATAGGACCCTTTTGTTTTCTTAGGACTTTTGATCCCGGTAGCTTCTTAGAAGAAGCCCCGGACACTTGTAAAAAGATATTTTGGAATGCAATAGAGTTAGAAATTTTTCTAAGTCTTTGAATTGAATGCAATGTTACTAGGGTTCCCGGGAGGTTACTCCCGGGCGAAGGTCCGGGAGGGGCTCTCCGGGGGACGCCCAAGCGGCTTTAATATTGCTAAGCCTCATCTCCGGGGAGCGCAGCGGGGACGCCGTCTGGGAGCCTGTCCGGTTAAGGTGGCATCCGGAGTGGCACTTGGACAATTTTGACAATCATCGCTCCGAATTGTCCCCCTCGCGTCCGGGGTTCCGGATGATACCTCCTCTTGGGATGCTTCCACCGGCGGGAAACGAGTTCTGGCCCGAAGATGTGCTCCGGGACGCTCGACGCCGCATGCGCGCATTGTACCGGGACTTGGCCCGGGAGCTAGCGGCGAGCCTCCGGGAGTATTAGGCGTAGGAGCTTTAGGATGTAGAGAATCCCCCGGGTTAGGACCTGGGTGGTACCGTTTCCGATGCCCACCGGAGGGGGAAGATGTCCTCCGGGTTTGACGATGAATAAAGCTGTGTTGTTGCTTTTCTTCTTTGTCGTCTTTTTGTTTTTTCTTCTTGGATGGTCTGGACGACTCCTCTTGACAGGAATGAGCTAAGTTTGCTCGTGGGCGGTGCGGTCGACACCCGGGGGTTCCTTATCCCCCCCGCCCATAGCGGGCCGGAGGGTAGCTCCGCGCGCTGTGGGGGTAGCAAGGCCCCCGGGGTGGAAGTGACTTGTAGCATAGGAATTTTTCTAAGTTAGAAAATTTTAAAACGAGGTTTCCAAGGGAAAGACCTTCCGGGAGACAATCGTCCGGTCGCCGTGAGAACAGGGAGCCGGGAATAAGGCCTCGTGTGGAAGAAACATCCAAGAAAACCCGATGAGATTTCCAGAGGCGAGCTTCCTAGGAGATGATCATCCGGTCGCCGTGAGAATGGGGAGCCGGGAATAGGGTCTCCGGGGAAGAAATGTCCGAGAAATCCGTAACTTCTTCGGGAGACAAACGTCCGGTCGCATTGAGGACGGGGAGCCGGGAATAGGGTCTCCGGGAGGCAATCATCCGGTCGCCGTGAGAACGGCGAGCCGGGAATAAATTCGCCGGGAGGTAATCATCCGGTCGCCGTGAGAACGGGGAGCCGGGAATAAGGTCGCCGGGGACCAAATATCCAAGAATGCCATTAGACGTCCCACTGGGGAGAGCGTCTACTCCCGGAGGAGGAAGAGATATCGAAGAAAGCCATTAGACGTCCCACTGGGGAGAGCGTCTACTGCCGGAGTAACGGGTCTTGAGTGTTTGGGCAGGGGACTAGTCTCCCAAAGTGACTCGTTACCGCGGCCGCTAGGGACCGGGTTGCCGCTTACACCCTTAGTCCACGAGGGCTGATCGTAAGCCGCCCTACAGGAGGGACTTGCTGGGTATGGGCCCACCTCCTCACGGGGAGGGCTTCCTCGCGGGGAGGGCATCCTCGCAGGGAGGGCATCCTTGCGGGGAGGGCATCCTCGCGGGGAGGGCATCGCCGTTAGGGGCGGTAATGAGAAGGACCTGCAATCAGACAGTTGAAAAGCAAGACCTATGTACTGCTAATAAAATGAAGTACAGTGCCTCCCCCTGCGAAGTCGCGAAAGGGGAGGAAAAGGTAAATACAGTGTCCCACCTCCCCCTCCGGCGTGATCGCTCCGGGGGAGGGGACAGGCCCGTAAGGCTAAACATAGAACTTGCGAAGTAAACGCAAGTTCCACGTGTGCTTCAGTTCCTGCTCTTGAAGGTTGGAGAGCTTATAAGCCCCCGAGCCCAGGACCGCGGAGATCTTGTAGGGGCCCTCCCAGTTTGGGGAGAGCTTCCCCTGGGCTTGGGGGTCTGTGACGCACTTGAGGACAAGGTCCCCAAGGCAGAAGGATCTTTCATGCACGCACTGGTTGTATGCGCGCGCCATCTCGCGCTCGTAGATGGCGTGGCGGAGGAGTGCTCGGTCGCGTTCCTCCTCCACGAGGTCAACCTCCAGGCGCTGGTTGGCCTCGTTGGCCTGGTACGCTGCGGGCGTGGCTCCCTCCAGGAGCTCGACCCGCAGCGACCGGAGGCCAATCTCCGGGGGGAGGACTGCCTCTGCCCCGTAGACCAGGGAGAAGGAAGTACGTCCCGTCGCCCGGGACGGGGTCGTGCGCATGGAGCAGAGGATGCTAGGGAGCTCCTCTGCCCATGCACCCCGCTTAGAAGCGGTTTGCTCGAGTCTCCGGCGCAACCCCTGTAGGATTACGTCGTTCACCCTCTTGACAGCCCCATTGCTCCGGGAATGGGCCACTGAGGCAAAGTGGATGACGAGCCCCAGGCCTTCGCAGAATTCCCGGAAATAAGCCGAGTCGAATTCGGTCCCGTTGTCCACGGTGATTTCCCGAGGGACACCAAAACGACATAAGATGTTTTTCCAGAAAAACCGCTGGACGACCCGGGACGTGATGCTGGCCAAAGGCTCCGCCTCAACCCACTTTGTAAAATAGTCGACCGCGACTACTGCATACTTGTATCCTCCGGGCACTGGGGGGAAGGGCCCTAAGAGGTCCATCCCCCAGCGCACGAAGGGCCAAGTGATAGGGATTGTCTGCAGCGCTATAGGTGGGAGGTTCGAGCCCTTGGCCATCTTCTGGCATGCCTCGCACGCGGAGACAAGGTCTCGCGCATCGCGCATGACCGTGGGCCAGTAGAGGCCCTGTCGGAAGGCCTTGGCCGCGATGGCACGCGGGGCTAGGTGAGAACCACAGCTCCCCGCGTGGATGTCTTCGAGAAGTTGAAGTCCTTCCGGCCGGGGGAGGCAGCGCAGGAGGGCGGAAGGCCCCCGCTTGTAAAGACTCCCCTCCAGCAGGAGATATGCCCAAGCTTTAGCCCGGAGGCGTTTAGCCTCGGTCTCACTAGGAGGGTCCCCCTCCCCCTCGATGAAGGAGATGAGGGGGTCCATCCAAGACGGAGTCCGGGTGATCTCGGTGACCTCTGGGACTTAAGGCTCATCGCCCGTGTCCGGAGAGGCCACCAGGGCTTCGTGATGATTTCCAAGAAAGCCCCCTTGGGGAGCGATTCCTGGGCGCTTGCGGCCCGGGCCAAGGCGTCGGCCAGGTCATTGTCCCTTCGCGGGATATGCCGGGCCTCAAGGCCGTCGAAATGCCTCTCCATCTTTCGCACCTCCTGCAAATAAAGAGTTAAGTTTGCGTCTTGGCACAGGTAAGACTTGTCCATTTGGCAAACTACGAGCTGAGAATCTCCCTTGACTAGGAGGCGCCGGATCCTCAGGGAGCGCGCAAGGCGCATCCTGAGGAGGAAAGCTTCGTATTCAGTGACATTGTTGGTTACGGGGAACTCGAGCCGCGCGGCGTACTCGAGTTCCTTCCCCTCGGGGATCCGGAGGACTACTCCCGCACCAGCCCCGGCGAGACACAGCGACCCATCGAACATGAGAGTCCAATGATCACTGCGTCGGGGCGGCGCAGGGAGGTCTTCGTCCCCGGACCCAGAGGCGGGAGTCCACTCTGCGATGAAGTCGGCGAGGACCTGCGACTTGACGGCAGAGCGGCCGGTAAGGGACAGGGAGAAGGCGGCGAGCTTGGCCCCCCACTTCCCAATCCGGCCGGTGGCTTCTTTGTTCCGCAGTACCTCCCCCAGGGGGAGGGACGACAGGACGGTGATGGGGTGCCCTAGGAAGTAATGGCGAAGCTTTCGGGACGCCATCAGGAGGGCGTAGCAGATCTTCTCCATCTCCGTGTACCGAGTTTTGGCCCCTTGGAGGGCCTCACTCACATAGTACACGGGACGCTGCTGCCCCCCTTGCTCCTTCACCAAGACCGCACTGACGGCGACGAGGGTCGCGGCGAGGTAGAGGAGCAAGGGCTCTTCTGGAGACGGACTCACGAGCATTGGAGGGCTCGTGAGGTACTTCTTGAGGTCGTCGAACGCCTCCTGGGCCTCGGGGGTCCAGCGGAACCCCTCGAGCCCTCGGAGGATCTTGAAGAACTGGAGGCCTCGCTCCCCTGACCGGGAGACGAAGCGGCTTAGCGTGGCTAGGCGGCCGGAGAGCCGCTGGACATCCCTGACGGAGCGTGGCGGGGGCATGTCTAGGAATGCCCAAATCTTCTCGGGGTTTGCCTCAATGCCCCGCTGAGACACGTGGAAACCTAGGAGCTTCCCCCCGCGCACCCCGAAGGCGCACTTCTCCGGGTTGAGTTTGAGCCCGAACGCGCGGAGGTTGCGGAAGGTTTCAGCCTGGTCGTCGATGTGGGAGGCTGCGCGGGGACTTTTGACGACCGCGTCGTCTACGTAGGCTTCGACGTTGCGGCCGACTTGATGTTTGAATACCAGCGTCATGAGGCGCTGGAAGGTCGCCCCCGCGTTCTTGAGCCCGAAGGGCATATGGACATAGCAGAAGGTTCCGAGGGGAGTTATGAAACTCGTCTTTTCCTCGTCCCCTTCCACCATCCGGACTTGATGGTAGCCCGAGTAGGCGTCTAGGAAGCTCATGAGCTCGCACCCCGCAGTGGAGTCGACGAGCTGGTCAATCTGCGGGAGCGAGAAGTTGTCTTTGGGGCAGGCGCAGTTAAGGTAGGTGAAGTCCAGGCACATCCGCCACCTGCCGGTTGACTTCTTGAAGAGGACGGGGTTTGCGAGCAACTCGGGGTGCAGGACCTCCCGAATGAACCCCGCCTCTCCGAGCTGGGTGATCTCCACCTTGATTGCCTCTTGGTGCTCGAGGGAGAGTTTCTGCAGCTTCTGTTTAATCGGGGGGTGACTGAGGGCCACTGCGAGCTTGGGCTCAATGACCTCCCGGGCGACGCCCCGCATGTCCGAAGGCTTCCACGCAAAAACATCAGAGTTTTCGCGCAGAAAAGCCGCAAGTTCCACTGCATGCTCCTCGGGGAGCTCCGCCCCGATCCGGATGATTTTGTCTTCGTCGCCCAGGGACAACAGGATCTTCCGGAGGCCCCCTTCCGGACGCGGCTTGAGGAGGGGCCTCCCGGGTGGTGGGGCAGCGGCGTCTAGTTCTGCGGGAGAAGCCTACCCCCCGGGCGTCTTTATGAGGTTGACGCTTCCGATTGTGGCCGCAGCGTGCTCATATAGAGCATGGGCCATGTCTTGGTCTCCCCGGACGTTGATCACACCATGCGGCCCGGGGATCTTCTTGCAGAGGTAGTTTTGATGGGTGGCAGCCCCCAGCCGGTTGATTGTGGTCCTCCCCATTATCGCGTTGTAGGGGGAGGGGAGGTCCACTACGTCGAAGCGGACTAACTCGGTCCGGTAGTTCTCCGGGGTGCCGAATGTCATAGGGAGATCTACCTTGCCCACGGGGTGGATCGCCGTCCCCGGGACAAAACCTTGCAGAGGCCCGGCCGCAGGCTGCAGGAGCTTCTCATCCACCTGCATCTCTTTGAAGGCCTTCAGGAATAGAACGTCGGCGGAGCTCCCGCCATCCACGAGGATGCGGGCCAGGTGGTAGTTGTAGATTGTTGCGGAGACAATGAGCGCGTCGTCGTGGCGGAAGCGAACCCCTCGCGTGTCTTCCGCCGTGAAGGTGAGGGGGACGTCCGACCACTTAGGTGGCGGGGACGCGTGTAGCACCCCCACAACCTTGACCTCGCGCGCATACTCCTTACGCTGGCGCTTAGAGTCCCGCCCGGAGGCGGACCCTCCCACAATGAAGTTTGAAAGGGGAGAGCTTCTGAAGGCTCCCCCTCCTGTGTCTGCTGACCCCCCGCGGGAGCGGGAAGGGCCGGAACAGCTTGCCGAGGGAGCAAGGAGGCCAGAGTCCCCCCCCCCCCCCCGCCCGCGCTGGTCGAGGAACGCCGCGAAGTGCTGCAATAGCTGGCTGCAGTCTCGGGTAGCGTGGGTACTGGACCCGTGGAAGCTGCACCACGGTCCATCCCGCCTTCTCCCCGCGGGGCCTTCCCGGCCGCTCGAAGACTGTCCTCCCCCATGGCCTTTCGGCTTGGGGAAGGGGCGGTTGCCCCTCAGGGGGTCGCGCGAGCCTCCTCTGCCCTTGAGGACAAAGGTGTCCCTAGGCCGTGGCTCGTTACGCCCCCCCTGCCTAGGGCGCTTGAGGGGATCCCTGGCCCCCCGGTCGGAGAGGGCGGGAGCCCCCTGGGTTTTCTTCCAGATGTCGTCTTCCTCCGCCCGAGCATACTTTTCGAGTACGTTGAAGAGCTCGTCGGCGGAAGAGGGGCAGCCCCGGGAGAGCCTTCAGTGGAGCTCCCCCGGGAGGATGCCGCTTTTGCAGGCTTCGATGACCGTAGAGTCGGGGACGTGGGCCACTTTGCTCTTCACCTGAGCAAAGTGCTTGAAGAAGCTTCTGATGGTTTCCCCAGTCCTCTGCCGGACCGTGTACAGCTGCGAGGAGTCCAGGGGGCGCACATAGTTCCCCTGGAAGTTCGCGCAGAACTCCCGCTTGAGCTGCGTGAAAGACTTGATGGAGCCGGCCTTCAGATTGTAGAACCAGGAGCGGGCGATGCCGGTGAGGTAGAGGGGGAAGACGTTACATTGTACCGTCTCGTCCCCCCCAGCCGCGGAGATGGCTATGGAGTAAACCTGCACAAATTCGTAAGGGTCTGCCTCACCGTTATAGTGCTCGATGTGCAGAGGGCGGTAGGGCCGCGGCCACTAGATGCTGCGAAGTATTCGGCACAGGGGCTGGTTAGCCCCCTGCACTTCCCAGGGAGAGTCCCGGTCGCCGTCTTCTTTGACGGGACCCTCGTTGTCGGAGTCAGGGAGAGGTCCAAGAGGTCCGCCGGAGTGGCGGTGGCGACGCTTCTCTTCTGGACCGGGGCTGAGTTCCCGGACGTCTGGGCTCTCCCCTGGGGAGGCTGGGTCTTCCGCGGGTCTCTTCCCCCGACCGGTGTGAGAGCGAGGCTCCCCGCGCCAGCGGCCGGGGGGAAGTTCTTCCCCGCGCTCAGGTGAATGCATTCGCCCGACCTCCCCCCGGGCGAAACGGACATGTTCCACCGGGGGAGGGAGCTTATGCACTGTAGCTACCGGCCCGGAGGCTTCCGGGGCCGGCTGGGGGGAGCCCCGTGCGAAGATCCCCGGGACCGGAAAGGGGGAAGCCCCTGTATTATCCGGAACGGGGGAGGGGGCGCCCACGGCGACGTTTGGAACCGAAGTGGAGGGAGCCCCGGTGGCAACGACCGGAACCGAAAAGGGGGAAGCCCCTGTATTATCCAGAACCGGCGAGGGGGGAGCCCCCGCGGCGACGTCCGGGACCGGGGAGCCGATGCGGGGGGATGTCCGCTGAGGCACGGGAGCTGCTCTGTCGACCGCCCCCGGTGCGGTAAACCCGACGGGAGGGGCGGGACTTGCTCCCGGCGTAGGGAAAACCCCCGGCATGAAATGGGCTCCTGGCCCCGGGAATGGGCCTGAGAAGGGGTACCCCCTGGTGCCGCGAAGGGCCCTAGCATGAAGTAGCCCCCTGGCACCGGGACGGGCCCGGGCGCTGGGAAGGGTCCAGACGTATACCCCACCGGGGGAGGGAACCCCCCAGCTGGATCATATGGGGTGGCCAAACCCCCGGAGGCCGGGGGGGCTGTCGGGTAGCCCATAAACGGGGGCATAGTCAACGAGTATGGGTGCGACGCAAATTTGGGGGCCGGAGGCCGCGCTAACACGCTGAGCAGCTCATCCATTGAGCGCTGGGCGCAGAGCTGGCCCTCCACTAGGTCCTCAAGTAGGGCATCCCGGGGAGCCGGGGGAGCCGTCGGGGGGAGACTGGTCCCGGCCGAGGTCCCCGCGGTCACCGGGAGCGACCTGGAGGTAGAGGCACCTAAGTTAAGAGAGAAGGAGGGAGGCGCTACCTGGGCTTGGCTGCCTCCGAGAGGAAGCGCCGGGACAGTAGTGTCCCGGACGGGCGGCGCCGGGTCTCCGCGACCGGCGTCACCAGGAAGGGTGCGAGCCCTTGTTCTTGGGGGAGCCATGGCGTCTTGTCACGAGTCGCCACGGTCTGCGCCAACTGTCGTGGTATTGCGAATACCCCGACAGGTTTTGAGAACGATCCTAGCGAAGATTACCTGGCGCGGGTTGATCGGATGACCGGTCCTGCCCCGCCGGAGAAACACAAGAAATGACACGAGGATTTATACAGGTTCGGGTCCCGGTGGGGGCCCTAGTCCTATCGGTGCACTCCCGACCAGAATCGGCTGGGGGGGCTCTCTCCCGGGGAGAGGCTTCCGGAGAACACCTGTGAGTTTAGCTATTCCAATCAATATGAATTACCTCCTTACAACTGAGGGGTACAAGGGCTATTTATAGCCCCAAAAAGAAGCAAAAAGACCTATCTACCCCGGAAGCCACCGTCGGATTGAGGGGTAGCGACGTCCTTCTCCCGGTCAAACATCTTGGATGCTTGACAGGTGGTCGCTGATTCTCGAGGCGCTCCTCGCGTGACCTGCACGTGATAAACAACCAAAGACTTTACCTTTTAGGAGGGCGACGAGTCCCGGGACACGCACCTGGGGCCAGCTCCCCGGGCCAAAGGCGGCTCCTGGGACCGGCGCCGGAGGCCAGGTCCCGAGAGACAAAAGGAGGCGCCCGGGGAGGCCCCGGAGGCCACGTCCCTGGGCAAATGGCGGCGCCCGGGGAGGCCCCGGAGGCCACGTCCCCGGGCAAATGGCGGCGCCCAGGACCAGCGCCGGAGGCCGGGTCCCGGGGGCCAAAAGGCGGTGCCCGGGGAGGCACCGGAGGCCACGTCTCCGGGCAAATAGCGGCGCCCGGGACCGGTGCCGGAGGCCCGGTCCGGGGTCCAAAAGGCGGTGCCCGGGGAGGCACCGAAGGCCACGTCCCCAGGCGAATGGCGGCGCCCGGGACCGACGCCGGGGGCCAGGTCCCAGGGGCCAAAAAGGCGGCGCCCGGGGAGGCACCGGAGGCCACGTCCCCGGGCAAATGGCGGTGCCCTGGACCGGCACCGGAGGCCCGGTCCCGGGGCCCAAAAAGGCGCCGCCCGGGGAGGCACCAGAGGCCACGTCCCCGGGCCAATGGCGGCGCCCGGGACGGCACCGGAGGCCAGGTCCCGGGAGCCAAAAAGGCGGCGCCCGGGGAGGCACCGGAGGCCACGTCCCCGGGCAAATGGCGGTGCCCTGGACCGGCACCGGAGGCCCGGTCCCGGGGCCCAAAAAGGCGGCGCCCGGGGAGGCACCAGAGGCCACGTCCCCGGGCCAATGGCGGCGCCCGGGACGGCACCGGAGGCCAGGTCCCGGGGGCCAAAAAGGCGGCGCCCGGGGAGGCACCGGAGGCCACGTCCCCGGGCCAATGGCGGCGCCCAGGACGGCGCTGGAGGCCAGGTCCCGGGGGCCAAAAATGCGACGCCTGAGGAGGCACCGGAGGCCACGTCCCCGGGCCAATGGCGGCGCCCGGGAATGCCCAGGAGGCCATGTCCCCGGGCGAATGGCGGCGCCCAGGACCGGCGCCGGAGGCCCGGTCCCGGGAGCCAAAAGGCCTCGCCCAGGGAGGCCCCAGAGGCCACGTCCCTGGGCCAATGGTGGCGCCCGGGAAGGCCCCGGAGGCCACGTCCGCGGGCGAATGTGACGCAACTTACCTGGACTTTGTCCCGCGGAGATTTCCCCCAACAGGTTCTGAGGTCAGAACTGATTGTATATATCACAGTCGATTCTGAGCTCACAACCGTCTGTAATATTTTAGTTGTCACAGACGGTTCTCAGTTGAGAACTGATTGTATCTATCACTGTCGGGTTTTAGTTTAAAATCGTCTGTGATAAGTATACTATTACAGACGATTTTGTGTTCACACACTCTGGTTGACTATCACAGTTGGTTTTGACATCAGAACCGACTGTGATAACTTAACATATTCTCCCGACAGGCCTTCGTAGACGGTGTTCCACTGAAAAGTTCATAACCATCTGTGATGTGCCATACTAGATGTACATTTCTGTGGTAGTGGGGCATGTCCAAGCAGCTTCCCCCAGCGTACATCGAAGGCACACTTTTTTGGGTTGAGCTTCAACCTGTACTTGCGGAGGTTGCAGTAGGTGAGCGGCCACATGGAGACTTTTGAAGACCGCATCATTGATGCAGACCTCAACATTGCGGCCGATCTGATCCTTGAGGACTAGCTACATGAGGCGTTGGAAGGTTGCCCCAGCGTTCTTTAGCCCTAAGGGAATGTGGACGTAGTAGAAGGTGCCGAGGGGTGTTATAAAACTCATCTTTTCCTCATCCTCCTTAGCCATCCGGACTTGGTGGTAGCCCGAATACACGTCCAAGAAGCTCATAAGCTCGCACCCCACAGTCGCCTCTAGCTTGTCGATCTGCGGGAGTGGGAAGTTGTCTTTTGGGCAAGCTTTATTGAGCTCGATGAAGTCCACACACATCCTCCACTTGCCATTCAACTGCTTCACGAGGACGAGGTTCGCTAGCCATTCGGGGTGCAATACCTCCAGAACGAACCCCACCTCACGGAGCCTAGTGATCTTAGCTTTGATGGCCTCTTGGCGCTCGAGGGAGAGCTTCCTCAGCTTCTGTCTTAATGGGGGGCGGCCCTGCAGGGCTTGGCTGCGGTTTGCTGTAGCTTTTCATGCACCTGCATTTCCCTGAACACCTTTAGGTACAGGATGTCAGTGGCGCTTCCACCGCCGACGAGGATGCGAGCCAGCTGGCAGTTGTAGACGGTAGGGGAGGTGATGAGCGCATCTTCATGGGGGACGTCTAACCACTTTGGTGGCCGGGACGCGCTTAGCACCCCAACAACTTTTACCTCTCACGCGTAGTCCTTGCGCTGGCGCTTGGAGTTTCACCCCGTGGTGGATCCCCCCGTAATGACGTTTACGCGCCTTTGGGAGGTTTGGAAGGGGAGCTCTTCGGCTGAGCCCCTTTCTTGTACTTATCTCTGTTGCTCCCCCGAAGGAGCAAGGAGAGCCGGTAAAGCCGGCGGAGGGGCAAGGAGGCAGGGCTGGCCCCTGCCCACGCTGGTCGAGGAATGCGGTGAAGTGTTGGAGAAGTTGGTGGCATTCCCGAGTAGCGCGGGTATTGGACTTGTGGAAGGCACACCACAAGTTGGCTATGCCCTCCTTGCCTCCCATCGCGGGGCCTTCCCGGCCACAGGATGATTGTCCCCCCAAGGCCTTTCGGCTTGGGGAAGGGGTGGTTGCCCTTGCTGGCGTCATGTGAGCCACCTCCACCCTCGAGGACAAAGGTGTCCTGAGGCTATGGCTAGCTGCGGTTGCCCCTCTTGGGACGCTTGCCGAGGGGGTCCCTGGCCACCTAATCAGCGGGGGCAGGAACCCCTGGTTCTTCTTACAGGTATCATCCTCCTTCGCCCGAGCGTAGTTCTCGATCATGATGAAGAGCTCGTCAGCAGAGGAGGGACAGCTCCGGCAGAGTCTCTGATGAAACTCCCCGAGGAGGATCCCGCTCTTGCACGCCTTGATGACTGTGGAGTTAGGGATGTGAGCCACTTTGCTGTTGAACTGAGCGAAGCGCTTGAAGAAGCTGCGGATGGTCTCCCCCGTCCTCTGCCAGACGGTGTAGAGCTGTGACGAGTCCAGGGGATGCACATAGTTCCCCTAGAAGTTCGCGTAGAAGTTGCGCTTGAGTTGCACTACGGACTTGATGGAATCGGCCCGCAGGTTGTAGAACAATGAGGGGGCAATGCCGGTGAGGTAGAGGGGGAAGATGTTGCATTGCAACGTCTTGTCCCCCCAGCCGCCGAGATGGCTATGGAGTACACCTACACAAACTCATAAGGATCAGCCTCACCGTTGTAATGTTCGATGTGTGGCGAACGGTAGGGCCGTGGCCAGCGGATGCACCAGAGACGATGGCACAGTGGTTGGTTAGCCCCCCACAACCTCCCGGGGTGATTCCCGGTTGCTGTCCCCTTTGACAGGGGACGCATGCTCGTTGTCGGAGTCGGGGAGGGGTCCTAGTGGTCCGCCGGCACGGTGATAGCACCTCTTCTCCTTGGGGTTAGTCGAGCTGACCTCTTGGATCTCCGGGTACCCCCAGTCTCTTTCCCCGGTCGGGGCGGGAGTGTGGCTCACCATGGCCGTGAGCCAGGGGGAGTTTCGGTTGGTAGCGGGAGAGAGCCTCCCCAGATCTTGCATTACACATTCGCTCGACCTCCTCCCGGGTGAAGTAGGTTTGGTCCGCCGGGGGAGCCCTCAAGGGCGGTCCCGGGACAGGAGGGAGCTAATGCGCGTGGGTCACCGGCCCGGAGGGTGCCACCGGTGCACGGGACTGGCCTGGCACCGGGTGAGTGTCCAGGGCGGTGAAGGGAGCGGGTGCGGGGAGGGTCCCTGGAGGGACCACCAACTCGGGTGCCGAAACGGCCCCGGGAATTGCCCCGTGGAAGCCTCTGAGCACATGGGCAGCCGTGGGAGCGAGGAAGATTTCTGACACAGGGGAGGTTCCCGGCACGACGACAGCCACCTGCGGAGGTTCCGAGCCAGGTGCTAGATAGCCCCCTGGAACGAGGAAGGTCCCGGGCATGGGCAAGGCTCCCAGCGCAGAAAACATCCCAACGCGGGGAAGGCTCCAAGCATGGGCAAACCCCCCGGCAAGGGAAACATTCGCTGCACGAGGAAGGCGCCCGGGTGCCCCATGAAGAATGGAGGCAGTGCCCCCATAAACGAGTATGGGGGCAGGTAAACAGGAGCTGGGGGCCGCACTAAGACGCTCAATAACTCCTCCCGGGTGTGCTAGGCACGGAGTTGGCCCTCGGCCAAAGCCCCAAGCTAGGGGTCTCTGGAGACCGGGACTAAGAGTTGGGGGGCGCTAGGCCCCGCAAGCACGGTCGCAGTCGCTGGGTTGAAAACGGGAAGACTTCTGCTGGAGACTACGGGAGAAGAAAGTGGTACTTCTCTCCGGGTGTGCCTGGGCGGTAGGGTCGTGACTGCAGCATCTTGCGAAGGTGGCGCCGAGTCGCTAGGATTGGCATCACCGGAAAGGGAGAGGGCTTCAGCTCTCATTTTCGGGGGAGCCATGGCAATTCGTCACGAGTCCCCATGGTCAGCGCCAACTATTGTGGTATTACGAATACCCCGGCAGGTTTCCTCGGACGTGTTTGACACGAACACAGTGACGCGAGCTAACTGAGTGACCGGTCACCTCCCACCGGGCAACACAGAGATTGAGGAAACCTACCAACTACCAACTGGCGTGCATCCTCATCGAGGCGGAAGCGCCGCTGACATCATGTACCTGAAGGCGTTCAAGGAAATGCAGGTGGATGAAAAGCTTTGTCCCAGGGAGGACCATCTACCCGGTAGGGAAGGTTGATCTCCCCATGACCTTCGGCGCCCCAGACAACTACCAGACCAAGATGGTCCAGTTTGACGTAGTGGACCTCCCTTCTTCGTACAATGCGATTATGGGGAGGACCATGATCAACTGCTTGGGGGCCACCATCCACCAGAGCTATCTCTGTGTGAAGATCTCTTAGCCTTGCAGCGTGATCACTACCCAAGGTGACCAGGAAGTGGCCCGTGCTCTTTACGAGGGTGCCACCGCAACGATCGGGAGCATCAACCTGATCAAGGCTACCGGGGGGGTGGGGGAGCCCCCCCGTGGTTTTGGATGCCCCAACAGTCCCCTCCGGGAAGTTTCTCCCGAAACCACGACCAAAGGGAGACCTCTGGAAGGTCTAGCTGTCCCCGGAGGATGGGGCAAGGATTGTCAAGATCGGGGCAGACCTCTCCAAAGAGCACGCAGAGCAACTTGCAGCCTTCCTCCGCAAAAACTCCGTTGTCTTTGCATGGAAGACCGCCGACATGCGCGGCATCACCTGGGACGTTATCACAAGCTCGCAGTAACGGCTGGCCACCCCCAGTAAGACAAAAGCCGAGGAAGCTCTCCCTCGAGCGCCAAGAGGCCATCGAAGCCGAGATCACTAGGCTCCGAGAGGCGGGGTTTGTTCAGGAGGTATTGCACCTCTAATGGCAAGAAAACCCTGTCCTCGTGAAGAAGTTGAATGGCAAGTGGAGGATGTGCGTGGACTTCACCGACCTCAATAAAGCATGCCCAAAAGATAACTTCCCACTCCCGTAGATCGACCAACTGGTGGATTCAACCGCGGAGTATGAGTTTATGAGCTTCTTGGACACGTATTCGGGCTACCACTAAGTCCGGATGGCTTAGGAGGATGAGGAAAAGACGAGTTTTATAACTCCCCTCAGCACCTTCTGCTACATCCACATGCCTTTTGGGTTGAAGAACGCTAGGGCAACCTTCCAATGCCTCATGATGCTGGTCCTCAAGGACCAGATCAGCCGCAACGTTGAGGTCTACATCGACGACGCGGTCGTCAAAAGTCTCTATGTGGCCGCTCACCTCGTCGACTTAGCAGAAACCTTCCGCAACCTCTGCAAGTACGGGTTGAAGCTCAACCCAGAAAAGTGCGCCTTCGGCGTACGCGGTGGGAAGCTGCTTGGCTTCCTCGTGTTCCAGCAAGGTATAGAGGCCAACCCTGAAAAAATTTGGGCCTTGCTGGACATACCCCCGCCGTACTCCATCAAAGATGTACAGTGGCTTACCGGCCGCTTAGCCACTCTAAGCCGCTTCGTCTCGCGATCGGGGGAACGTAACCTCCAGTTCTTGAAAATCCTCCAGGGCCTCGAAGAGTTCAAGGACCCTTGAGGCCCAGGCGGCTTTCGATGACCTGAAGAAGTACCTCATGAGCCCTCCCGTGCTCCTTTACCTCGTTGCTACCCTAGTCGCTGTGAGCGCGGTACTGGTAAAGGAGTAGGACGGGCAGCAGCGCCCCGTGTACTACGTGAGCGAAGCCCTCCAAGAAGCTAAGACTCGGTATGTGGAGGTGGAGAAGATCTGCTACGCCCTCCTGATGGCATCCCGGAAGCTCCGCCACTACTGACGAGGATTGTTACCCGAGCTAGTTCAAAATAATGCACATCTGGTTCAAGACGGATTCGAATCAGACAAGTGTTTGAAGGTCCGCTGTCATGGTCGCAGTCTTTGCGCGATCATGAAGCACGGACGCACGAATGACTTATGGTCGTAGACTTTGCGCGATCATGAGATCGCAGATGCTACGCAGCCAGGAGGCCGTAGAAGATGCGCGTTCAGAAGGTCGTGAACTACTCTCGACCAGGATAACTCGGAATTGCTTAAGCTCTGCAACAGGCATATTCCTAGGATCGTGATGATTCCTCCACATTTGAAGACAACTACCATGAGGTTAACGTGTGTGGTTATCCCTTAATTGCACGTGTTAAACCTACGTGGAAGTTAAATGCAGTTACCAAAACTGCACCCAAGCAACTGTTCAAAATCGTTGTGCATTGGTGCCCTCTTGACCAGTATAAAAGGGTGAGCAAATGTACAAGACAGGGAGAGATCGAAGACGACAATAGATCAAGCACAAACTTTCATAAGTTAGTCGTTTTTAGACATCAACACAGAAGAGATCTTCGCCTGTGATGATCTTTTTCTTCAACCTTGTAAACATTTTCCATACATAGTGAAATCACAACAGGACGTAGGGCTGTTACTCCAACCATTGAGGGCCTGAACCTGTATAAATCTCTTTGTGCCCCAACAGACATTGCTCATCATCCCTTTCCAGAGGGACCCTTTGAAAGGCCTCACAACTCACAAATTATGTATAAGATCAACTAAGGACCCTGAGTCCGAATCATCGACAACTACTTCCTGGGACACCCGATCATGGTCCCGTCTTCCCTCCCCGTGGGGGAGGTGCTGCAAAACAAGGAGGCCACCAGCTGGATCGAGAAGCGGGGGCCGACCTGGCTCATTTCTCCGTGTTCCTTATGGGCCGTTCCGCCATCAAATCACAAGTCCTCGCTCACTTCGTGGCGGAGTGGACCCACACCTCCAGGACGGAGGGGGAGACTCCCGTTGGGCCACCCCGGTGCAATGACCATTGGACGCTCATGTTCGATGGCTCCTTGTCTCTGCCCAGGGCTGGCGTGGCTCCGGAGCCCCGTGGGGAGGACGCTGGAGTACGTGGCGAGGCTCGAGTTCCCCCTACGAACAATGTAGCTGAGTATGAGGCCTTTCTTCTGGGGCTAAGCCTCGTGCGCTCCCTGGGGATTCGTTGCCTCCTGATCAAGGGGGACTCCCAGCTCGTGGTTTGCCAAATGGACAAGTCATACTTGTGCCATGACACAAACCAGAGCCTCTATTTGGGTGAGGTATGCAAGATGGAGAGATACTTCGAGGGTCTGGAGGCCCAGCATATCCCCCAGAGGGACAATGACCATGTCGACGCCCTGGCCTAGTCAGCCAACGCCTGGGAAGCTCTCCTCGGGGGCGCCTTCCCAGTGATCATTGCGAAGCCCTCGGTGACCCCTTTGGATGCGAACCCCGAGTTCCCTGACCCAGAGGTCTCTGAGATTGCCCGGATCGCATCCTGGATGGACCTCCTCATCTCCTTCATCAAGGGGGAGGGGGAGCCTCCCAGTGACACTGAGACAAAGTGCCTCCAGGCCAAGGCATAGGCGTACTTCCTACTAGAGGGAAAGCTCTACAAGCGGGGAGATTCCGCCCTACTCCATTGCCTCCCACGAGTAGAAGGGCTCTGGCTCCTCGAGGACATCCACTCAGGGAGCTGCGGGTCTCACCTGGCACCGTACTCAGTCGTGGCGAAGGTTCTCCACCACGGATTTTATTGGCCCACAGTGGTCCACCAGAAAATGGCGAAGAGCTCCACACTGCCATCCGCGACACTGCAGACCCTCCCCATCACTTGGCTCTTCGTGCGCTAGGGGATGGACCTCCTTAGTCCCTTCCCCCCAGCGCCAGGGGCCTACAAGTATGTAGTGGTCGCAGTGGACTATTTTTCCAAGTGGGTGGAGGCTGAGCCCTTGGCCAGCATCACCTCCCAAGCAGTACAGCAGTTTTTCTAGAAGAATATCATGTGTCACTTTGGGGTCCCCCGAGAGATCACCGTCGACAACAGGATCCAATTCGACTCGGCATACTTTCGTGAGTTCTGCGAAGGCTTGGGGGCTACCCTCCAATTCGCCTCTGTAGCTCATCCTTACAGCAACGGAGCCGTCGAAAGGGTCAACGGCGTGATCCTACAAGGTTTACGCTGGTGACTCGAGCAAACCGCCTCCAGGCGGGGCACATGGGCGGACAAGCTCCCGAGCATCCTTTGTTCCATGCGCATGACCCCGAGCCGGGCAATAGGGCGCACACCCTTCTCGCTCATGTATGGGGCTGAGGCATTCCTCCACTTGGAGATCGGTTTTCGGTCGCTGCGGGTCGAGCTCTTAGATGGAGCTATGGCCGCGGCGTACCAAACCAACGAAGCAAACCAGCGGCTAAAAGTCAACCTCGTCGAAGAAGAGCGCGACCAAGTGCTCCTTCGCCACACCATCTACGAGTGCGAAATGGCGCATGTCTACAACCAGCGCGTCCACGCAAGAGCTTTCCACCTTGGGGACCTTGTCCTCAAGCGTGTAACTGACCCCCAAGCCCAGGGCAAGCTTTCCCCTAAGTGGGAAGGCCCCTACAGGATCTCTATGGTCCTGGGCTAGCGGGCTTATAAGCTCTGCAACCTTGAAGACCAGGAGCTGGAGCACACTTGGAATGTAGACTTGCTCCACAAGTTCTTTATCTAGCCTCCGGGCTCACTCCCTTCCCCGTCGCGACTTTGCTGGGGGAGGCATTGCACACACTGTTCCCTCCCCCACCGTGATTCCACGGGGGGAGGCGTTGTACTTACAGTTCCCTCCCCCGCCGTGATTCCGCGAGGGGAGGCATTATACTCACTGTTCCCTCCTCCGCTGTGATTCTGTGGAGGGAGCCATTGTATCTATCTTCATTAATACAAGTGATTTTGTGTTCAACTCTGGGATTTTTGCAGATTCTTGACTTACCGTCTCCAAGGCGATGCCCTCCCTAAGAGGACGCCTTCCTTGCGAGGATGCCCTCCCTGTGAGGACGTGGGCTATCCAGCCTAAAAGTCACTACGATGGGAGCCCACTCCAGTAGGGCGGCTTACAGTAAACCCTTGTGGACTGAGGAGGTAAGCGGTAACCCACTTCTCATGAACTGCGATAGAGAGTCAATTTAAGGGACTAGTCCCCCCCTCAAATAGTCAAGCCCGTCATCGGGCTCGTCCTCCCCCAGGAGCGAGCTTCCCCCTCTGTCGGTCATTGAATTATTGGTCATCTCGGAATTTTTTCGACCGAGAAATTCGTGACCGATTCCCCGTTCTCACGGCGACCAGGGGAATTTCTTACTGAGTCTCGGATTGGCTCACGGAGGGCGCCCCCCATCGCGGAAGCATCAAGAACAGGCCCGGGGGCAAGCCCGCCGGTTGCTTCCCCGGTGGCCAGACTTAGCAAAATGGAGGCAGCCTGGGCACTCCCCGGGCTATGCCCCCCAGAGGGCGCTTGGGCACCCCGCGGGCTATGTCTCCCTGAGGCCGCTCGAGCACTCTCTAAGCTACGCCTCCCAGGGCGTCAGAACCCCCTGGGAGCAATATCTAGAGATACCTGCTTGCAAGCGGAAGACACTTAGCCAAAAGAGATTTTCATTTAAATTAACCAAAAGATTTACAAGTTTCTAGGGGTTCTCCTAAAGAAGCAACTGGGAGGAAAAAGCCTAAGAAGCAAAATCAAATCTAACCTGGGGAAGCTCATACTTTCCCGTCCTTGTGTCCCCCCCCACCGGAGGACCTTTGCGGCGGCTGTCACCTCCGGCGCAGGGCGCGTGCCACCCGCCTCCATCGTGCCAGTGATCCGATCGAAGAGGGCCCCGGCTGTAACACCCTAGTTTTGGGGGTGAAAGGTTTTGCATAAAAACCCTGCATGCATGTATCTCTGCAGTAGTAGCCAGATCAGCTGAACTCTAATCTCTCCCAAACCCTAAAAACCTCCAAATCTATTCTCTAGATCCAGATCAAGATCTGACCATCCTAATTTAACCTACCAGTTACCCTGAAGATAAAAGTCTTCAGGAGCCAGATCAAATTCTGACCCTAACTCCCAGTACCTAAGCCTTTCTCTGTTTTCGAAAACAGGAAAAATTCAGATTTACCCTAAGTACCCCAGTCTCCAGATGATTGAGTTATCTTGATTTAACCCTATCCAGACTCAAGTAACCCCTGGAATATGTTCCTAGGTTCATCCTCAACTCACTTCAAAAAGTTGGGAGCCAGATTAATTCATCTAAACACTTTTCGCAGTTTAGTCCAAATTTTACTGCGAATAGGTCCTTTTCTGTTTACTTGGAGGCCTGAAAAGGCTAAAATCCACGAATCAACTCAAACTCCAGAATTTCTTCAGGGAACACCTCCTAAATGCTATTTGATACAGATTTCCCTTCTGTCCAGATTTCAAAATCTCACCCCAACTACCAGAATTTGAGATCGACAAAATCCGGATCTATTTTACCCTAATTTTACCCTAATTTTACCCTATTTTCGAAAATAGATGAAATACCTCAAACCTTATCAAACTTTCTCCAAATTTGAGCTAAATGAGTATTAATAGAAATATTATACTCAACCATGAAATCAAATCTCAAATTAAACCTCTTTAAGACCAGATTTGCGATTTAGTCCAAAACCCATCAAAAATCATCACAACCAGGCCCCTGGTTCGACCACGAGCCACTGTTCATCACTGACCACTCAGTTCGACTTCGACCAGGCACTCGATCGACCACAGCAACCGGTTTCGAGCATGAGCACAGGAGCTTCGTCCTCACCGCTGCTACTGCTCCTTCGACCATTGCTACGCCGTGAGCTCCTAGCCTTTGATCACCAGCAAAGCCATCTTAGCCGCTGCCTCGTCGCCACGTGGAGGGTTCCCGTTCGCCACTGTGGATCGCCTTCTCCAGCACCGGCAAGATCTTGCGCTCCCGCGTTGCGCCCGACAGCCACAGCAAAATCGTGCCACGTTGCGGCCATGCCACGATTGAGTTTCACTTCACCATCTCTTCATCGCAGTGACAGCAGCGCAGCCGACACGACCGGTGAGGACGTCATTTCGCCGCCTGTCTTCGCCGCCGGTCACTTCCCAGTCAGTTCAAGCTGGCTTCAACTCCCCGTGCAATTGTAGACGTTGGGAGCCCCCACAGCCTCGCCTATTTAAACCCCCTGGCCTAAGCAACCATCTTACACTCCTTCACACCAGCAACCAGTAAAACTCGCCGTATTTCTTTTCTTCCCCGGCGAGCAGCAAGAAGGGGCTTTGGTGCCAAGCTTCTCCACTGCCTCCCTCTTCAATCCAGCACCCCCAGTGAGCGTCTCTCATCTCCCTCATACTTCCCAAGCTTGTAATTTGGTTTAAAATGCTCTCTGTCGCCGGCAATCGCCGTGTTTCATCTAGAACTCCGATGAGCAATTAATCCTCAACCAGATCAATTCAACCTTCGAGCTAGTAATCAAATATGCTCACTAGACCTTGCTTAACATCCCTAAGCAACCAAAATCGACAGATTTGCTGAAATATGGAAAACCCCAAATTGGAACTTTGCTTGTGAACTGAGCCTGCTGTTTAAGCTTTTCTGGTGCATCTCTAACCAATCTAACTTCACCAGTAGCATTCTTATGCCCCAGAGACCCTCCTCAAGCAAGGAATTGAGTTCAATCACTTTAAATCAGAAATGCCCAAATCAGGTTTGAGTTAATCTTTTCTCCAGCCAATATCTCCTAAATCCAGCCAATGCAGCCCTAGAAACTTTGCCATCTAGATGTTTTGGACCATTCTGAGCAACTTTGTCTTCTATCATGACTTCTAATTCGGCCTAGATTGTGAGATATAGCTATGCCCTAGTTTGCTGTACTGTTCATATTACATGTGCTCCAGGCCAGTCAACTTCTTTGCCGGTTTTCATCACTTTCCAGCCATCTCCTACCCTAGGTCCTGTTGAGACATTTGTTCCTGTTACAAATGCCTAACCACCAGACAAAGTGGTGCATCATTTGGAGCCCTGAGTCAAAAGATGTGGCTAACCCTAGTTCCTGGCCGTGTCAAGCCTATGCCAGGCTACGTCAGCCAGTGGCATTAGCCCTGTTCACCCACCTCTGGTCATGTAAAACAGAAATCACTTTGTCAAATAGCTGCCTCACTACCTTGTGCACCATATGCTTGAATCAAAACCTACTTTGACCACTGGAAACTGCTCAAACCATGTCAATGCCATTCTAGAGCACTGTCAGCCTATGTCAGCCAGTGGCATTGAGCCTTTTCACCCACTTCCAGCCATGAAACTTGAAAATAACTTTGTCCCTTAGACTCCTGATGTTGTGATCTACACTTTTCTCTACTGTCACCACTTGAGTTGAGCCCTCTATCACCCATCGACCTTATGTCGATGCCTTGAACCGAATGCCAACCTAAAGACATTCGCTGTTTTTGGGTGAACCAGTCACAACCTTGATATTACCCTGATATTTTGGAACCTTGTAAACCTTAACAGCTAATTTTAACCCTAGTTATCGTAGTTAAACTCAAATCGCTTTCAAACCTTGTATCACCAGAGTATTTTCTCCTTGCATCTTTGCATGTAGTGAATTAGTAAGAATAGAATGAATTGTAATGCCTGTTTGCTTGTTTGATCTTGTTCGGAGCAAGAGTCCGGGGTTGAAGATCTTGTCGCTGAACCATAATCAACTGCTGATACTTACGACGCAGAAGGCAAGTCATACTTTGATCATATTGAAACCCATATTTTATGATTGCTATGCTATTCCATGAGTAGATATCTCATTAATATTGCATGTGTTGAGATCAATGATATTATGGCAGTGATAGATTGAATACTTGAGAAATGTGAACTTGATAAGATAGCAAGCCACGAACTAATAAAAGTATAAACATGTACATTTATATTCATGAAATAGAACCCCTAGCCGTGACCAGTATTTTGGTATGGAATGGTGGTAGCACTAGAGGTGCTTGGCTGCACTGAAGGTGTAGGCACTGAAGGTGCATGGTTTGTGGTATGATCTGGTCACTGGCCTGTAAGGACTAGAACCTTGTGTTATGCGTCTAGTGGCATGAAAAATGTACCAACCACTTACCTGGTATGGGACAGGCGCAACCTAGTAGCTTTCTTAGTATTATCAGTTCCCTGCATGGCTTGTCGATCCGGTTTCTCGCGTGGAAACTGGTGGGACGCAGTTCGTCCATGAGTGATGTGAGATCAGAAAAATTATGAGAGGATAAGGTGTAAAGAAGGAAGACGCCCTACGCCAGATTAAGTCGTGCGCGACTGTAATCAAAAGAGGTTATGTGTCCTGCGGGAACATAGACCCAGGCTAGGAAGTAAGGCAGTGGGGAGGACCCACAACGGTACCTGGGACGGTATTGTCCATTTACCGGGCAGGGATACTGTTAATACTAGACTGCAAAAACGTTGTGTGATCTCGGCCTTGTCACATGCGTATAAGTCGCATGGAGTTGGCCCGACTTGAAAGTCGAGTGAAAAAGTGGATTTAAAAAGAGGTACATCTCTGCAGAGTTTAAAAATGTATTCGAATACTTCGTGCCCCCGAGTTTTAGGAGTATGCCGCGGTGGATTAAATCCATGGGGTGTGACACAAGTATTGTTTTATAAACTAAAATTTGTTAGTTCAAGATTACCCAAGTGGCATGTGTTGTCACGATAAGGGGCGTTGCCGTGGACTGTCATGTGTTGACGTGTCGCGGTAATACCATAATCTAGTAAACATGTGATAACTAAGAGGCATGTGGATTTATGCCCTAAAGTATACGAAATACTGTTATGAGTATGAGACTGAAAGGCTTGAATAAAAATAATGTGATATGAGGTTATATCGCCTTGGATATGGAATAAATGTATCACCATCAATATGATTTATTTACTGCCATGGGTATGATCAGAAGTTAAGTAAGAATTGAGAAAGAAATGTATTTTGGGAAAAACCCTTCATTCTTCCCCAATAGCATAGGCTCATGTCATTTATACTGTAACTATATCTCTACCTCCCCTATGACTTGCTGAGTACGTAAGTACTCACCCTTGCAACAACTCCTCAATAGATGGAGCATTCTACGACCTTGGAGGATACCCTGAAGATGCTGCAGACCCTGGAGAAGATGAGCAGTTCCCTTCGGAGCCCTGATGTGGTGCTGTCTGCTGTCAACCTCTGTTTCCTGTGGTTTGCTTTTGGGCCTAGCTTCCGCCGACTAGATGTGTTATTTTGTTAGACCCTTGTGCCTTGCAAGGCACTGTACCTCGTTTTGTACTAAGGCCTGATGGCCATACATTTATGACTACTGTATTATTTTGCTGCTTCAATGTATCCCTGTGATTGACTCATCCTGGGAAGTCAAGTGGTTTATGGGACCAGCTGCACTGAGCTGGGCTCCTCACAGGTGATGTCACTGTCGTGGCAGACGTGACACCGGCGAACCCTTGAAGCTCCACCCGCTGGGTTCGAAGAAGTCGGGGAAACTCTAGGGGACCAACTCCCTGATCACCTGGGCGCCCGCTCCATGGAACTTGACAAGAGCCGCCGCCAGGGTGATGAGGGAGACCTGTGTATCGCAAAAATATGTGGCGTCCCTGATCGAAGCCGGCGCTAGGTTGGGATTCTCCCCTTACCCGAGCTCGACCCTGAGCTCCTCCAAGGCCGAGTGAATCATCCTCCCCCCGGAAGTGACGGCCCGGGCGCCCGAGGCTTCGGCCTCCCAGGAAATACCTGTGGGACCCCCATTTGAGGAATCCCGTGGCAACCGCCCAGGTGGATTGCACACAGGTTGGACCATTACAAAACTCACAACAAGCGGAAAGCAGTTATTGCATAAAACATAATTAAACAGGTACGAGGTTACAAGGACCAATATAACTTTAACATAGCGCCCAGAATGACGCTACTTAGAATTGCTACGAAAATAACATGTTTATCCATACAAGAGTCGGCATCAAAATACCGAACACACAAAACAAGGCAAACAGCAACAACAAAGATCTTCACTTCTGGCAGCAACGGTTTTGGTAGGCCTTCCTCCAC
The DNA here is from genome assembly GCA_019359835.1 of Pharus latifolius. Lineage (NCBI taxonomy): Eukaryota > Viridiplantae > Streptophyta > Magnoliopsida > Poales > Poaceae > Pharus > Pharus latifolius. The sequence goes on from CM033330.1 coordinate 12,696,473, forward strand.
ATCGGACTCAACTCGGCGCGAGACCCTCCTAGAACTCCGAATCATCTGGGGCGTTCCCATCTTCTGTTTCATCTTAATAACAATACGAAACGGGATCGGCGAATCCCTCTTCTGATTTGTTTAAAAAGGCAAGGGTGAGCATGCTTTGACACAATGCTCAGCAAGTCGTTTATTTACAAATGCAATTATATAGATGAGGAGTGATCAAGAAAAGGAGTTAAGTCTTATAATCATAAATAGTATAGATTTCAATCCTTTGATCTTTCAAATAAGGGTTTTATTTTCAATAGCGGGGTTTTTTTTTTGAAAACCTTATAATAGACTTTAAGAAAACATTGTGAATGGCGATCCTCCGTGATCCACCATTTGAATTAACCATATTATGAAAACATTCCAAATAATTACTTGTGTTGAACCAAATGGATAAATCCACCGCGAACATACTCCATGACCTGGGAGTACAGAGTATCCGATACTTTTCTTACGCTTTGCAAAGGTGTACCTCTTTTTAAAATCCACTTCTTCACTCGACTTTCAAGTCGGGCCAACTCCATGTGACTTATACACATGTGACAAGGCCGAGATCACACAACGCTTTTGCAGTTCAGTATTAACAGTATCCCCGCCCGGTAAATAGACAATTAAGTCTCAAGTACCGTTGTGGGTCCTCCCCACTGCCTTACTTCCTAGCCTTTGGCCTACGCTCCCGCAGGACACATAGCCTTGGTCTGTCCACGCGAGACATTTGACCATCACGATTACAACCGCGCACGGCTTAATCGGAGGCATAGGGTGTCTTCCTTCTTTCCACCTTTTGCTCTCATGCTTTTTCTGAACTCACATCACTCACGGACGAACTGCGCCCAACCAGTTTCTCCACACGAGAAACCAGACCGACAAACCATGCAGGGAACTGCTAATACCAAAAAGCTACTAAGTCGTGCCTGTCCCATACCAGGCAAGTGGTTGGTACGTTTTTCATGCCGCATAGGGGCACAACACAAGGTTCTAGTCCTTATGAATTAATAGTGAGGAGCCATTCACATTCCCTGGTGCGCACCGCACCTCTCCATACAAACCAATCCTCACTATTAATACTAAATTTGACATTTCATTTCACAAAAGGGGTTTCAAATCCATTTCTCACATATTAGCCATTTCACATCCAACATGTATACTTAAATAAGATTAAAGCCTATGCATGGTATCCTAGGGTGACAAGGTTGCATGATGATTCGATATCAAAAAGGGGTTTCCACATGAAAGTTGGGTCATATCTATTCACATATTTCTAAACATAGTTCTATCAAATATTCAGCATACATATATCTTTAAAACAGTGAATCTACTTTATTTCAAAATACTGGGTGAGACATGATCAAGGGTGACGACTTGCCTTGCCAAGTTGGGTCTAAGAAATCTGCTGGATCTTCAAACGTTCCTTCCAAATCTTCCTCTCCTTGCTCTGCATTCACACGAGAGCACACACAACACATACAATACATAAGCATTCAGAAAATAGGCTTTATACAAAACATAAGTAAAATATACACATGAATGCAAATGAGGAGGATTGGGCAGAAACAGAACAGCGGAGAAAAGGACACTAGGGTTAGGTTCACTAGACAAGACTCGAATGTGATGAAAGCCAAGGGTTGGCATTCGGTTCGCGAACAGACAATGTCTGAGAAGGACACCAGGATGGTTTAGGGCTTCTAGATGATCAAAATTGGTGCAAGAGGTGGCATAGTGTGCCAAATGCTGTGAGGCACCTAAATGACAAAGTGAACTTTTCAGAAAAGCCCTTGAATTAACAGAAATTCACAGCAAAGCTCAGGACACAGGAAATCAAATGCCACTGTACAGCAGCGAGCTAGGGCACATGCGTTGCTTCGCCAAACATGTCAGGGAGGTAGGCGGGACCAAGACAAGGTTGCTGGTGGAAGGAATTTGACTGGGGTCGCTTGCCGGCAACGAACGGCGAGTTTGAAACCTTCGGCCGCCTGAGACAAGGACGAGCCACGGTGACAGAGAACTGGGGTTAGCTAAACTCCAAATTGACCGAGGGGAAACACTTCTGGGGTGGTGTGGATTGTTCTGGAGAGAGGAATTGGGCAGTGGTTAAGCGTGCGAGCTTGTCGACGTTGTCACCGGAGTTGGAGAAGACGGTGAACGACGAACTGACTCCACACAGCAATGCAGGCTATAAGCTTTGGGCTACACCATCTAGGGGTTACAGGGAAGGTGTAGGAGGCTTCAGTTTGGGGAGAGCTGCAGCGAGGCACGCCGGCGACGTGCGACGTCCACGGTGGCGCGCGAAAATTGGGAAAACGCACGACACTGCATCAATTTGAAAACTGGCTGAATAGGCTTGCTAAGAAAGGGCTAAGGATCATTTGATTCTACTGGAGTGAGTGATGAAAAGCACTGGAACGAGTTTAATTTCTGGAACAGGAGTCTTCTGGTTTTCCGGCGATCACCGGCGATGAAGAGCACTAGGATGCAATTGCTTGCTTGGACATGGAAAGATGGGTGTGGGGATCTTACTGGTGAGCTTGGATTGGAGAGAGGGGCTGTGGTTTGCTCTGGCGACGATGGCCTCAAAATCGGCTCGTCGGGGAAGAAAGGGAAACAGTGAGAATTCGAGAATTTAGCTAAGTCCTGGAGTTGTGTTTCTTCACAGCGCTGAAGGGGGTTTAAATAGGCGCTGAGGAGGAGCTTGCAAGGGGAAACGGCGAGAGAACTTGTGCCGGGGACGAGACCGGCCGGGTGCAGCTACGACAGCGGTGACCGGCGATGTGATCGTGCACTGGCGGTGTAGCAGCTCTACAGGCTTTGTCAGTTGCATTGGGACTTCACCAGTGATGGCGCAGATGCGGAGGCAGTAGCAAAGCTCCGGCAACGACATGTAACACACGCAATTGCCACGGCAATGGTTGCACGCGTGAAGACGGTTGCTCTGGAGCACAGGCGTTTATCCGCTAGTCATGGCGCAGTACTGGCTGCTGGCACGTGCGCGCAGGGTGGTTCATTTGCTCACAAGCGCAGGCGACAAGAGGCGATGGCCGACGGCGAGCAACTGCGGCGAGAAAACGCGGCGCGGCTCCGGCGATGCAGCACTGGTCGAGGGCACGACCAGGCGCTGGTCGAAAACAGCAGAAAAAGAGTAGGAGGGCTGATTTGCAATTACTGATTCTTGATTCCAGGGACCAATCTGTAAATCTGGCATTTGGCTTAGTTAGGAAGGGTTTTGACTTTGCTAAATTAATCCACAAAATCTAAGATATTGATCAGCAGCTAGGGATGACAAAATTTTGGAGATTTAGGCAAGTTTTGAGATGAACTAAAAACAGGGTAATTAGGGTAATCTGGATTTTAGAAATTTGACAAGGCTGAAACTAGGGTTTCGGGAGAGATTTGGAAATTCTTCCAGAAGGGAAAAATGTTCAGAATAGTGAAGGGAAGATGTTCACTGAATCAAATCATGATTTGGAAATGATCTGTGACTTTTAGCCTTTTTGGGGTTCCTCAGATATCTGAAAAGGACTAATTTGTGAATCTTTTGGACTGATCTGCGAAAATGACTTGAATGAAAGAGTTTGGCTGCCAACTTTTTAGAGTAATACTCTGGCATTACCAAGATCTCATCCTGATATGCAGATAGTCAAGGCAGGCTAAGGTTGGGAAAAACAGGGGTGTTACAACACCCCACTCCACCTACAGCTCCCTTTAGATCCGGGAAGCAATGTCTCGACGGCCGTGAGCCGAGCCTGCACTGCGGCAATCTCCCCGAGCGCCCGCTCCTTCTCGGAGCACTCAGAGGCTAGGTCCCCGAGCGCCTTCTCCATTCCTGAGCACTCAAAGGCCGTCATCTCCTTGGCGGCCCAGAGGCGCAAGGCGAATCACGCCCGGAGGCCCCGGGCCAGCACCACCGTCTGGAGGGAAAAACAGTTAGAAAACAAAAGCAAAGACAAAGACAAGACGCTGGCAACTTACCTGGAGTTCGGAGGAGATCATCTCCTCGAAATCTCCCGCGTCGCCCCTAGGTCACTCCCCTGGGAGACCTCTCCACCCAGCAAGGCGCCATCCTCCAGGGTCCCGGAGGGCTCCCGTGGAAACTCCCGGAGGACTACCGGGGAAAGTCCCAGATGCCTCTTGGGGAAAATCCCGGAGAGTTTCCATGGATAGTCCCGGACACCTCCCGGGGAAAATCCCAGAGGGCTATTGGGGAAAATCCCGGAGGTCTACCGGGGACTGGAGAGCTCCCAGGGAAAATCCCAGGGGGCTACTAGGGAAAATCTTGGAGGGCTACCTGGGAAATTCCCGGACGCCTCCAATGGAAAACACCGAATGTCTCCCGTGGCAAACCCCGGACGCCTCCCAGGAAGAGCCACAGAGGGCTCCCTGCAAGGTCACGTGCGGGTGACGTAAGGGGCACCTCAGGAACTAGCGAGGACACTTGTCAAGCATCCCCGCCTTCGGCCAATGAAATGGCATCAATGCCCCTCAATCCAACTGTCGTAGCTAGGGCTTTTTAGTCTTTTGGCATGTTTTGGGGCCTATATATACCCCCTTGTATCTCATTTGTAAGGGACTCAAATTTCATTTTTCATACACACAAACAACTGGTTTCCTATTTCATATTTCATACACACAAACAACAGGTTCCCTTGGAGACCTCTCTCCCCGAGAGAGTACCTCTCTAGCAGACTCGCATCCGGAGGGTGCCAACAGGACTAGGGCCCCCACCAGGACCCGAACCGGTATAAAAACCACTAGCAGGAGGTGACCAGTCACTCGGTCAGCTCACGTCGCTGTGTTCGTGTCAAACACATCCAAGGAAACCTGTCGGGGTATTCATAATATCACAACAAGTCTGTTTTCTAGGCATGATGCGCAGATCTTTGACATCTGTCCTTGTAGGCCCTACTAGTCACAGGTCTCACCTGGAGGCTCTTGCAGATCGTGGCTCACCCAAAAGCGAGGTTCACCCTGAAGGCTCTCATAGAGGCTAACCCAGAGGCTCTCTTTGAGGCTAATCAATAGGCTCTCGTGGGCTGTGGCTCACCCGGAAGCGAGGCTTACCTGGAAGACTATCGCCGAGGTTAACTCAGAGGTTCTCTTGGAGGCTCACTCGGAAGCTCTAGCGGGCCGTGGCTAACCAGGAGGTGAGGCTCATGTTTACAATTGCCGAGGTATTCCCCGACAATATTCTTAACAATATGCTTCACTTTCTAGACATAATTGATGCTTATCTTGAGTCCTAACTTGCTTGGTGAGACAAACATGAATTGACTTGTCTGATTAATAATAGGTTAGTCAAGCATGTTTGCCTTTCGCAAGCACTCATTTTTAGGCATGCTTATATAACACTTCAAGCATAAGTTGCATGATTTGTCTAGACACGATACAAGCATTAATCAAATAATCTCGAGACAATTCCAATCCATGCCTTTTTAACAAGATCATGTAGTAAAGATTGGCATGCTCCATCCCATGAGGAAAATGTACTCCCTCCCTCCATATACAAAAACCTATCACGTTTAACTTTTCAATCTCTAAGAACAACTATTATCATTAATATCTAAAAGGGTAAAAATGCAATTTTTCCCTCTCGACTTTGTCCCTGAGTTTATTTTTGTCCATCTACTTTAACATGGTTCAAATTGGTTTCTCATTTCAAAACCTAATATCCTTAGTCTCGAAGTGATTTTGTGGGTTATTTTGATGACATTTCTTTAGGTGCATGGATGACATAGTGATTTATGCCTACATCAACACATTGGTAATATAAAACCATTTGATTTTTTTCTGCTTTGACATGTTGGAATTATTAAAAACCATTGGTAATATAAAACCATTATGTCATCCATGTCATCAGCACATAGGTTTTCTTTCTCTCATAGCAAGCTTGTAACAAAGAAAGTAAACAATGCACCACCCCAAAAACCATGCCTCGAAGGCAAATCTAGATCGGGCAAATCCAACCAAGTGAAAGACATCGACAAGTGGTAGTAGGCAGGCCTAGATAAATAGTCGACATCCTTCCCTTTAAGGATACCACCATACTTGACGAATTTACTTTGCGTTCACACATCGAGAGAAAGAAAACCTTTCTTAATAGAATGAGATTGATCAAAACAAGACTGAAAAACACCTTTCAAGAGAAAATGTCAGGCCAGTATCTTCTTCAACCTATCTATGACAAACGTAGAAAAAGAGAATGTCGGCTATTACTTAGTAAACTACATAGCCCTTTCTAGCCTATCTCAATGACGAGGGTTATTACCTGAGCTAAAATATCCATAGTCGCACATGTCATTCCATGGTCGCATACAATGCCCTATGATCGTTCATACCTTTCTATGGTCGCAGAAGGCCAGGGAAAGAGATAATGGGCATAGTCCAAGGGTATTCTGGACATGGCCCATCAATGATATTTCATTCCCATAATTTTAGCTATGCAACTCTATAAGTCTCAACACTTATCTTCACGGAGTTCATAGTCTTATGTCATACCCACTAGTACAATGGTTGTAGAGTCATCTACCTACGACCATACCCTATCGCGGAGACAAAACCTAGTATCAATGCATGGTCATAGGAGGTGCGCGATCATGTACTAAAGACTTGTACTACACTATGAGGATCATGTATTATAAGTCACTGTTCACAATAACCTTTCCTTAATCCTTATGATTATTCCCAAAATAATCATAAGTCCCTGAAAAGGTAACCGTCGAAAAAGATGAGGATGGTGAAGCAGTTTCTACAACGTCAAGTCAAAACTGCTTAATTGCCACGTCACCATGACCTTCGGTAACCACCACATAACCACAACTCGTAGCAACCGCCACAAAGCAGTTATAGGGTATCGTGAGGCATGTCTTCAAGAGAACAACCGACGATCTCTTCGACAAGTATAAAAAGACCTTTAGGAGGAAAAAAGGGGGGGAGGAGGAGAGATAGAGAAATAGGAATGGACCATACATTCTCTTTGTAATCCTCTTACTTATTCACAGTTATAAATACACTGGAGTAGGGTTATGACTCAGCTATGAAGGCCAACCCTGGATAAATTCTCATGTCATTAGATTCATAGATGCCTTGAATTCCTTGGTACTTGTCTGGATTAGCTCTCTTCATAACCCATCTAAATTCTGTAAAAGTTCAGAGAAGGACCCTCGGGTCCCAATCGTCGACAGTTGGCACCCACCTTGGGGCCCTTCAAGACATTTTCACCAAGGTTCACTGTGTCCATGGATCCGTTCCCTTGCTTGCACGATTCCGAGAACGAGTTTGATCTTGAGGATCATGTAGATGCCATGGATGAAGATAGTGTCCCCATCAATGGTGACGATACTACCCTCGAGACTTCTCCCGAGGAAGCATCATCTTCAGTTCCAGTCACGTCTGTCGAACAGGAACCTGAGAAGGCAATATGCTTACCCTATGTGAGTTTTACCACATCTGAGGGAGAGTATGTGCCGAAACCCATTGCCCCAGACGACACGGGAGATGATGATCTTGAATTTAGTCTGGAGAACTTTTCCCCAGATAGTTTAAAATCTCTCTTTGACTTTGAGTTTAACTTAGACAAAGATGACATGCCTTCACTGTCTACGAACTCTATTCCAAGGGAAGTTGCGGCACTTTATTAGGAAACCCCTGAGCAACGTGTTGCTAGGGAAGAACAAGAACACAAACAAGCAAAAGATGAAGCGCGTGAACAGTGAGAGGCCGAGGTCCGCAAGGTTACATAGGATTTCCTATGACTTACGCCATTTCACCACGATACCGCTACCTACAACTTTGGTTTGGGAATGTCTCATCAACCGCATCTAGATGGTCGCAGACGTGAACACACACCACTCTCGACTCTGGAGTATTCCCCGATGGCTGAGGCGACGATGTTGAAGACTCCTTTGGCACCCAGAAGGAGTGCCCAGGATCATATCTGGGTGATTGTAGAGGCACTTCGCAATCCTCCCTCTAGTCTCGCAAACGATGATGGGGTAGTATTCGCAAGGGTTCTTGAAGATAACCTTGATGGAGTCACCTCGGATATAACTCCTGTAGCATCATCACGTTTGAGAGCGAGACAGTTCCTATCAAAGCTAGAAGAGACGTAATTTTGCTCATACCCAACACGACAAAGCCAGACGGACTAGTACTTCACGTGACCATAATCGTGTACCAGTGCACTCGCACTTGGGACCACGTCGCGAGTTTCCTCAGGCTGACTCTTTCCATGAATACAATGATAGTCACAACGATTGACAATAGTGTAGTTCATACATGGGTTGTAAAGTTTTTTCACCAGGACTGGGAAACGTGGTATAGCCTGATAAATTTAAACCCGGTACCTTCAAGAGATTCGATGGGACTCAAAATCCAACCGAATTTCTCTATATTTATGTCACTGCCATTCAAACGGCCGGAGGAAATGAATGGGTTATGGAAAATTATTTGCCGACGGTCCTTGAAGGTCCAACACGGACTTGGTTGTTCAATCAACCAGAAGGATCAATTTACAATTGGGAGATGTTGTGTGATGCTATCCTCAACAACTTCCAAAACTGCTATGAGAAGCTAGGCAAAGAAGATGATCTTCATCGTCTGCGCCAAACTTCAACTAAGACTCTTCTGTAGTTTATTAAGAGATTTGTAGGAGTGAGAAATACCATTCCTAATATCTTTGATACTTCGGTGATTAGGGCCTTCAAACACGGTGTTCGATACCGAAGGTTCACGGAGAATTTAAGTATCCATCCCCCACGATTGGTATCAGAGCTTTTTGACATGGCTAATCAATATTTCGATGCAACTGAGGCTGTGGAATGGAATAGAATGGTGGATAAGGGCAACTTACCTCCTCACCCTAGTCTCAAAACTGAAAAGAAAGAGGATTCAAGCAAAAATTCTGAATCATTTGCAGGTGGAAAGTCCAAAAAGACTAAGAAGAATGGAGCAGGCCAATTTCGTGGGGTCACAGTCATGAACAAGCAACCACAGGAGAAAGGTAAACAAGTTCCATTCAAAGTTAATAAATCTCCTTCTGGTGGTTGCAATGGAGACCATATAGAAAAACAAACTAACTCGTAGGGAAACAAGAGGTGGTGTCCTTTACATAACATTTCTGGACACGACCTCAAGAATTGTTGCACCTGGTTGAAGCACATGGAGGACTTTTATCAAGGTAATGCACCTATGCCAACTATACTAGAACAGGGACAAGCCTGTGGGATTAAGGACGCTGATGGAGACAAAGAAATGCCATACCAGGTACCCACTAATCATGTTAATATTATTTTTGGTGGGTCTTCGTCTTATTTTTCTAAGCGTCAATTCAAATCTGTTTACCGGGAGGTAAATAGTGTTGAAGCTCCTCTCGGAGAGCCTCAATTTCCCCGTTGGTCAGATGCTTCCTTAACCTTTAGCCGGGAAGATTGTCCTAAAGGATTATCACGACCACGACAGTTGCCTTTGGTAATTTCTCCCATTATTAGCAATGCTAAAGTAGGACGAGTATTAGTCGATAGAGGAAGTTCTCTCGACTTATTATTTGCCAAATCTCTTGACGAGAAGCAAATACCTCATTCAAAGATTAAACCAATGCCTCACCCATTTTTCGGGATAATCCCTGGACCTTCGATGATGCCCATCGGACAAATAGTGTTACCAGTAATACTCAGAGGACCAAAAAACTTTTGAACAGAGTTGATTACTTTTGATGTAATTGATTTTGATTCAGCTTATAATGCCATCTTTGGTAGGTCTTCACTTGCCAAGTTCATGGCATCAACGCACTATGCTTATCAGTGCATAAAAGTACCAGGACCAAAAGGTGTAATCACAGTCAGAGGTAGTCAAAATACGGCTCTTACTTGTGACCGCATATCCTTGGAATTGCGCGACCAACTTCCCCTATGGGATGTAAAGCTGGCGACCAAGGAGCATGATGCGGTCAAGGTCACTCTGCGACCAGATGAAAAACTAAAGTAGGTTCCCTTATTCCCAGATGACCCATCTAGAATTGTTTGGATTGGGTCAGTACTGGATGATAAATAGGAACTTGAGCTCATTACTTTCCTCCGAGCTAACACAGATGTGTTTGTGTGGAAACCATCTGACATGCCCTGAGTCCCAATGGAAGTGATCGAGCACAATCTAGCAATTCGGCCTGGACAATGACCAATAAAGCAAAAGCTCAAACGCTGTGCTCCTGATCGACAAGAAGCTATTCGTTCAGAGTTAGATAAACTCCAGGAGGCTGGCTTCATTCGCGAGGTTAACCATCCCGAATGTCTCACGAACCCGATCATGGTCCTAAAATTAATCTAATGGTAAGTGGCGCGTGGACGTCAATTACACCAGTCTTAACAATGCTTGTCCGAAAGATGATTTCCCCTTCTTCGCATCGACCAGTTGGTCGATTCAATAGCGGGTTGTGAACTAATGAGCTTCCTGGATGCTTACTCAGGTTAGCAGCAAATTAGCATGGCAGAAATAGATGAAGAGAAAACCGCCTTCATCACACCATTTGTCACCCATTGCTACGTCAGAATGCCATTTGGGCTCAAGAACGATGGTTCCATGTATCAGCGCTTGATGCAGAAGACCGTTCTATCTCAAATAGGGCGCAATTTAGAGGCTTACATTGATGATTGGTTGTAAAGAGCCTAAAAATCTCTAATCATGTAAATGATCTCACTGAGATTTTCTGTAATTTGAATAACCATGGAATCAAGTTGAATCCCAAAAGGTGCTCTTTTGGAGTTTCTTCTGGTAAACTTTTAGGTTACCTTGTCAGTTCGAGAGGCATTGAGGTTAATCCCAATAAAATCCAAGCCATTGAACAAATGTGATCTCCTTCGACAACGAAGGAGGTTCAAAGCCTAACAGGTCAAATGGTGGATTTAAGTCGTTTCATATCACGGTTAGGCGAATGTGGATTACCATTTTTTAAGATTCTACGTAAGCACAATGGTTTCCAGTGGTCGGATGAAGCCGAAAAAGCTTTTCAGGAAGTCAAAGCATATTTATCGAGTGCTCCAGTGTTGGTTTCCCCAAACATGGAAGAGCCTTTGCTCACTTACTTAGCAGCTACCCCTTGCGCGGTCAATGCAGTTCTGGTCGCAGAAAGGGAATGTGTGCAACGACCAGTGTATTACGTAAGCGAAGTACTAATCGGACCAATGGAGCGTTACCCCGAGGTCCCAAAATTCTCTATGCCCTGTTAACGGCTTCTCGAAAACTGCGGCATTACTTTCAAGAGCACAAGATTTTTTTTCATCGTCCTTTCCCTTAGGGGACATACTCTGTAATTCAGAAGCAACTGGTCGAGTTGCGAAGTGCGCAAGAGAACTCAGAGCGTTTGATCTCCACTTCACTGCTCGAGTAGCAATCAAATCTCAAATTCTTGCAGATTTCATGATCGAATTAACTAATCCCGAACCACTTGCGCAAGAATCAATGGATTTGTCTACTACTGACCATTGGACGATGTATTTCGATGGTTCTCGCGGTTTTTCAAACTCGGGGGCTGGAGTGGTCTTAATCACGCCTTAGGGTGACCAACTCCAGTATGTCATAAAACTCTACTTTGTTGCAACCAATAATGCAATAGAGTATGAAGGTCTTTTGGCTGGGCTTCAAGCAGCCAAATCCCTTGGAGTCCATCGATTAGTGGTCAAGGGAGATTCACAGCTAGTCGTAAACCAGTTAAATAAGGAGTACAACACCTCCAATGAGGCAATGACTCATTACCTGGAAGAACTGACGAAATTGGAAAAACACTTCAGAAATTTGAAAGTCCAATTCGTTCCACGAAGGGACAATATTCTCGCAGACCAATTATCAAAAATTGGGTCCTCATGTGCATCCGCTCCGACAGGAGTGTTCATCGAACACTTAAAACACCCCTCAATCACAGAGAAGACGGAGGTGATGACTAACGTCACCGCCCTTGAGCATGAAGCAGATTAGATCCAACCATTGAGGATCTATCTTGTGCATGGGACCTTGCCCGAGGACGAAACCAAAGCTGATCAGTTAGTTAGAAAAGCACGTATGTACAAACTGGTCAAAGGGACCTTGTACAGAAAGAGTGCTCAAGGAGTACTCATGTGCTGCATACCCCAAGAGGAAGGACAAAACCTTCTGAGAGAAATTCATGGAGGCATGTGTGGTGCACATGCATCCTATCAGACACTGGTTGGAAAGGCTTTTCGATAATGGTATTATTGGCCTTCGGCAGTAAATGATGCCAAGCACTTGGTCACAACATGCTCATAGTGTCAATTTCATGCTCAGTAGGTTCACCAACCAGCATATGCATTACCAACTATTCTCTTGACTTGGCCATTTGCCATATGGGGAATAGATATCCTGGGGCCAATGCCCCAAGCTATCAATGGATATAAGTTTCTGTTCATAGCCATTGATACGTTCACTAAATAGATCAAGGCTGCACCAGTCCGAACCATTACCGCTGCAGCAGCGAAGAAGTTCTTTCATAAGAACATTATGACATGATTTGGAGTTCCAAGTTGTCTAATTACAGACAATGGATCCCAGTTCGTCAATGGTCATTTTCTAGACTATTGCGACAATATCGGAACCAAAAGCTTATTCGCATCAGTTGCTCATCCGCAGAACAACGGTGCAGTTGAACGCGCCAACGGGAAGATAATACAAGAGGTTAAGAAACAGGAAGATGGAAGCATTCTATCTAGCACCTAGAACATAGACCAATTGCGCAAATTTTATGTGTAAGTTTTTCATTTCCATCTCCAGAATTTTTACATTCAACATATCAATTTTTCACTATATGTTGTAGTTATTTTCCCATTTTTTGGTCCTCACTCTTTTTCTCGGGCTATGCCTGGGGCTGGTCGTAATAAGCATTTTTAATCATAATGTTTAAGTGGATTTGTTGGCTGATCTCATGGTCGCATCTAGTCAAGACATCTCTGTTGGGGGAAATCCCGTACCTCTGGGCAGTCTTCAAAGTGGGCCCCCGAGCGCCCTCGGTCCTTCGTGCGAAGAAGGTCCCCGGTGAGTCCTGGGCCTCCAGGCCCCAGGTCCCGCGGGGTCTCTGGAGCGTCTCGGTCCTTCGTTAGGAGGTCCTCGATAGGTCCCTGGGCCTCTGGGCCCAGGTCCTGTGCGGTCCCCAGAGCGCGTCGGCCCTTCGAGCGGAGGTCCCCTTCGAGTCCCCGGGCCTCTGGGCCCTGAGGCCCACAGGTCCCCGGAGCACCTCCACCCTTCGTGTGGAGAAGGTTCCCGTTGGGTGCACGGGCCTCCGAGCCCCGGGTCCCGGGGAACTTCCGGAGCGCCTCGGGCCTTCGTGCGGAGAAGGTCCCCGGTGGGTCTGTCGACGATTTGGACTCGGGGTCCTTAGTCGATCTTATGTAGAATTTGTGAGTTGTGAGGCCTTTCAAAGGGTCCCTCAGGAAAGGGATGATGAGCAATGTCTGTTGGGGCACAAAGGGATTTATACAGGTTCGGGCCCTCGATGGTGGGAGGAACAGCCCTAAGTCCTGTTGTGATTCACTATGTATGGAAAATATTTACAAGATTGAAGAAAAGATCATCACAGGCGAAGATCTCCTCTGTGTTGATGTCTAAAAATGGCTAACTAACTTATGAAAGCTTGTGCTTGATCTGTCGTCGTCTTCAATCTTTCTGATCTATTTGATCTATCGGATCTCTCTGCGTCTTGTACATTTGCTCACCCTGTTATACCAGTCAAAAGGGCGCCAATGCACAACGGTTTTGAACAGTTGTTTGGGTGCAGTTTTGATAACCGCACTTAACTTCCACGCAGGCTTAACACATGCAATTAAGGGATAACTACACACGTTAACCTCCTGGTAGTTGTCTTCATACGTGGAGGAATCATCATGATCCTAGGAATATTCCCGTTGCAGAGTTTAAGCAATCCCAAGTTATCCTGGTCGAGAGTAGTCAACGACCTTTTGACCGCGCATTGTCTGCGGCCTCCTGACCGCACATCGTCTGTGGCCTCCTGACCGCGTAGCACTCGCGATCTCATGATCGTGCAAAGCCTGCTACCATAAATCATCCTTGTGTCCGCGCTTCTCAGGTCGTCTGAGACCATAACTGCAGATCTTCAGACATTTGTCTGGTTCGAATCTGTCTTGAACCAGATGTGCATTATTTTGAACTAGCTCGGGTAACAATCTTCGTCAGCTAGCCCCCAAATTTGAAGCAAATGAAGAGACATATTTACTTCAAATTTTAATCCTGCGTTGGATAAGTGACCCGATGCTTCAACTTCTACAATTAGTGGCGCACAACATGCGGTGGTTTATTTCCCAAGACGGGTTCTGGGTTGTTTTTGATAGGTAATGATAGCGCTGCTGACTTGTTTTTTAACCAGAGATAAAACTATAAATATGTTTTAAGAACTCGAGGCATTCGCAAATACGAACCGTCACCCTTGGGTGCTATAAATACCGAAGCCCCTTAGCCCTAAAACTTCACAAGTCTTTTCCCGGCTAAGTCTTTTCCCGGCTAAGTCTTTTCCAGAGCTATCTCTTCTTCTCTTCTGTTTTCATCTCAATGGCAGATCAGGACTCCAAGAATATCATCGAGATTCAGAGTGATGAAGAGGAAGTGATATGTGAACTTGACCAAGACTTCCAGAAGGTAAGTCTTTTTTGGAACTTTTGGTTTAAGTTGTCATTTTATATTCTGATCATTTCCAAAATGCTTTTTGGGAATTCACAGGTGACTGAAGAGCTGGTTCCCCCAGGGAAGAAACCCAAGGTTGACGAGGGATCCTCCAGTGGTGCAAAGGTTGGGGATGCATCATTGCGCTCTCCTTCCTTGTCCCATGTAGTTCTTCCTGTCCCTGCAACTCGGCAGGTCAAACCCTCATCTCCACCTTTGGAGACCCAAAATACTACTTCAAGGCTTTCTCGCTCTTCTGATCAGCTTTCTCCATTGCGATCAAGCGATCCCCATCTTTTGATGGGTTATCAATTTTCTGGTGGGAAGGTTGCATTCCCGCGACCAGATGATCCTCAGCTTTCGTTGGGTGATCAATTTTCTCATGGGAAAGTTGCACTCCCACGACCTAATGGTCCTTGACTTTTGTCGGGTGATCTACTTTCTGGGGGAAACACTTCATCCTCCCGTCCAATCTTACCGTGAGGATTGGTAATTATTTTCATTGCCTCTGCTGGTCGTTTTATCTTGTAAAACTAACACATACATGTGCAGGAGATGAAAATTTCTGGAGTCCCCAGCGACCAGCCTGCTGAGGTCCAACCTGTTTCCTTCGAACAAACTCTCCAGAAGGAAAAAGAGGCTCTGGAGAAGAAGACCGAAGAAATGTCTTCGGCCATTCTGCACCTGGCAGAATGTTATGAAAACTTCCGCGAAGAGGCGCACCAACTTCGCCTGGAGAGAGACCACGCTCGGCAGCAGTGAGAACTCTCCGATACAATCAGGAGTAGTAGTGCTTCTTTGCTCTGGGATGATGTAGATAGGCTTAGAGTAGTTGCTAGTTCTCTTGGGGCGGTCAGTGTAGATTCTACTGACGCCAATATGTCTTTAGGAGAACTCTGTAAACTTCTCTCGGATCAGGTCAATGCTCTGGTCGCCTGTATCCCTTTTTCATGTAAAGATTGCCAAAAATTAGAATTTCCTTTACCTTACATACCTTGATTTCTCAAGAAGGATTATGCAAGACTTATAATCCTGAATTAAAGCTCTTCACAATCTCTATGCGAAAACATGGTCACAAAAAATGCCTTTGCTACCACACATACACAAGTAAGCCCTATCCAAAGTATGGCTTCGCAACAACCTTTTCGATAAGAAATGCATTGATGTGCTATATCGCGACCAGTACTGGTATTGCGATCAGAACTGAAACCGCGATAAGAAAATAATACCTTGATCGAGTGATAATTTTATATGTTGAGATTACCCACTCACAGCGATCACAGAATTGCATTGCGATCAACATGCAAATCTCGAAACGATCACAGAACCGCATTGTGATCAACACATAAAAATTAATTTACAAAAGACATGAGGGATCATTTCCTCCATAATCTTTGCAAAATTTTCATGTTTTTGTGTGCACCCTAGCCCCTGAATTCGAAACAAAAAATAGTGAAAATATATGTTGTTCCGGATTCACTGTAGGGAGTGCATAACGGGTTTCCAGAGAGAAGGCACCCATTATAGGAAATTAATAAAATATTCGGCGAAGGGTTGTTTCGGACATATAAAAGGAGAAGGTAGCTTCCTGAGGAAGCTTCACAACCAAAAACCCTTCGTTTGTCTTAGAGTTTCTTGCCACACAAAAAACACTCTTTTGCATTCCTCATCTTCGTCGCCTCCAAAGTCACCACCTTTCTTCCCAATCCTTCGCAAGAAATGGCATCCTAGAGCCGATCCGTTCACCATACAGAAGAGAGCCTGGTAGCACTAGAGAAAGAAGAGATTCTCCCTCCACGGCTGCTGATCAACTGGCAGCCAGCGAAGAAAGATCAAAGAAACCCCAATCGTCCAAGAGGGCGAATTGGTGATCTTCAAGGAATACCTGCACTACGGGTTCCGATTCCCAGAAAGCGAGTTTCTACGGGCAATCTTGGAACACTATGGGCTGGAGTTAGGGAATCGCCACCCAAATGCAGTTCTTATTTTGGCGATTTTCTGACACCTCTGTGAAGCCTTCGTCGGAGTGCTTCCAAGCGTGGAGCTTTTCCGGAGCTTCTATTTTTCAGCATGGTCAAAAAGTGCCAATGCCGCTGGCTGCATCTACTTCCGTATAAGGGAGAATAAAGAGTACCCATTCCCGCCCCTACGGGACTCTATTCACGGGTGGTACCAGAAATGGTTATACTGCACCCCTTCGTGGGAGAGCGGGCTATGGTTCGCGAACACCCGACCGAAGAAAGCCAGTGAGTTAGACTCTCTTCCTGTTCTGAGTGTAGAACAAAAGAAACAATCCCAAGCAATTCTTCACCTAGTCCAGCAAGGCTTGACAGCGCGTGATATCATACGCGACTTCGTCAAGAATCGGATAAGCCCCCTGCGCGAGAGGGCACATCTAGCTTGGGAAGTTAAGTCCATGGCGGATAGCACCCTGGACTATAATAATGGTATGTCTTTTAATCAGCAAAATATACATTTTTACTAAATAAAAAATGTTGTATTTGTTAACATGCTTGTTTGTGACACAGCTCCATCTTTGTCCGAGATCGAGAAATGGACAAACTACCTCCTTCGGGTGTAGAACGCCACTGTGGAGGGAGCTAAGGGATTGCCTCGCCCCCAGAGCTTAATTAACATTGGCGACGATCTTAAGCAAGAGCTCCAAAAGGTATGACTTTCTTCAAACAAGCTCTGTTGCAAATCATCCATTTGTCTTGTATTACCAAAAGCATATTGAATAATACAGCTTCTGGGAAAATTTGTTGAGGCAATGCGTCCAACTGAGGACGTTGGTCCTTCGGGAAGACCGACTACAAAGAGGGTGAGGAGGACCCCTTCGAAGCACGTAGCGAAGGAGTCCGCTCCCAAAAAATCTAAGAAGATTCTGGGAGAGGCTTCTTCGCAGAAGAAAACCCTTACCGTGAAAAAGACTGTGGTAAGATTCTCGGTTCCTACTGTACCCCCATGTACGAGCGGAAATTACTTCTTCGTCGTACAGGGCGAATGGAGCGAGGATGAGGAAGACGACATTCCTCTTATCCGCCGCAAAAGGACTCCTACCAGTCCTAGGACGGTGAGTACTCCACTCCTGACGACAGCAGTGGAGATGACTGAACAGGATCCCACGACCACTACTGATCTCATGGTCACGGACGAAGTCCCATTGCCTGTGGTTTATGAAGCTCCAGGACCAATGGCTTCATCTTTACCAACAGAAGAAGTTACTCCAGTAACGACTCTTACAATCTTGTTTGTCATCGTTCCTCAGGTGTATTCTCATAGACTCGCATACACACAGGGAGAAAAGGACAATGTCCTATTCAGGAAAAGGAAGACCAGGACAAATGATGACTGTCCTCTTTTTCCCGGGGAATTATCCTTGAAATCCCAGAAATGGACAGGGTTTCGAGTAAGGTAAGAATCTCTCCCGTTTGGACAGGGTCATATCGAAGCGATCAACTGAAGTCATTCTAACCGATGATTCTCTTGTTTGCTTATGCTAGGCACAGAGATGCAACGCCAAGCGCCCCAGTGACCTCTACGAGTCTTGATGCTCCTCCTGCTACGAAGGTCACGGGCGAGCAAAGTCCCATCCCCACGGCCGAGGAAGTTCTTCATGCCATTGTAGAGGGGATGGCTACAGAAGTCCAATCGCAGAGATTGGAATCTGAAAACCCAGCCATGGAGGAGGCTCAGCAGGAAAATTCATCTGCCGCTCCAGCTGGGAATAAGGTGAGTCTAGAGACTCAGCCTTTGGCTGAATCAGAAAGCAGCTCGTTTAGCGAGTATATTGAGGTATGCAGAACACCTCTTGTTATTTTTAAGTTCGCATTTGCATAGGAATATCCAGGCTCTGAAACTGATCTCCTTCCATGTCATAGGAACTAACTCGTGTGGCGACCAAGTCGATAGCTGTTGTGAAGCGTATCGAGGTCGCCCAACAGGAAACGAGTCGCCTGCAGCGGTAAGGAAGATGTTTCCTCATCTGCCTGAATTTTAATCCTATTTTAACAATTGCCTCCTTTGTCACAGAGAAAATACCTTTCTGATCAAGAGCCTCACTGACCGGGAAAACCAGGAGATCAGGGCAGCCACCAAGATCTCTTTCTTGGAAAAAGAACTCCAACAGCTGTGATTGTAGCTCTCCTGTAAGTGCACTTCCGACCAGAAAGGATTAACTTGTTATGCGAACTGTTTGTGATGGTCTCTCATTACAGCACGAGAGGACCAAATAAGCCAACACTCTCAAGAGAAGAAAGATCTCCAGGCGACCATTGAGTTGCAAAACATGAAAGTTGATTCTGTCTGCAAGGAAAACGATGGCTTGAACGCGACGCTCTCAACCTGCAGTAGTGTTCAACAAGACATCTTTGAAAAGCTGAAGATGGTGGCCAGTTTGCTAAAAGCCGATGTGGTCGAAACCCAGAAGGACGACATTAGCCTTAGCGACTGGACCACACTAGTCACAACCCAAGCTGAATCACTCCTCAAGTATCTTCCTGAAGATACAAGGCCTCAAACAGAGGCGATAAGGACAAAAGTGCAATCCGCAGCCTTCGCCATTCTCTACAGACTTCATCTTCACCATGGCCCAGATCTTGATCTAAATCCAGTGGTGGGAGAAGCAGAGATCGAGGGTGAAGATCAGCTTGCGGTTATAATGGAGGAAGTAAGGCCTCTAGTCGAAAATCTCTTGAAAGAACTTGGCTTATGGTAAATTTTGTACCTGTACAGATGTAACTATACAATGCATATGTATGCCTTAATTTTTGAAAGAAAAGCACTTCTTTTTGTTTCATGTTGCCACCATATTCCCCTAGCCCCCTCCTGAGATTATGTATACTGAAGACTTAGTATTATAAGCGCAGGAAAAATATGGGTGTAACGACGACTAGGAATACCTAGGGAATACTGTGACTTTAGGTATTATCATCCAACCAGACCGATAACCATTTTCAATACAACACTCGACCTTATTGCAAACCAGCAGCCACTCCAATGACCAAGGACATGCCAGCAAGCGCCGTGTGCGTCGAGAAACGGCTTATTGAGGGGTGTCTTGTCTGGAAGTGATCACGAGATCGGCCAGCGAATCCGATTGAGGTATTATAGTGATACAATTATCGGCGACCAGCCCCCGAGCCAGACTCGTAACATATGGGCAAAAGGAATAACTATCACATGAAACAACTAAAAGTACTTATTTTGTTAAATCATGCTAATTGAAAAGGAAAAGCGTTGGGAAACTTACACGTAAAACTTGCGCAGTTGATCAATGTTCCATGTATTGGATAAGATTCTACCATCCTCCATTGCTAGCCGAGCCGATCTTGGTCACGACATCGAGACAACAGTGTAGGAGCCTTCCTATTGAGGGGAGAATTTATTGCGATTAGATTGGTTTCGTATTTTACGTAAAACCAGATCACCCACATGAAGGCTACGTGGCCGCACCCTTTTGTTATGGTATTTGCACAAAGCTTGCAAATACACCGCGGACTTGACCAGAGCTCGATCGCTTTTTTCTTCTAGGAGGATTAGATCTTGTAATCGTTTTTCGTCCTGATCAACTTGTTCGAATTGATCTGTTTGGACAGAACCAATACTAATTTCCATGGGTAACACAGCCTCAGCTCCGTATACCAGATGGAAAGGTGTCTCACCAGTGGCTCGACTAGAAGTAGTACGTAGTGCACATAGAACGGTATAGAGCTCATCTACCCAAGCCCCGAGCGTGTTTTAAGGTGATCAAAAACGCGCTTTTTGATGCCCTGCAATATTTTCCCATTGGCACGTTCAACGACACCATTGCTCTGTGGATGAGCTACAAAAGCAAAGCACACCTTGGTTCCAATATTGTCGCAATAGTCCAGAAAGAGACCAATAGCGAATTGGGAACCATTATCAGTGATGAGACGATTTGGAACACCGAATCGAGTCACAATGTTCTTATGAAAGAACTTTTGTGCAGCAGCAACAGTGACATTGCGTACTGGCTCGGCCTCAATCCACTTTGTAAACGTGTCAATAGCTACGAACAAGAACTTGTATCCATTGATTGCTTGTGGCATAGGACCAACAATATCCATCCCCCAAACCGCGAAGGGCCATGATAGAGGGATAGTTTGTAGAGCGTAGGCAGGCTGGTGGACCTGTCTCGTATGAAATTGACACTAAGGACATGTCTTGACCATATTTTTGGCATCATCACGTGCCGAAGGCCAGTAAAATTCTTGTCGGAAAACCTTCCCGACCAGTGTACGGAATGACGCGTGTGCATCGCATACACCGTCATGAATTTCTTTCAAGAGGGATTTACCTTCCTCTTGGGACACAGCGCATGAATACTTCTTAAGTACCTTTTTTATACAAAACTCCTTCTATAAGTTTGTACAGGAGCGCTTTTTGAATTAACCGATTGCTCTCGATTTCATCCTCGAGCAAGGTCCCATGTTGGAGATAGACCCTCAATGGATGGGCACAATCTCATTCATGTCCAAGGTTGGTAACACAGACTGTTACCAGATCATCCTCGGTTTTAGTCATGATCGAAGGATGTTCCAAGTGTTCGACGAACACTCCTGCCAGGGTGGATGTGCGTGTGGACCCAATTTTGGATAATTGGTCTGCGAGAATGTTGTCCTTTCGCGGGATGTATTGGACTTCGAAATGACTGAAGTGTTTTTCCAATCTCCTCACTTCCCCCAGGTAATGAGCCATTGTCTCATTGGAGGTGCTGTACTCCTTATTTACCTGGTTTACGACCAGCTGTGAGTCTCCCCTCACCACCAAGCGAGAATGTTGTCATTTAGCAGGTCTTTTGCATCAAGCGCTGGTAAGTGGAACCAGCGTTCTTGAGACCAAACGGCATTCTACGTAGCAGTAGGTGCCGAATGGCGTGATGAAGGCAGTCT
This sequence comes from Pharus latifolius, assembly GCA_019359835.1. NCBI lineage: Eukaryota > Viridiplantae > Streptophyta > Magnoliopsida > Poales > Poaceae > Pharus > Pharus latifolius. The sequence continues at coordinate 12,718,084 of CM033330.1, forward strand.
TCTCTTCATCTTCTTCCGCCATACTAATTTGATGATATCCTGAGAAAGCATCCATGTAACTCATCAGTTCGCAACCCGCAGCTGGTCGATGCGGGGAAGGGGAAAATCATCTTTCGGATAGGCACTATTTAGGTTGGTGTAATCGACGCACATGCGCCACTTATTGACTTGCAGACCATGACCGGATTTGCAAGCCATTCCGGATGATCTACTTCGCGAATAAATCCGGCCTTTTGGAGCTTATCTAACTCCTCTTGGATGGCTTCCTGCCGATCAACAACAAAACACCCAAGGTTCTGCTTTATTGGTCGTTGTCCAGGTCGAATTGCTAACCTGTGCTCGATTACCTCCCTTGGGACACCAGGCATGTCGGATGGTTTCCACGCAAACACATCTACATTAGCTCAGAGGAAAGTAATGAGCTCGAGTTCCTATTTGTTATCCAGGCCTGATCCAACCCGAATTGTCCTGGATGGATTATCTGGTTACAACGGAACCAATTTTAATGTTTCATCTGGTCGAGGAGCAGCTTTGACCATATCAGCAGACATTGTGGCAATCTGGGCTTCTCGGAGGGGAAGCTAATCTACCATCTCCAGGGATAACCGATCACACGTCAATGCCACGTTGCGACTGCCTCGGATCGAAATAACGCCCTTAGGTCCAGGCAACTTGCTGCACTGGTAAGCAAGTGCATAGCCATCATGAATTTAGCAAGAGTTGGCCTGCCAAAGATTGCGTTATAAGCCGAATCACAATCAATTACATCGAAGGTAACTAATTCTGTTCGGAAGTTATCTGGTTCTCCCAGTGTGATCGGGAGCACCACCTGTCCCAATGGCATCATAGAAGGACCAGGAATTATCCCATAAAATGGATGAATTATGGTTTGATTTTTGAACAAGGAATTTGCATCTCGTCCAGTGCCTTGACCAATAAAATGTCCAAGGAACTACCTCCGTCGATCAGGACCCTTTCGATTCTCGCATTACTAATAATTGGGGTAATGACCAAAGGTAGCCTCAATGGTCGAGTAAGCCCCACAGGGAAATCAGAGCGATCAAACGTCAAAGGAGTGTCTAACCAACAGGGGTATTGAGGTTCACCAAGGGGGGTCTCCGCTTGGTTCACCTCTCGATAAAAAGCTTTAAATTTCCATTTAGAAACAAAAGAGGAGGAACCTCCAAAAATCACACCTCTTCATCCCCGCTGGCGTCTCTTAGCCCGCAAGTCTGTTCTTTTGGTGGCAAGGTCGGCATTGTTCCGATCCCCTGGTAGAAGTCGTCCAACTGCTTCAACCAACTCTGGCAATTCTTGAGGTCGTGGCCTCCAGAGTTGTGGAGTGGACACCACCTCTTGCCTTCCTGCGGGTTAGTCGACTTCTCTGGTTGGTCGGCACTGCGACCACCAGAAGCAGTTTTATTTTTAAATGAAAGTGTGTTACCTTTGGCCGACGGAGGTTTCTCTACGACCGCGACCTCTCGGTACTGTCCCGTCCGACTCATTTTTTATTTCTTTGACTTCCTGCCTAATGAAGATTCCGGCTTCTTGTTCAAATCCTCTTTCTTTACATCCTTGAGAACTGGTTGAGGAGGTAAATTTCATTTGTCCACCATCTGATTCCACTCAACGGCCTCGGCTGCGTCGGAATACCGATCAGCCATATCAAAAAGATCGGCTACTAATCGAGGGGGGTGGATGAGCAAATCCTCAGTAAACCTTCGATATTGAACGGTGTGTTTAAATGTCCTGATAACGGAATTGTCAGATATGTTCAGGATGGTATTTCTCACCCCTACGAATCTTTTAACAAACTGACAAAGAGTTTCAGTCGAAGTTTGTCGTAGTCGGTGGAGGTCGTCCTCTTTTCCTGGCTTCTGATAACAATTTTGGAAATTGTTGAGGATGGCATCACACAACATTTCCCATGTCGGGGGAAATCTCCGCGGAATTAAGTCCAGGTAAGTCGTGTCACGGTTGCCCGGGGACATGGCCTCGGGGGCCTCCCCGGCCGCCGCCTTTTGGCTCCCGGGACATGGCCTCCGGTGCCCTTCCCATGCGACGCCATTCGCCCGGGGATGTGGTCTCCGGGGCCTCCCCGGGCGTCGCCTTTTGGCTCCCGGTACGTGGCCTCCGGGGCCTCCCCGGGCGCCGCCTTTTGGCTCACGGGACGCGGCCTCCAGTGCCCTCCCGGGCGCCGCCATTCGCCCGGGGACGTGGCCTCCGGGGCCTCCCCGGGCACCGCCTTTTGGCTCCCGGGACGTGGCCTCCGGTGCCCTCCCGGGCGCCGCCATTCGCCCGGGGACGTGGCCTCCGGGGCCTCCCCGGGCGCCGCCTTTTGGCTCCCGGGACGTGGCCTCCGGTGCCCTCTTGGGCGCCGCCATTCGCCCGGGGACGTGGCCTCCGGGGCCTCCCCGGGCGCCGCCTTTTGGCTCTCGGGACGTGCCCTCCGGTGCCCTCCCGAGCGCCGCCATTTGCCCAGGGACATGGCCTCCGGTGCCCTCCCGGGTGCCGCCATTTGCACGGGGACGTGGCCTCCGGGGCCTCCCAGGGTGCCGCCTTTTGGCTCCCGGGACGTGGCCTCCGGTGCCCTCCCGAGCGCCGCCATTCGCCCGGGGACGTGGCCTCCGGGGCCTCCCCGGGCGCCGCCTTTTGGCTCCCGGGACGTGGCCTCCGGTGCCCTCCCGGGCGCCGCCATTCGCCCGGGGACGTGGCTTCCGAGGCCTCCCTGGGCGCCGCCTTTTGGCTCCCAGGACATGGCCTCCGGTGCCTTCCCGGGCGTCGCCTTCGACCCCGGGACGCGGCCTCCGGCGCTGTCCCGGGCCTCATCGCCCTTCTAAAGGTAAAGTCTTGAACTGTTTATCACGTGCAGGTCACGCGAGGGGCGCCTCGGGAACTAGCGACCACCTGTCAAGCATCCAAGGCGTTTGACCGGGAGAAGGACGGTCCTGCCCTTCAATCCGACGGTGGCTTCCGGGGTAGTTTAGGTTTTTTGCTGCTTTTTGGGGCTATAAATAGCCCTTGTACCCCTCTATTGTAAGGGATCAGATCACTTTTATCGGAATAGCTAAACTCATAGACGTGCTCCGGAAGCCTCTCCCCCGGAGAGAGCCTCCCCAGCCGACTCCGGTCGGGAGCGCGTCGACAGGACTAGGGCCCCCACCGGGACCCAAACCTGTATAAACCCGTGTGTCATTTCTCGTGCTTGTCCGGCGGGGGAGGACCGGTCATCCGGTCAACCCGCGCCGCGTAATCTTCGCTAGGAACATTCTCAAAACCTGCCGGGGTATTCGCAATACCACGACAGTTGGCGCCGACCATGGGGACTCGTGACAAGACCCAGTTCGGAGGAGAAGCATCGCCACCGCCATTCTGGCGGACCTCTCGGACCGCTTCCAGACTCAGACAACGAAGGTCCCGCGAAAGAAGATAGCGACCGGGGCTCTCCCCGGGAAGTGCAGGGGGCCAACCAGCCCCTGTGCCGAAGACTTCGCAGCATCCGGTGGCCGCGGCCCTACCGCCCGCCACACATCGAACATTATAGCGGTGAGGCAGACCCCTACGAGTTTGTCCAGGTCTACTCCACTGCCATCTCCGCGGCTGGGGGGGACGAGACAGTACAGTGCAACGTCTTCCCCCTCTACCTCTCCGGCATTGCCCGCTCCTGGTTCTACAATCTGAAGGCCGGCTCCATCAAGTCTTTCTCGCAGCTCCAGCGGGAGTTCTGTGCCAACTTCTAGGGGAACTACGTGCGTCCCCTGGACTCCTCGCAGCTATACACTGTCCGGCAGAGGACTGGGGAAACCATCAGAACCTTCTTCAAGCGCTTTGGTCAGGTGAAGAGCAAAGTGGCCCACGTCCCTGACTCTACGGTCATCGAAGCCTGCAAAAGCGGCATCGTCCCGGGGGAACTCCACCGAAGGCTCTCCTGGAGCTGCCCCTCTTCCGCCGACGAGCTCTTCAACGTGCTCGAAAAGTACGCTCGGGCGGAGGAAGACGATATCTGGAAGAGGACCCAGGGGGCTACCTCCCCCGTCGACCGGGGGGCCAGGGATCCCCCCAAACGCTCCAGGCAGGGGGGGCGTAGCGAGCCACGGCCTCGGGACACCTTTGTCCTCGAGGGCGGAGGTGGCTCGCGCGACCCCCCGAGGGCCAACGGCCCGTTCCCCAAACCGAAGGGCCATGGGGGAGGACAGTCTTCGCGCGGCCGGGAAGGCCCCGCGGGGAGAAGGCGGGAAGGACCGTGGTGCAGCCTCCACAGGTCCAATACCCACGCTACCCGAGATTGTAGCCAGCTGCTGCAGCACTTCGCGGACTTCCTCGACCAGCACGGGTAGGGGGGGGACTCCGGCCTCCTCGCTCCCTCGACCAGCTGTTCCGGCCCTTCCCGCTCCCACGGGGGGTCAGCAGACGCAGGAGGGGGAGCCTTCAGAAGCTCTCCCCTTTCAAACTTCGCAGCGGCACATCAACGTCATCGTGGGAGGATCTGCCTCCGGGCGGGACTCTAAGCGCCAGTGTAAGGAGTATGCGCGCGAGGTCAAGGTTGTGGGGGTGCTACACGCGTCCCCGCCACCGAAGTGGTCAGACGTCCCCCTCACCTTCACGGCAGAAGACGCGCGGGGGGTTCGCTTCCCCCATGACGACGCGCTCATTGTCTCCGCGACCATCTACAACTGCCATCTGGCCCGTATCCTGGTGGACGGCGGGAGCTCCGCCGATGTCCTATTCCTGAAGGCCTTTAAAGAAATGCAGGTGGATGAGAAGCTCCTACAGCCCGCTGCCGGGCCCCTGCAAGGTTTTGTCCCGGGGAAGGCAATCCACCCCGTGGGCAAGGTAGATCTTCCAATGACCTTCGGCACTCCGGAGAACTACCGGACCGAGCTGGTCCGCTTCGACGTAGTGGACCTCCCCTCCTCCTACAACGCGATTATGGGGAGGACGACAATTTACCGGCTGGGGGCTGCCACCCATCAAAACTATCTCTGCATGAAGATCCCCGGGCCGCATGGTGTGATCAACGTCCGGGGAAACCAAGACATGGCCCGCGCTCTATACGAGCGCGCTGCGGCCACAATCGGAAGCGTCAACCTCATAAAGACGCCCGGGGGGGAGGCTTCTCCCCCGGAACTAGATGCTGCCACGCCACCGCCCGGGAGGCCCCTCCTCAAGCCGCGTCCGGATAGGGGCGGAGCTCCCCGAGGAGCACGCAGCGCAACTTGCGGCTTTTTTGCGCGAAAACTCCGATGTTTTTGCGTGGAAGCCGTCAGACATGCGGGGTGTCGCCCGGGAGGTCATTGAGCACAAGCTTGCAGTGGTCCCCCGGTCACCCCCCGATCAAACAGAAGCTGCGGAAACTCTCCCTCGAGCGCCAAGAGGTAATCAAGGCGGAGATCACCCGGCTCCGAGAGGCGGGGTTCATTCGGGAGGTCCTGCACCCCAAGTGGCTCGCGAACCCCGTCCTCGTCAAGAAATCAACCGGCAGGTGGCGGATGTGCGTGGACTTCACCGACCTTAACCGCGCCTGCCCCAAAGACAACTTCCCGCTCCCGCGGATTGATTAGCTCGTCGACTCCACTGCGGGGTGCGAGCTCATGAGCTTCCTAGATGCCTACTCTGGCTACCATCAAGTCCGGATGGCGGAGGGGGACGAGGAGAAGACGAGTTTCATTACTCCCCTCGGACCCTTCTGCTACGTCCATATGCCCTTCGGGCTCAAAAACGCGGGGGCGACCTTCCAGCGCCTCATGACACTGGTTTTGAAAGAGCAAGTCGGCCGCAACGTTGAAGTCTACGTAGACGACGCGGTTGTTAAGAGTCGCCGCGCAGCCTCCCACATCGACGACCTGGCTGAAACCTTCCGCAACCTCCGCGCGTTCGGGCTCAGACTCAACCCGGAGAACTGCGCCTTCGGGGTGCGCTGGGGGAAGCTCCTAGGTTTCCTCGTGTCCCAGCGGGGCATTGAGGCAAACCCCGAGAAGATCCGGGCGTTCCTAGATATGCCCCCGTCGCGCTCCGTCTAGGATGTCCAGCGGCTCTCCGGCCGCCTAGCCGCACTCAGCCGCTTTGTCTCTCGGTCGGGGGAGCGGGGCCTCCAGTTCTTCAGGATCCTCCGAGGGCTCGAGGGGTTTTGCTGGACCCCCGAGGCCCAGGAGGCGTTCGACGACCTCAAGAAGTACCTCTCGAGCCCTCCAATGCTCGTGAGCCCGTCCCTGGAAGAGCCCTTGCTCCTCTACCTCGCCGCGACCCCTGTCGCCGTCAGCGCTGTCTTGGTGAGGGAGCAGGGGGGCAGCAGCGTCCCGTGTACTACGTGAGTGAGGCCCTCCAAGGGGCCAAAACTCGGTACACGGAGATGGAGAAAATCTGCTACACCCTCCTCATGGCGTCCCGGAAGCTTCGTCATTACTTCCTAGGGCACCCTATCACCGTCCCGTCGTCCCTCCCCCTCGGGGAGGTACTGTGGAACAAACAAGCCACCGGCCGGATCGGGAAGTGGGGGGCCGAGCTCGCCCCCTTCTCCCTGTCCCTTACCGGCCGCTCCGCCATCAAGTCGCAGGTCCTCGCCGACTTCGTCGCAGAGTGGACTCCCGCCTCTGGGACCGGGGACGAAGATCTCCCTGTGCCGCCCCGACGCAGTGATCATTGGACCCTTATGTTCGATGGGTCGCTGTGTCTCGCCGGGGCTGGCGCGGGAGTAGTCCTCCGGAGCCCCGAGGGGAAGGAACTCGAGTACGCCGCACGGCTCGAGTTCCCCGCAACCAAAAACGTCGCCGAATACGAGGCTTTGCTCCTCGGGATGCGCCTCGCGCGCTCCCTGGGGATCCGGCGCCTCCTAGTCAAGGGAGATTCTCAGCTCGTAGTTTGCCAAATGGACAAGTCTTACCTGTGCCATGACGCAAATTTAAGTCTTTATTTGCAGGAAGTACGAAAGATGGAGAGGCATTTCGACGGCCTCGAAGCCCGGCATATCCCACGAAGGGACAATGACCGGGCCGACGCCTTGGCCCGGGCGGCCAGCGCCCTGGAATCGCTCCCCAAGGGGGCTTTCCTGGAGATCATCACGAAGCCCTCGGTGGCCTCCCCGGACACGAGCGACGAGCCTCATGTCCCGGAGGTCGCCGAGATCACCCGGACTCCGTCTTGGATGGACCCCCTCATCTCCTTTATCAAGGGGGAGGGGGACCCTCCTAGTGAGACCGAGGCTAAACGCCTCCGGGCTAAAGCCCGGGCGTATCTCCTGCTGGAGGGGAGGCTCTACAAGCGGGGGGCTTCCGCCCTCCTGCGCTGCCTCCCCCGGCCGGAGGGACTTCAACTTCTCGAAGACATCCACGCGGGGAGCTGTGGTTCTCACCTAGCCCCGCGTGCCATCGCGGCCAAAGCCCTCCGGCAGGGCTTCTACTGGCCCACGGTCATGCGCGACGCGCGAGACCTTGTCTCCGCGTGCGAGGCATGCCAGAAGATGGCCAAAGGCTCGAACCTCCCCCCTATAGGGCTGCAGACGATCCCCATCACTTAGCCCTTTGTGCGCTGGGGGATGGACCTCTTAGGGCCCTTCCCCCCAGCGCCCGGGGGATACAAGTATGCGGTAGTCGCGGTTGACTATTTTACAAAGTGGGTTGAGGCGGAGCCTTTGGCCGGCATCACGTCCCGGGCCGTTCAGCGGTTTTTCTGGAAAAATGTCGTATGTCGTTTTGGTGTCCCCCGAGAAATCACCGTGGACAACGGGAACCAATTCGACTCGGCATATTTTTGGGAATTCTGCGAAGGCCTGGGGCTCGTCATCCACTTCGCCTCGGTGGCCCATCCTCGGAGCAATGGGGCTGTCGAGAGGGTCAACGGCGTGATACTACAAGGGTTGCGCCGGAGACTCGAGCAAACCGCTTCTAAACGGGGCGCATGGGCAGAGGAGCTCCCTAGCATCCTCTGCTCCATGCGCACGACCCCGTCCCGGGCGACGGGGCGTACTCCCTTCTCCTTGGTCTACGGGGCGGAGGCAGTCCTCCCATCGGAGATTGGCTTCCAGTCACTGCGGGTTGAGCTCCTGGAGGGAGCTACGCCCTCAGCGTACCAGGCCAACGAGGCCAACCAGCGTCTGGAGATCGACCTCGTGGAGGAGGAACGCGACCGAGCGCTCCTCCGCCACGCCATCTACGAGCAAGAGATGGCGCGCGCGTACAATCAGAGCGTGCGCGAGAAAGCTTTCCGCCTTGGGGACCTTGTCCTCAAGCGCGTGACGGACCCCCAGGCCCAGGGTAAGCTCTCCCCTAAGTAGGAGGGCCCCTACAGGATCTCCGAGGTCCTGGGCTCGGGGGCCTACAAGCTCTCCAACCTTCAGGAGCAGGAGCTGAAGCACACGTGGAACTTGCGTTTACTTCGCAAGTTCTATGTCTAGCCTTACGGGCCTGTCCCCTCCACCAGAGCGTTCACGCCGGAGGGGGAGGAGGGACACTGTATTTTCCTCCCCTTTCGCGGCTTCGCAGGGGGAGGCCCTGTACTTCATTTTATTAGCAATACATAGGACTTGTTTTTTAAACTCTCTTTGCAGGTCTCTCTCTCATTGCTACCCCTAGCGGTGATGCCCTCCCCGTGAGGAAGTGGGCCAGCCCCAACAAGTCCCTTCAACTGGAGTCCTCACTCCCATAGGGCGGCTTACGATCAGCCCTCGTGGACTGAGGGTGTAAGCGGCAACCCGGTCACAGTGGCCGTGGTAACGAGTCACTTTGGGAGACTAGTCCCCTGCCCAAACACTCAAGCCCCGTCTTCGGGCACTTCCTCCTCCGGGAGTCGACGTTATTCCCGGCTCCCCGTATTCATGGCGACCTGATGATCGGCCCCTTGCGGCTTGATTGGATCTATCTTCCTCCTCCGGGAGTCGACGTTATTCCCAGCTCCCCGTTTTCAAGGCGACCGGATGATCGGTCCCTTGCGGCTTGATTGGATCTATCTTCCTCCTCCGGGAGTCGACGTTATTCCCGGCTCCCCGTTTTCACGGCGACCGGATGATCGGCCCCTTGCGGCTTGATTGGATCTATCTTCCTCCTTCGGGAGTCGACGTTATTCCCGGCTCCCCGTTCTCACGGCGACCGGATGAATGCCTCTCGGAGACCCTATTCCCGGCTCCCCGTTCTCACGGCGATCGGATGACTGTCTCTCGGAGAAGTCACGGATTTCTCGGGCATTTTCTTCCCCGAAGACCCTATTCCCGGCTCCCCGTTCTCACGGCAACCGGACGAATGTCTCCTAGGAAGCTCGCCTCCAGAAATCTTATCGGGTTCTCTTGGACATTCCTTCCACATGAGGCCTTATTCCCGGCTCCCCGTTCTCACGGCAACCGGACAATTATCTCCCGGAAGGTCTCCTCCTTGAAAACCTCGTTTTAAAATTTTCTAACAGAAAATTTCCTATGCTACAGGTGACTTCCACCGCGGGGGACTTGTTACCCCCACAGCGCGCGGAGCTATTCTCCGGCCCGCTGTGGGCGGGGGGGATAAGGAACCCCCGGGTGTCGACCACCCACGAGGAAACTCAGCTCATCCTTGTTAAGATGAGTCGTCCAGACCATCCAAGAAGAAGAAAACAAAGAGGCATTGAAAGGAAACAGCAACAGCTTTATTGATTATCAAACCAGGAGGACACATTCCCCCTCCAGTGGGCTTCAGAAACGATACAACCCGGGTTCTAACCCGGGGGATTCTCTACGCCCTAAGGCTCCTACGCCTAATACTCCCGGAGGCTCTCCGCTAGCTCCCGGGTCAAGTCCCGGTACAATGCCCGTACGCGGCGCCGAGCGTCTCAGAGCACATCTTCAGGCCAGAACTCGCATCCCGCCAGTGGAAGTATCCGGAGGGGAGGGATCATCCGGAGCCCCGGTCGCAGAGGGGACAATTCTGCACGATGATTATCAAAGTTGTCCAAGTGCCACTCTGGAGGCCACCTCAACCGGATTGGCTCCCGGACACCATCCTCGCCGCGATTCCCGGAGACAAGGCTTAGCAAAATCAAGGCCACTTGGGCGTCCCCCGGGGAGGCCCTCCCAGACCTTCGCCCGGGAGCAGTCGCCCGGGAACCCTGGTAACAGTAAATTCAATTCAAAGACTTAGAAAAAATTCTAACTTCATCGCATTCAAAATGTTTATGTACAAGTGCCCGGGGTTTCTTCTAAGAAGCTACCGGAATCAAAAAGTCCTAAAACAAAAAAGGGCCCTAGCTAAGACCCGGGGGGAGGCTCATACATGTTATTTGGCGTCCTCCCCCCGGGGGGCTTCCTCCAAGGCCGGGGCTGGGACGTCTCCCGCCGGAGGCGCCGGAGCCGGGAACCATGCCCGGATGATCCGGTCGTAGAACCCTCTGGTGAGCTGCTCGACCTCCCGGCCCGAAGGCTCGAAGGAGTCCGGGAAGCTTCGGGGGATGCGGCCCCCGATCGCCCGGGCACCGACCCCCCGGAACTCGACGAGCCCCGCAGCGGCCGCGACGACGGTGATCGCCCGACCCCGCGCCCGAACATCGGCGGCCTCCGGGATGGCGGAGACCTGTGCGTTGAGAAAACGCACAGCCTCCGCGAGGGTCGCCGGTGGCACCACCCTGCTCCCGGAGCCGAGCCTTACGCCAAGGCCCTCGAGGGCCGTCCGGACGGAGCGGCCCGCGTCCGCCACCGCCCGGACGCTCGAGCTCTCGAGCTCCCGGAGCGCCTCCTCCCTCGCCTTGGCCTCCTCCCGGAGGCGAGCGTCGATGGCCTCGGAAATATGAACCTGGGCCCAGGCCCGGGCCAATTCCGTGAGGGCTTTGTCGCGTTCCCGGAGGGCCTCCTTGCGCTGCCCTACGGAGGCCGCGGCCCGGCCCTCCGCCTCCTTAAGCAGCCGGGCGACCCGCTACTCAAGGCCCCAGGTAACAGCTGCCACCTACAAAATATATAGTTAGAAAAATCTCGAAGTGCAGGAAATGAATGAAGACGTCATCGACTCGGGTTACCTGGGCACCGAGGGACTGAAGCCCCTCGAAACGATCATGGAGCGTCCCTCCCGCGACGAAGGACTGCACCTTCCGGGTATGCAGGCCCTCCGAGTAGCGGGCGACCTCCCTCGCGGGGAGCAAAGGGGCCTCCCGCCCGGTGCCGCCAGCGCGGCCGGCGTCTTCGTCGACGAGGTAGTGCCCCCCGAAGACGTGGCCGAGGAGCTCTCTGCGGGAGCCTCCGCCCGGGGAGGAACCATCAGGCCTTTCCCTGCCTCGGGCCGGAAGGACCTCGGGGCCTCCTCCTCCAGAGGAACTTCGTAGACCGAGGGGATCCCCGCCTCATCCACCGGCCAAACCAGCGGGGGCCTCCAGCCTCCGGGGCCGGAGGGGCTCCACCGTGAGCGGCGACGGGGCGTAGTTTGCCGAGTCGGACGCCGCCCCGCCCGCGGTCGCCTCCTTCCCCTGCCCCTCTACGGGGCCCTTCGGGGGAGGAGGTGTTGCTTCCTTCCGGGACGGTGCCCGGGCACGTTGGCCCCCGGGGGTCTCATCCCGGGGCTTCACCGGTGTCGCCACCGGCGTCGTCGATGGGCCGGGGGTCTTTTGAACCCGGGCCTTCTTGGGCTCCGAGCCTCCGGCCGCCTCCTTCCCCCGTTTGTGCGACCCGGGGGTGGGGAGAGGCTTCCTCTCCGGCAGCTTCAGCCCGTAGGCCGCCGCCACCAAGTTCTTGGGAGGGCCCTCCCCCACGGCGCGCACGACGCGCTCGTGCTCATCGGCGAAATACCTCCCTAGGAGGTTCTCCGCCTTCTCCCGCGCCGCCGGGTACGGCCGGACTAAAAGAGGTAAAGAGTTAGTCAATTTCTTAAAAATTTGTAAGTACAATGCAGCGGGTTCTCGGAGCTTACGTCGCGTCACCGGCTTCACCGGGGGCCGCTGCTCGGGGCCCATGCCGATCCCCCTCTTCCCGCCGGTGAAGGGGGAGATCCGGAGGAGAGCCATCTCCTCAGCTGCGTCCCGCATCGAGCGGGTCTTCTTAGAGAGGATCACCTTACCGAGGAGCTCGTACTCCTCGTCCGTCCACACCGGCGGCTTTGGTGCCGACGACCGGCTGTAGGTGGGAGCCTCCGGGGCATACACCACCGCGTCGTCCCGAACCCAGAGGTAGAACCACCTCCGGACCAATCCCTCCAGTGGTCCCGGGAGGCCGCCGCCGGGTAGTCGATTACCCGGGCCGGCAACATCTGGACCATCACCGAACCGAAGGGGGACTTGGGGCCCCCCTTCACCAGGTGGGAGGTCCGCGCCGCCGGTTCATAGAAGTACCGGAAGGCGCGAAGGTCGGGCTGCCGCCTGGTCGCTATCTCGTAGAGCCAAATGAGGAGGCCCATCCGGACGAGCGCGTTCGGGGTGAGGTGGTTGAGAGCCACCCCGTACTCCTTGAGAAACTCCTGGAGCATGGGATGCACCGGGAGCCGGAGCCCCGCCTCCAGGAAGGCCTCGAAGGCCACGACCTCTCCGGGCCTGGGGCGGGGGGCTCCGTCCTTCTTCACGGGGACTCGGATGTCCCCGTCCGCGACGATGCCTCTTTCGGCCAAGGACACGGCGTCCTCCGCCGTGAACTCCGATGCCCAGAGGAAATCCGAGGGGATTTCCTCCGGGGGCACTTCCGTGGTCTTCGCCCGACCCTTGGGTGCCATGAGGTTAGTTTTCTCTTTTGGTGGCTAACTTTGCAGGAGGTTACTACTAGAAACTTCCGGACGCCTGCTGCCGAAAAGGGCTACCGGAAAGAGCTACCGGGAGAGCAAAAAACGTTGAGGTTGGAAATTTGGAATGAGCTTCCGGGCCCCCCAAGGTCCTATTTATAGGGTCAGGCCGTGGTCTAGATGCACGCCACGTGGCACCCGCGGATCAATCTGGACCGTAGAAGTTCAAACCGTGCGCGGGAAACGAAGGGACGGGCGCGTGAATCGAGGCGCCGGTTCGAACCGCGCGCGCATTGATGGCGAAACGGCACGGCTTTAAGCGTGCGGCACGGAAACCGAAGCGTCGCGGCTCCGGTGGCTTGGCTCGGAGATCTTCCCGGTGACCTGAACCATACCCACCGGGGACTCGAGTATCGTCCCCTGCGTGCATGGGGGGCTGCTGTCGGGGGAAATCTCCGCGGAATTAAGTCCAGGTAAGTCGTGTCACGGTTGCCCGGGGACATGGCCTCGGGGGCCTCCCCGGGCGCCGCCTTTTGGCTCCCGGGACATGGCCTTCGGTGCCCTTCCCATGCGCCGCCATTCGCCCGGGGACGTGGCCTCCGGGGCCTCCCCGGGCGCCGCCTTTTGGCTCCCGGGACGTGGCCTCCGGGGCCACCCCGGGCTCCGCCTTTTGGCTCCCGGGACGCGGCCTCCGGTGCCCTCCCGGGCGCCGCCATTCGCCCGGGGACGTGGCCTCCGGGGCCTCCTCGGGCGCCGCCTTTTGGGTCCCGGGACGTGGCCTCCGGGGCCCTCCCGGGCACCGCCATTTGCCCGGGGACGTGGCCTCCGGGGCCTCCCCGGGCGCCGCCTTTTGGCTCCCGGGACGTGGCCTCCGGTGCCCTCCCGGGCGCCGCCATTCGCCCGGGGACGTGGCCTCCGGGGCCTCCCTGGGCGCCGCCTTTTGGCTCCCGGGACGCGGCCTCCGGTGCCCTCCCGGGCGCCGCCATTCGCCCGGGGACGTGGCCTCCGGGGCGTCCCCGGGAGCCGCCTTTTGGCTCCCGGGACGGGGCCTCCGGTGCCGTCCCGGGCGCCGCCATTCGCCCGGGGACGTGGCCTCCGGGGCCTCCCCGGGCGCTGCCTTTTGGCTCCCAGGACGCAGCCTCCGGTGCCCTCCCGGGCGACGCCATTCGCCCGGGGATGTGGCCTCCGGGGCCTGCCCGGGCGCCGCCTTTTGGCTCCCGGGACATGGCCTCCGGTGCCGTCCCGGGCGTCGCCTTCGACCTCGGGACGCGGCCTCTGGCGCTGTCCCGGACCTCATCGCCCTCCTAAAGGTAAAGTCTTGAACTGTTTATCGCGTGCAGGTCACGCGAGGGGCGCCTCGGGAACTAGCGACCACCTGTCAAGCATCCAAGGCGTTTGACCGGGAGAAGGACGGTCCTGCCCTTCAATCCGACGGTGGCTTCCGGGGTAATTTAGGTTTTTTGCTGCTTTTTGGGGCTATAAATAGCCCTTGTACCCCTCTGTTGTAAGGGATCAGATCACTTTTATCGGAATAGCTAAACTCATAGACGTGCTCCGGAAGCCTCTCCCCCGGAGAGAGCCTCCCCAGCCGACTCCGGTCGGGAGAGCGTCGACAGGACTAGGGCCCCCACCGGGACCCGAACCTGTATAAACCCGTGTGTCATTTCTCGTGCTTGTCCGGCGGGGGAGGACCGGTCATCCGGTCAACCCGCGCCGCGTAATCTTCGCTAGGAACATTCTCAAAACCTGCCGGGGTATTCGCAATACCACGACATCCCAGTTATATATCGAACCCTCGAGCTGATTGAACAGACAGGTTCTTGCCAGTCCCTCGAGGACTGTAGGTAAATAGTTGGGCATGACCCAGTCATCGCCACCTGCTGCCTGAAGGATAGTGATATAAATTTGAAGGAACTCCGATGGATTCTGAGTTTCTTCAAATATTTCAATGGCCCCTGATTTGAACTTATCTGGCCAAACGACCGTGGGAAGGCTGGGCAAGAAAGCTTTGCAACCAACATAAGGACCATGGAGGGATCTGCGACTCTCGACCTGCTCTCGGGCGACCTCACGCGAAGGAGCGACCACACGTGGCCCCAGGCGAGAGTGGACAGGAATTCGTTCCCAATCACGAGAATTTCCCGCTCGTCTGGCTTTGTCATGCCGGGACGGCACTATTGGCGGTCGATTCCGTCTACCAGAACTAGAGTTAGAATATTCTCTTTCATGGGAACGTATCACCGACCGGGAAGAGGCTGTAGGGGTCGCCTCGGATGCGACCTCGTCTAACCTCTCCGCCAAGATTCTGGCGAAAGCCGGTTTCTGCGCATCTGTGATAGTAGGAGGGAAATTACGCAGGACCTTTGAGATGGATCAAAGCCGGCCAAGCGTGCTCCTCCTGGGTGCGCCAGGTGTCACCATCTCCTCGTCCGCCGGTAAATGTCCCGGCGTAAAGAAGGTGTCTGGTCGCGTCTGTGACCACGTTGACGACGAGAGGAACTAGGAGCGGTGTCATAACGGTCTTGAGCATTTTGCAGAGCCTCTAGGGCTGTTTTGCAAATCCTCCTTTTGTCTGTGCTCTTGTTCTTCTTTCTGCGCGCGCTCCTGTTCTTCCCTAGCAGCCCGTTGATCGGGAGTTTCTTCCGATAAGGCAGCGAATTACCTAGGGAACGAGGTCACCAATGGAGAGAACATTTCTGTTTGTTCCGAGTCGGACTCGAAATCAAAAAGGCGGTGGAGGTTATCAGGATCAAACCTCCCCGGGCTAAATTCCTGGTCAACATCGCTTTTGCCCATGGCAGGGTCGTCCGATGGGCCGGATTCAACCTCTAACGCAGTAGAAACAACATTGGGTTCCAGTTCTGTGTCTGTTGTCTCCTGGTCGATAGACATGACCTGAGTGGTAGAATCGACCTCTGGGACGTCTTCGCTCCTAGTTTCCTCCATTGGAACAGGATCACTAGGTGAGGGCATCTGTATGTGGGCATAATCCTCGAGATCAAAGTCGTTCTCAGAATCATATGCCCCAAACATGGCTCACAGAACCTCCGAATAGAAAAAGAACGCCTTGAGAAAGGCCCCACAGTGGGCGCCAGCTGTCGACGATTCGGACTCGAGGTCCTTAGTCGATCTTATGCAGAATTTGTGAGTTGTAATGCCTTTCAAAGAGTCCCTCCGGAAAGGGATGATGAGCAATGTCTATTGGGGCACAAAGAGATTTATACAGGTTCGGGCCCTCGATGGTGGGAGTAACAGTCCTACGTCCTGTTGTGATTTCACTATGTATGGAAAATGTTTACAAGATTGAAGAAAAGATCATCACAGGCGAAGATCTTTTTTGTGTTGATGTCTAAAAATGACTAACTAACTTATGAAAGCTTGTGCTTGATCTGTCGTCGTCTTCGATCTTTCTGATCTATTTGACCTATCGGATCTCTCCTCGTCTTGTACATTTGCTCACCCTTTTATACCGGTCAAAAGGGCACCAATGCACAACGGTTTTGAACGATTGTTTGGGTTCAGTTTTGATAACTGCACTTAACTTCCACGCAGGCTTAACACGTGCAATTAAGGGATAACTGCACACGTTAACGTCCTGGTTGTTGTCTTCATATGTGGAGGAATCATCACGATCCTAGGAATATTCCCGTTGCAAAGTTTAAGCAATCCCTAGTTATCCTGGTCAAGAGTAGTCAACGACCTTCTGACCGCGCATTGTCTGCGGCCTCCTGACCGCGCATCGTCTGCGGCCTCCTGACCGCGTAGCACTCGCGATCTCATGATCGCGCAAAGCCTGCTACCATAAATCATCCTTGTGTCCGCGCTTCTCAAGTCGTCTGAGACCATAACAGCGGATTTTCAGACATTTGTCTGGATCGAATCTGTCTTGAACCAGATATGCATTATTTCTAACTAGCTCAGGTAACAATCCTCGTCAGGGTCCCAGGCCTTCGGGCCCCGGGTCCCGTGGGGTCTCCGGAGCGTCTCGGCCTTTGGTGCGAAGAAGTTCTCCGGCAGGTCCCTGGGCCCCCGGGTCCCGTGGGACATCCAGAGCAACTTGGGCCTTCGCGCGGAGAAGGTCCCCGACGGGTCCCTGAGCCTCCTGGCCAGGCCCTGAGGTACTTCCGGAGCCCCGGCCCTTCATGCAGAGGTCCCCGGTAGATCCCCTGGCCTCCGGGCCTCGTGTCCCGCCGGTCACCGGAGCGCCTCGGCCCTTTGTGCGGAGAAGGTCCCTGGGCCTCCGTGTCCCTGGGCCTCTGGTGCCTGGGTCCCAGGGGACTTCCGGAGCGCCTCGGGCCTTCGTGCGGAGAAGGTCCCTAGTGGGTCCCTGGGCCTCTGGGCCCCGGGTCCCATGGTGTCTCCGGAGCACCTCGGCCCTTCGTGCGGAGAAGGTCTCCGGCGCATCCCGGGGCATCGGGGTCCCGGTTCCCAGGGGACTTCCGGAGCGTCTCGGCCTTTCATGCGGAGAAGGTCCCGGGGAACTTCTGGAGTGCCTCGGGTGTCCGTGCGGAGCCGGACCTCCGGTCTCCGGGTTCCGGGACCTCAGGACCCTGGGTCCCAGGGGACTTCCGGAGCACCTCAGCCTTTCGTGCGGAAGATGGTCCCTGGGCCTCCGGGCCCTGGGCCCTGCGTGGTCTCTGAAGCGCCTTCGTGCGGATAAAGGTCCCCGGTGAGTGCCGGGCCTCCGGGCCTCGGGTCCCAGGGAACTTCCGAAGCATCTTTGGTGGTACGGCACCAGAATGAACTCCCTGTCCTGTTGCGCCATCAGCGCCTTGGATATGTACTGCTCAGCGTGCACGGCGTCGTGCTCTAGGCTTTACATGCACTTGCATGGAAAGGATGACATTAGCATTGCACAGAAAGTTACTTCATTTCAAATGAACTACAACAATGCAGAGTTAGCAAACAGAGTTAGAAAACAGCAATACATAGGATCAGCAAACTCATAGGACTCTAGTCCGTATTATGGACATATCGAGCTCCCGCCAGTTGTAGAGGTCGAACATATCCTCATGTGCCACGGATATACTCCCGGGCTCACGGTGGAACTGCCCAGGCCTGTAGGGAACTAAGAAGTTCAGATTGCGCCAAGCTCGGTGTAGGTACCACTCGTGGAGGTCTCTGGTTGATCGATCCAATTTGCGCAAAGCTGCCTCCGACATGAGTGGGAACCCGTTCCTGAACCTCTCCAGCTGTCCCTTTCGCCCTTTGCCCTTGCCTTTGCCCTTGCCTTTTGCCGAGGACTGAGCGCGTACCTTCGAAGGCAAGGGCGAGGTGATGGCGGCTTTCTTCCGAGGTGAAGGCGTGGAAGCGCTGGCTGGGGTCGAGGCCGTCTTTGATGTGTTCAGGTTCGCACGAGATCCGGCCTCATGCCCCGAGCTAGGGGCGCAGTCCCCTGGTAGCCCGCCGGCAGGCCACTTCAATTAATGAGTACGTATGTTAGATTTTGCAAGTTGAGTGTACTGAGTAGGATGTAATCTAAAATGTGTAGGATTTACTTGTTGTATTAGAAGACACTTCTTGGGCCACTGTACGTAGGAGCCCACTGCCTCCGCAAGTGTCTGCATTTCCTCTGTTGGGACTGGCAATGGAGAATCGTTGTAGCTCGGCATGGCCATGTCCACCTGTACCTTTGCGAACCCCAACCGCAGAGGTACGCAGTGGACCCGGACATCCAGCCCAGACGGATATACGAAGCCGTGTCCAACCACTTCCTGCCCATCTCCTAGGTGATTCAGTAGGATGCAGCCCTCCGGCTTCTGCAAATTTGTAACAATTAAAATAGGTTAACGAAACAACTCTAACAGAATGGGAGTGGCATCAACTTAAGTGCACAGATGAAGGCTTGCAGTACCTCAAGTAGATCCACTGGATCCGCGAGGACCTTCGAAGCGCAACTGCTTATCTGACCCCGCGGGGTACCATCGCCCTGGGGATCCGCATCTGCACTCTTGGCCAGCAATGCTTCTCTCAACCGTGCAAACTCTTCCCTTATTTGTGCTACCTCAGACTGCACCTCAGCCCGTATCTCCACCCGTACCTCGGCTCGTATCTTATCAGAGAGCTCCGCTTCCTTTTCCTTCCAGGAGCGGGCCTTCTTCCTCGGTGGAGCCAGATCTGCGAAACTGGCCTTCCATGACACAATGGCTCCCACGGCCCGTGTCCGCCCGGGATGCTCCTTATTTCCTAGAGCCCAGGTGACGATGTCGTTCTCCCTCTACGAGGTAAACAATCCCTCCACTGCCTCATTCTCAAAAGAGATCTGTTACAATTAAAGGTACCTTGTGAGACGAATTGCCTTATATATACATTTGTGAGCACACAGTTTACGAGGTTAGCCAACTTACCATTCGCCTCACAACGTCGGCGTCCCCAGGGTTTGTGAAGTGCACAGACCCCGTGGACGACACGGACCCCCTCCCCCTCCACCATCGCTTGCACCTCTCATCCCGGATCTCGGAGAGCACCAACTTAGGGGAGTCGATGACAGGATTTTGCTCGTCTTCCTTCTTCCACTGCTCCTCCTTCCTCGCATAGCCCCAGGATCCGAGCCGATGCGGGTGGTCGTTCCTCTTCTGGATAGCCTTATTCTTCTCGCTAAGGGCCTTGAACTCCTCGGTCCCCTTCTGCTTGGTGAATTCTTCCCATACCTCCTCCGATATGAAGGGGTACTTCTCGCAAGGAGATTTCCCCGTAGCGAGGAAGTTACTGACGGGCCAGCTCTTAAAGGTTTTCCATGTTCCGTTCATGTCCTTCAAGCAGGCTGTCCTAGGTGTATCGTCGGGGATGTTCCACTTAGCCTGTTTTCAAACAATGCATACAATTAATCACGAGTTAGTTAAACTTTAGTATAAGCCAAGAGAACATGATTACGAAAGAGTTCAGCGATTTCAGTTAATTTAACTTTCACTTCTGCCAACAACCTATCCCTCTCGTCCGCCGTCACGTCCTTCCAGCTCTGGGCGGTGATCTTCACCCTTTTTTCGCCAACAGCCCAACGTAGGCCTCGTACTTCCCAGCATTCTTTCCGATCGGCCTCCCAAATTGGTTGAACTCACAAGAAAGATCCGTGCGTTTGGCCAAATGGCCCAACGTCGTCGCGCCTCGCCCCATCCTCTTGCGCTGGGATGAGCCAGCTGCATCTTCAGTTACGTTGGGGTTGGCCCTAGTCGAACCACTAGTACCATCGATGAAGATGACGACATGTCTTTCCCTACAAAACCATCAACAAACCATCAAAAATTTAATGAAAACACAAACCAAATCATTTTACAAAGAAAAAGGACCTATTTTAAATATTTTTTCTATCGGTAAACACAGAAACTACCAATAGAAGATAAGATTCTATTTCTCAGCATTTTCGTCTACACATTTTCATACAGGAAGCAGGCAACATATGGCAATTAATTCTTCTTGGAGTTCCATAACTCAGCCCTGGACTGGAGACTAATTAGGGCTGCAAAAGGGATGTCTGAAGAAAATAATACTAAAAGAAAGACATGCAAAAATTAATTCCTGAACTGTTTAGAAATCTTTTCTATCGGTAAACACATGAGCTGCCGATAGACCATAACAATGTTTTCCATCGGCAAAGATACGAGATACCGATATAACATATTGTTCTGGAATATTGTTGATAAGCCGCCATTCACTGGCATCACATAGTCTTGGTTTAAGTCAACATTCTTCATTATTTTCTATACTAATATTCATGGGCCAACATTATTATTTCACACATAACAATGTTTTCTATCGGTAAATACAGGAGATACCGATAGAATATGTGTAAGAACACCTCCAACGTATAATGTGCATTACATGGCAGTTGGATACAATTGATCACACATACAGCTGTACATATAAGTTAAAATCTCAAAATAGGTTCATTACAGCACTGGAACATATTATGTCAACCCGAATTTAAATCAACATTACCTGTGGAATGTTCATAATCCAACACAATAGGGAACCCTAGTGTAATTACAAAACTCGAAGAATTAGTACGTACAAAACACAAAGATCAAATAAGGAAGATGCTGGAAAAAGAATGACAAATTAGGGTATTTACGGCGATCAGTTGTGGTGATGGAGAGGCGGTGTAGAACGTAGCAGCGGCTGGTGAAGGACGAAAATATGAACCGGCGGCAGTGGCAAACCAATATACAGCCGGCGATCGTCGTGTGGGAGAGAGGAAGTGAGTGGTCATTGCGGAGGTTGTGGTTTTCTTCACTCTCGAAGAGACGCAGTGCTATATGTTGGAACTATTCGACTGGAGGGAAACTCAAGGACCATGTACGAGTAATAAAGTAGTGGATGCCCTTTTCTATCGGTATAACAAAACAATACCGATAGAATTATGTCCTTTTCTATCGGTACAACAAAATAATACCGATAGAAAAAGTAAATTTTTCCCATAACAATATTTGAAGTAGTTGATGCCCTTTTCTATTGGTATAAATAATAAAATACTGTGAGACCAATTTTCCCCAGAAAAATTTTCTAAGTGCCTGAGATTAAAGTATTGGATGCCCTTTTTCTATCGGTAAAAACAACAAAATACCGTCAGACTAATGAATTTATTCTAACGGTAGAACATAATAATACCGATAGAATAAGTAAATTTTTTGTAGAGAAATTTTTGAAGTGCCTGAGAGACATTAAAGTAGTGGACACACATGACACATCTATATTTACCGTTAGAACATGTGATGTTACGTGGCTGAAACAAAGCAAACTGGGTAATGCATGACACACATGACACCAGTTCTCACCTTCAAACAATCATATGTACACACAATGTAACATCAAAGAGACCGTGCTTGAAAGTTGCGGAATGATAAAGAAAGAGGGAAGATAGCCGGAAAATTGGAAAATTGACATACAAACAAATTGTTCATTCATTGTTGTTTTATCACTTATAAAAAAAATAAAAATCCAAAATGCTAGGTCAAGGGGTGGTCTTAGCCCTGGCTGCATGTAGAATAAAGTCAGTTTGACTTGCAGCCAGGACGCAGGACTCCTCTAGCGATAAGTTGTCCTTAGGATCAACTACTACCGCGTCGAGAAGGCCTGCGACCTCCCTCAGCTTCGCTATGGTATCCCTCATAGTCAAACCGCAGTCAGCGATGGTAATATTTGCGGCTTGCTTCTCCTCGTGAAGACGCCTCGTCCTCGCCCTGGAATTGTCACCATCCGTCTTCATGTGCTGAATGCGCCGGAGGAGATCGTCCAGTTCAAGCCGTAGCTGAGTGTGCTTGTCCGTAAGGAGCTTGTGCTCCTCCTGGAGGGCCCTCAGCTCGGCCTTGACTTTGCCAGTGTCTTCCACGGCTCCCCTTCCCTGTGCAAATCAACAGGTCAAGAATGTATTGAACATAGATTAACAATACAGGGGTAAACCCAGGAGATTTAGAGTTCTTATCGGGGGAGGGCGAGGCTGACGATCCCATTGAGGATGCCATTGTGAAAGAGAAGATAAGGAGTCGAAGAGTTTGAGAATTAGAAAAACAACAAAATACCGTGACGCATGGCGAGGTACTTATAGAATTTCTAAGGCGACGCATGGCGACACAGTTGAGAATTCAAAGCGCCAGAGTATTGTTCTATCGGTACAAACAACAAAATACCGTCAAACCAATTAATTTTTTCTATCAGTACAAACAACAAAATACCGTGAGACTAACGAATTTATTCTAACGGTAAAACATAATAATACCGATAGAATAAGTAAAATTTTTGAAGTGCCTGAGACACATTAAAGTAGTGGATGCCTTTTCTATCGGTACAAATAACAAAATACCATCAGACAAATGGATTTTTGGAGAGCTTAATTTGAAGAAGCAAGAGGCTGCGATGAGATTTTTGCAAGAAAATTTGAAGGGAAGAATTAAGTAATTACAGGATAAAGGTACTACTTTACATGTTAGAACTCATGCTGTAGAGTAAAATTGAGATATATTAATGCTGTGAACTAGCTTATCATTAAGTTCTAAAGAAAAATGTACTGGCTGATGTATTAATGATAAGTTCCTCACCTTGATGCAGAACTTGTGGGCTGTTTGCTTGGCATTTTTCCCTAAAATAGAAAATAATCATCAATGGTTCTCAACCCATAATCCTTCTTTGTGATCATCTCGCAGATGCGTTGTTTCGTCGATATCTTCAGTAGGGATAGATTGAATGTCCTCTAAAAATGGAGGTATTTCATCAAATTGGTTATACTCCTCTTCGTCGACAACGTCTTCGACCCCAACAATACAACTCTTGCTGTGAAGGACAACATGCAAGTTTGGATTGGCCGGGTC
Organism: Pharus latifolius; assembly: GCA_019359835.1. Lineage (NCBI taxonomy): Eukaryota > Viridiplantae > Streptophyta > Magnoliopsida > Poales > Poaceae > Pharus > Pharus latifolius. Next base: position 12,741,032 of record CM033330.1, read on the forward strand.
AACGATGTAGAATACCTATGTGGCTTGCTTTGCAAGTATGAATGGATCGTCTTGGTGTCCAACTCTATCAAGATCGACGAGAGTAAACCCGTAACTATCAACTTGAACACCTCGAGGGATTTCGACCCATTGGCATCGAAACAGGGGAATCTTAAGTAATCCGTAATCGAGCTCCCATATTTCGCCAATAGCACCGTAATATGAGTTTAGCGCCCTTACTGACCTAGCATCCTCGGAAATAGCAAATAGAGTCACTCCGCTACATTGCGTGCTACTCTTGGCGTCTTGAGCTCTTGTATAAAATGAATACCCGTTGATGTCATACCCCTACCAAGTCCCTACAGTGAATCTTGGGCCTCTAGCCAACCATGTCACAGTTTCACTTCTGGATCCCTCGGCAGCTCGCGTGAATCATTCTTAGATCCACCCAGCAAACTTCCTGTTATGTTCTCTGGTGATCCAAATCTCTGACTTCGAAGGATTCTGTGACCATAACATTACCTTGTGCTCGTGTATGTATGGCTCGACCTCCATCCTGTGTTGTAAGACCCAAAAATGTGATTTTGCGTACACATCACGAGTGGGGACGATAGCTTTGAATCCAATCGTTCTGATGCCCTGAAGCCTACCCTCGTGTCGGGACCTAGGAACGCCAATTGGGTCAACCCTGGCCATATAATCTGTGCCAAATTCAATCACCTCCTCGGTGGCATAACCTTCCATGATACTCCCCTCGGGTCGACGACGAGTCCTTACGTATCCCTTCAATACACCCATAAATCTCTCAAATGGATACATGTAGCGCAGGCACACGGGTCCACAAAACTTAATTTCTCTGATAAGGTGAACAATCAGATGGACCATAACATCAAAAAAGGATGGAGGAAAATACATCTCGAGCTGACAAGAGTTGTAACCACGTCGTGTTGCAAAGCGTCCAGTCCATCTGGATCAATTACCTACGAGGACACAGTTGCGCCAAATATTCATATCAGAAAAATCTTCTAATTAAGCTCCACAAATGGAGGTAATGAATTTATAGTACAAGTGCACGTACTTACCTTTCAAGATATTGCGTTGAAGAAATAACATAGGTTTGTGATTGCCTCTCTGGCTTTAACTGGGAGAATGCCTCTGATAGCAATGGGAAGCATTTGTGACATCAATGCATGACAGTCGTGGGACTTCGTGCCAACCAGTCTTAGATCCTTCATGGACACAAGTTTTTTCAAGTTCGCGGAGTACTCACATGGAACTTTAATACCATGCAGGCATCGACATAGTTTTGTTTTTTCGCTCTTGGACAACGTATAGCAGGCCGGGGGGAGGTGTGTACACTTTTCCTTCTCTAAAGGTGCAAGCTCAGTCCTTATCCCCATTTCAACCATGTCACGATGAGCTTTCACACCATCCTTTGTCTTTCCCAGAATGTTCAACAACAAACCAATCAAACTGTCACAGACATTTTTCTCTACATGCATGACGTCAATGCAATGTCGAGCTTGTAAGTGCTCCCAGTACGGTAGATCCCAAAGAATCGATCTCTTCTTCGAACCATTTTTTTCTCGAGTTTTAGAATACTTACCGAACTAAGCTTTGATGTCCTTCACGTGCGAGTAAATCTCCTTACCGGTCAGAAACACTGGAGCTGATCCCTACTCAGGCTTCCCGTTAAATGATTTCCTCTTCTTACGGTATGTGTGATGCACCGGAAGAAACCTGCGGTGACCCATGTACACTGTTTTCTGACAGTTTCGCAGCCATATGCTCTCAGTTTCATCTAGGCAAATAGGGCAAGCCTTGGCTCCTTTCGTACTATACCCCGACAAATTGCCGTAGGCCAGAAAATCATTTATGGTGCAAAATATTGGGGCCCGCAAGATGAAATTCTCTTTCTTGTATGCATCCCACACCTGCACCCTCTCGCTTCACAATTTCTGTAAGTCCTCGATTAAAGGAGCTAGAAACACATCAATATCATTTCTGGGATGTCTGGGTCCTAAGATTAGTAACACCATCATGATGTATTTGCGCTTCATGCATAACCAAGGCGGAAGATTGTAGATGCATAAAAGAACCGGTCAAGTGCTATGCCGACTGCTCATATTACCATGTGGGTTCATACCATCTGTACTCAGCCCGAACCTTATATTTCTAACTTCACCGCCGAACTCAGCAAATATTCTGTTGATGTTTCTCCATTGAATAGAATCAGCTGGGTGTCTCAGTTTTCCGTCTTGTTTCCGGGCTTCAGCATGCCAACGCAAGTGCTTCGCGACTTTCGGATTTGCAAACAGCCGCTTCAATCTAGGTATCACAGGCAAGTACCACACAGTTTTTGCCGGAGGTCCTTTCTTTACCTCATGATGTTCACTGTCAATCCGGTCCCTACGCGTATACCTCGATGCGCCGCATCTTGGACAAACGTGCAAACTGGAGTACTCGTTACGGTACAACACATAATCATTTGGGCATGCGTGTATTCTTTCGATTTCCATTCCCAAAGGAAACAATAGTTTTTTGGCTTGGTAAGTAGATCTTGACAACTCATTTCCCTCTGGAAGCATGTCCGCTAGAAGATCTAATAGTGCCGTGAAACTCTTATCACTCCAACCGTTGCCTACCTTCAAGTTATATAATCTCAGCACAGAAGACAGTTTTGCAAATGTTGCACATCCAGGGAACAGAGGCTTCTCAGAGTCAGCAATCAGTTTCTCAAATTCACAGAAGTCGTTTTCGTTGTAATCTTCCTCTACATCACGTAACATCTCATCTAGATTGTCATCATCATCATCTACGTGCACATCGGAATGAACATTATCAGAATTCGGATGATCATTGATATTATTGCAATCCACATCCGAGTCCTGCTAATTGGTAGTAGTGGTGCTTATTTCCTCAAGATCTTCGCCATGCCATATCCAACGGGTGTATCGCGCGTTAAAACCACGACGAATCAAATGACTCTTAATTTGATCAGAGTTGCTAAACCTCTTCAAGTTCATACAATCTGTACAAGGACAAAGCATATTTTTCTCTCCCTTCCTCTCCTTTTGTTGCTCAGCAAATTTAATAAACTCATTCACACCATCCAAATATTCAAGAGTAGTACATTTTATTCCATACATCCAATATTTCCTGTCCATCTACAATTAACAAAATTTAATGAGTCAGCCATGCATGAAACCTGCCCGATTAAGTTATGTATATGTACATGTACAGCCTCTTACAACTGATGTGTTAAACCCTAGCCTGACGAAATTAACACAAATTAACCTAGCTAACTACACAATACAAGCTAGTGAGCTCCTAAAACATGAAGCATTTCCAGCTAGCTAGCTCCCAAGCTTGGAGCTACAAACTTGGAACTACACAATACAGCTAGCTTGCAAGTAGAGAGGGAGGGAGATCTAGAGGGAGAGAGAGATAAGTGATGAAAATTAAGCATACCTTAAAGAGAGGGGTGCAATCAACTTCCCTCTAGCTTGCCCTGATCACCCTAGCAGTGTAGCTGCGAGCGTGGAACTTTCATCACAAACAGAGGGACACAGAGTGCAACAGAACAAAAGTGCAGCTCAGCAATGGTCGAGTGGGGTTTTACTTATACTGAACCTTTTTCTAACGGTAAATACATGAAATAACCGTAAGACTAAGTAAGGTAATTTTGTGCTCACATATTCTATCGGTAAAAACACATATATACCGTTAGAGAATGTACATTGCTGAGCAGTACAGGTCTTGTTCTATCGATAAATATGTGTATTGACTGTTAGATGATGCATGACACAGCAAATACATGAGTTTTTCTATCGGTAAATATGTGTATTTACCGTTAGAAAAGGTACGGATACATGGCTTAAACACAATCAAACTGGGTAATGCATCACACAGCAAATACATGTGTTTTCCTATTGGTAAATATGTGTATTTACCGTTAGATGATGTATGACTGAGCAAATACATGTGTTGTTCTATCGGTAAATATGTGTATTTACCGTTAGAGGATCGAGGTACTGGTACCAAAATGGGTATTGCATGACACACATGACACCTGTTCTCACATCCAAAGAATCATATCTAAACACAATGTAACATCAAACAGATCTTACATCAAACAGATCTTAACTAGAAGATAAAGCAATATTTCAAGAAATGCTAATTTGTAGATTAACTAGCAGACACAAAAATACTTTTTTTAGGTACTTGGTACTTCATCTTGCCAAAGAAATTACACATGCCAGTTCACAAATTCAGGTACAAACATACACATGCCAGTTCACAAATTCAGGTACAAACATACACATGCCAGTTCACAAATTCAAGTGCATATCTGAAACAGCAGTACAAATACACACCTACCTACCAATACAATTAAATACACAAATACTCCCTACACATTCAAGTTCATGTCCCAAATAGCAATACATGATACACAAATATACAACAACATACAAATACAACAATTCACACATTTGATGTATATTAGAAAAGCCACGTCTGAAATTAACAACAGATCACGACGAGGACCCAGTGGCCCATACATTTTACATAAAAGAGAACCTTTGCAAGTTGCGACAATGCAACTACCGACTACAAGTTAGACCTAATACATCACAAATCCATTCATCCAAAACAGCAAATGTCTGAACCACATTGGACTTAACCATAGGAGTTCAGTTCGAAGACACCCGAGGAGCTGGAACTACCGTCGAGTTACATTTGTATTGGTGATTTCCACAGACTCAACCTCGATCAACTCAACTCAACTCAACTCCATTAACAAAAAGAACCTACCTTCCAAGATGTTGTTCTGTGTAGTGATGGTGTAGAATGGCTGTGCAAATGACAACAATTCTTCTTCTCCAAGCAGGTAAGCATCTGGCCACAAGCTGGTGCATGCAAAAAAATGTAAGATGCTTTCTATAGGTCCTGATTTGAGAAACACGTCGGGCTTAAGGATCTTCTCGACCAAGCCAACCAAGATCTCGCTCTTCACGTCCTTCCAGCTCTCGACGGTGATCTTCACCGTTTCTTTCCAGCTCTCAATGGTGATCTTCACCATTTCTTTCGCCAACAAGCCAACGTAGGCAGCGTACTGTGATGAAGAACCGTGAAATACGTTGCCCCTCATGAGCATCATCCAAGGACCTGCACAGATCATAATCATATTGAAAAGAAGACACAACAAAACGAAGGATACAAAATTGCAGAATAATTTCCATAATCAGATTAGAATAATCTAACAATATTGCCGAAATTTTACGTACCTTGCTTGCGATGCCGAAATCTAGAGGGTGTCGATGGAGGTGCGGAGGTGTAGCAGTCGCCGGTAGAGGTCTGCCGGCCGTCCATGGAGCTTACGGGTTAGGACTACGAGCGCCAGATGAACTGTGAGAATGAAAGAGACATACCCGGGTATTTATAGTACTAAATAAGTTCTATCGGTACACAACCTCATACCATTAGTAATTTGATATATCTTCTAACGGTATAAACATAAATTACCAATAGAATAAAAATGTTTGTAGAAGGCGAACGGTTCTATCGGCACACTACATATTGCCGATAGGAATTTTTGTACATACTCTGTCAAAATATACATACATTGCCGATAGAATAAGACTAGTTGTAGAAGGCGAACAGTTCTAAGATATTTGTGCTATATTCTAACGGTATAAACTGTCGCGCCCCGAAACTGGGACAACGACTACTCCTGTAGAGACCTAGCTCGCTGCAGCTAATCCCATATATGCATAGCATACACATACCCTTGACTTCCCAGGATAAGTCAAGCATAGGAGTATATCACATTGCAACAGAGTCACTTACAAAATATTTAAGCAGTGTGGCCTGCTGGCCTTAATATTACATAAGGAGGTTACAATGCCTTCGCGGCATACAGGTTTAGCAAAATAACATCTACACAGCAGAAGGTAGGTGACCCACCCACAAAGAGAAGTGGACGGCAGAACAACACACATCAGGGAAACGACGGGACTGACGCTCCTCCTTCTGGATCCACGAAGTACTCCATGCTTTCGTCTTGGTTGTAGAATGCTCCATCTACTGAATTGTAAGTTGCAAGAGTGAGCACTTTCGTACACAGCAAGTCATAGGTAAGAGTAGATACATATAGTAGAGATGATATGAACCTAGACTAGTCAAGAATTATGGATATTTGTAAAATAATCTTTCTCTTTCCTGGCTCAACTCATGGCAGCACCTTTCCATAATATAATATCGTCATTCATGTTTACTAAATTATAGCACTACCGCGACACGTCAACACATGACTGCTCACGGCAGCACTCCTTATGATGACAACACATGTCATTTGGGTAATCTTGATTTAATATATTTTATTTAGAAAAATAATACTTGTGTCACACCCCGTGGATTTAATCCACCGTAGCAGACTCCTAAAACTCGGGAGCACGAAGTATTCGAATACATTTTTAACTCTGCAGAGAGGTACCAATTTACCCGCAAGATATTCCACTTTCAAGCCCATCCTATCAGAATGATTAGACCCCTGACTCACTTCATCCTGTGAGCGGCAAGGTGGAAATAACAGGAACTTTTGTTATGTTTCACTTACAATTCACCCCTGACCCTGCAGTTTTCTTCACACAAACCGCAGTTGTGGCGGGCTATACCCCCACCCATAAGCCTCTTCCCATTACTGGGTCAACGTGCTTAATCAAATCACATTCAGTGATACGTGGAGGAGCTGAACCCCGTGAGTTTAGTGTATTACTTTCCATCTCATGCAGGGGTTTCATGTATGATTCACATAAGTACTTGTCCAGGCCTGTCCCATACCAGGCTTGCGGTTAGTACGTTTGTTCATGCCACTAGACGCACAACACAAGGTTCTAGTCCTTATATGCCAGTGACCAGACCATCCACAACCCTGCACCTTCGGTGCCTGCACATCCTTTGCAGTCTAGCACCTCCAGTGCTACCACCATTCCATACCATTTCCTGGTCACGGCTAGGGGTTTTATTTCATGAATATAAGTATATAAATATATATAATAGTTCATGGCTCAAAACTTGTTTATTTCACATTTCACAGATAACCAGTCCAGTACTGCCAATTCATAAATCAACCATTTCCAATCTTTCTCATGCAATATTATCTATATTCAAGGTTATGTTATAGCAACTCTTAAAATATAGGTTCGAGGTGACCAAGAATATGACTTGCCTTCCGCGTCGTAAAATACAGCAGCTGATGTCGGGTCAATAGTGAAGTCCTCGAACTGGGGCTCTTGATGTGCTCTCCAATATTCAAACAAATAACCAATAATCACAATCTTTTCAATACATTATTATACTATATGCAATAATGCAAAGATGAAGTCTTGATGATTCTGAAATGATTAGGTTAGTTGTTGAAGGTTTACAAGGTTCCAATGTCTCAAAATATCAGAATGGTATCAAGGTTGCGACTGGTTCGCTCAAAAACAGCGAACGTCTTTAGGTCGACATTCGGTTCAAGGCATCGACATAGGGTCGATGGATGATAGAGGGGTTATCTCAACTTGTGGCAGTAGAATAAAATGTAGAGCACAACTCCACAAGTCTAAGGGACAAGGTTATTTCCAGTTTGCACAACTGAAAAGAGGTGAAAAGAGCTAATGCCACTGGCTGACATGCTCTGGCATTGATCTTGACATGGCCAGAAACTAGGGCTTGCCATATCTTTTGATCTAGAGCTCCAAATGATGCACCACTTTGTCTGGGAGGTAGGCATTGATAACAGGAACAATTCATTCAACAGGATCCAAGGCTGAAAATGGCTGGAAAATGATGAAAGCCAGTGAAGAAGTTGACTGGCCTGGAGTACCTGCAGCACAAACAGTGCAGCAACTAGGGCATAGCCATAACTCCTGTTCTAGGCCGAATTAGGGGTCGTGGTAGAAGACAAAGTTGCTCAAAATGATCCAAAACATCTAAATGGCAAAGTGGCTAGGCCTGGATTGGCTGGAATCAACGGCCGGCGACTGGAGCAGAAGGAGATGACATGGAAATTGGGGGTTTTCGATTTAGGGCAAATGAACTCAATTCCTTGCTTGTACATGATCTCTAGGGAATCAGAAACATACTGGTGAAGTTAGATTAGCTAGAGATGCACCAGAAAAGCTTAAACAGTAAGTTCAGTGAACATGCAAGGTTCCAAATTGGGGATTTTCACATATCAGGAATTCTGTCGATTTTGGTTGCTTAGGGATGTTAAGCAAGGTCTACTGAGCATATTTGATTACTGGCTCGAAGATCAATTCATTCTGGAATGAAATTAATTGCTCGCCGGAGCTATTGGAGTAAAACTGAAATTGCCGGCGACTGAGGGTATTTAGACTAAATTCCAAGCTCGAGAAGCATGAGGGAGATGAGGGAAGCTCACTGGGGGTGTTGGATCGAAGAATGAAGTAGTGGGGAAGCTTGGCACCGTGCTCCCTCTTTGCTGCTCACCGGGGAAGAAGAAGACACAGTGCTGCTGCTGGTTTTCTGGTGTTTTGGAGTGTGGTGAAGTTGGCTAAGTCCCAGGGGGTATAAATCGGTAAGGCTGGAGGTGTTGCAACGGCTAGATGTGCACGGGGAGTTGAAGCCGGCAAGAAATGACAGGATTGCGACTTCACGGCGAGCTGGCGTCGAGGTGACTTGGTTCAGTGGCCGTGAGAGCTTTTGCAACTGGAGCTGCTGCGAAGTGAAGGCGACACGATGGCTGGCCGCGGCAAGAACTCCACGTGGCTAAGCTTTCCTGCTGGAGCCGTTGCCGGTGGCGTGTAAACGGGAGAAGCTAGCTGGTCGCGATCCCCGCTGGAGAAGATCCACAGTGGCCAATGGCGAGCACACACGCGGCGGCAGGCGAAGCAACAGCAGTGGCGCGCTCATGGTCGAAGGCTCCCGTGCTCGTGCGCTGTTCCCGGTCGTGGTCGAAGTCCCAGGCGCTGGTCGAAGACACTTTCTGGTCGTGAACTGAGGTGAGGTCGAAACAAGGGGCATAAGTGTAAGAGTTTTAGTTGAAATCTGGACTGATTTGTAATTCTGGTCTTAGAGAGGTTTAATCTGGAATTTGATTTCATGGATGAGTATAATATTTCTATTAATACTCATTTAGCTCAAATTTGGAGAAAATTTGATAAGGTTTGAGGGATTTCACCTATTTTCGAAAATAGGGTAAAATTAGGGTAAAACAGATCTGGATTTTGTCGATCTCGAATTCTGGTAATTGGGGTGAGATTTTGAAGTCTGGACAGAAGGGAAATATGTATCAAATAGCATTTGGGAGGTGTTCCCTGAAGGAATTCTGAGGTTGGAGTTGATTTGTGAATTTTAGCCTTTTCAGGCTTCCAGGTAAACAGAAAAGGACTTATTCGCAGTAAAATTTTGGACTAAACTGCGAAAAGTGTTTAGATGAAACAATCTGGTTCCCAACTTTTTGGAGTAAGTTGAGGGTATACCTAGGAACATATTCCAATAGATACATAAGTCTGGATAGGGTTAACCCATGATAACTCAGTTATCTGGAATCTGGGGTACTTAGGGTAAATCTGAATTTCCTGTTTTCGAAAACAGAAAGAGACTTAGATACTGGGAGTTAGGGTTAGAATTCAATCTGGCTCCTGAAGGCTTTTAGGTTTAGGATAACTGATAGATCAAATCTGGCAAGTCAGATCTTGACTTGGGGTCACAGGATGGATTTGGAGGTTTAGGGCTAGAACAGAATAAAGCTGAGGCTGATTTGGTTGATCTAGAAGAGACATATGCATGCATGACTTTTAAGAAAGAAACTTTTCACCCCAAAACTCAGGATGTTACATAAACATACATTACCAATAGAATAAAACTATTTGAAGAACAGTTCTAAGCAATTTTTGATATATTCTAACGGTACAAGAATCCATTACCGATAGAATAAAAATATTTGTAGGAGGCGAACGGTTCTATCGGCACACTACATATTGCCGATAGGAGTTTTTGTACATACTCTGTCGGTATATGCATACATTGCCGATAGAAAAAGACTATTTGTAGAAGGCGAACAGTTCTAATATATTTGCGCTATATTCTAACGGTATAAAAATACATTACCGATAGAATAAAACTATTTGAAGATGAACAGGTCTAAGCAATTTTTGATATATTCTAACGGTACAAGCATCCATTACCGATAGAATAAAAATATTTGTAGAAGGCGAACGGTTCTATCGGCACACTACATATTGCCGATAGGAATTTTTGTACATATTCTGCTGGTATATACATACAGTACCGATAGAATAAGACTAGTTGTAGAAGTTGACCAGTCCTATTGGCGCACAACATTCTACCGTCAGTACTTATGCATCTTTTCTAACGGCAATTATGTTCATCACCGCTAGAGTAAATCATACTACTTCCTCTAACGGTAATTTTCTTACAAACCGATAGAAAGAATACTTCCCATTGGCCTTTTATGACCGCGAGGCACATTTTCTAATGGTTCTTCACTAAATCGCTAATAACCGATAGAAGATAGGGGTTAGTAGGCTGCATTTCTGTACTAGTGGTTGCAACTACTTCCAAACAAGGAGGAAGACCGTGGGAGACGATGGAACGAAGGCGTCCACAACGTAAACTTTAGGAACACACTGAAGGTCATGCTTCCACCTCGACGATCAAGTCACAAGCAAGACGGAGTCAACCTGATCCAAGCCATCGACACATGCCACCAAGATTTGTCCCTTTGTCAGAAGGAGACAAATCTTTTCCTTGACCGAGCCGCGCTCTTCCTACTTTGGCACAGTTCTTGCCTAAAGATTGGGGGCAACCCTCTACACCAGTAGAGGCAACTGATGTTGAAATACCATCACCTTCTTTAAACATTTCCTCGTGCAATGTGATTCTTGTAGGTTACAACTCCAATACATTTGACTCGGAGGAGATATTTACTGTGCAAGAACGTGAAGTACTTCGTACTGATGTTTTACCTACAGCAGTTCAAGTTGAAGAAGTCAACATGAACCTGCGAGGAGGCAAGGCTTGCCCTGAACCTCTCAAATCTTAGCTGTACAGAGAAGACAAAGAGAAGGCCTTACTCAGGAAGGCTGCCAATGTACCAAGTGGTGCTCCAGATGCCCGTGCTGCTGAAGAAGAGAAGCAAGCACAACAGGCAATTGATTATAATATCATTGCACATCTGAAGCGCATTCCTGCACTCTTGAGTGTGTATGATGCTTTAATATTGGTGCTCAATCTTTGGCAGGTCCTTATTAAAGTACTACAAGCTCCTGAGTTGTATGAAGTGGCAATGGCGAAGCACCATCTTCTCTGCAACGCCGCCAGCATAAATGAGTGTTGGGGGAAATCTCCGCGGGACAAAGTCCAGGTAAGTTGCGTCACATTCGCCTGGGGACGTGGCCTTCGGTGCCAGCCCCGGGCGCCGCCTTTTGGCTCCCGGGACCTGGTCTCCGGCGCCGGTCCCGGGCGCCGCCATTCGCCCGGGGACGTGGCCTCCGGTGCCTGCCCCGGGAGCCGCCTTTTGGCTCCCGGGACCAGGCCTCCGGCGCCGGTCCCGGGCGCCGCCATTTTCCCGGGGACGTGGCATCCGGTGCCTACCCCGGGCGCCGCCATTTCTCCGGGGACGTGGCCTCCGGTGCCTGCCCCGGGCGCCACCATTTGGCTCCCGGGACCTGGCCTCCGGTGCCGGTCCCGGGCGCCGCCTTTTGGCCCCCGGGACCTAGCCTCCGGCGCCGGTCTCGGGCGCCGCCTTTTGCCCGGGGATGTGGCCTCCGGTGCCTCCCCCGGGCGCCGCCATTTGCCCGGGGACGTGGCCTCCGGTGCCGGTCCCGGGTGCTGCCTTTTGGCCCCTGGGACTTGGCCTCCGGCGCCGGTTGGGGACGTGGCCTACGGTGCCTGACTCGGGCGCCGCCTTTTGGCCCCCGGGACCAGGCCTCCGGCGCCGGTCCCGGGCGCCACCATTTGTCCGGGGATGTGGCCTCCAGGGCCTACCCCAGGCGCCGCCTTTTGGCTCCCGGGACCTGGCCTCCGGCGCCGGTCCCGGGAGCCGCCTTTGGCCCGGGGACCTGGCCTCTGGTGCATGTCCTGGGCCTCATCGCCCTTCTAAAGGTAAAGTCTCGAGTTGTTGATCACGTGCAGGTCACGCGTGGAGCGCCTCGGGAACCAGCGACCACCTGTCAAGCATCCAAGGCGCTTGGCCGAGAGAAGGACGTTGCTACCCCTCAATCCGACGGTGGCTTCCGGGGTAGTTTAGACTTTTTGCTTCTTTTTGGGGCTATAAATAGCCCTTGTACCCCTCTGTTGTAAGACAGGTGATTCATTTATTGGAATAGCCAGAACTCACAGGTGTGCTCCGGAAGCCTCTCCCCCGGAGAGAGCCTCCCCAGCAAACTCCGGTCGGGAGCACGCCGACAGGACTAGGGCCCCCCACCGCGACCCGAACCTGTATAAATCCACGTGTCAATTCTTGTGTTTGTCTGGCGGGGGAGGACCGATCGCCCGGCAGCCCGCGCCGCGTAATCTTCGCTAGGATCGTTCAAAAAACCTGCCGGGGTATTCGCAATACCACGACAGTTGGCGCCGTCCGTGGGGACTTGTGACAAGACGCCACGGCTCCCCCAAGAACAAAGGCTCGCACCCTTCCCGGTGACGCCGGTCTCGGAGACCCGGCGCCACCCGTCCGGGACACGGCTGTCCCGGCGCTTCCGCCCGGACGCGGTCAGGCCCAGGTACCGCCTCCCGCCTTTCCTCTTAACTTAGGTGCTTCTACCTCCAAGTCGCTCTCGGTGACCGCGGGGACCTCGGCCGGGACCAGTCTCCCCCCGACGGCTCCCCCGGCTCCCCGGGACGCCCTGATTGAGGCTTTAGTGGAGGGCCAACACTGCGCTCAGCACTCTATGGATGAGTTGCTCAGCGTGTTGGCGTGGCCTCCGGCCCCCACATTTGCGCCGCACCCATACCCGGGGGCTATGTCCCCGTTTATGGGTCACCCGGCGGCCCCTTCGGTCTCCGGAGGTTTGGCCGCACCTTACGACCCCGCCGGGGGATTCCCTCCCCTTGCGGGCTATACGTCCGGACCCTTCCCGGCACCCGGGCCCGTCCCTGTGCCGGGGGGCTACTTCCTGCTTGGGCTCTTCGTGGCACCTGGGGGATACTCCGTTCCGGGCCCATTCCCGGGGCCGGCGGCCCATTACGTGCCGGGGGTTTTCCCTACGCCGGGAGCCAGTCCCGCCCCGCGCGTCGCGTTTACCGCAGCGGGGGCGATCGACAGAGCAGCTCCCGTGCCTCAGCGGACTCCCCCCCGCATCGGCTCCCCGGCTCCAAACACCACCCCAGGGGCTCCCCCGACGCCGTTTCCGGATATTACAGGGGCTTCCCCCTTTCTGGTTCCGGTCGTTGCCGTGGGGCCTCCCTCCACTTTGATTCCAAACGTTGCCATGGGCGCCCCCTCCCCGGTTCCGGATAATACAGGGGCTTCCCCCTTTCCGGTCCCGGGGGTCTTCGCAGCGGGCTCCCCCCAGCCGGCCCAGGAAGCCTCCGGGCCGGTAGCTACAGTGCATCATCTCCCTCCCTCGGCGGAACAGGTCCGTTTCGCCCGGGGGGAGGTCGAACGAATGCATTCACCTGAGCGCGGGGAAGAACTTCCCCCTGGCCGTGGGCGTGGGGAGCCTCGCTCTCGCGCCGGTTGGGGGAAGAGACCCGCTGAAGAGCCAGCCTCTCCGGAGGAGAGCCCGGACGTCCGGGAACTCAGCCCCGGTCCAGAAGAGAAGCGTCGCCACCGCCACTCCGGCGGACCTCTCGGACTGCTCCCAGACTCCGATAACGAGGGTGTGTTCCCCGTCAAAGAAGACAGCCACCGGAGCTCTCCCCAGGAAGTGTAGGGGGCTAATCAGCCCCTGTGCCAAAGACTTCGTAGCATCCGGTGGCCGCGGCCCTACCACCCCTCGCACATCGAGCACTATAACGGTGAGGCTGATCCTTACGAATTTGTGCTGGTATACTCCACAGCCATCTCCGCGGCAGGGGGGGACAAGACGGTACAATGCAACGTCTTCCCCCTCTACCTCACCGGCATTGCCCGCTCCTGGTTCTACAAACTGAAGGCCGGCTCCATCAAGTCTTTCACGCAGCTCCAGCGGGAGTTCTGCGCAAACTTCCAGGGGAACTACGTGCGTCCCCTGGACTCCTCGCAGCTGCACACCGTCCGGCAGAGGACTGGGGAAACCATCAGAAGCTTCTTCAAGCGCTTTGCTTAGGTGAGGAGCAAAGTGGCCCACGTCCCCGACTCTACGGTCATCGAAGCATGCAAAAGCAGATCCTCCCGGGGGAGCTCCACCGAAGGCTCTCCCAGAGCTGCCCCTCCTCCGCCGATGAGCTCTTCAACGTACTCGAAAAGTACGCTCGGGCGGAGGAAGACGACATCTGGAAGAAGACCCAGGGGGCTCCGCCCCCCCGCCTACTGGGGGGCCCGGGATCCCCTCAAGCGGCCCAGACAAGGGGGACGTAACGAGCCACGTCCTCGGGACACATTTGTCCTCGAGGGCGGAGGCGGCTCGCGCGACCCCCCGATGGGCAACCACCCCTTCCCCATGCCAAAAGGCCATGGGGGAGGATAGTCTTCGCGCCGCTGGGATGGCCCCGCGGGGAGAAGCCAGGAAGGACCGTGGTGCAGCTTCCACGGGTCCACTACCCACGCTACCCGAGATTGCCACCAGCTGCAGCAACACTTCGCGGTGTTCCTCGATCAGCGTGGGCAGGGGGGACTCCGGCCTCCTTGCTCCCTCTGCTAGCTGTTCTAGTCCTTCCCGCTCCCGCGGGGGGTCAACAGACGCAGACGCAGGAGGGGGAGCCTTCAGAAGCTCTCGCCTTTCAAACTTCTCAGCGCCGCATCAACGTCATCGTGGGAGGGTCCGCCTCCGGGCGGGACTCTAAGCGCCAGCGTAAGGAGTACGCGCGCGAGGTTAAGGTCGTGGGAGTGCTACACACGTCTTTGCCACCCAAGTGGTCGGACGTCCCCCTCACCTTCACGGCGGAAGACGCGCGAGGGGTTCACTTCCCCCACGACGACGCGCTCATCGTCTCCGCGACCATCTACAACTGCCACCTGGCCCGCATCCTCGTGGGGGAAGCTCTGGGGGATGCGGCCCCCGATCGCCCGGGCACCGACCCCTCGGTGCTCAACAAGCCCCGGCCCGGCCTCAACGACGGGGATCGCCAGGACCCGCGCCCGGGCGTCGGCAGCCTCCGGGATGACGGAGACCTGCGCATTGAGAAAATGCACAGCCTCAACTAGGGTCGCCGCGGGCACCTCCGAGCTGCTCCCGGAGCCTAGGCTCACGCCAAGGCTCTCGAGGGCCGAGTGCACGGAGCGGCCCGCGTCCGTCACCGGAACGCCTCCTCCCTCGCCTTGGCCTCCCGCCGAAGGCAGCCATTGACGGTCTTGTAGACGTGGACCTGGGCCCGGGCCTGGGACAGCTCCTGGAGGGCTTCGTCGCGCTGCCCCAGGTAAGTGACGGCTCTGCCCTCCGTATCCTTAAGCAGCCGGCCGATCCGCTGCTCAAGGCCCCTGGTCATGGCCGCCGCCTACAAACTCTAGAGTTAGAAAAAATTCAAGTGCAGGGCACAAAAGAAGGCGTTACCAACTCGGGTTACCTGGGCCTGGAGAGATTGAAGCCCCCGGAAACGCTCATGGAGCGTCCCCTCTGCAACGAAGGCTTGCACCTTTCGGGTTTGCAGTCCCCGTATAGCGGGCGACCTCCCCCGTGGAAAGTAGGGGGGTCTCCCGCCCGGCGCCGGTCCCGTCGCGTCAGGTGAGGGGTCCCCGGACCTGGGCGTCCGGCAGCATGGTCGGCGTCTTCGTCGCCGAGGAGGTGGCCTCCGTGGAACTGGCCGGGGAGCTCTCGGAAGAGGTCCCCGCCCGGGGAGGGACCATCAGCCTTTCCCCTTCCCGGGCGGGAAGGCCCCCGGTGCCTCTACTTCTGGAGGATCCTCGAAGACCGTGGGGCTCCCCCCCTCGTCCACTGGCCACTCCATCCGCAGAGGCGAGGCCTCCGCAAACCTCACCTCCAACTTCTCCGGCTCCAAGGGGGCCGGGGGTGCTGGGAGGGCTGCTACCGAAGGCGGCGATGGGGCGTAGTTCGCCGAGTCAGACGCCGCCCCGCCCGCGGCCGATTCCTTCCCCTGGGCCTCAGCAGGGCTATTCGGGGGAGGGGGAGTTACTTCCTTCCGGGCCGGCGCCCGTTCACGCCCGGTCCCAGGGGTCTCATCCCGGGGCTTCGCCGGTGTCGCCACCGGCGTCGTTGACGGGCCGGAGGCTTTTTGGACTCTGGCCTTCTTAGGCTCAGAGCCCCCGGTCGAGTCCTTCCCCCGTTTGTGCAACCCGGGGGTGGGGAGGGGCTTCCTCTCCGGCAGCTTCAGCCCGTAGGCCTCAGCCACCAAGTTCCGGGGAGGGCCCTCCCCCACGAGGCGCACGATGCGCTCGTGCTCGTCGGTGAAGTACCTCCCTAGGAGGTTCTCCGCCTTCTCCCGCGCCACCGGGTACGGCCGGACTACAAAAGGTAAAGAGTTAGTCAAATTTCCAAAAATTTGTAACTGCAATGCATCAGGTAGCGCGGGACTTACGTCGGGTCACCGGCTTGACCGGGGGCCGTTGCTCCGGGCCCATGCCGATCCCCCTTCTCCCGCGTGAGAAGGGGGAGATCCTCAGGAGCATCATCTCCTCGGCGGCGTCCCGCATGGAGCGGGTGCTCCTGGAGATGATCACCTTGCCGAGGAGCTCAAGCTCCTCGTCCGTCACCGGAGGCTTCGGCGCGGACGACCTGCTGTAAGAGGGGGGCTCCGGGGCGTACGCCACCTCGTCGTCCCGGACCCAGAGGTAGAACCACCTCCTGATCCAGTCACCCCAGTCGTCCCGGGAGGCCGCCGCCGAGTAATCGGCCACCCGGGACGGCAGCATCTGCACCATCACTGAGCCAAAGAGGCACTTGGGTCCCCCCTTCACCAGGTGGGAGCTCCTCGCCGCCGGTTCGTAGAAGTACTAGAAGGCGCGTAGCGTGGGCTCCCGCCGGGTCGCCGTCTCATAGAGCCAGATGAAGAGGCCCATCCGGATGATCGTGTTCGGGGTGAGGTGGTTTAGGGCCACCTCATACTCCTTCAAAAACTCCCGGAGCAAGGGATGCACTGGGAGCCGGAGCCCCGCCTCCAGGAAGGCCTCGAAAGCAACGATCTCTCCGGGCCTGGGGCGGGGGCCTCGTCCTTCTTCACGGGGACCCGGATGTCCCTGTCCTCAATGACTACGCGTTCGACCATGGACTCCACGTCCTGGGCCGTGAACTCGGACGCCCAGAGGAAGTCCGGAGCGACCTCCTCCGGGGGCGCCTCGGTCATCTTCGCTCGACCCTTCGGTGCCATCAGGTTTGTTTTTTCCAGTGGCTAACATTTCAGGAGGCTACGACTAAATGTCCCGGACGACTGCTACCGGGAGAGAGCTACCGAGAGAGCTAAATGCGCTATGGTTGAGAAGTTTGGAATGACCTTCCCGGGCCCCCCAAGGCCCTACTTATAGGGGCGAGCCGTAATCCAGAAGAGCGCCACGTGGTACTCCGCGGAGCAATCTGGGCCGTTGAAGTTCAACCGTGTGCGGGAAACGAAGGGACTGGCGCGCAAATCGAGGCACCGATTCGAACCGCTAGCACATTTATGGCGAAGCGGCGCGGTCTTAAGCGCGCGGCACGGGAAATGAAGCGTCACGGCTCCGGTGGCTTGGCCCGGAGACTTCCCCGGTGACATGTACCATACCCACCGGGGACTCGAGCATCATCCCCGGGGGGTATGGGGGGCTGCTGTTGGGGGAAATCTCCGTGGGACTAAGTCCAGGTAAGTTTCGTCACATTCGCCCGGGGACGTAGCCTTCGGTGCCTGCCCCGGGTGCCGCCTTTTGGCTCCCGGGACCTGGCCTCCGGTGCCTGTCCCGGGTGCCTCCTTTTGGCCCCCGGGACCTGGCCTCTGGTGCCTGCCCCGGGCGCCGCCATTTGCTCGGGGACGTGGCCTCCGGTGCCACCCCCGGGCGCCGCCATTTGCCTGGGGACGTGGCCTCCAGTGCCTGCCCCGGGCGCCGCCTTTTGGCTGCCGGGACCTGGCCTCCGGTGCCGGGCGCCGCCTTTTGGCTGCCGGTCCCGGGCACCGCCTTTTGCCCGGGGACGCGGCCTCCGGTGCCTGCCCCCGGCGCCGCCTTTTGGCCCTCGGGACCTGGCCTCCGGCGCCGGTCCCGGGCGCCGCCATTTGTCTGGGGACGTGGCCATTTTTTGGGGTTATAAATAGCCCTTGTACCCCTTTGTTGTAAGACAGGTGATTTATTTATTGGAATAGCCAAAACTCGCAGGTGTGCTCCGGAATACTCTCCCCGGAGAGAGCCTCCCCAGCCGACTCCGGTCGGGAGCACGCCGACAGGACTAGGGCCCCCCACCGGCACCCGAACCTGTAAAAATCCTCGTGTCAATTCTTGTGTTTCTCCGGCGGGGGAGGACCGGTCGCCCGGTCAACCCGCGCCGCGTAATCTTTGCTAGGATCATTCACAAAACCTGTCGGGGTATTCGCAATATCACGACAGTGAGATCACGTTTTTTGATGAAGACAATGACGAGGATTGACACCCGGGTCAGTTTAAAGAAATGCACTGTTGGTTCAAGACGGATTCGAGCCAGACATGTGCCCGGCGGTGCGAACTCAAGTCATTCTGGGAAGCATCAGCCCGAGGTCGCAGGCTTTGCGCGATCAGGTTGGAGGTTTTGCGCGATCAGACCGCAGGCTTCGCGCGGTCAGAAGTTCATATGCTATACGCGAACATAATGTCGGAGATGTTGTGCTGTCAGCCAACATCCCGCGATCAGAACATTCTCGACCAGGGTACTGGGAGTTCATCTGTCCGGCTGTCCCTATAGCGGGAATATTCCAAGTATGCCGAAGATTGCTCCACGTGGAAGACCAACCGTCAGGAGGTTAATAGTGCAGTTATCCATGAAAAACACGTGTTTAACCTGCGTGGAGGTTAAGAGCGGTTCTCTAAAAACAGCACCCAACCATTCAAGCAACTGTCTGATGCAATTACGACATGGCACCCTTTCGACCAGTATAAAAGGGTGGCAAGTTGCATCAAACAGGAGAAGAGAGAAGGAGATCAGCGTCTCTGATACAAGCGAGACACAACACATCACAACCACTCAAACAGCCAAGTCTACGGCCTAGATTAGATAGTTTTTTACAAGCCTCTTTGGCTTCATTCTGTACATTGACATAAGAAACACCCTTCGCCTGTGAAGGTGTTCTCCCGCCATCTTGTAAACCTTTATCACCTATAGTGAAATCCCAACAGGACGTAGTGCTATTACTCCCACCATTGAGGGCCCGAACCTGTATAAACCTCTCTGTGCTCCTGTTCTCCATTTTTCTACATACCTTCCCAGAGGTTCATCTTGAGAGGTCTCGCTATTACAAATTTTGCATAAGTTCGGCTGAGGACTCCGAGTCCGAATCGTCGACAGCTAGCGCCCACCGTGGGGCCTTTCTCAAGGCGTCCTAATTTTAATCCGGAGGTTCACTGAAACATGGCTGGAGTATATGATTCTGAGAACGATTTTGATCTCGAGGATTATGCTCACATTGCAATGCCTGCTCCAAGCGATCCTGTTACGATGGAGGAGGTTGAAGGCCAGAATCTTCCAGAGGTGGAATCATCTCTCCAGGTCATGTCCATCGACCAGGGGCTGACTAGCGCAAGGTCAGAACCCACAGAGGTTCTCAATGCGCTAGAGGATGAATCCGGTCCATCATACGACCCCGCTGAGGGGAAGGATGATATCGACCTGTAAATCAGCCCGGGGAGATTCGACCCTGATAACCTTCACCGTCTCTTTTATTTTGAGTCCGACTCGGAACAAACCGAGATGCTTTCCCCATCGACAACCTCTCTCCCTAGACAGTTCGCTGCCTTGTCGGAGGAAACTCCCGACCAACAGGCTGCTAGGGAAGAACGGGATCACAAACAAAAGGAGGATGAAGATCTCGAGGAACAAAACAATGAACTACGCAGAACTGCCCTAGAGGCTCTTCAAGATGCGCAGGCTCATTACGATGCTGCTCTGAGTTCTTCTCGCCGGTCACGTGGTCGCAAATGTGACCAGACCCCTTCTTTGCCACCGGAGCGTTTCCCAGTGGACGAAGAAACAGTAACACCTGGTGCCCCTAGGAGAAGCACCCATGGTCGACTGCGATCTATCGCGGAAGTCATGCGTAACTTTCCTCCTACGGTCACGGATGCGCAGAAACTGGCCTTTACCAGAATCTTGGCAGAAAGGCTGGATGAGGTCGCGTCTGAGGCGACCCCAACGGCCTCTTCCCGCTCGGTAACACGTTCCCGCGAGCGAGAGTGTGCCCACTCTGGTTCTGGCCAGCGAAGTCACCCACCGCCCGTACCGTCCCGACAGGACAAGTACCGGTGAACGCAGTATTCTCGTAGTAGGGATCGGGTTCCTGTTCACTCTCGTTTGGGACCGCGAGTAACTTCACCGTTGCGTGAGGTCGACCGTAACCCTGTCGAGAGTCACAGGGCAGTTCACGGTCCCTACGTCAGTTGTAAAGCTTTTTCGCCCGGCCTACGAGCGGTCGTTTGGCCTAACAAGTTTCGACCGGGGGCCATTGAGAGGTTTGACGGAACTCAGAACCCATCTGAGTTCGTTCAAATCTATATCACTGCCATCCAAGCGGCAGGAGGCGATGACCGGGTCATGGCCAACTGCCTGCCTACAGTCCTCGAAGGCCCGCGGTCACCTCCTTCCCCCGGGCCTCGACGGGGCCCTTCGGGGGAGGAGGTGTTGCTTCCTTCCGGGCCGGTGCCCGGGCACGCTCGCTCCAGGGAGTCTCACCCCGGGGCTTCGCTGGTGTTGCCGCCGGCGTCGTCGACGGGCCGGGGGTCTTTTGGACCCGAGCCTTCTTGGGCTCCGAGCCCCCGGCCGCCTCCTTCCCCCGTTTGTGCGACCTGGGGGTGGGGAGAGGCTTCCTCTCCAGCAGCTTTAGCCCGTAGGCCACCGCTACCAAGTTCTTGGGAGGGCCCTCCCCCACGGCGCGCACGACGCGCTCGTGCTCATCGGCGAAGTACCTCCCCAGGAGGTTCTCTGCCTTCTCCCGCGCCGCCGGGTACGGCCGGACTGAAAGAGGTAAAGAGTTAGTCAATTTCTTAAAAATTCGTAAGTACAATGCAGCAGGTTCCCGGAGCTTACGTCGCGTCACCGGCTTCACCGGGGGCCGCTGCTCGGGGCCCATGCCGATCCCCCTCTTCCCGCCGGTGAAGGGAAAGATCCGGAGGAGAGCCATCTCCTCGGCTGCGTCCCGCATTGAGCGGGTCTTCTTGGAGAGGATCACCTTGCCGAGGAGCTCGAACTCCTCGTCCGTCCACACCGGCGGCTTCGGGGCGGACGACCGGCTGTAGGTGGGGGGCTCCAGGGCGTACACCACCGCCTCGTCCCTGACCCAGAGGTAAAACCACCTCTGGACCCAGTCGCCCCAGTGGTCCCTGTAGGCCGCCGCCGGGTAGTCGATCACCCGGGCCGGCAGCATTTGGACCATCACCGAACCGAAGGGGGACTTGGGGCCCCCCTTCACCAGGTGGGAGGTCCGCGCCGCCGGTTCGTAGAAGTACCGGAAGGCGCGAAGGGTGGGCTCCCTCCCGGTCGCTGTCTTGTAGAGCCAGATGAAGAGGCCCATCCGGACTAGCGCGTTCGGGGTGAGGTGGTTGAGAGCCACCCCGTACTCCTTGAGAAACTCCCGGAGCATGGGATGCACCGGGAGCCGGAGCCCCGCCTGCAGGAAGGCCTCGAAGGCCACGACCTCTCCAGGCCTGGGGCGGGGAGCTCCGTCTTTCTTCACGGGGACTCGGATGTCCCCGTCCGCTACGACGCAGCGTTCGACCAAGGACTCGGCGTCCTCGGCCGTGAACTCCGACGCCCAGAGGAAATCCGAAGGGATTTCCTCCGGGGGCACCTCCGTGGTCTTTGCTCGACCCTTGGGTGCCATGAGGTTAATCTTCTTTTTTGTTCGGTGGCTAACCTTTCAGGAGGCTACTACTAAAACTCCGGGACATCTGCTACCGGAAAGAGCTACCGGGAGAGGGCTACCGGGAGAGCAAAAATCGCTGAGGCTGAAAATTTGGAATGAGCTTCCGGGCCCCCCAAGGTCCTATTTATAGGGGCGGGACATGGTCTAGATGCACGCTACGTGGCAACCGCGGATCATTCTGGACCGTAGAAGATTCAAACCGTGCGCGGGAAACGAAGGGACGGGCGCGTGAATCGAGGCACCGGTTCGAACCGCGCGCGCATTTATGGCAAAACGGCGCGGCCTTAAGTGTGGGGCACGAAAACCGAAGCGCCGCGGCTCCGGTGACTTGGCCCGGAGATCTTCCCGGTGACGTGTGCCATACCCACCGGGGACTCGAGCATCGTCCCCGGTGTGCATGGGGGGCTGCTGTCGGGGGAAATCTCCGTGGGACTAAGTCCAGGTAAGTTGTGTCACAATTGCCTGGGGATCTGGCCTCCGGGGCTCCCCGGGCGCCGCCATTTGCCCGAGGACGTGGCCTCCGGCCCCTCCCCGGGAGCCACCTTTTGGCCCCTGGGACGTGGCCTCCGGTGCCCTCCCGGGCGCCGCCATTTGGCTCCAGGGACGTGGCCTTCGGGGCTTCCCCGGGCACCGCCTTTTGGCCCCCGGGACGTGGCCTCCGGTGCCCTCCCGGGCGCCACCATTTGGCTCCCGGTTCGTGGCCTCCGGTGCCGTCCCGGGCGCCGCCATTTGCCCGGGGACGTGGCCTCCGGTCCCTCCCCGGGCGCCACCTTTTGGCCCCCGGGACGTGGCCTCCGGTGCCCTCCCGGGCGCCGCCATTTGGCTCCCGGGACGTGGCCTCCGGTGCCGTCCCGGGCACCGCCATTTGCCCGGGGACGTGGCCACCGGCCCCTCCCCGGGCGCCGCCTTTTGGCCCCTGGGACTTGGCCTCCAGTGCCCTCCCGGGCGCCGCCATTTGGCTCTCGGGACGTGGCCTCCGGTGCCGTCCCGGGCACCGCCATTTGCCCGGGGACGTGGCCTGCGGCCCCTCCCCGGGCGACGCCTTTTGGCCCCAGGGACGTGGCCTCCGGTGCCCTCCCAGGCACCGCCATTTGGCTCCCGGGACATGGCCTCCGTGCCGTCCCGGGCACCGCCATTTGCCCGGGGACGTGGCCTCCGGCCCCTCCCCGGGCGCCGCCTTTTGGCCCCCGGGACGTGGCCTCCGGTGCCCTCCCGGGCGCCGCCATTTGGCTCCCGAGACGTGGCCTCCGGTGCCGTCCCGGGCGCCGCCATTTGCCAGGGGACGTGGCCTCCGGCCCCTCCGCGGGAACCGCCTTTTGGCCCCCGGGACCTGGCCTCCGGTGCCCTCCCGGGCGCCGCAATTTGGCTCCCGGGACGTGGCCTCCGGTGCCGTCCCGGGCGCCGCCATTTGCCCGGGGACGTGGCCACCGGCCCCTCTCAAGGCGCTGCCATTGGCCCAGGGACGTAGCCTCCGGCGCCGTCCCAGGCCTCATCGCCCTCCTAAAGGTAAAATCTCGAGCTGTTTATCACGTGCAGGTCACGCGAGGAGCGCCTCGGGAACTAGCGACCACCTGTCAAGCATCCAAGGCGTTTGACCGGGGCTTCCGGGGTAGTTTAGGTTTTTTGCTTCTTTTTGGGGCTATAAATAGCCCTTGTACCCCTTTGTTGTAAAGGATCGGTTCTCTTTTATTGGAATAGCTAAACTCACAGACGTGCTCCGGAAGCCTCTCCCCCGGAGAGAGCCTCCCCAGCCAACTCCGGTCGGGAGCGCGTCGACAGGACTAGGGCCCCCACCGGGACCCGAACCTGTATAAACCCGTGTGTCATTTTTTGTGCTTGTCCGGCGGGGGAGGACTGGTCATCCGGTCAACCCGCGCCGCGTAATCTTCGCTAGGATCATTCTCAAAACCTGCCGGGGTATTCGCAATACCACGACAACGTCCTAGTCGGATTCGCTGGCCGATCTCATGACCGCTTCCAGACAAGTCACTCCTAAATAAGCCGTTTCTCAACGCACAAGGGCTTTCTGGCAAGTCCTCGGTTATCTGAGTGGCTGCTGGTTTGCAAACAAGGCTAGGCGTTACTTTGATCATAATTGTTGGTTCGATCACACATCCCTGGTCGTTATATTCACTTCTCTCCTGCGTTTGTAATACTAAGTCTTCAGTATTTACAATCACAGGCGGGGGCTAGGGGGATATGTTATGAAACGAACACAAAACAAGAATATATATGCAAATCAGAATATATATTCATTTTCAAAACTGAATTTCCACATACATTGTATCGTATACAATTGTTTTTGTACAGGTGTAGGGATCACTCGATCCCAAGCTCAGTCAGGAGCTTATCTACAAGAGGCTTGATTTCCTCCATGACTTCCTCTAGCTGTTCCTCACTCTCGACCTCAACCGGTCCCACCAATGGATTTAGATCTGCATCTGGGCCATGGTGAAGTCGTACCCGGCTGAGGATGGCAGAAGCGGCTGACCGAACCCTGGTTCTGATCGCCTCTTCTCGTCGCCATGTATCTTCAGGAAGATACTCGAGAAGTGACTCCGCCTGGGCCATGACTAGTGTAGAACAGTCATTTAGGCTGAAATTATCTCTTGTGGTTTCGACCACATCAGCCTTCAGGAGATGAGCCACCGTCTTCGCTTTTTCGAAGATCGAACGGCTCAGCTCTCTAATCGCCCTTTCGGAACATTGAATAGAGTCACGGAGGAGTCCATTGTCTTGACTGAGTTGTTTTATTTGACCCGCTTGCGCTGCAGCAAGAGAAAAGATTACTCGTGCGTTATGAAGTTAAGTCTTCCTAATCAGGAATCGACTTACCAGCAAGTTGTGACCGTAGCTTGTTATTTTCGATCTCTTGGTTTCTAGTCACTGAGATAGAATGGAGCTTGACTGTGGCCACTTCTTTCTTCAGCAATGCCACCTCTCTATAGTAGAACAGAAGGAGTGGTCATAACCAATTTGTATATGTACAAGTTGAAGAGTAATGATCCTTACCTGCGCAAGCTGTCTCGTTCTTTTTGTATGGCCTCAACGCTCGCCATCATAGCGTGCGACTTGGCCGTCATCCGGGATAACTCCTATGATGCAAAAAATGAGTTAAAGGTGTCCTATGTACAATTCAGGCACCGAAAGTGAAGTTCATCATACCTTCATGAATCCCTGTAACGAAATGTCTTCTGAAGTAACCGGAAGACCCGTTGAAGGCCCCGATGCGGCCACAACAAGGGCAGCCGGTGGGAGTGCCTGTTGGGCACTATCCCCAGCCGCCGTTGGTTGCGACTGGGTCTCCGCGCTTGCTTCTCCCCTTACGGCCCGGACGACTTCCTGGACCCAGGGGGCAAAGCGCTCCTCACTGGAGGCTCCTGCACCAGCAGCAACTTCAACCCTCCCTAAAGCGGTTGAAGGACCGGATGCTATTTCTTTTCGCCTGACAAAGGAAAGAGGAACCAACAGTTACAATTAGTGATCGTCACGACTTGTTCTAATACAACCAGGATAAAGGTTCTTACCTTATTTGAAATCCCATCAGTTTTTGAGATTTCTGGGAAGGCTCTCCGCAAGAAAGAGGACAACTGTCGTCTGTCCTGATCTTCCTCTTGGTAAATAAGGCCTTCCCTCCCTAGATGTGTTCCTTTGTAAGCACATTTCTAAGGAAAGATGAAGACAAACGATAAGAGTCTTTACCTGGGCAACTGGACCAGTTGGCAGGGCTGCATCCGAGGGCCTGGATGGCTCTTGGACTTCTGGGGCCGGCGCCTCGTTTGCAACCGCAGTAGGGTCTTGTCCGACCACCTCCACTCCTGTCTGCGGAGGTGGAGGATTTTCCTCCCTGGGACTCGCCGGAGTCACGGGGGGAAGTTCTTCTCCCTGCATAAGCATTAACTTATCGAATGCACAGGGGGAATTGAAGAAAACAAGACTGTGAGAGAATCTTACCACGGTCGTCCCTCCGACCAGGGAGGTAGAGGCATCTGGCCCTGAAGCCTCGGGGGCATCAGGGGCCGGGATGTTGTTTGCGGCCACGGGGCTTTCGATGGGAGCGGGGTCTGCCACAGCCGCCTCTGCGGTAGCAGTTGTTTCTGCGGAATGGGTTGGAGCGTCGCCGGATGGAGAACCCGCAATTCTCCTCCTCCGGCGAATCAAGGGGACATCATCATGTTCCTCCTCCTCGCTCCCCTCTCCCTGTAAGACGAAGAAGTAATTCTAGTTCGCACCTGGAAAGATCAGAGTGATGTAATATCTTACCGCAGTTTTTCTGGCGATAGGAGGAACACTTCGTGAAGACCCTTCCCCAAGATTTAGCCTGGCTTTCTTGGGGGTGGGATTCCTCGTCCTGGGTCTCGAGGAAACTTTCTTCACGTGTTTTGTCGTCGGCTTTCCCAGGGAACCGACGTTCTCGCTGGGAAACGTCGCCTCGGCGGACCTCCCTAGGAGCTGTTCTCATTCCAATGAAATTGATTAGTGTTGGACATACATGAGAGCTGCAAAACAGAGGCCAAGTGGAAAATGTACCTTTCGGCGCTCCTGTTTAAGGTCGTCGCCGGCGTGAATCAAGCTTTGGGGGCGAGGCGATCCCCTGGGGCCCTCTACCTCGGTGTTGTACGCCCTGAGAAGGTAGTTAGTCCGCCTCTCAATCTCGGTTGAGGGCAGGACTGTTCCCAGATACGACTTAAATTGATGCATTTCAGAAATGACATAAAAGGTTTTCAGTGCCGGAAATGAATACCTTCATTATAGTCCAGGGTACTGTCCGCCATGGACTTGATCTCCCAAGCCGGATGAGCCCTTTCACGCAGGGGGCTCACCCGGTTCTTCACAAAGTCTCGGATGACGTCACGTGCTGTCAACCCTTCTCCGACTAAGTGAAGGATCACCTCGGCGTGCTTCATGAACTCCGCGTTCATCGCCGGGAGAGTATCCAATTCGCTCGGTTCTCCAGCCGTGAGTTTTCAAACCACAGCCCGCTCTCGGTTGGCGGGGTGCAGTAAAACCATTTCTGGTGCCACCCGTGCTCCGAGTCTCGCAGGGGTGGGAAGGGATACTCCTTCTTATCCCTTAGCCGGAAGTAAATGCATCCGGTGGCGTTGGCGCTCTTCGACCAAGCCGAAAAATAAAATCGCCGGAAGAGATCCACACTGGGATGTACTCCGACGAACGCCTCGCACAAGTGTTGAAACACCGCCAGTATCAACACTGCGTTTGGGTGGAGGTTGATTAGCTCCAACCCGTAGTGCTCGAGGATGTCCTTCAAGAATCGACTCTCAGGGAATCGGAACCCGCAGCGCAAATATTCTTCAAAAACGACCAACTCGCCCTCTCAGACGACCGGGGTTTCTTGGTCCTTCTCCGCGGGCCGCCAGTTGATTAGCAGCCGCGGAGGAAGGATCTCCTCCTTCTCCAACGCCACTAAACTCTCCTCAGAATGGTGGATTGATCGGCTCCAGGACACCATTTTTTGGTGGAGAGTCGAAGGAAAAGTTGGCGACTTTTGGGGAAGACGAAGGCTGAGAAGAACGAGGGTTTTGTGCGGCAGAAATGTTGAGGGTTTTTGGCTGTGTGGCTTCCTCAAGAAGACACCTGCTCCTTTTATAGACCCGAGGAGACACATTAATGTGAGTAACGTTCCATTCAAACGTTCCACTGAGTATTTAATTCATTTCCCATAATGGATACTATCTCTGGCGGACCCGTTAAAGTGTTCAGGCATCAGATCTGAAACAAAAAGACTTCTTTGTTTCAGAAACTGAAAGTGCAAAAGGCCTGAAAAGTTTTCAGTGCTTTTCAGAGGACGTTTTTCCTTTATATGCCTTGGACATTTTCATGAAAAAATCCTACGACTCAATTTTTGGACGTATGGATATATTTTGACCGGGTTGTGGTATGATCGAGACCATACTTTTGATTAAGCGCCGATTCTAATCGAAGTGACGGTCTGTCACGTCTGCCAGGACTGTGACATCACCTGTGAGGAGCCCAGCTCGGTGCAGCAGGTCCCATAAACCACTTGACTTCCCAGGATGAGTCAAGCACAGGATTACATTGCAGCAGCAAAATAGTACAATAGTCATAGTTGTATGGCCATCAGGCCTTAGTACAAAACGAGGTACAGTGCCTTACAAGGCACAAAGGTCTAACAAAATAACACATCTAGTCGGCGGAAGCTAGGCCCAAAAGCAATCCACAGGAAACAGAGGTTGACAGCAGACAGCACCACATCAGGGCTCCGAAGGGAACTGCTCATCTTCTCCTGGGTCTGCAGCATCTTCAGGGTATCCTCCAAGGTCGTAGAATGCTCCATCTATTGAGGAGTTGTTGCAAGGGTGAGTACTTACGTACTCAGCAAGTCATAGGGGAGGTAGAGATATAGTTACAGTATAAATGACATGAGCCTATGCTATTGGGGAAAGAGTGAAGGGTTTTTCCCAAAATACATTTCTTTCTCAATTCTTACTCAACTTCTGATCATACCCATGGCAGTAAATAAATCATATTGATGGTGATACATATATCCCATATTCATGGCGATATAACCACACATCACATTATTTTTATTCAAGCCTTTCAATCTTATACTCATAACAGTATTTCGTATACTTTAGGGCATAAATCCACATGCCTCTTAGTTATCACATGTTTACTAGATTATGGTATTACCACGACACGTCAACACATGACAGTCCACGGCAACGCCCCTTATCGTGACAACACATGCCACTTAGGTAATCTTGAACTAACAAATTCTAGTTTATAAAACAATACTTGTGTCACACCCCATGGGTTTAATCCACCGCGGCATACTCCTAAAACTCGGGAGCACGAAGTATTCGAATACATTTTTAAACTCTGCAGAGATGTACCTCTTTTTAAATCCACTTTCTCACTCGACTTCCAAGTCGGGCCAACTCCATGCGACTTATACGCATGTGACAAGGCCGAGATCACACAACGTTTTTGCAGTCTACTATTAACAGCATCCCTGCCCGGTAAATGGACAATACCGTCCCAAGTACCGTTGTGGGTCCTCCCCACTGCCTTACTTCCTCGCCTGGGTCTATGTTCCCGCAGGACACATAACCTCTTTTGATTACAGTCGCGCACGACTTAATCTGGCGTAGGGCGTCTTCCTTCTTTACACCTTATCCTCTCATAATTTTTCCGATCTCACATCACTCATGGACGAACTGCGTCCCACCAGTTTCCACGCGAGAAACCGGATCGACAAGCCATGCAGGGAACTGATAATACTAAGAAACACTAGTACAGAAATGCAGTCTACTAACCCCTATCTTCTATCGGTTATTAGCGAAACAGCACAAAACCGATAGAAAATGTGCCTCGCGGGCAAAAAAGCCCGATGGATGTATTTTCCCTATCGGTTTCTAAGAAACTTACCGATAGAATAAATAGTATGATTTACTCTAGCGGTGATGAACATATTTGCCGTTAGAAGAGATGCATAAGTAATGACGGAAGAATGTTGTGCGCCGATAGGACTGGTCGACTTCAACAACTAGACTTATTCTATCGCTACTGTATGAATATACCGACAGAGTATATTAAAAATTCCTATCGGCAATATGTAGTTCGCCGATAGAATAGTTGACCTTTTACAAATATTTTTATTCTATCGGTAATGGATTCTTTTACCGTTAGAATATATAGAAAATTGCTTAGAACTGTTCGTCTTCTTATAGTTTTATTCTATCGGTAATGAATGTTTATACCGGTAGAATATTGCACAAAATATCTTACAACTGTTGGCCTTCTACACTAGTAATATTCTATCGGTAGTGTACGTACAGACCGATAGAGTATGTACAAAAATTCCTATCGGTAATATTTGTTGTGCCGATAGAACCATTCGGCTTCTACAGATGTTTTTATTACTAACGGTATTCTGTTTTCTTACCGATAGAAAATATATAATTGTATAAATACACGGGTATGTCTCTTTCATTCTCACAGTTCATCTGGGCTCGTAGTCCTAACCCGTAAGCTCCATGGACGGCCGGCGCACCTCTACAGGGGACCGCTGCACCTCCGCACCTCCATCGACGCCCTCTAGACGTCGGCATCCCAAGGAAGGTACGTAAAATTTCTGCAATATTGTTAGATTATTCTAATCCGATTATGGCAATAATTCTGCTTTTTTTGTATCCTTCATTTTGATGTGTCTTCTTTTCAATATGATTATGATCTGTTCAGGTCCTTGGATGATGCTCGTGAGGGGCAACGTATTTCACGGTTCTTCATCGCAGTACGCTGCCTACGTTGGCTTGTTGGCGAAAGAAAAGGTGAAGATCACCGTCGAGAGCTGGAAGGACGTGAAGGGCGAGATCTTGGTTGGCTCGGTCGAGAAGATGCTTAAGCCCGGCGTGTTTCTCAAATCAGGACCTATAGAAAGCATCTTACGTGTTTTTGCATGCACCAGCTTGTGGCCAGATGCTTACCTGCTTGGAGAAGAAGAATTGTTGTTATTTGCACAGCCATTCTACACCATCACTACACAGAACAACATCTTGGAAGGTAGGTTCTTTTTGTTAATGGAGTTGAGTTGAGTTGAGTTGAGTTGATCGAGTTTGAGTCCGAGGAAATCACCATTACGTACAAATGTATGTCGACGGCAGTTCCAGCTCCTCGGGCGTCTTCGAACTGAACTCCTATGGTTAAGTCCAATGTGGTTCAGACATTTGCTGTTTTGGATGAATGGATTTGTGATGTAGCAGGTCTAACTTGTAGTCGGTAGTTGCATTGTGGCAACCTGCAAAGGTTCCCTTTTATGTAAAATGCATGTATGGGCCACTGGGTCCTCGTCGTGATCTGTTGTTAATTTCAGACGTGGCTTTTGTAATATACATGGAATGTGTGAATTGTTGTATTTGTATATTGTTGTATATTTGTGTATCATGTATTGCTAATTGGGACATGAACTTGAATGTGCAGGGAGCATTTGTGTATTTAATTGTATTGGTAGGTAGGTGTGTATTTGTACTGCTGTTTCAGACATGCACTTCAATTTGTGAACTGGCATGTGTATGTTTGTACCTGAATTTGTATTGGTGAACTGGCATGTGTATGTTTGTACCTGAATTTGTGAACTGGCATGTGTAATTTCTTTGGCAAGATGAAGTCCCAACTACCTACGAAAAGTATTTTTGTGTCTTCTAGTTAATCCACAAATTAGCATTTCTTGAAATATATTGCTTTATCTTCTAGTTAAGATCCGTTTGATGTAAGATCTGTTTGATGTTACATTGATATGATTCCTTGAATGTGAGATATGGCATGTGCATGTTTGTCCCAGTTTGGTAACAGTACCTCCTCTAACGGTAAGTACACATATTTACCGATAGGAAAACATATATATTTGTTCAGTCATGCATATTCTAACGGTAAATACACATATTTACCGATAGGAAGCACATATATTTGTTCAGTCACGCATATTCTAACGGAAATGCACATATTTACCGATAGAAAAATACATATATTTGTTCAGTCATGCATATTCTAACGGTAAATACACATATTTACCGATAGGAAACACATATATTTGTTTAGTCATGCATATTCTAACGGTAAATGTACATATTTACCGATAGAAAAATACATATATTTGTTCAGTCATGCATATTCTAACGGTAAATACACATATTTACCGTTAGGAAGCACATATATTTGTTTAGTCATGCATATTCTAACGGTAAATGCACATATTTACCGATAGAAAAATACATATATTTGCTCAGTAATGTATATTCTCTAACGGTATGTGTGTGTTTTTACCGATAGAATATGTGAGCGGCAAATTACCTAAGTTAGTCTGACGGTTATTTCATGTATTTACCGTTAGAAAAATGTCCATTATAAGGAAAACCCCAGTCGACCATTGCTGAGCTGCTCTTTAATTTGTTCTGTTGCACTCTGTGTCCCTCTGTTTGTGACGAAAGTTCCAGCTACACTGCTAGGGTGATCAGCGCAGGCTGGAGGGAAGTTGATTGCGCCCCTCTCTTTAAGGTATGCTTAATCGTCGACACCTATCTCTCTCTCCCTCTAGATCTCCCTTCCTCTCTACTTGCAAGCTAGCTGTATTGTGTAGTTCCAAGTTTGTAGCTCTAAGCTTGGGAGCTTGGTAGCTGGAAATGCGTCATGTTTTAGGAGCTAACTAGCTTGTATTGTGTAGTTAGCTAGGTTAATTAGTGTTAATTTCGTCAGGCTAGGGTTCAACACATGTATCTGTTGTAAGAGGCTGTACATGTACATATACATAACTTAATCGGGCAAGTTTCATGCATGGCTTACTCGTTAAATTTTGTTAATTGTAGATGGACAGGAAATATTGGATGTATGGAATAAAACGTACTACTCTTGAATATTTGGATGGTGTGAATGAGTTTATTAAATTTGCTGAGCAACAAAAGGAGAGGAAGGGAGAGAAAAATATGCTCTGTCCTTGTACAGATTGTATGAACTTGAAGAGGTTTAGCAACTCTGATCAAATTAAGAGTCATTTGATTCGTCGTGGTTTTAACGCGCGATACACCCATTGGATATGGCATGGCGAAGATCTTGAGGAAACAAGCACCACTACTACCAATCAGCACGACTCGGATGTGGATTGCAATAATATCGATGATCATCCCAATTTTGGTAATGTTAATTCCGATGTGCACGTAGATGATGATGATGACAATCTAGATGAGATGTTACGTGATGTAGAGGAAGATTACAACGAAAATGACTTCTGTGAATTTGAGAAACTGATTGCTGACTCTGAGAAGCCTCTGTTCCCTGGATGTGCAACATTTACAAAACTGTCTTCTGTGCTGAGATTATATAACTTGAAGGCAGGAAACGGTTGGAGTGATAAGAGTTTCACGGCACTATTAGATCTTCTAGCGGACATGCTTCCAGAGGGAAATGAGTTGCCAAGATCTACTTACCAAGCCAAAAAACTGTTGTGTCCGTTGGGAATGGAAATCGAAAGAATACACGCATGCCCATATGATTGTGTGTTGTACCGTAACGAGTACTCCAGTTTGCATGTTTGTCCAAGATGCGGCGCATCGAGGTATACGCGTAGGGACCGGATTGACAGTGAACGTCACGAGGTAAGGAAAGGGCCCCCGGCAAAAACTGTGTGGTACTTGCCTGTGATACCTAGATTGAAGCGGCTGTTTGCAAATCCGAAAGTCGCGAAGCACTTGCGTTGGCATGCTGAAGCCCGGAAACAAGACGGAAAACTGAGACACCCAGCTGATTCTATTCAATGGAGAAACATCAACAGAACATTTGCTGAGTTCGGCGGCGAACTTAGGAATGTAAGGTTCGGGCTGAGTACAGATGGTATGAACCCACATGGTAATATGAGCAGCCGGCACAGCACTTGGCCGGTTCTTTTATGCATCTACAATCTTCCTCCTTGGTTATGCATGAAGCGCAAGTACATCATGATGGCGTTACTAATCTCAGGACCCAGACAACCCGGAAATGATATTGACGTGTTTCTAGCACCTTTAATCGAGGACTTACAGAAATTGTGGAGCGAGGGTGTGCAGGTGTGGGATGCATACAAGAAAGAGAATTTCATCTTGCGGGCCCTGATATTTTGCACCATAAATGATTTTCCTGCCTACGGCAATTTGTCGGGGTATAGTACGAAAGGAGCCAAGGCTTGCCCTATTTGCCTAGATGAAACTGAGAGCATCTGGCTGCGAAACTGCCGGAAAACAGTGTACATGGGTCACCGCAGGTTTCTTCCGGTGCATCACACGTACCGTAAGAAGAGGAAATCATTTAACGGGAAGCCTGAGAAGGGATCAGCTCCAGTGTTTCTGACCGGTAAGGAGATTTACTCACGCGTGAACGACATCAAAGTTGAGTTCGGTAAGCATTCTAAACCTCGAGAAAAAAATGTTTGGAAGAAGAGATCGATTCTCTGGGATCTACCGTACTGGGAGCACTTACAAGTTCGACATTGCATTGACGTCATGCATGTAGAGAAAAATGTCTGTGACAGTTTGATTGGTTTGTTGTTGAACATTCCGGGAAAGACAAAGGATGGTGTGAAAGCTCGTCGTGACATGGTGGAAATGGGGATAAGGACTGAGCTTGCACCTTTAGAGAATGGAAAGCGTACATACCTCCCCCCGGCCTGCTACACGTTGTCCAAGAGCGAAAAAACAGAACTCTGTCGGTGCCTGCACGGTGTTAAAGTTCCATGTGGGTACTCCGCGAACTTGAAAAAACTTGTGTCTATGAAGGACCTAAGACTGGTTGGCATGAAGTCCCACGACTGTCATGTCTTGATGTCACAGATGCTTCCCATTGCTATCAGAGGCATTCTCCCAGTTAAAGTCAGAGAGACAATCACAAACCTATGTTATTTCTTCAACGCAATATCTTCCAAGGTAAGTACGTGCACTCGTACTATAAGTTCACTACCTCCATTTGTGGAGCTTAATGAGAAGATTTTTCTGATATGAATATTTGGCGCAACTGTGTCCTCGTAGGTAATTGATCCCGATGGACTGGATGCTTTGCAACGCGACGTGGTTACAACTCTTTGTCAGCTCGAGATGTATTTCCCTCCATCCTTTTTTGATGTTATGGTCCATCTGATTGTTCACCTTATCAGAGAAATTAAGTTTTGTGGACCTGTGTGCCTGCGCTACATGTATCCATTTGAGAGATTTATGGGTGTATTGAAGGGATACGTACGGACTCGTCGTCGACC
Source organism: Pharus latifolius (assembly GCA_019359835.1). Lineage (NCBI taxonomy): Eukaryota > Viridiplantae > Streptophyta > Magnoliopsida > Poales > Poaceae > Pharus > Pharus latifolius. The sequence continues at coordinate 12,775,902 of CM033330.1, forward strand.
CGAGGGGAGTATCATGGAAGGTTATGCCGCCGAGGAGGTGATTGAATTTTGCACAGATTATATGGCCGGGGTTGACCCAATTGGTGTTCCTAGGTCCCGACACGAGGGTAGGCTTGAGGGAATTGGAACGATTGGATTCAAAGCTATCGTCCCCGCTCGTGATGTGTACGCAAAATCACATTTTTGGGTCTTACAATACATGACGGAGGTCGAGCCATACATACACGAGCACAAGGTAATGTTACGGTCACAGAATCCTTCGAAGTCAGACGTTTGGGTAAGCAGAGAACATAACAGGAAATTTGCTGAGTGGATCCAAGAAAGAGTCACGCGAGCTGCCGAGGGCTCCGTAAGTGAAACTGTGACATGGTTGGCTAGAGGCCCAAGATTCACTGTAGGGACTTGGCAGGGGTACGACATCAATGGGTATTCATTTTACACAAGAGCTCAAGACGCCAAGAGTAGCACGCAATGTAGCGGAGTGACACTGTTTGCTATTTCCGAGGATGCCAGGTCAGTAAGGGCGCTGAACTCATATTACGGTGTTATTGACGAAATATGGGAGCTCGATTACGGATTACTTAAGATTCCCCTGTTTCGATGCCAATGGGTCGAAATCCCTCGAGGTGTTCAAGTTGACAGTTACGGGTTTACCCTCGTCAATCTTGGTAGAGTCGGACACCAAGACGATCCATTCATACTTGCAAAGCAAGCCACACAGGTATTCTACATCGTTGACCCGGCCAATCCAAACTTGCATGTTGTCCTCCACAGCAAGAGACGTATTGTTGGGGTCGAAGATGTTGTCGACGAAGAAGAGTATAACCAATTCGATGAAATACCTCCATTTTTAGAGGACATTCAATCTATCCGTACTGAAGATATCGACGAAACAACGTATCTGCGAGATGACCACGAAGAAGGATTATGGGTTGAGAACCATTGATGATTAATTTCTATTTCAGGGATAAATGCCAAGCAAACAGCCCACAAGTTCTGCAGCAAGGTGAGGAACTTATCATTAATACATCAGGCAGTACATTTTTCTTTAGAATTTAATGATAAGCTAGTTCACAGCATTAATACATCTCAATTTTACTCCACAGCATGAGTTCTAACATGTACAGTACCTTTATCCTGTAAATATTTAATTCTTCCCTTCAAATAGCACTTGCAAAAATCTCATCGCAGCCTCTTCAAAAATCCCTTTTTTCTGACGGTATTTTGTTATTTATACCGATAGAGAAGGACATCTTCTCTCAGGCACTTCAAAACGTTTTCTATCGGTATTGTTCTATTTTACCGTTAGAATAAATTCATTTGTCTCACGGTATTTGTTGTCTGACGGTTTTTTCCTGTTTTTACCGATAGAAGAATACTCTGCCGCTTCGAATTCTCAACCGTGTCGCCATGCGTCGCCTTGGAAACTCTATAAGTACCTCGCCATGCGTCGCGGTATTTTGTTGTTTTTCTAATTCTCGAACGGTTGGACTCCTCATCTTCTCTTTCACAATGGCAACCTCCATGGGATCGTCATCCACGGCCTCCCCGGTAAGAACTCTAAATCTCCTCGGTTTACCCCTGTATTGTTAATCCATGTTCAGTTCATTCTTGACCTGTTGATTTGCACAGGGAATGGTAGCCGTGGAAGACACTGCCAAAGTGAAGGCTGACCTGAGGGCCCTCCAGGAGGAGCACAAGCTCCTTACAGACAAGCACACTCAGCTACGGCTTGACCTTGACGATCTCTTCCAGCGCATTAAGCGCATGAAGACGGATGGTGACAATGCTAGGGCGAGGACGAGGCGTCTTCGCGAGGAGAAGAAAGCCGCGGATATGACCATCGCTGGCTGCGGTTTGACTATGAAGGATACCATAGCGAAGCTGACGGAGGTCGCAGGCCTTCTTGACGCGGTAGTAGTTGATCCTAGGGACAACTTGTCGCTAGAGGAGTCCTGCGTCCTGGCTGCAAGTCTAACTGACTCTATTCTACATGCAGCCAGGGCTAAGACCACCCCTTGACCTAGCATTTTGGGTTTTATTTTTTATGTAAGTGATAAAACAACAATGAATGAACAATTTCTTTTTATGTCAATTTTCCAATTTTCCGGCTATCTTCCCTCTTTCTTTAACATTCTGCAGCTTTCAACCACGGTCTGTTTGATGTTAAATTGTGTACCTTTTCATAACTCTGACGGTATTTTTTTGTTTTTACCGATAGAAAAAGGGCACACAAATCTCAAGCACTTAATCAAACAAATTTTCTGGGGAAAATTGGGCTCACGGGATTTTTTTGTTTATACCGATAGAAAAGGGCACCTTTTCATTACTCTCACGGTATTTTGTTGTTTTTACTGATAGAAAAATGGCACCCAATCTCAAGCACTTTAAAAAAATTTTCTGTGGAAAATTGGTCTCACGGGATTTTATTGTTTATACCGATAGAAAAATGCAATCACTAATTCGAATATTTTTCCGGGAAATTTACTTTTTCTATCGGTATTATTTTGTTGTTTCGATAGAAAATTACATAAGTCTATCGGTATCATTTGTTATACCGATAGAAAAGTTCCTCCGCTACTTTATTTCTCGTACACGGCCCATTAGTTTCCCTCCACTCGAACAGTTCCACCTTAGAGCACTGCGTCTCTTCGAGAGCGAAGAAAACCCCAACCTCCGCCGTGAGCACTCACTTCCTCTCTCCCACTTGACGATCGCCGGCTGGACACTGGTTCGTCACTGCCACCGGTTCTTATTTTCGTCCTTCGCCCGCCGCTGCTGCGTTCTACACCGCCTCTGCATCACCAGAACTGATCGCCGCCGTAAATACCCTAATTCGTCGTTCTATTTCCAGCATCTTCTTTATTTGATCCTAGTGTTTTGCACGTACTAATTCTTGGAGTTTTGCAATTACACTAGGGTTCCCTATTGTGTTGGCTTATGTACATTCCGCAGGCAATGTTGATTTTAATTAGGGTTTACATAATATGTTCCAGTGCTGTAATGAACCTGTTTTGAGATTTTAACTTCTCTATACTGCTGTATGTGTGATCAATTGTATCCAACTGCCATGTAATGCAGATTATATGTTGGAGGTGTTCTTACACATATTCTATCGGCAGCTCATGTGTTTACCGATAGAAAATTTTCTGCACAAGTAGTAAAACTTAATTTGGATCTGGAAGGACATGAGCCATGCAATGTACTAGTTTGGTTGGGAATTTTTACTCACTTCGTATGAATATATGGCAATGTGGATGGGTCTTCGATGTATATGTTTCAAATGCCTATATACATGACTTTTCCCAACCTAATAGCTGTGAAGTCCTGATGACTCACATACAGGCTAGGCTAAAGATTATGCACAGTAGCACTTAGATGCTTGTGTGCATATTTACGTGTGAAATAATAATGCTGGCCCATGAATATTAGTGTAGCAAATCATCGAGAATGTTATGTGATGACAGTGAATGGTGGCTTGTCAACAAAATTCCATATGTAGAGAACATTGTTATGTTCTATCGGTATCTCATGTGTTTGCCGATAGAAAAATTGTCTTGTGTGGAGGTAATTGTTATGGTCTATCGGCAGCTCATGTGTTTACCGATAGAAAATATTTCTGAAGAGTTCAGTAAGTAATTTATGCATGTCTTTCTTTTTGTATTATTTTCCCTTTTGCCGCCCTAGTTAGTCTCCAGTCCTGGGCTGAGTTATGGAAGTCCAAGGCGAATTAATTGCCATATATATGGTTTGTTGAAGGTTTTGTAGGGGAAGACATGTCGTCGTCTTCATCGGATGGTACTAGTGGTTCGACTAGGGCCAACCCCATCGTAACTACTGAAGATGGGGCTGTTACATCCCAGCGCAAGAGGGTGGGGCGAGGCGCGACGACGTTGGGGCGTTTGGCCAAACGCACTGATCTTTCTTGTGAGTTCAACCAATTTGGGAGGCCGATTGGAAAGAATGCTGGGAGGTACGCGGCCTACGTTGGGCTGTTGGCGAAAGAAAGGGTGAAGATCACCGTCCAGAGCTGGAAGGACGTGACGGCGGACGAGAGGGATAGGTTGTGGGTGGAAGTGAAGGTTAAATGAACTGAAATCGCTGAACTCTTTCGTAATCACGTTCTCTTGGCTTATACTAAAGTTTAACTAACTCATGATTAATTGTATGCATTTTTCGGAAACAGGCTAAGTGGAACATCCCCGACGATACACCTAGGACTGCCTGCTTGAAGGACATGAACAGAACATGGAAAACCTTTAAGAGCTGGCTCGTCAGTAACTTCCTAGCTGCGGGGAAATCTCCTTGCGAGAAGTACCCCTTCATATCGGAGGAGGTATGGTAGGAATTCACCAAGCAGAAGGGGACTGAGGAGTTCAAGGCCCTTAGCGAGAAGAATAGGGCGATCCAGAAGAGGAACGACCACCCGCATCGGCTCAGATCCCGGGGCTATGCGGGGAAGGAGGAACAGTGGAAGAAGGAAGACGAACAAAATCCTGTCGTGGACACCCCTGAGTTGCCGCTCTCCGAGATCAGGGATGAGAGGTGCAAGCGATGGTGGAGGGGGAGGGGGTCCGTGTCGTCCACGGGGTCTGTGCAGTTCGCAACCCCTGGGGACGCCGACGTTGTGAGGCGAATGGTAAGTTGGCTAACCTCGTAAACTGTGTGTGCACAAGTGTATATAAGGCAATTTGTCTCACAAGGTACCTTCAAATGTAACAGATCTCTTTTGAGAAGGACGCAGCGGAGGGATTGTTTACCCCGCAGAGGGAGAACGACATCCTCACCCGAGCTCTAGGAAATAAGGAGCATCCCGGGCGGACACGGGCCGTGCGAGCCATTGTGTCGTGGAAGGCCGGTTTCGTAGATCCGGCTCCACCGAGGAAGAAGGCCCGCACCTGGAAGGAAAAGGAAGCTGACCTCTCCGATAAGATACGGGCTGAGGTACGGGAGGAGATACGGGCGGAGATGCGGGCTGAGATACGGGCTGAGGTACAGTCTGAGGTGCAGACCGAGGTCGCACAAATGAGGGAAGAGTTTGCACGGTTGAGAGAAACATTGCTGGCCAAGAGTTTAGATGCGGATCCCCAGGAGGACGGTACCCCGCGGGGTCGGATAAGCAGTTGCGCTTCGAAGGTACTCGCGGATCCAGTGGATCTACTTGAGGTACTGCAAGCCTTCATCTGTGCACTTAAGTTGATGCCACTCCCATTCTGTTAGAGTTGTTTCGCTAACCTATTTTAATTGTTTCAAATTTGCAGGGGCCGGAGGGCTGCATCCTACAGAATCACGTAGGCGCCGGGCAGGAAGTGGTTGGACACGGCTTCGTATATCCGTCTGGGCCGGATGTCCGGGTCCACTGTGTACCTCTACGGTTGGGTTTCGCAAAGGTACAGGTGGACATGGCCATGCCGGGCTACAACGATTCTCCGTTGCCAGTCCCAACAGAGGAACTGCAGACACTTGCCGAGGCAGTGGGCTCCTACGTACAGTGGCCCAAGAAGTGTCTTGTAATACAACCGGTAAATCCTACACATTTTAGATTACATCCTACTCAGTACACTCAACTTGCATAATCTAACATACGTGCTCATTAATTGAAGTGGCCTGCCGCGGGGCTATCAGGGGACTGCGCCCCCAGCTCGGGGCATGAGGGCCGATCTCGTGCGAACCTGGACACATCAAAGACGGCCTCGACCCCACCCAGCGCATCCACGCCTCCACCTCGGATGAAAGCCGCCATCACCTCGCCCTTGCCTTCGAAGGTACGCGCTCAGTCCCCGGCAAAAGGCAAGGGCGGCAAAGGCAAGGGCAAAGGGCGACAGGGACTGCCGCGGACGTTCACGAACGCGCTCCCACTCCTGTCGGAGGCATCTTTGCGGAAATTGGATCGATCAACCAGAGACCTCCACGACTGGTACCTACATCGAGCTCGGCGCAGCCTGAACTTCTTAGTTCCCTACAGGCCTGGGCAGTTCCACCGTGAGCCCGGGACTATATCCGTGGCACACGAGGATCTGTTCGACCTCTACAACTGGCGGGAGCTCGATATGTCCATCATACGGACTGGAGTCCTGTGAGTTTGCTGATGCTATGTATTGCTGTTTTCTAACTCTGTTTGCTAACTCTGCATTAATATTGCAGTTCATTTGAATACTGAGTAACTTTCTGTGAAATTAATATTAATCTCGTCCTTCGCATGCAGGTGCATGTACAGGCTAGCATCGGAGGCTGCGTGTGACAAGGTGGGTTTCCTCGACCCAGAGAAAATAAGCCTCACGATGCTAGAGCAGGACGCCGCGCACGCTGAGCAGTACATATCCAGCGCGCTGATGGCGCAGCAGGACAGGGACTTCATTCTGGTGCCGTACCACCAAAGGTTAGTGCATTTCGTACTAATTTAACTCAATCTTGTATGTTACACCTGAGATGTACTTTGAGCTAGCTGTCCTCTTTTACGTACAATGCAGGGGCCACTGGATCCTCATCGTGATCTGTCCGCCGAGGAACGAGGTGTACTACCTCGATTCGATGCGTGACAGATTATCGATGGAATATGTGCTCAAGGGGAATATGGGGGCGTAAGTAACTTATATGTTTGATTTAAATTTTGACCTCACTAGCTAATGATAATACATTAACCGGCAATACTAACTGAAATGCAGGGCTTTTGATAAATATGTGTCCGCTGGAGGGAGGCATGCCGCACCGCAGGGCTCCCTACTAGCTTGGAAAGAATATGAGGTACTCACGAGACTTTTTGTTTATGCTTAATTAGTTTATGGAAACAATATATAGCTAACATGTATTCGCATATGCAATTATCTCAGTGCCATCAGCAGCCGCAATCGTGGGAATGCGGGTTTTATGTGCTGCGTTACATGTACGACCTAGTGCAGACAAACTTTTCCCGATTCCCCCAGGTAAGCATCAATAGCTAACTCAAATTTCAAAAATGGGTGTCACGTTCTAAATTAGGATCGAAGTTAGTTACTCAGTATGCACACATGCTTGCAGATCGCCATGTCGAAAGACCAATATGAAAATGCAAAGATTATATATCTTCGACAAATCTGGGCACAATATGTCATGGAGGAAGTAGCACCCAACCATCCAGCATGACAATTTTCTCCTTTTGGTGTACTCTGCATAGACTGTTCATATACATGTGAATAAATATATATATGTGAATAAATGTCCACATTGGATTGCAATCTGTATTTGTCCATACATATGTGAATAAATGTGAATAACTGCCTAATGTGTGAATTTGTTCTGTGAATTTACCTTGCATCTGTACTGTATTGTGTATCCAATCTATACTGTATTGCATCTGTACTGTATATGTGAATGTACTGTATTGTGATGCAAATAAAGTACTGTATATGTGATTGCTCTATCGGTAAATTCATCAACAACCGAGAGACTACTGTCCTTTTTTCTATCGGTACAATCAAAATTAACCGTTAGAAGAGTTTGACCTTTCCTGCCGGTGAACTCATACATATCCGATAGAGTACTAAGCTTTTTTCTGTCGGTAATCTTGTAGTTAACCGTTAGAATAGTGGTACTTTTCAATCGCTATTGACGAGTTTTCTATCGGTAAACTTGTAATATGCCGATAGAATAGTGTGAGTTTTCCTGTCGGTAAACTTATAATTAGCCGTTAGAATAGTGGTACTTTTCAATCCGCTAGCGACGAGTTTTCTATCGGTATACTCCTAATATGCCGATAGAGTACTAAGCTTTTTTCTGTCGGTAATCTTGTAGTTAACCGTTAGAATAGTGGTACTTTTCAATCCGCTAGCGACGAGTTTTCTATCGGTACACTCCTAATATGCCGATAGAGTACTAAGCTTTTTTCTGTCGGTAATCTTGTAGTTAACTGTTAGAATAGTGGTACTTTTCGAACTGCTGGACGTAAGAATACGACGGGTTTTCTATCGGTAGATTCATAATATGCCGATAGAATAGTGAACTTCTTCTGTCGGTTATTTACCGATAGAAAATGTCCAGTCTTGTTCTATCGTGTCTATCTCTATCGGTACAAAAACCGATAGTAGAAGGGTTTTTTTTACCGATAGAAGACTGCATTTCTGTACTAGTGAAAGCTACTAGGTTGCGCCTGTCCCATACCAGGTAAGTGGTTGGTACGTTTTTCATGCCACTAGACGCATAACACAAGGTTCTAGTCCTTACATGCCAGTGACCAGATCATACCACAAACCATGCACCTTCAGTGCCTGCACATTCAGTGCAGCCAAGCACCTCCAGTGCTACCACCATTCCATACCAAAATACTGGTCACGGCTAGGGGTTCTATTTCATGAATATAAATGTACATGTTTATACTTTTATTAGTTCATGGCTTACTATCTTAACAAGTTCACATTCATCAAGTATTCGATCAATCACTGCCATAATATCATTGATCTCAACATATGCAATATTAATGAGGTATCTACTCATGGAATAGCATAGCAATTCATAAAATATGGGTTTCAATATGATCAAAGTATGACTTGCCTTCCGCGTCGTAAGTATCAGCAGTTGATGATGGTTCAGCGACAAGATCTTCAACCCTGGACTCTTGCTCTAAACAAGATCAAACAAGCAAACAGGCATTACAATTCATTCTATTCTTACTAATTCACTACATGCAAAGATGCAAGGAGACAATACTCTGGTGATACAAGGTTTGAAAGCGATTTGAGTTTAACTATGGAAACCAGGGTTAAAATTAGCTGTTAAGGTTTACAAGGTTCCAAAATATCAGGGTAATATCAAGGTTGTGACTGGTTCGCCCGAAAACAGCGAATGTCCTTAGGTTGGCATTCGGTTCAAGGCATCGACATAAGGTCGATGGGTGATAGAGGGCTCAACTCAAGTTGTGACAGTAGAGGAAAGTGTAGATCACAATGTCAGGAGTCTAAGGGACAAGGTTATTTTCAAGTTTCATGGCTGGAAGTGGGTGAAAAGGCTCAATGCCACTGGCTGACACAGCCTGGCATAGGGTTGGCATGGCCAGAAACTAGGGTTAGCCTTATCTTTTGACTCAGGGCTCCAAATGATGCACCACTTTGTCTGGTGGTTAGGCATTTGTAACAAGAACAAATGTCTCAACAGGACCTAGGGTAGGAGATGGCTGGAAAGTGATGAAAACCGGCAAAGAAGTTGACTGGCCTGGAGCACATGTAATATGAACAGTACAGCAAACTAGGGCATAGCTATATCTCACAATCTAGGTCGAATTAGAAGTCGTGATAGAAGACAAAGTTGCTCAGAATGGTCCAAAACATCTAGATGGCAAAGTTTCTAGGGCTGCATTGGCTGGATTTAGGAGATATTGGCTGGAGAAAAGATTAACTCAAACCTGATTTGGGCATTTCTGATTTAAAGTGATTGAACTCAATTCCTTGCTTGTGTATGGTCCTCAGGGTACTAAAATGCTACTGGTGAAGTTAGATTGGCTAGAGATGCACCAGAAAAGCTTAAACAGCAAGCTCAGTTCACAAGCAAAGTTCCAATTTGGGGTTTTTCATATTTCAGCAAATCTGTCGATTTTGGTTGCTTAGGGATGTTAAGCAAGGTCTAGTGAGCATATTTGATTACTAGCTCGAAGGTTGAATCGATCTGGTTGAGGATTAATTGCTCATCGGAGTTCTAGATGAAACACGGCGATTGCCGGTGACAGAGAGCATTTTAAACTAAATTACAAGCTTGGGAAGTATGAGGGAGATGAGAGACGCTCACTGGGGGTGCTGGATTGAAGAGGGAGGCAGTGGAGAAGCTTGGCGCCAAAGCTCTTTCTTGCTGCTCACCGGAGAAGAAGAAGACACGGTGGAGTGTGGCGATTTCTGGTGCTTTGCTGTGTGGTGAAGTTGGCTAAGTCCTGAGGGTTATTTATAGGCGATTTGGGGAGGCTGCAACGGCTGGAAATGCACGGGGAAGTGAAGCTAGCTGGAGGTGACAACTCGGCTAAATCCCGGCGAAGTGACGGCCTGCAGCTGGATTAGGGGCTTTAACCTGCTGCTCTGGTGGAGGTGAAGGCGAATTGATGTTGGGCTTCGGCATGGACTCCACGTGGCCGGGTTTTCCTGTCTGAAACGTCGCCGGTGGCGTGCACAATCGGGGAGGATCAGCTGGCCGGTGCTGGAGAAGGCAATCCACAGTGGCGAACAGGAATCTACCACATGGCGACGAGGCAGCGGCTAAGATGGCTATGCTGATGATCAACGGCTTGGAGTTCACGGGCGTAGCAACGGTCGAAGAAATCAACTGACCGTGTACTGTAGCTGCAGGTCGAAGCAAAACAGCAGCAGCGCGTGCTCGAAGTCGATGGTCCCGCGCTCGCGTGCTGGATCCAGGTCGTGGTCGAAGTCCAAGGCAACAGCTCGTGGTCGATTGTAACAGGCGCGGTCGAAGACAGGAGGTGGTCGCAACTTGGTGCTGTGGTCGAAGTCGAGCTGAGTGAATAGTAGCCCGTGGTCGAACCAGGGGCCTGGTTGTGATGATTTTTGATGGGTTTTGGACTAAATTGCAAATCTGGTCTTTGAGAGGTTTAATTTGAGATTTGATTTCATGGCTGAGTATAATATTTCTATTAATACCCATTTAGCTCAAATTTGGAGAAAGTTTGATAAGATTTGAGGAATTTCAGCTATTTTCGAAAATAGGGTAAAATTAGGGTAAAATAGATCCGGATTTTGTCGATCTCAAATTCTGGTAGTTGGGGTGAGATTTTGAAGTCTGGACAGAAGGGAAATCTGTATCAAATAGCATTTAGGAGGTGTTCCCTGAAGAAATTCTGGAGTTTGAGTTGATTCGTGGATTTTAGCCTTTTCAGGCCTCCAGGTAAACAGAAAAGGACTTATTTGCAGTAAAATTTGGACTAAACTGCGAAAAGTGTTTAGATGAATTAATCTGGCTCCCAACTTTTTGAAGTGAGTTGAGGATGAACCTAGGAACATATTCCAGAGGTTACTTGAGTCTGGATAGGGTTAAATCAAGATAACTCAATCATCTGGAAACTGGGGTACTTAGGGTAAATCTGAATTTTTTTCCTGTTTTCGAAAACAGAGAAAGGCTTAGGTACTGGGAGTTAGGGTCAGAATTTGATCTGGCTCCTGAAGACTTTTATCTTCAGGGTAACTGGTAGGTTAAATCTGGATGGTCAGATCTTGATCTGGATCTAGAGAATAGATTTGGAGATTTTTAGGGTTTGGGAGAGATTAGAGTTCAGCTGATCTGGCTACTACTACAGAGATACATGCATGCAGGGTTTTTTATGCAAAACTTTTCACCCCCAAAACTAGGGTGTTACACGGTCTGACCGAGCCTCAATTCTGGTCGCAGTATGTTTCAGTTCTAACCGCGGCTTTAAGTCTGATCGCGGTATCAGAGCTGGTCACGGTACTTTTATAAAAGCGTGATTCTGATCGCAGAACTGAAATTTCCCTGTGTATGAGTGGTCGCGAACATAATATTTACGGCTGTATTTTCGCACAGAAGATGTGAAGAATATTCATATAAAGAAGAAAGTTTTATTTCTTACATTCTTTACATACAAAAGGAATACCGGCGACCAGAGTGTCGACCTGATCCGAAAGAAGTTTGCAGAGTTCTCCTAGGGACACGTTGTTGTCAGTAGGATCTACACTGACAACCCCCAGAGAACTAGCAACTAATCTAAGCCTATCTACATCATCCCTAACAAGAGATACACTACTGTTCCTAATTAAATCGGAGAGTTCTCACTGTTGCTGAGCATGGTCCCTCTCTCGACGGAACTGGTGCGCCTCTTCGCGGGATTGTTCAAAACATTCTGCCAGATGCAGAATTGCCGAAGACATCTCTTCGGTCTTCTTCTCAAGGGCATTCTTCTCCTCTGGAAAAATCTGTCCGAGGGGAAGAGGTGGAGTAGCAGGAGGCTGATCACTAGGGCCTCCAATCTCCTACATTTTACAAAAATTAGTTGTGCTAACTATAATTATCAGCAGAAGGAGAGGAGGATTATTACCTGTCCTTCGTCGTGACACGTTGATATAGCCATCCTGGGAAGTAGATCACCCGATAAAGTCGGATGATCACCAGATGGTGGAAGTGCAACCTTCCCACCAGAAGATTGCTCCCCCAGCACAAGTTGAGGATCTTCTGGTCGTATAGTCACCGCTTGCCGACCATAAAATCGATCACCCAAACAAAAGCAGGGGGTGTTGGAGTAGAAAGCTGAAGGAAGAAAAGATGATGGCTCATTTTCTACCTTTACTCTGCTAGAAGATCCTTCGTCAACCTTGGGTTTCTTCCTTGAGGGAAATGGATCTTCAGGCATTGGAGGCTCTTGCTTGAGAACTTCCTCTTAATCACTTTCAATCTCGATGATGTTGTGATGTGCCATCAGGAGGTGTATGAAGAGAACAATGAATGTAATTTTAGAAAGGGCTTAGCCGTGAGAGGAAATTGTGGAGCATTGCAAAACGAAAGACCCGGTATTTATAGCCGCCAAGGTGACGCTTCACATTCTGAGCACCTCGGGTTTTTAAAAGCATTTACAATTTCACCTCGGGTTAAAAAACATTTCAACAGCGCCATCATTACCCGTCACGTAATGCCCAGAGCCCGTCTCGGGGAACCTACCGACCCACTTAGTACGCCACTAAGCGGGGGATTTGAAGAGTTGGGTTAAAAATCTGATGCATGACTTTAAATTCGAGATAAACACATCCCTTCGTTTCCTTTGAATTTGGGGGCTAGTTGACGAGGATTGATACCCTGGTCAGTTTAAATAAATGCACTGTTGGTTCAAGACAGATTCGAGCCAGACACGTGCCCTGCGGTGCGAACTCAAGTCATTCTGAGAAGCATCAGCCCGAGGTCGCAGGCTTTGCGCGATCAGGTTGCAGGTTTTGCATGATCAGACCGCAGGCTTCGCGCGGTCAGAAGTTTGTATGCTATACGCGAACAGAATGTCGGAGATGTTGCGCGGTCGGCCAACATCCCGCGGTCAGAACATTCTCGACCAAGGTACTTGGAGTTCATTTGTCCGGCTATCCCTATAGCGGGAATATTCCAAGTATCCCGAAGATTCCTCCACGTGGAAGACCAACCGTCAGGAGGTTAATACGTGCAGTTATCCATGAATAACACGTGTTTAACCTGCGTGGAGGTTAAGAGCGGTTCTCTAAAAATCGCACCCAACCATTCAAGCAACTGTCTAATGCAGTTACGACATGGCACCCTTTCAACCAATATAAAAGGGTGGCAAGGTGCATCAAATAGGAGAAGAGAGAAGGAGATCACGTCTCTGATACAAGCGAGATACAACACATCTCAACCACTCAAACAGCCAAGTCTACGGCCTAGATTAGATAGTTTTTTACAAGCCTCTTTGGCTTGATTCTGTACATTGACATAAGAAAAACCCTTCGCCTGTGAAGGTGTTCTCCCGCCATCTTGTAAACCTTTATCACCTATAGTGAAATCCCAACAGGACGTAGGGCTATTACTCCCACCATCGAGGGCCTGAACCTATATAAACCTCTCTGTGCTCCTGTTCTCCATTTTTCTACATACCTTCCCGGAGGGTCATCTTGAAAGGTCTCGCTATTACAAATTTTGCATAAGTTCGGCTGAGGACTCCGAGTCCGAATCGTCGACAGACAAGGTCATAGAGAATGGAGATCACAACCGCCCTCTCCACATAGAAGGGAACATCGGGAGTGCCTACCTCTGACGAGTCTTGATTGATCCAGGGTCTTCAGTAAATATTCTTCCAATTCGAAGTTTAACTCGTGCAGGTTTCTCATTTGAAGACTTGGAGCCCACATATGTCATGATATGTGGCTTCGACAATCAAGGAAGGGCGGCCATGAGGCAATTACTTTGAAGCTCCAAATGTCCACTTTCAGTTTCAAGGTGCGGTTCTTCGTTATCGAAGTAAACACCTCCTACTCCGCGCTATTAGGGAGACCCTAGATACACAAGTATCGGGTTGTTTCCTCAACTCTACACCAATGCCTCAAGTTCATAGACTGCAATGGAGAGCAGCAGATGATAGTTGCCAACAACAACCCATACACCTTCCAAGAGTCGCATCTCGTAGATGCGAAATATTATTTTCCAAGTGAAGCTCCTGGGAGGTAGCAAGGAAGATCGACGCCAGCTGTAGATGCTCTGATCGTGCCGAGTTCACAAGCAAATTCCCTCATTGCACCATCCCTACCTGCCAGGAAGAGGGAGTTTGCAAAGTGTGCCTATAGGGGTAAGGATTCCAGTTGCGAAAAATCATTCACAGCTGTCCTTTACCTATATGGCCCTTCAACCCCTACATCAACCCCGTGGGAGAAAAACTCTTTTGCTCCATTATTGTTGAAAGCGGGAGCTGCTTCTTCTTCTTCTTTTGCACCTATGTTGCTAAGGTTGAAAATGGAAGCATCTCCAATGCTCCTTACCTCACGCTTAAGGGAAGCCAACTCGACTCCTACTTCTTCACCCTCAATTTCTTTGACTAACAAAAATATTACAAGTGCTCAAGAAAATTGCAAGATAATTGCGGCCTAGGATGAGTCCTCATTTCCTTTCATCTTTGATGCATGTGGAAAATTGGGAGCAGAAACAGCTTTCATGCAAAAGTGAGGACTTGTCAAAAGAAGAATAAAGCAGTTCAAAAAGGTAGCAACAAGTGCTACTTTCAAGTAGCCTCCATCGCGCCATACATCTGTGACAACACCATTGGAAGTTTGCCATGTTCCAGACCCACATGATTGTGCTTCACACACTATCTTCTACAAAGTTCCAAAGGAAGATGATCCTATTATTGAACAGCCCAGTCTTTTGACCGACCCCGAAGCAGCTTTAATCGCTATGAAGGCCAAGCCCCGAAGAGCTAATCTGCTCAAAATGGCTGGAGTGAAGCTGGAAGGAATCAAAGGTTGCCACCTCCAGTTGCAATCTATGAAGAATGGTGGGAGCAATCAGAAAGCTCATCTGGAAGGGGCACAAGTCTCGTGACCTCCGCCCGAAGTATGCTTGGGCTATGCCAGCCCTAACGATGAAGATGATGAAGCTGATGATGCACAAAGAGTCATATGTAATACCATAGTGACTGGCGTTAGCTCACAAAGGTATAATGACTTTGAATTTTCAGACGAGCAACATCTCTTGGCTAGGATGCATGAAGCAATCCCTTCTGAACATGGAGAAGTGCTAGACGCTGCACCTGCACCTCAACAACTTGAAGATGGAGGACAACTCATTGTTGATGAGCTCGTGAAGATCAACTTGGGAAGTGAGGAGGATCCGCACCCCACCTTTTTTAGCGCAACCCTCACGCCTAAAGAGTGTGAAAGTTACCGAATCTTCTTAATGGAGTACAAGGATTGCTTCGCTTGGTCTTATAAAGAAATGTCGGGGCATGACCCTAATGTCGCCACTCATAAGTTGGCGATTAATCCACAATTTCACCCTGTGAAGCAACATCCACGACGTTTCCGCCCAGAGTTACAAGAACAAATTGTTGCTGAGGTCGATAAGCTAATCATAGCTGGCTTCATCAAGGAAGTGCAATACCCACGTTGGATGGCTAATATTGTCCCGGTGCGAAAGAAGAATGGGCAGTACGTGTTTGTGTTGATTTCAGGGATCTGAACCGAGCTTGTCCAAAACATGATTTCCCCTTGCCTATCACGGAGATCATCATTGATGCCACTACGGGCTATGGTGCTCTCTCCTTCATGGACGGATTATCAGGCTACAATCAGATCAAGATGGATGAACATGATGCCATCGACACCGCCTTTCGTACACCAAAAGGGAATTTCTATTATACAGTTATGCCCTTT
Organism: Pharus latifolius; assembly: GCA_019359835.1. Lineage (NCBI taxonomy): Eukaryota > Viridiplantae > Streptophyta > Magnoliopsida > Poales > Poaceae > Pharus > Pharus latifolius. Next base: position 12,791,741 of record CM033330.1, read on the forward strand.
GAATTGAAGAATGCTGGTGCTACTTATCAGCAAACCATGACATTCATCTTTGATGAATTAATTTATCATTCGATAGAATGTTATGTTGATGACTTAGTGGTGAAAACTCAGAAGCGTGAACATCATCAAGAGGATCTCTGCGTTGTCTTTGAAAGGCTGCATAAGCACCAATTGAAGATGAATCCCCTCAAGTGTGCATTTGCTGTTCAATCTGGTGTCTTTCTAGGATTTATTGTGTGCCATCGCGGCATTAAGATTGACACAAAGAAGATTAAGGTGATTCTACAGATGCCCCGCCAAGGAACCTGAAGGAATTGAAGTCACTTCAAGGCCAACTTGCCTATATACGGCATTTTATTTCTAACCTTTCAGGTCGTGTCCAACCCTTCACCAGGTTGATGAAGAAAGGAGTAGAATTCGAGTAGGACGAGATGTGTGAAGATGCTTTCAACAGCATTAAAGAATACTTGCTCGACCCGCCTGTTCTATCAGCACCAATCAAAGGACGGCCTCTCATCCTTTATGTAGCAACGCAGCCTAACTCATTAGGCGCACTTCTTGCCCAGCATGATGATGAAGGAAAGGAGGTGGCGTGCTATTATTTAAGCCGCACCATGGCAGGTGTTGAATACAATTATTCACCCATTGAAAAGTAGTGTTTGGCCCTCATCTTTGCTTTGAAGAAGCTACGACATTATATGTTATCACATCAGATCTAGCTCATCACAAGAGCGGATCCAGTGAAATACATATTGAGTCAGCCGGTTCTCATGGGGCAACTTGGTAACTGGGCTTTACTTATGATGGAGTATGATATCACTTATGTCCAGCAGAAGGTAGTTAAGGGTCAAGCCTTAGCTGATTTTCTCGCAGCACATCCTGTGCCGGACGATTCTCCGTTGATCATCGACTTGCCTGATGAAGAAGTCTTCACCTCCAACACGAAGGAATGGGAGTTGTACTTTGATGGTGCCTCCTGAACTAAACTAGACCCTGATGGTATGCCAAGAAGGAGAGCCGGAGTAGGTCTCGTGTTAAAGACACCAGAAGGCGGGATGATACATCACTCTTTTTCTCTCCTAAAAGAAGAATGTTCAAATAATGAAGCTGAATATGAAGCACTTATCTTCGGCCTTTTATTGGCACTTTGCATGGATATTCGTTGCCTCCATGCATTCGGTGATTCCCAACTCATTGTACGCCAAGTCAATGGCGTTTATGAAGTCCGGAAGACTGAACTAATGCCCTACTATGAAGCGGCACGAAGACTCATGAAGAAATTTGAGCATATTGAGATTTCTCATGTGCCTCGAAGTCAAAATACATCAACAGATGCTTTGGCAAAGCTTGCTGTAGCATTTGCTCTTCCAGATGGGAATCCACGCAAGTCATCATCGAAGAAAGGTGGTTGCTTCCTACAGTTTTGGAGCTCATCTCAGAAGAAGTTGAACTTGATATTGTTGTCACTTCTGATGTTGAAGAGGAAGACTGGCGCAAACCCTTCCTTGATTATTTCAATCATGGTACTCTACCAGATGACCCTGTGAAGAGACTCCAGCTGCAACGGTGACTCCCAACGTACACCTACAAAGTGGGGTTTCTATACCGGTGGTCTTTTAATCAAATGCTCCTTCGATGTCTTTCTCGAAGAGAAGTTGATAAAGTTCTACAGGAAGTTCACCACGGAGTCTGTGGCGGCCATCAAAGTGGACCAAAAATGTATCATAGCATTAAGCTTGCTGGTTACTATTGACCCAGTATTATGGCTGATTGTCTTAAGGTGGCTAAGTCTTGCCATGATTGTCAATACATGGTGATATCAAGCATCGACCACCGGTTCCACTCCATCCCACTGTCCCTTCATGGATGTTCAGTGCGTAGGGCATTGACGACATTGGTCCCATCGAGCCTCCTTCATCCAGGGGACATCGTTTCATTTTGGTGCCTAGGGCATTGACGAGAAGCGAAGTCTGACAACGTCATCAACTTTTTGGAGTGCAACATCCTTTACCGCTTTAGGGTACCTCACCGCATCATCTCCGACAATGGAAAAGCTTTCAAGTCACAGAAGATCTTTAATTTTGCAGCAAAGTACAAGATCCAGTGGAATTATTCTACCGGATATTATCCTCAAGCCAATGAATTGATTGAAACCTTCAACAAAACATTGGGCAAGATCTTGAAGAAGACAGTCAGAAAATACCGAAGAGACTGGCATGATCGTCTTTTCGAAGCATTATGGGCTTATCGCGTAACGGTGCGCACTCCAACACTGGCAGCACCCTATTCATTAGTGTTTGGGAGTGAAGTTGTGTTGCCATTAGAGGTTCAGATTCCCTCATTAAGGATCACTATTCAAGAAGAACTCACACATGACGAATAGATTCGGCTTCATTTTCAAGAACTGGATACCTTGGAGGAAAATAGTCTACATGCACTTCAAGACATCGAGTTGTACCATCAAAACATGGTACGGGCATATGAAAAGCTTGTCAAGCTTCGTGTCTTCAGGAAAGGTGAACTTGTGCTTGTTCTTCGACTCCCCATTGTGGTCACAAGCAAAGTCAAAGGCAAGTTTGAGCCTAAATGGGAAGGACCGTACATCATCGAGGAAGAATATGATGGCGGTGCGTACCAACTCATTGATCAACAGGGGAACCGCCCAATGCCTCCCATCAATGGCAGGTTCCTGAAGAAGTACTTTGCATGATTGTGCCTTTGGCATGATCTCCTCACCTCTTCTCTTTCTTTCACCACTTTGCTTTTGATTAAGTTCTTTTCGTGTTAAAAAGAATTAAAAAAAAAAACTTTTTCAAAATTTTTTTTCTTTTACGGGTGGCAATACCCAACAATGAAAGGCTTTCTTAGCTTTCATCGAGTCAATCACCCCTTGGTTTTGCAGCTAAAGGATCCATGTACTGAGCAAAGAATGAATCAACTTGACTTTATTTGCAATGGAATGACCTCCACACAAAGCACATGACAAGTGTGAAGTATGTGTAACCAAGGGCAGTAGAATGCTAATTCTCGTCCTGTCTGAAGTAACCAGTTCACTATGCACATTGCTATCCAATGCCTTTCTTCAGATCCATGGAGACATCAAGCCCCTAGAGAAATTATAGGATTAACAGAAGGAAAGGGCTGCTTGACTCGACATAAGTCGTAGTTCAATGTGCAGCCACTTGCCACTCCTGTGAGGCGTTAACAAGGGTCCTTCTAAAAAAATGAAGCCTGTGGGGATCATTTAGTCACTGCAAGATGTGGATTGGCTAAATTTGAAGTCTCAAAGCAAAGAAGCAACAAGCAAAGTTTCAAAGTAATAAAGCAACCCTCAATAGGCAATCCTTAAAGAAGCTTCCAAGAAAATCTTAAGGAGTACCTTCAGGAAATCCTCCAATAAAGAAACGAAGAAAACCATCCACCATCCTCGGCAAAAGTAAGGCAAAATTCCAGCAATCCTTTCACCCTACAAACCTTTCAGCTATTCAAGTCAAATCAGCCATACCTATGATTCCCTATTCGATGAAGTCAGTGCAAGGTGTGTAAAGTCTTGGTGATCTCTAGCAGAAGAGAAAGACTTGAAGAGGTTCCTACTGCCTTAGGTGACTTTTACTTAAGCATTATGCTAGATACACATCCTCACGAGCGAATGAAGTTGTAAATGAAGCTCATCATGGACATTCGATGTCTTCCGAGCAATGAATCCTTCAGAGGCTCTATCTTGGGATGATATACATGTCTTGATTTTTAAAGAAAAGCAGATATATCAAAATAAAATCTATTTTTGGGAAGGTTTTTGTAACACCCTAGTTTTGGGGGTGAAAAGTTTTGCATAAAAATCCTGCATGCATGTATCTCTGTAGTAGTAGCCAGATCAGCTGAACCCTAATCTCTCCCAAACCCTAAAAATCTCCAAATCTATCCTCTGGATTCAGACTAAGATCTGCCTATCCAGATCTAACCTACCAGTTACCCTGAAGATAAAAGTCTTCAGGAGCCAGATCAAATTCGGACCCTAACTCTCAGTACCTAAGCCTCTATCTGTTTTCGAAAACAGGAAAATTCAGATTTACCCTAAGTACCCCAGTTTCCAGATAACTGAGTAATCTTGATTTAACCCTATCCAGACTCAAGTGTCTCTCGGAATATGTTTCCAGCTATATCCTCAACTTACTTCAAAAAGTTGGGAACCAGATTAATTCATCTAAACACTTTTCGCAAATTAGTCCAAATTTTACTGCGAATAGGTCCTTTTCTGTTTACCTGGAAGCCTAAAAAGGCTAAAATCTATGAATCAACTCAAACTCCAGAATTTCTTCAGGGAACACCTCCCAAATGCGTCCATCAGGTTCGACTCCACGTTCTGGGATCTCGTAGACTACCACTGAGGCACGAAAGCTGTCTAAGGGGGCATAACGCGAAAACACCTAAAAGTTGGAAACAACGTTTAAAGCCTTTCCAAATACTCAAAAAGGATAACTACATAATATATTTTTCTTAGACAAATTAGATTTTCTTAATTAGATTTTAGTCAAATAAACTAGCGATTTTCTCTTCTAGGGACGCCAATATCTATAGAAGGGTCACGACCTACAGTCGAGCCTTTGCTCTGATACCATTTTCTGTGAGACCCTCTCCCTTGAGGAATCTCGTGGCAATCGCCCAGGTAGATTGCACACAGAAAGGTACATCACAAGCTCACAACAACAGGATCTACTTTAAATAATAAAGCTGGTAGATAAAGCAAGTACAAGGTCACGAGGACCACTATTACAATATCATAATGCCAAGGATGGCATTAATTAAAGTTGATTCAAAAATAGAGAGAGCTTTTCAAAATCCAGAATCGGCATCGAAGTACCGATGATCCGGGAGGATCTCCAAGTCCTGTTCGCATACGGATTCGCGACCAAGTCCTGATCGCATACGGATTCGCGACCAATTCCTGATCGCATACGGCTTTCCGACCTTAACCGTGTTCGGAAAGGTTTCGCGACCATGGATTGGTTCACAACCAGGAAAAGGAATTTGTTCCCTGTTCGGAATTGTAATCCTATATATATAACTAAGCTTATCTGTTTAGGATTAGTTAAGTTAGTTATATGAGTCTAATACGTTTAGGATTACTAAGTCTGATACGTACTCATACGATTGGACTATAAATACCTTGTAATAGGTCTAGTTTAGATCATCGAAGAGTCATAGAACTTATTAGAGTTTTAGACACTTATAGTTCCTTCGACGTAGGCAAGTGTGCCTAACGTTCGACGTGTAAAGCCCTCTTTGAAATAAAGAGTTGTGCAATTACTTTGGGTTTCGGTATTTCCGAGTAAGATCCCGTTATTCCGCATATTAGAATCTGGGCGAGCGTAGTGTGAAAATCAAGACTAGGTCTCAAACGGATCAAGTTGGTATCAAAGCGACTTTCCTATCCTGTGGATGGTGAAGACTCGCCAGGGTTACCAAACTTCCGGCGAAATTCCAGGCGATCAATTGACGGTTCCTACAGCCGCGTCTCCGACAATGTCTGACGATACCTCCGTTCAAGCTAAGCTAGCCGAAAAAGTGGCTAAGCTCTCCATCGACATGGAAACCGTGCTTGCTTGGATTAAGCAGCAGGCCATGATTGTACCTCCTGAAGTAGGGAAGGTTATGGGGGAGAAGACTGGTGAAGACTTGCGCAGGGCAGACGAAGATGAAGACGAAGGCGACAACAAGACCGACGACCTCGCCAACACCTCCTTAGCTGTCGGATCTTTTAAAGTCGACGCTAAGATTGATATACCCATATATGATGGGGTGATTGATGCCGAGAAGTTGGATTCTTGGATCGACCAACTTGAGACCTACTTTGACCTGAAAGGGTTTAGTAGCACTCAAAAGGTCAAATTTGCACCTTTGAAGATGAAGGACCACACCAAGACATGGTGGAAGGCCCTTGTCGCTAGTGGTGAAGCTGACGACCTTGCGTGGGGTCAATTCAAACGACTTCTGCGACAAGAATTCTATCCGATGGGTTACCTTGAGGAGAGATGGGAGCGTTGGCACAGATTGTACCAACGGCGCGACCGGACCGTCCAAGACTATACAACAGAGTTTCGGCGACAAGCAATGGTCATTGGCATCTCACTATCCGACCCTCAGGTATTTCGGAAGTACACATCTGGACTTCAGAAATCGATCAGTACTGAGCTAAGTCTATTCGGTGTCCAAGACATTGCGACCACGAGCACAACTGCCATGGCGATCGAGAAGAAGAATAAATCCCGCAGCGACAAAAGCATGAAGGAAAATGCGACCTCGACAAAGAAAAAGCCGAGTCCGAAGAAGAACGCTTCAAAATCGGGCACGGGTGCCTTTTGCGAAAATTGTCAAATCGCGGGGCATAACAAGGACAAATGTTACAAGCTTCATCCTGAACTTCGACCAAAGAAAAATGGACCAGGGAAAAGAACAGCCACGGCTACTGCGACTTCACCCAACGAAGAAGTTGTCCGAGTGAATTCGGTTAATGAGGCGGATACGACATTGTCTCTGATGGCAATGCCGAAGGAGAAGGGTTCCGATCCACCAACGACCATCACCCAACGGAGGACTTGTTCACCATCAACATCCAGGTGAAGCACGAAGTGGTCGCAGCGATATTCGATCCAGGAAGTCAGAAGAATCTGGTCTCTGCTGGACTGGTTCGGCGAGTTGGTTTGAAGACAACCACACACCCACGACCATATCTGTTGTGTTGGTTTACATCCGACGTGAACCAACAGATTACGAGTCAGTGTGTGTTGAAGTTTGCGATCTCTGCACGATATATCGATGTGGTGCAATGCGATGTTGTCCCTATCGATATCTGTCAGGTGATCTTTGGGAGTCCGTATCTATATGATCGATACGCTCACTTCCATCGGCGAGCGCAAGAGTACGACCTCACCAAAGACGGAGTTAAGTTAGTGATCAGTAGAGACATCCACGTCAACACTTCGAACTTGATTACCGCAAATCAAGCCAAACGAATTGTTAATCAATGTCACAAGTATGTGCTTGTCATGATTCGACCCATTGATCAAGGTGAGGGTACTCGACCAGCATTGTCGCTGGCGTGCCGAGAGGATTCTGGTCGTTTGTCGGGACTGCTGGAGAAATACAGTGATCTGTTCGAGACTACCCAGGGTCGTCCGCCGAAACGTCCAGTCGAGCACGAAATTCAGCTTGTGTCCGATGCGACACTACCCAATCTGAGTATGTATCGCAACTCAGTATTGGAGAATGAAGAGATCAAGAGACAACTTGGTGAGTTGCTGAACAATGGTGTCATTCAACCGAGTAGTTCACCTTGTGGATCTCCTGTGGTGTTAGTACCAAAGAAAGATGGGACTTGGCGTATGTGCATCGACTATCGAGCACTGAACAAGATCACCATCAAGAACCGGTACCCCCTTCCTCGTATTGATGACCTGCTAGACCAATTGAAGCATGCTGTTGTCTTCTCCAAATTGGATCTTAAGTCAGCATATCATCAAGTCAGCATCCGAGAGGAGGATACGTGGAAGACCGCGTTCAAAACACAACAAGGTCTGTTCGAATGGCTGGTCATGCCGTTTGGTCTCTGCAACGCCCCGGCAACTTTCATGTGTCTTATGAATGACGTTTTGAGACAGTTCATCGACGACTTTGTGATCGTTTACCTCGACGACATTCTAGTTTATAGTCGTTCGTGGGATGAGCACCTCATTCATGTCGAAAAGGTGTTCGATCAACTTCGGCAACACCGACTTCCCCTCAACCGTAAGAAGTGCGAGTTCGGCCAGCAAACTCTACTTTACCTTGGATTCCTGGTCGGCAACGGTACGTTGCAAATCGACCCAGATAAGGTAAAAGTGATTCGCGAGTGGCCGCAACCACGAACAGTTACGGATGTGTGTAGTTTTGTGGGAGCATGCCAATATCTTCGGAAGTTCATCCGACACTTCTCGATTGTGGCTTCTCCATTGCATGCATTAACCAGGATCGATCAAAAGTTCGAGTGGACAGGGAAACATGAGGACACGTTTCTCTTGCTGAAAAGGAAGATCAGCGAGGCGCCTGTGTTAGCTTTGCCGAATCTCCAGAAACCGTTCGAGCTGGAAACCGATGCCTCAGGTTATGCGATGGGCGCAGTGCTTATGCAAGAAAGTCGACCAGTGGCATATCACTCCGAGTTATTCCATGGAGCTCAGAAGAACTATCCGACTTATGATAAGGAGTTATGCGCACTGCATCAGGCCGTGAAACATTGGCGGTGTTATCTTTTGGGTAAAGAGACGGTTGTCCACACCGACCATCAACCATTGCAATATTTGCAAACTCAGTCCAAGCTACAGCAAGCTCGGCACATGAAGTGGATGTCGTATCTGCAGCAGTTCAATCTGGTGATTAAGTACAAGAAGGGCGTACACAACAAATTGGCGGACATGTTGTCGCGACCACCAGTTACGGCCCTCTGTTTATCAGCATTCATGCAGATCGAGCCCTCATGTCATGATGACTATGCCACTATGTACAGTGAAGATCCTGTTTTTCAAACAGTACTGACTGAGGTTGAAACAAGGAACCCTACAGAGTTCGTTCGTCGAGAAGGACTCTTGTACAAGGGCAATTTACTTTGCATACCTCGTGGAGCACCTCGAACTCAATGGATGCGAGAAGCGCACACATCGAAGGTAGCTGGTCACTTTGGGGTTACAAAGACGTTGCAAAATCTTCACCGACATGTGTTCTGGCCGCGTATGCAGCAAGATGTGGCTAGGTTTGTTCGAGGCTGCGGTCTCTGCAGCATCTCAAAACCGGCAAACTAAAAATTAGGTTTGTACACTCCTTTGCCAGTTCCATCACGACCATGGGAGAGCATATCCATGGATTTCTTGGGAGGATTGCCTAAGACCCGACGTGGCAACGACTATCTATTCGTGGTCGTTGATCGGTTCTCCAAAATGATTGTTCTTATACCTTGTCGGAAGATTATCACGGGAGAAGAGGCAGCTCGGGTATTCTTTCAACACGTTTGGACACACTTCGGACTGCCGACTTCTATTGTGTCTGATCGCGATACCCGGTTCCTTAGTCACTTTTGGCGATCGCTCTGGACGATGATGGACACCAAGCTAAAGAGGAGTACTGCTTTTCATCCGCAAACTGATGGTCAAACCGAGGTGGTTAATCGCACAGTCGTTCATCTCTTGAGAGGGTACAACTCGAAGCACCCGAAGACCTGGGATGAAAGCATACCATACCTACAGTTTGCTTTTAATCGAGCAGTGCATGGTTCGACTGGAAAGTCACCGTTTGAGGTCTGTTTAGGATTTCTACCACAGAGTCCATTCGATATGGAGTTTATGATCCCTACCTCAGCACAGAACAGCAAGGAAGCATCTGATCAGGATCGAGTACAAAAGTTCCTGGAAGGTATTCAACGACTCCATCGTGAGGTTGAACAGATACTATGACAAGAGACCCTTTGTTTCAGCAAGGATCTCAGAGTTCCAATCCTCCTCAGAATGAACAACCCAGTCTTCAGGAAATTCTGTTGTCAATGGAGAAAAGTCGACAGGAAGCTCAGATAGCTCATACCCAGTTGTTAGCCCAGATAGTTCAGAAACTGCCTACTGGAACGACAGAAGGAACTACTTCTGCTGTAGGAGCAAGATTAACAGATTTCCAAAAGACCCGTCCACCAACATTCTCTAGTGCGACCGATCCCATGGTTGCCGATGATTGGTTACGGGATATCGAGAGGAAAATGGACACGGTCCGATGCAGCGAACGAGAGAAAGTTTTGTTTGGATCTCATCAGTTATCAGGAGCTGCAGCTACATGGTGGATGAACTACCAGGAAGCCCACCTTGATAAAGATAATATTTCTTGGAGGGAATTTAAGGATCAGTTTCGGAAATTTCATATACCTACTGGTGTTATGGCAGCTAAGCGTCGGGAATTTCGGAATCTAACTCAAGGAAGTAAGTCAGTCACTGAGTATCTACACCAATTTACTCATTTGGCTCGATACGCACCTAGAGATGTGGATACTGAAGAGAAGAAGATAGAGCGCTTCACAGAAGGACTTCAACACTATTTATAGTACCAAATTGCTTCTCATGAATTTATGGAATTTCAAACCCTAGTGAACAGAGCTTTAAAAGTAGAAGAAAAGAAGAACATGGGGGAAGAAAGCCAAAAGCGGAGAATGCTTCAGCAAACACGACCACAACCAAACCCAATCAGAGGAAGAGTTCCTATCACTCCCAATTTCCGACCGTCTTATCAGAATCCCAGACTAGCAACGACATTGTGCCCCAACTGCAGAGGGAATCATCTTCAGAAGGATTGTCCTCACCCTCGTGTTGAGTGCTATCATTGTGGACAGCATGGGCATCGCAAAGAATTCTGTCCTTGGATACAACTTCCACCATCCATTGCCAGATCTCAGGCAGGAACATAGCCAGTAGTAACCAGAGCATCACCATCACAGAATTTTAGAGGAAATTCAGCAGGAAGAGGAGGAAACATGGCTAATCGAGGAAGAGGAAGAGGTAGAGCACCAGCTACAACCCAAGGAGGAAGGTTAAACTATACTTCAATTCAAGAAGCAGGCAACGCCACCGACATTCTTCTAGGTAGATTTCTGATTCAATCTGCATCTGCCTTAATATTGTTTGATCCTGGTGCTACAAATTCATTCATGTCAAAAGCATTTGCATCTGAAGTTGAAATGCATATAGAGCAAGTACCACTAGAGTACTCTATGGTTATACAAACTCCAGGGGCTAGATTATCTGTTTACTCGATCTGCCCAAATGTAACCTTCAATATAGAAGGGGTAGAATTTGAAGCAAATCTACTAGTTCTAGAACTGCAAGGTCTAGACATTATTTTGGGAATGGATTGGTTGTCCCAACATAAAGGTCTAGTAGACTGTGAAGAGAAAACCCTTAGTCTTGTCAGTAGCCAAGGGGAGAGAGTTCTATTCTATGCAGAAAGATCATCAGTCAAGAAACCGCTAAGATCTGCTCAATCATTGCAAAAGTTATGCCTGGAATAAGTGCCTGTAGTGCAACAATATCCTGATGTGTTTCCAGAAGAACTTCCAGGAATGCCACCTGACAGAGAAATAGAATTCAGTATTAAGCTTAAACCAGGAGCAGCACCTATAGCAAAACGTCCCTATAGGATGCCAGTTACAGATCTGGAGGAGCTCAAGAATCAACTCGAAGATTTGGAAAACAAGGGATTTATCAAACCTAGTGCTTCGCCATGGGGAGCCCCAGTTTTGTTTGTCAGGAAGAAAGACGGAACTTTACGAATGTGTGTAGATTACCGAGCTTTGAATGAAGTCACTATTAAAAACAAGTATCCATTACCAAGAATTGATGATTTGTTCGATCAACTTCGAGGAGCCAAAGTATTTTCCAAGATAGATTTGAAATCTGGATATCATCAGCTGAAGATCAAGAAAGAGGATATACCGCAGACTGCTTTCACTACCAGATATGGTTTATATGAGTTTACAGTAGTACTTTTTGGCTTGACCAATGCTCCGGCAGCATTCATGAATGTCATGAACAGTACATTTATGGATTTTCTTGAAAAATTTGTCATAGTATTCATAGATGACATTCTGATATATTCCACGAGTACGGAAGAACATGAGCAACATTTACACCTAGTCTTGGAAAAGCTACAAGAGAGGCAATTTTATGCCAAGTTTGACAAATGTGAATTTTGGATGTCAAGAATTTCATTTCTTGGACATGTGTTGACAGCAGAAGGAATTTCAGTGGATTCAGCAAAAATTTCTGCTATCAAAGAGTGGAAACAACCTACCTCAGTTTCAGAAATTAGAAGTTTCTTGGGATTGGCAGGGTATTATAGGAGATTCATTGAAGGATTTTCCCAGATTACCAAACCTCTTACAAACCTGCTAAAGAAGGATGTTGCATTTGAATGGACCACCAAGTGTGAGGAGAGTTTTCAGAAACTGAAGCAGAAGTTGACAACAACACCAGTCCTCACTTTACCAGACAGCAAAGAAGATTTTGTAGTTTACTGTGATGCTTCAAAGCAAGGAATAGGCTGTGTGTTAATGCAGCAAGGTCGAGTAGTAGCTTATGCTTCACGCCAATGGAGACCACATGAGGAAAATTATCCGACCCATGATTTGGAGTTAGCAGCAGTGGTACATGCTTTAAAGATATGGCGGCATTATCTCATTGGACATAAGTGTGAGATCTTTACAGATCATAAAAGCCTCAAGTATATTTTCACACAGACAGAGCTCAACATGCGTCAACGACGATGGCTGGAATTCATCAAAGATTATGATCTTAGTATTCAGTACCATCCAGGGAAAGCTAATGTAGTGGCTGATGCCTTAAGCAGAAAAATTTACAACCTACAAGGAATGGTTATGTTGAAGAACCCTTACCTACAACAAGAGTTGTAGAATCATCAAGTGGAAATAGTACCGCAGGGAACGGTAGCTACTTTAACAGTAAAACCTCAACTTGAAGAACAGATAGGAAATGCCCAGAAGGAAGATGAGGAAATTTGTAAGATCAAGAGTCAAATCAAGTTAGGAAAGGCTCAAGGCTTCACTGAAGATAACCAAGGGATTGTATGGTATCGAGAAAGAATCTGTGTACCTCAAAATGCAGATTTTAAGGAAATAATACTCCATGAAGCTCATAAAACTCCATACTCAATACACCCTGGTAACACAAAGATGAATCAAGATTTGAAGAGCAGATTCTGGTGGGATAATATGAAGAGGGAGATTGCAGAATACATTGCAAACTGTGATACATGTCGACGAGTTAAAGCAGAACACCAGAAAATAGCAGGAAAGCTACAACCGCTACCAATACCATTATGGAAATGGGAAGAAATTGGTATGGATTTCATTACAGGATTACCTAAAACTCAAGGAGGATATGATTCCATATGGGTTATTGTGGACAGACTTACTAAAGTAGCTCATTTCATACCATTCAAAAAGATTTATGATGGCAGTAAACTAGCAGAGTTATACATGCAAAGAATAGTGGCATTGCATGGTATACCTAAGAGGATAGTTTCAGATCGTGGAACACAGTTTACCTCCAAATTTTGGAATAGATTGCATGAAACCCTAGGAACCCAGTTGGATTTCAGTACTGCATATCATCCGCAGACTGGAGGACAGATAGAAAGAGTCAACCAAATCCTAGAAGATCTTCTAAGAGCTTGTATACTCGATTATGGAACATCATGGGACACATGTTTACCATTTGCAGAGTTTACATATAACAACAGTTATCAATCCAGCATACAGATGGCACCATTTGAAGCTTTATATGGACATAAATGCAGAACCCCATTGCATTGGAATGAGCCAGGAGAACGAAAGGTCATAGGACCAGAGATAGTAGAAGAGGCAGAAGCTCATGTCAAACTCATCAGAGAAAGGTTGAAAACAGCACAGACACGACAAAAGAGTTATGCAGATAATCGACGGAGAGAATTATCTTTTGAACCAGGAGATTTTGTGTATCTCAAGGTCACACCATTCTAGGGATTACAAAGATTCCAAGTGAAAGGAAAGTTATCTCCAAGATACATTGGACCATTTAAGATAATCAAGAGAAAGGGAGAAGTATCATATAAATTGGAATTACCTGTGGGATTAGCAGGAGTGCATGATGTGTTTCATGTCTCTCAGCTCCGGAAATGTTTGAAGGAACCTACTGACCAGATAGATGTACAAGATCTGCCATTACAGAAGAATCTCACTTATCTTGAGCACCCAATCAGAATCCTAGCCACTGATGAACGTCAGCTCAGAAGGAAGAAAATCAAATTGTGTAAAGTTCAATGGAAAAATCATTCAGAGCAAGAGGCTACTTGGGAGAAGGAAGAAGATCTTAAGCAAACCTATCCTTATCTTTTCCTGTCTTAGGTAAATCTCGGGGCGAGATTTCTTTAAGGAGGGTAGATCTGTAACACCCTGAGTTAGGGGTGAAAATTTCCTTTTTCATCAATAGCATGCATGCATGTATCAGTAGCAATAGCCAGATCAGTATCTACCTCAAGCCCTAAAATCTCCAAATCTAATCTGTGACCCCAAATCAAGATCAGATTGCTCGGGTGTAATCTATTAGTTATCCTGAATTTAAAAGTCTTCAGAAGCCAGATTCAATTCCATCTCTAAATCCCAGATTTATCAACTCCATTCTGTTTTAGAAAACAGAAATATCTTATATTACCTAAATACCCTAAGTTTCAGAAATCCAGATTTAATCTAAATCTTGACCAAGTTCAGACCAGATTATTCCTGGAACATGATCATGGGTATGCCAATACCTTAATCCAGAAAGTTGGCAGCCAGATTTTATCATCTAGACTCTTTTCACAAATCAGTCCAAGAGTTATTGCAAATTAGTCCCTATCTGATATCTGAAAACCCAAAAAGGCTAAAATCTCCAGATTAACTCCAAATTCAGAATTTCTTCGGCAAATCTTCTCAAAATGCTATTTGTCACAAGTTTCTTTTCTGTTCAGATTCCAAAATCTCATCCTAAGTGCCAGAATTCAAAATCAAATGAAATTCAGACTTCAATTACCCTAAAATACCCTATTTTCAGTTCATATCAAAAACTATTCAGATGTGCCAGATTTTAACAAACATCTTTGCCAAATATCCTGTTGAATATAATCTGCCATATCAGTGAAATCAATTTCAGTCTAAACCCTCTAAATCATCAGATTTACAGATCAGTCCAAATCAAGAAATTGAAATTGCAACTCAGCCCTATTTCGACCAGAGCAGCAGCAACTGTGCGCACGACCAGAAACCGCCGTGCTTGTGCGCCATGGTTGCTCGTCGCCGGTGAGGCTTCTCCGCGCTCGTTACCGTGCATGTTGTGTGTACGTGTCCTCGCTCCAGCTGGTGCCGTGGCAAGGTCGCTGCTACGTCGACGACCAGCGCTTGCTCCCGCGCGCGATCAACGGCTTTTTGTCAATAACTCCTCGCCACGTCGCTTTGCCGCGCCAGTAGTTGTCGCCACCGCTTGCTACAGCTTTGCTAGGTCCTGATGAGGCGACACAGTGATTAGCTGCAACTTGTCGCCGTCGCATCACCGGTTATTGCTGTGTCTTCGCTGCTGATGCTCAACACGCAACCGGTCTCATCCCCAGTTGCCAATCACTTCGCTGTTTTCCCCCTTGCAAGCTTTGCCTGGCCTATTTAAGTGCTCCTGTGTTCAGCAGCTTCTCCACACTTCACTGGAAATCGGCCAAGTCCCGAATTGTCTGGTTTTCGTTTTCTTCTCCGGCGAGCCGTCGAGGAGGCTCACGGTGCCAGAACGCCCTGCTGCATCAATCTTCGAATTAACAACATCAGTGAGTTCCCCTACTCATCCTCTCTGTGTGATATCATTTAATTGCTCCCCGGTGACCTCTAACGCCGGCGATCACCGGAAATTGCTATTTGCCCTGTTTCTGTAATGTGGCTCAATCCAGTACAAATTAGCTTTCGATTTTGTAAACAAAATTGATCAGTAAGCTAATTCAAGCAAGCCTGTGTATTGAGATTTCCAGTTTGAGCAAGAATCGAAGTTTTTCCCTAACCCGAGCTTCACCAGAAACCGGCGATCGTCGCCAGGCTTCTCCGGTGATCCTCCGGTCAATTTGATGTTACCAGAAGCTTTCTTATACCTCCTAGATACTCTCCAAGCAAGGATTTAAGTTCGCTCGGCCTGTAGCAGAAACCCCCAAATGGCAGTGTTCTTCTCCGGCGCCGATCACCGGAAAAGTTTTCCCAGCCGTTTCAGCCCAAATCACTTTGTCTTTTAGATGTGCCTTATCCTCCTGAGCACTTTTGTCTTCTAGCCCGACACCTAGATCGGCCTAAATTGGAAGTTATAGCTTTGCCAAGATTGTGTCCAGAAATGATCTAGTGCAGTGTGTTCATCTTAGTTCATCATCAGATTTCTTGCTGTCCAGCCATTTTCAGCCATAGATCCTGTAACACCCTAGTTTTGGGGGTGAAAAGTTTTGCATAAAAACCCTGCATGCATGTATCTCTGTAGTAGTAGCCAGATCAGTTGAACTCTAATCTCCCCCAAACCCTAAAAACTTCAAAATCCACCCTTTGGATTTAGACTAAGATCTGCCTATCTAGACCTAACCTACCAGTTACTCTGAGGATAAAAGTCTTCAGGAGCCAGATCAAATTCTGACCCTAACTCTCAGTACCTAAGCCTCTCTCTGTTTTCGAAAACAGGAAAATTCAGATTTACCCTAAGTACCCCAGTTTCCAGATAACTAAGTTATCTTGATTAACCCTATCCAGACTCAAGTGTCTCTTGGATTATGTTTCCAGTTATACCCTCAACTTACTTCAAAAAGTTGGGAACCAGATTAAATCATCTAAACACTTTTCGCAGATTAGTCCAAATTTTACTGCGAAAAGGCTAAAATCTACGGATCAATTCCAACTCCAGAATTTCTTCAGGGAACACCTCCCAAATGCTATTTGATACAGATCTCCTGTTTGATCAGACTTCAAAATCTCTCTCCAATCACCAGAATTCGAGATCGACAAAATCCAGATTTAGTTTACCCTAATTTTACCCTATTTTCGAAAATAGGTGAAATCCCTCAAACCTTATCAAACTTTCTCCAAATTTGAGCTAAATGAGTATTAATAGAAACATTATACTCAACCATGAAATCAAATCTCAAATTAAACCTCTCAAAGACCAGATTTGCAATCTAGTCCAAAGCCAAACCAAAAATCATCGCAAATCAGTCCCTGGTTCGACCACAGGCTACTGTGCACGACCAGGCCGTTCAAACGACCACGAGCGCCGGAGTTTGGTCGTCGCCGTTGCCACTGCTGTGGTTTCGTCGCCGGCGATCTCCAGCGCCGCCACCTCCGCCACTGATTCCTTGCCACGTTTGTGCATCGTGTTCGCTACCGTGGAACAGCTTCATCCCGCCAGCAGCGCCTTCGCTCTCCCGCGCGCGCGCGCCCGACAACGGCAGCACAGTTGCGCCACGTCACAAGCATGCCTTGGGGAAGCATCACTTCGCCTTCACCTCCACCAGAGCAGCAGGTTAAAGCCGGCACGGCCGCTGGAGCGCGTCACTTCGCCGGGATTCAGTCGTGTTGTCACCTCCAGCCCGCTTCACTTCCCCGTGCATTTCCAACCGTTGCAAGCTCCTTGCTGTGCCTATAAAAGCCACCCCAGCTCAGCTCAAAAACACTCACACCCAGAACCACCCAAAATTCCTAACCACGCCGTCGTCTTCGTCTTCTTCGGCGAGCTCGAGAAGAGGCTCACGGTGCCAGGCCAATCCACTGCACCGAACTCCAAATTGAAGCTACCAGTAAGTAACCCTCATCCACTTACCTGTGTAGTAGCAGCCAATTGAACTCTATCGCACCACCTCGCCGGGAATTGCTGATTTTCCCCGACAACTCCGGCGAGCAATTAAACTCTAACCAGAGTGAATTAGCTCTCGAGCCTGTGATCAATCTTGATTAGTGAACTTATCTAAGCATCTCTAAGCAGCCAGAATCGAAGAATTTGCTAAAATATGAAAAACCCCAACTTTGCACCTTGCATGTAAGCTGGAGCTCGCTGTTAAGCTTCTCTGGTGTTTCTCCAGACAATCTAGCTTCACATCTAGCTTTGTTATACTCCAAAGACCATCCTCAAGCAAGGATTTGAGTTCATTCGTCCTAGATCAGAAATGCCCAAATTTTGTGGCTTCTTCCCTAGCTCCGGTCGCCGGATTTTGTTCCCGGCCGTTTCAACCCCAACCACCTTGTCTAGTAGATGTGCCTCGACCCCATGAATATTTTTGTCTTCTCGCTCGACACCTGGATCGGCCCAGATGAAGAGGTATCACCATGCCAAGGTTTTGTCCAGAACCTGTTGAGAATAGTTCGGCCATCGTGTTCTTCGCCGGTTTTCATCGCTTTCCGGCCATCTCCTGCCCTAGATCCTGTTGAGACATTTGTTCCTGTTACAAATGCCTAACCACCAGACAAAGTGGTGCATCATTTGGGGCCTTTAATCAAAAGATATGGCTAACCCTAGTTCTGGCCGTGTCAAACCTATGCCAGGCTGTGTCAGCCAGTGGCATTAGCCCTGTTCACCCACCTCTGGTCATGTAAAACAGAAACTACCT
The DNA here is from genome assembly GCA_019359835.1 of Pharus latifolius. Lineage (NCBI taxonomy): Eukaryota > Viridiplantae > Streptophyta > Magnoliopsida > Poales > Poaceae > Pharus > Pharus latifolius. Next base: position 12,809,948 of record CM033330.1, read on the forward strand.
TGTCAAATAGTTGTCTCACTACCTTGTGCATCATATGCTTGAATCAAAACCTACCTTGGCCACTGGAAACTGTTCAAACCATGTCAATGCCATTCTAGAGCACTGTCAGCCTATGTCAGCCAGTGGCATTGAGCCTTTTCACCCACTTCCAGCCATGAAACTTGGAAATAACTTTGTCCCTTAGACTCCTGATGTTGTGATCTACACTTTTCTCTACTGTCGCAACTTGAGTTGAGCCCTCTATCACCCATCAACCTTATGTCGATGCCTTGAACCGATTGCCAACCTAAAGACATTCGCTGTTTTTTGGCGAACCAGTCACCACCTTGATATTACCCTGATATTTTGGAACCTTGTAAACCTTAACAGCTAATTTTAACCCTGATTTCCATAGTTTAACTCTAATCGCTTCCAAACCTTGTATTCCCAGAGTATTTTCTCCTTGCATCTTTGCATGTAGTGAATTAGTAAGAATAGAATGAATTGTAATGCCTGTTTGCTTGTTTGATCTTGTTCAGAGCAAGAGTCCGGGGTTGAAGATCTTGTCGCTGAACCATCACCAACTGCTGATACTTACGACGCGGAAGGCAAGTCATACTTTGATCATATTGAAACCCATATTTTATGAATTGCTATGCTATTCCATGAGTAGATATCTCATTAATATTGCATGTGTTGAGATCAATGATATTATGGTAGTGATAGATTGAATACTTGAGGAATGTGAACTTGTTAAGATAGCAAGCCACGAACTAATAGGAGTATAAACATGTACATTTATATTCATGAAATAGAACCCCTAGCCGTGACCAGTATCTTGGTATGGAATGGTGGTAGCACTGGAGGTGCTTGGCTGCACTGAATGTGCAGGCACTGAAGGTGCATGGTTTGTGGTATGATCTGGTCACTGGCATATAAGGACTAGAACCTTGTGTCGTGCGTCTAGTGGCATGAAAAACGTACCAACCACTTACCTGGTATAGGACAGGCGCAATCTAGTAGCTTTCTTAGTGTTATCAGTTCCCTGCATGGCTTGTCGATCCGGTTTCTCGCGTGGAAACTGGTGGGACGCAGTTCGTCCATGAGTGGTGTGAGATCAAAAAAATTATGAGAGGATAAGGTGTAAAGAAGGAAGACGCCCTACGCCAGATTAAGTCGTGCGCGACTGTAATCAAAAGAGGTTATGTGTCCTGCGGGAACATAGACCCAGGCTAGGAAGTAAGGCAGTGGGGAGGACCCACAACGGTACTTGGGACGGTATTGTCCATTTACCGGGCAGGGATACTGTTAACACTAGACTGCAAAACGTTGTGTGATCTCGGCCTTGTCACATGCGTATAAGTCGCATGGAGTTGGCCCGACTTGGAAGTCGAGTGAAAAAGTGGATTTAAAAAGAGGTACACCTCTGCAGAGTTTAAAAATGTATTCGAATACTTCGTACTCCCGAGTTTTAGGAGTATGCCGCGGTGGATTAAATCCACGGGGTGTGACACAAGTATTGTTTTATAAACTAAAATTTGTTAGCTCAAGATTACCCAAGTGGCATGTGTTGTCATGATAAGGGGCGTTGCCGTGGGCTGTCATGTGTTGACGTGTCGCGGTAATACCATAATATAGAGATCATATGATAATTAAGAGGCATGTGGTTTATGCCCTAAGTTTATGAAATACTGCTATGAGTATATGATCGAAAGACTTGAATAAAAATAGTGTGATATGAGGTTATATCGCCTTGGATATGGGATATATGTATCACCATCAATATGAATTATTTACTGCCATGGGTATGATCAGAAGTTGAGTAAGAATTGAGAAAGAAATGTATTTTGGGAAAAACCCTCCACTCTTTCCCCAATAGCATAGGCTCATGTCATTTATACTGTAACTATATCTCTACCTCCCCTATGACTTGCTGAGTACATAAGTACTCACCCTTGCAACAACTCATCAATAGATGGAGAGTTCTACGACCTTGGAGGATACCCTGAAGATGCTGCGGACCCAGGAGATGATGAGCAGTTTCCTCTGGAGCCCTGATGTGGTGCTGTCTTGCTGTCAACCTCTGTTTCCTGTGGATTGCTTTTGGGCCTAGCTTCTGTCGACTAGATGTGTTATTTTGTTAGACCCTTGTGCCTTGTAAGGCACTGTACCTCGTTTTGTACTAAGGCCTGATGGCCATACAATTATGACTACTGTATTATTTTGCTGCTTCAATGTATTCCTGTGATTGACTCATCCTGGGAAGTCAAGTGGTTAAGGGACCAGCTGCACCGAGCTGGGCTCCTCACAGGTGATGTCACAGTCGTGGTAGACACGACAGATCCTATTGTAACTTTTGTTCCTGTTACTCAAGCCTACCTCCTAGACAAAGTTAGCACATCAGTTGAGCCCTTGAACAGCATTTTATGCTAAGCCCTAGTTTTTGGCATTGTCAGCTCTATGCCAGAGCTTGTCAGCCAGTGGCATTGACCTTGTTTACCCACTTCTGGTTGTGTAATTTGAAAACCACTTTGTCCACTGAATTTTTAGAGTTGTGATCTACATTTTCTTCTACTACCACAACTTGAGATAAGCACCCTAGCTTTTCTTAAAGCTATGTCAAAACCTTGATCCGAATTTCGATCTATTGACATTCGCTGTTTTGATTAAACCAGCCACAAAATTGTTATCCCTATTGTAATCCTGAAACCCTAAGATTATCTAATCACCATCCTTAGCCCAAATTCCTTGAAACCCTAGAATCTCTACTCAGTTCAGTTTGCAGTTCAAATTATCTCCAGTTTAGTTCAATCATTCTTGTTGAGCATTTCTGCATATAAGTCATAAAACATTTTAATATTATAAGTAATCATTGTGTGTTTGTTTGTCGTCGAGTAGATTCAGAAGCTGACTTTGAAGATTTTGCTGTTGACACGTCATCAACTGTTGTATCTTACGACGCGGAAGGCAAGTCATATTCTTGGTCATCTTGAACCTATATTTTAAATGTTGCTAAAACATAACCTTGAATATAGATAATATTGCATGAGAAAGATTGAGAATGGTTGATTTATGAATTGGCAGTACTAGACTGGTTATCTGTGAAATGTGAAATAAACAAGTTTTGAGCCATGAACTATTATATGTATTTATATACTTATATTCATGAAATAAAACCCCTAGCCGTGACCAGAAAAATGGTATGGATGGCTGTAGCACTGGAGGTGCTAGACTGCAAGGGATATGCAGGCACTGAAGGTGCAGGGTTGTGGATGGTCTGGTCACTGGCATATAAGGACTAGACCTTGTGTTGTGCGTCTAGTGGCATGAACAACGTGCTAACCGCAAGCCTGGTATGGGACAGACCTGAACAAGTAATTATGTGTACCGCACATGAAAACCCTGCATGAGATGTGTAGTGATGCATGATAAACACGGAGTACGGCTCCCACACATATCACTGAAGGTGATCTAGCACGCTGACCCAGTAATGGGAATAAGCAAAGGGGTGGAGGTTTGGATACAACCTGCCACAACTGTGGTTCGCGGAGAGCCACAGGGTCGGGGGTGAATTGTGAGTAAAACATAACAAAAGTTCTTGTTATTTCCACCTTGCCGCTCACAATATGAAGTGAGTCAGGGGTCCAATCATTTTGTTATGATAGGAAAGGTTTGAAAGTGGAATATCTTGCGGGTAAATTGGTACCTCTCTGCAGAATTAAAAACGTATTCGAATACTCCGAGCTCCCGGGTTTATAGGAGTCTGCTGCGGTGGATTAAATCCACGGGGTGTGACACAAGTATTATTTTCTAAATAAAATATGTTTAATCAAGATTACCCAAATGACATGTGTTGTCATGATAAGGAGTGCTGCCGTGGGCTGTCGTGTGTCGACGTGTCGCGGTAGTGCTATAATCTAGTGAACATGAATGATGATGTTATATTATGAAAAGTGCTGTCATGAGATGAGGTATGGAAGTAAAAGATTATTTTATAAACAACCATAATTCTTGACTAGTCTAGGTTCATACCATCACTACTATATGTATCTATTCTTACCTATGACTTGCTGAGTACATAAGTGCTCACCCTTGCAACATTCAACTCAATAGATGGAGCCTACCTTGATCAAGATGATGGCATGGAGTACTTCGTGGATCCAGAAGGAGGAGAATCAGTTCCGCCAGAGCCCTGAAGTGTGTTGTTCTGCCGTCAACTTCTTTTGTGGGAGGGTCACCTATCTTCTACTGTGTAGTTAAATATTTTGCTAAACCCTGAATGCCTTGTAGGCATTGCGGTCCTCTTTATGTAATATTAAGGCCAGCAGGCCACACTGCTTAATATTTTGTTAGTACTCTGTTGCAATGTAATATACTCCTGTGTTTGACTCATCCTGGGAAGTCAAAGGTTTGTGAGGATAGGACTAGCTGCAGCGAGATAGGTCTCTACAGGAGTAGTCGTAGTCCCAGTTTTGGGGCGCGACACGAGATCACAAAACGCTTTTGCAGTTCAGTATTAACAGTATCCCCGCCCAGTGAATAGACAATTAAGTCTCAAGTACCGTTGTGGGTCCTGCCCACTGCCTTATTTCCTAGCCTTAGTCATTGTCCACGCAAGACACATGACTTTTCAAGATTACAACCGCGCACAGTTTAATCAGGTATAGGGCGCCTTCCTTCTTTCCACCTTTTCCTCTCATTATTTTTCTGAACTCACATCACTCATGGCCGAACTGCGGCCCACCAGTTTCCACGCGAGAAACCAGATCGACAAACCATGCAGGGAACTGTTAACATAAAGAAAGCTACTAAGTTGTGTCTGTCCCATACCAGGCAAGTGGTTGGTACATTTACAATTCGCATAGAGACACAGCACAAGGTTCTCGTCCTTATGAATCAATAGTGAGGAGCCATCCACATTCCCTGGTGCGCACCGCACTCTCTCCATACAAACCAATCCTCACTATCAATACTTAATTCACATTTTCTTTCATAAAAGGGGTTTCAAAGTCATTTCTCACATATTAGCTATTTCACACTCAACATGTACATTTAAATAAGATTAGCGTTTAAGCATAGCATCCTAGGGTAACAAGGTTGCATGGTGGTTCAATCTCAAAAGGGGGTTTCCATATAAGACTTGGGTTATATCTATTCACATGTTTCTAAACATATTTTTCATCAAATACTCAGCATGCATATATCTTTAAAACAGTTAATCTACTTTATATCAAAATACTAGGTGAGACATGATCAAGGGAGACTTGCCTTGCACTGCTGGGTCTAATTACTCAGACGAATCTTCAAAGACTTTTTCTGCTCCTTCTGCTTCGGGCTCTGCGGCGGACACAAGCAATACAACACATACACTATATAAGCATACAGAAGATAGTTTCCATAGGAAATAATACGTAAAATATATCATGTATGCAGGGGAGATGCTCTGGACAAGGCTATTCGAGCGCTGTTCGAAGAGATGGGCTGAAAAGATTGAACGCCAAAGGGTCGACATTCGGTCCACGGCTAGACATAGCCATAAGTTGGTCTTAGGTAGGTTTTCTGGAGAAGTGGCAGAAGAGAAAGATGTAGAACACAACTCCAGGAATCTAGAGGACAAAGTTGCATTTCCATTGTTCAACCAGAAGGGGTCAAACAAGGCTAATGCCAGTGGCTGACATGCACTGACATAGTGCAGACATTGCCAAAAACTAGGGCAAAGCATAACTTTTGATCCAGGACTCCAATTGATGCACAACTTTGTCTGGGAGTTAGGCCTTGATAACAGGAACAAGATATTCAACAGGATTAAGGGCTGAAAGTGGCCGAAGGGTGGCCAAAGCCGGTGATGAACTGCGGTGGTGACACGGCACAGACACAGTTCTAGACAAAAGCTTGACAAGGGTATATCTTCCAATCTAGGCATATCCAGATGTCGAGCTAGAAGGCAAAGTTGCTCAGGGAGCTGAGGCAAAGCTAAGAGACAAAGTGGTGTCGGCTGAATCGGCCGGGAAGCAAACTCCAGTGAACTGTGCCGGAGAAGAAGACACCGAATTGGGGATTTTTGATACAAGGCAAAAGAGCTCAATTCCAAGCTTGAGAACGATATCTGGGGTATGACAAGGCTACTGGAAGGGTTAATTTCACTGGAGGATGGCCGGAGAAGCTCGGCGATGAGGTCCAGCGAACTGATGAACTTCCAGATCGGGATTTCTTCGATTTGGGCACAATTGAAGATTTTGATTCCACAGGCTTGCCAAGGAATGGCTAAGGATCAATTTCTACCATTGGAACGAGAGCTGATTTGGGTTGGAATGGGTAGCACTGGGGAAACAGGGCAAATCGGGAATCCGGCGATCACCAGCGATGGGGTTCACCGGGATGCAATTAACTGGCATGACACAGAGAGGGAGAAGAGGGGAACTCACCGGTGTCTTTGGATCGAAGAGAGGGGCTGTGAAGTGGGCTAGCATCGTGAGCTCTCTCACTGGCTCGCTGGAGAAGAAGGCATTCACGGTGGAGCTTGGGACTTAGCCGATTTTCTGGAGGTTTGGAGCTTTCACAGCACAGGGGGGTTTAAATAGGCACAAGGACGGAGCCAACGAGGGAAAACACGAGGGGAATTGCGCCGGGGACGAGACCGGCCGGGCGCAGCTGCGACAGCGGCGAACGGCGATGTGATTGCGCTCAGGCGGTGTAGCAGCTTTGTTGACCTTGCCGGGTGCATTGGAACTTCACTTGGGACGGCACAGATGGGGAGGCAGTAGCACAGCTCAAGCAACGACACGTAACTGCATGCAATTGCCACGGCAACGGGTGTGCGCACGCGAAGACGGTGCTCTGGAGCGCGGGCATTTAACTGCTGGGCTTAGCGAGGCTTTTTGGTTGCTGACACGTGCACGCGGGGTGGCTCAGATGCTCACAAGCATAGGCGACAAGAGGCGATGGCCGGTGGCGAGCAAACGCGGCGAAAAACACGGCGCGACTCCGGCGAAGTGCGCTGGTCGAAGGCAACGACAAGTGCTGGTCGAAAACAGCAGAAAAGGACAGAAGGGCAGATTTGCAATTTCAGAACTTGATTCTAGGGACTGATCTGCGAAGAAAGTTTGAATTGGAATTGGGCTTGATTGTAAATCTGGAGATCTGGAGGGCTGATCTGAAATCTGATTTCAGGAATGAGTTGCATAAAGTTATTAGAACTCATCCAGTCAAAGTTTAGTAAGATCAGGCAAGATCTGAAGGGTTTCGACAAAAATGGGGAAAATGACTTTAGGGTAAAATAGAGTAATTAGGGTTTCAAAAACGGCAAGGGCCGAAACTCGGATTTAGGGCAGGATTTGGAAATTCTTCCAGAAGGGAAAAATGTTCAGAATAGTGAATGGGAGATATTCACAGAATCAAATCAAAGTTTGGAGGTCGTCTGAGACTTTTAGTCTTTTTGGGGCTTCTGACAATTCTGAAAAGGGCTGATTTGTGATACTTTTGGGCTGATTTGCGAAAAAGATCTGAACGAAAGAGTTTGACTACTAGCTTTTTGGGGTAAGCTGCTGGCACAACTGGGATCTCATTCTGAAATAGAGAGAGACGAGGCAGGCCAGGATTTGGGAAAAATCGGGGTGTTACATTAATCCTCTTCAAGACCAGATTTACAATTTAGTCCAAAGCTCATCAAAAATCATCACAATCAGGCCCCTGGTTCGACCACGGGTTGGTTTTAGTGACCAGAACCAGAGAAATTGACCAGATCACTTAGTTTCGACTTCGACCAGGCCGTTCAATCGACCACACCTCCTGTTCGCGACCTCAGCAGCCGGTTTCGACCTCGACCACTCCTATTACTTTGACCGTGCTGCACCAATCGACCTCACCTACCACACGCGACCACTGGCTAGAACACTGTAGCATAGAACTGTACTGTTCACTTGACCAGCTATTGTCGTTGCTTCGACCTCCAGCTACAATACATCATCTAATCGCCTGCCGCCACGTGTGTGCTCGATGATTGGCACTGTGGATCTTCTCGGGCTCACCTCACGGCCAGCTGATCCTCCCCGATTGTGCACGCCATCGGCAACGTTTCAAACAGGAAAACCTGGCCACGTGGAGTCCATGCCGAAGCAAAACGTCTATTCACCTTCACCTCCACCAGAGCAGCAGGTTAAAGCCCCTAATCCAGCTGCAGGCCGTCACTTCGCCGGGATTCAGCCGAGTTGCACCTCCAGCCCGCTTCACTTCCCCGTGCATTTCCAGCCGTTGCAGCATCCGCCCAAATCGCCTATAAATACCCCTCGGGACTTAGCCAACTCCATCACACAGCAAAACACCAGAAATCGCCACACTTCATCGTGTCTTCTTCTTCTCCGATGAGCAGCAAGGAGGAGCTACGGTGCCAAGCCTCTACACTGCTTCCCCCTCCAATCCAGCTACTTTAGTAAGCTCCTCTTACCTCCCTTATCATACTAGAGCATGGAATTGACTTCAAACCTCTCCAGTCACCGGCGATTTCCTTTTCACTCCAGCAGTTCCGACGAGCAATTAAACTCTAACCAGGGTGAATTACCTCTCGAGCCTGTGATCAAACATGATCAGTGGACTGTGTGGAAGACATCTAAGCAACCAGAATCACCAATTTTGCTAAAATCTGGAAAACCCCAACTTTGCACCTTGCATGTGAACTGGAGCTTACTGTTAAGCTTCTCTGGTGCTTCCCCAGTTAATCTAACTTCACACCTAGATTTCTTATGCCCCAGAGACCATCCGCAAGCATGGAATTGAGTTCATTTTCCCAAGAATAGAAATGCCCAATTTTTGTGGTTTCTTCTCTAGCGCCGGTTGCCGGATTTTGTTTCCGGCCGTCTCAACCCTAACCACCTTGTCCAGTAGATGTGCCTTGACCCCATGAGTATTTTTGTCTTCTAGCTCGACACCTGGATCGGCCCAGGTGAAGAGGTATTGCCATGCCAAAGTTTTGTCCAGAGACTGTTTGGAACAGTTCGGCCACCGTGTTCTTCGCCGGATTTCCTTGCCTTCGGGCCATCTCCTGCCCAAGACCTCGTTGAATAGATTGTTCCTGTTGCAAATGCCTAACCTCCAGACAAAGTGGTGCATCATTTGGAGCATTGAGTCAAAATATATGGCTAACCCTAGTTTCTGGCCATGTCAACCCTATGCCAGGCTGTGTCAGCCAGTAGCATTAGCCCTGTTCACCCACCTCTGGTCATGTAAGACAGAAACTACCTTGTCAAATAGTTGTCTCACTACCTTGTGCACCATATGCTTGAATCAAAACCTACTTTGGCCACTGGGAACTGTTCAAACCCTCTCAATGCCATTCTTGGGCACTGTCAGCCTATGTCAGCCAGTGGTATTGAGTCTTTTCACCCACTTCCAGCCATGAACTTTGGAAACAACTTTGTCCCTTAGACTCCTGAGGTTGTGATCTACACTTTTCCCTACTGTCTGTCGTGGTATTGCGAATAACCCGGCAGGTTTTGGGAATGATCCTAGTGAAGATTACGCGGCGCGGGTTGACCGGATGACCGGTCCTCCCCCGCCGGACAAGCACAAGAAATGACACGACGATTTATACAAGTTCGGGTCCCGGTGGGGGCCCTAGTCCTGTCGACGCGCTCCCGACCGGAGTCGGCTGGGGAGGCTCTCTCCGGGGGAGAGGCTTCCGGAGCATGTCTGTGAGTTTAGCTATTCCAATAGAAGTGATCCGATCCTTTACAACAGAGGGGTACAAGGGCTATTTATAGCCCCAAAAAGAAGCAAAAAACCTAAACTACCTTGTAAGCCACCGTCGGATTGAAGGGTAGGACCGGCCTTCTTCCGGTCAAACGCCTTGGATGCTTGACAGGTGGTCGCAAGTTCCCGAGGCGCTCCTCGCGTGATCTGCACGTGACAAACAATTCGAGACTTTACCTTTAGGAGGGCGATGAGGCCTGGGACAGCGCCGGAGGCCATGTCCCGGGGGCCAAAAGGCGGTGCCCGGGGAGGGGCCGGAGGTCAAGTCCCCGGGCCAATGGCGGTGCCCGGGACGGCGCCGGAGGCCAAGTCCCAAGGGCCAGTGGTGACGCCCGGGACGGCGCCGGAGGCCATGTCCCAGGGGCCAAAAGGCAGCGCCCGGGGAGGGGCCGGAGGCCACGTCCCCGGTCAAATGGCGGCGCCCGCGGAGCGGTCGGAGACCACGTCCCCGGGCCAATGGCGGCGCCCGGGAGGGCGCCAGAGGCCACGTCCCGGGGGCCAAAAGGCGACGCCCGGGGAGGGGCCGGAGGCCACGTCCCCGGTCAAATGGCGGCGCCCGGGGAGCGGCCGGAGACCATGTCCCCGGGCCAATGGCGGTGCCTGGGACGGGGCCGGAGGCCATGTCCCGGGGGCCAAAAGGTGGCGCCCGGGGAGGGGCCGGAGGCCACGTCCCCGGTCAAATGGCGGCGCCTGGGGAGCGGCCGGAGACCACGTCCCCGGGCCAATGGCGGTGCCTGGGACGGTGCCGGAGGCCATGTCCCGGGGGCCAAAAGGCGGCGCCCGGGGAGGGGCCGGAGGCCAAGTCCCCGGGCAATCATGACGCAACTTACCTGGACTTAGTCCCGCGGAGATTTCCCCCGGCAGCAGCCCCCCATGCAAGCGGGGGATGATGCTCGAGTCCCCGGCGGGTATGGTACACGTCACCGGAAAATCTCCGGGCCAAGTCACCGGAGCTGCGGCACTTCGGTTTTCGTGCCCGGCGCTTGAGGCCGCGCCGTTTCACCATAAATGCGCGCGCAGTTCGAACCGACGCCTCGATTCACGCGCCCGTCCCTTCATTTCCCACGCACGGTTTGAACTTCTACGGTCCAGATTGCTCCGTGGGTGCCACGTGGCGTGCATCTAGACCACGTCCCGCCCCTATAAATAGGGTCTTGGGGCGCCCGGAAGTTCATTCCAAACTTTCAGCCTTAGCGATTTTTGCTCTCCCGGTAGCCCTCTCCCGGCAGCCCTCTCCCGGTAGCAGACGTCCGGAAGTTTCAGTAGTAGCCTCCTGAAAGTTTATTCACCGAAGAAAAAAGAAGAGACTAACCTCATGGCACCCAAGGGTCAAGCAAAGACCACGGATTTCCTCTGGGCATCAGAGTTCACGGCCGAGGACGCCAAGTCCTTGGTCGAACGCTGCGTCGGCGCGGACGGGGACATCCGAGTCCCCGTGAAGAAAGACGGAGCCCCCCGCCCCAGGCCCGGAGAGGTCGTGGCTTTCGAGGCCTTCCTGGAGGCGGGGCTCCGGCTCCCGGTGCATCCCATGCTCCGGGAGTTTGTGAAGGAGTACGGGCTGGCACTCAACCACCTCACCCGAATGCGCTCGTCCGGATGGGCCTCTTCATCTGGCTCTACGAGACAGCGACCGGGCGGGAGCCCACCCATCGCGCCTTCCGGTACTTCTACGAACCGGCGGTGCGGAGCTCCCACCTGGTGAAGGGGGCCCCAAGTCCCCCTTCTGTTTGGTGATGGTGGAAATGCTGCCGTCCCGGGTGGCCGATTACCCGGCGGCGGCCTCCCGGGACCACTGGGGCGACTGGGTCCGGAGGTGGTTTTACCTCCGGGTCTGGGACATGGCGGTGGTGTATGCCCCGGGGCCCCCCACCTACAGCCGATCGTCCGCACCGAAGCCTCCGGTGTGGACGGACGAGGAGTTCGAGCTCCTCGGCAGGGTGGTCCTCTCCAAGAAGACCCGCTCAATGCGGGACGCTGCCGAGGAGATGGCTCTCCTCCGGATCTCCCCCTTCTCGCGCGGGAAGAGGGGAGTCGGAGTGGGCCCAGAATAGCGGCCCCCGGTGAAGCCGGTGACGCGACGTAAGCTCCAGGAACCTGCTGCATTATACTTACGAATTTTTGAAAATTTAACTAACTCTTTACCTCTTGCAGTCCGGCCGTACCTGGCGGCGAGGGAGAAGGCGGAGAACCTCCTGGGGAGGTACTTCGCCGACGAGCACGAGCGCGTCGTGCGCCTCGTGGGGAGGGCCCTCCCTGGAACTTGGTAGCGGCGGCCTACGGGCTAAAGCTGCCGGAAAGGAAGCCTCTCCCCACCCCCGGGTCGCACAAACGGGGGAAGGAAGCGGCCGGGGGCTCGAAGCCCAAGAAGGCCAGGGTCCAAAAGACCCCCGGCCAGTCAACGACGCCGGCGGCAACACCGGCGAAGCCCCGGGATGAGAACCCCGGGACCGAGCGTGCCCAGGCACCGGCCCGGAAGGGAGAAACACCTCCTCCCCCGAAGAGCCCCATCGAGGCCCGGGGGAAGGAGGCGGCCGCGGGCAGGGCGGCGTCTGACTCGGCGAACTACGCCCCGTCGCCACCCTCGGTGGAGCCCCTCCTGCCCCTTCTGACTTCTTTGGAGTCGGAGAGGCTGGAGGTGAGATTCGCTGAGGCCTCGCCTCCGCGGGTTTGGCCGGTGGACGAGGGGGGGAGCCCCTCAGTCTACGAGGTTCCTCCGGAGGAGGAGGCCCCGAGGACCTTTCGGCCCGGGGCGGGGAAAGGTCTGATGATCCCCCCCCAGGGCAGGGACCCCCGCCCAAAGCTCCTCGGCCACGTCTTCGGAAGATACCTCGGCCACGAAGACGCCGGTGACGCCGGCCGCGTTACCGGACTCACAGTTCTGGGGACCCCCCACCGGCGGCGACGCCGGCGCCGAGCGAGAGGCCCCTCTGCTTCCCGCGGGGGAAGTCGCCCGCTACGTGGAAGGCCTGCACACCCGGAAGGTGCAGGCCTTCGTCGCGGAGGGAACGCTCCATGACCGTTTCCAGGGGCTTCAGTCCCTCGGGGCCCAGGTAACCCGACTCGATGACGTCTTCGTTTATTTCCTGCACTTGAGATTTTTCTAACTCTATATTTTGTAGGTGGCAGATGTTACCTGGGGCCTTGAGCAGTGGGTCGCCCGGCTGCTTAAGGAAGCGGAGGGCCGGGTAGCGGCCTCCGTGGGGCAGCGCGAGGAGGCCCTCCGGGAACGCTATGAAGCCCTCGCAGAACTGACCCGGGTCCGGGCCCAGGTTCATATTTCCGAGGCTGTCAACGGCCGCCTCCGGGAGGAGGCCCAGGCGAGGGAGGAGGCGCTCCGGGAGCTCGAGGGCTCGAGTGTCCGGGTGGTGGTGGACGCGGGCCGTTCAGTCCGTTCAGCCCTCGAGAGCCTTGGCGTAAGCCTAGGCTCCGGGAGCAAGGAGGTGCCGCCGGTGACCCTCGTGGAGGCTGTGCGTTTTCTCAACGCACAGGTCTCCGCCATCCCGGAGGCAGCTGCGGGGCTCGTCGAGTTCCGGGGGGTAGGGCAATCCCCATCATCGCGGCCGCTGCGGGGCTCGTCGAGTTCTGGGGGCTCGGCGCCTGGGTGATCGGGGCCCGCATCCCTCGAAGCTTCCCGGACTCCTTCGAGCCCTCGCGCCGGGAGGTCGAGCAGCTTGCCGGAGGATTCTACGATCGGATCATCCGGCGGGGGACGTCCCAGCCCCGGTCTTGGAAGAAGCCCCCCGGGGGAAGGACGCCAACGAACATGTATGAGCCTCCCCCCGGGTCTTAGTTAGGGCCCTTTTTTGTTTCCTTAGGATTTTGATCCCGGTAGCTTCTTAGAAGAAGCCCCGGACACTTGGCCAAAAACATTTTGGATGCAATGAAGTTAGAATTTTTTCTAAGTCTTTGAATTGAATGTTGTTACCAGGGTTCCCGGGAGGTTGCTCCCGAGAGAAGGTCCTGGAGGGGCTCTCCGGGGGACGCCCATGCGGCTCTAATCTTCCTAAGCCTTGTCTCCCGGAATCGCGGCGGGGATAGCGTCCAGGAGCCGATCCGGTTGAGGTGGCGTCTGGAGTGGCACTTGGACAACTTTGACAATCATCGCGCCGAATTGTCCCCTTCGCGATCGGGGGTTCAGGATGATACCTCCCCTCCTGATACTTCCACCGGTGGGATACGAGTTTTGGCCCGAAGATGTGCTCCGGGACGCTCGGCGCCGCGTGCGAGCATTGTACCGGGACTTGACCCGGGAGCTAGCGGAGAGCCTCCAAGAGTATTAGGCGTAGGAGCCTTAGGGCGTATAGGATCCCCCGGGTTAGAACCCGGGTTGTATCATTTCCGAAGCCCACCAGAGGGGGAAGATGTCCTCCGGGTTTGACAATCAATAAAGCTGTGTTGTTGATTCTTCTTTCATTGTCTTTTTGTTTCTTCTCCTTGGATGGTCCGGACGACTCCTTTTCACAAGAATGAGCTAAGTTTGCTCGTGGACGGTACGGTCGACACCCGGGGGTTCCTTATCCCCCCCCCTCGCCCACAGCGGGCCGGAGGGTAGCTCCGGGCGCTGTGGGGGTAACAAGGCCCCCGGGATGGAAGTCACCTGTAGCATAGGAATTTTTCTAAGTTAGAAAATTTTAAAACGAGCTTTCTTGGGAAAAGACCTTCCGGGAGACAAGCGTCCGGTCGCCGTGAGAACGGGGAGCCGGGAATAAGGCCCCGTGTGGGAGAAACATCCAAGAAAAACCTGATGAGATTTCTGGAGTCGAGCTTCCTAGGAGACAATCGTCCGGTCGTCGTGAGAACGGGGAGCCGGGAATAGGGGCTCCGGGAAGAAAAATTTCTGAGAAATCCGTGACTTCTCCAGGAGACAATCGTCCGGTCACCGTGAGAACAGGGAGCCGGGAATAGGGTCTCCGGGAGGCATTCATCCGGTCGCCGTGAGAACGGGGAGCTGGGAATAACGTCGACTCCCGGAGGAGGAAGATAGATCCAATCATGCCGCAAGGGGCCGATCATCCGGTCTCCGTGAAAACGGGGAGCCGGGAATAACGTCGACTCCCGGAGGAGGAAGATAGAATGCCCGGAGACGGGTCTTGGGTGTTTGGGCAGGGGACTAGTCTCCCAAAGTGACTCGTTACCGCGGCCATTGTGACTAGGTTGCCGCTTACACCCTCAATCAACGAGGGCTGATCGTAAGCCGCCCTACAGGAGGGACTTGCTGGGCCTAGCCCACTTCCTCGCGGAGAGGGCATCCTCACGGGGAGGGCTTACTCGCGGGGAGGGCATCCTCGCGGGGAGGGCATCGCCGCTAGGGGCGGTAATGAGAAATGCCTGCAATGAGACAGTTTGAAAAGCAAGACCTATGTATTGCTAATAAAATGTAGTACAGGGCCTCCCCCTGCAAAGTCGCGAAAGGGGAGGAAAATATAGTGTCCCTCCTCCCCCTCGGTGTAAACGCTCCGGGGGAGGGGACAGGCCCGTAAGGCTAGACACAGAACTTGCGAAGTAAACGCAAGTTCTAAGTGTGCTTCAGCTCTTGCTCTTGAAGGTTGGAGAGCTTGTAGGCCCCCGAGCCCAGGACCGCGGAGATCCTGTAGGGGCCCTCCCACTTGGGGGAGAGCTTACCCTGGGCCTGGGGGTCCGTCACACGCTTGAGGACAAGGTCCCCAAGGCGCAAAGCCCTCTTGCGAATGCGCTGATTGTATGCGCACGCCATCTCTTGCTTGTAGATGGCGTGGCGGAGGAGCGCTCGATCGCGTTCCTCCTCCACGAGGTCGATCTCCAGGCGTTGGTTGGCCTCGTTGGCCTGGTACGCTGCGGGCGTGGCTCCCTCCAGGAGCTCGACCCGCAGTGACCGGAAGCCGATCTCCGGGGGGAGGACTGCCTCCGCCCCGTAGACCAGGGAGAAGGGAGTACGCCCCGTCGCCCGGGACGGGGTCGTGCGCATGGAGTAGAGGATGCTAGGGAGCCCCTTCGCCCATGCACCCCGCTTAGAAGCGGTTTGCTCGAGTCTCCGGCGCAACCCCTGTAGGATCGCGCCGTTGACCCTCTCGACAGCCCCATTGCTCCGGGGATGGGCCACTGAGGCGAAGTGGATTACGAGCCCCAGGCCTTCGCAGAATTCCCGGAAATAAGCCGAGTCGAATTGGGTCCCGTTGTCCACGGTGATTTCCCGGGGGACACCAAAACGACATACGACGTTTTTTCAGAAAAACCGCTGAACGGCCCGGGACGTGATGCTGGCCAAAGGCTCCGCCTCAACCCACTTTGTAAAATAGTCGACTGCGACTACCGCATACTTGTATCCCCCGGGCGCTGGGGGGAAGGGCCCTAAGAGGTCCATCCCCCAGCGCACGAAGGGCCAAGTGATGGGGATTGTCTGCAGCGCTATAGGGGGAGGTTCGAGCCCTTGGCCATCTTCTGGCATGCTTCACACGCGGAGACAAGGTCTCGCGCGTCGCGCATGACCGTGGGCCAGTAGAAGCCCTGCCGGAGGGCCTTGGCCGCTATGGCACGCGGGGCTAGGTGAGAACTACAGCTCCCCGCGTGGATGTCTTCGAGAAGTTGAAGTCCCTCTGGCCAGGGGAGGCAGCGCCGGAGGGCGGAAGCCCCCCGCTTGTAGAGCCTCCCCTCCAGCAGGAGATATGCCTGGGGTTTAGCCCGGAGGCGTTTGGCCTCGGTCTCACTAGGAGGGTCCCCCTCCCGCTTGATGAAGGAGATGAGGGGGTCCATCCAAGACGGAGTCCGGATGATCTCGGCGACCTCCGGGACATGAGGCTCGTTGCCCGTGTCCGGGGAGGCCACCGAGGTCTACGTGATGATTTCCAGGAAAGCCCCCTTGGGGAGCGATTCCCGGGCGCTTGCCCCAGGGCCAGGGCGTCGGCCCGGTCATTGTCCCTCCGCGGGATATGCCGGGCCTCGAGGCCGTCGAAATGCCTCTCCATCTTTCGCGCTTCCTGCAAATAAAGACTTAAGTTTGCGTCATGGCACAGGTAAGACTTGTCCATTTGGCAAACTATGAGCTGAGAATCTCCCTTGACTATGAGGCACCGGATCCCCAAGGAGCGCGCGAGGCGCATCCCGAGGAGCAAAGCCTCGTATTCGGCGACGTTGTTGGTTGCGGGGAACTCGAGCCGCGCGGCGTACTCGAGTTCCTTCCCCTCGGGGCTCCGGAGGACTACTCCCGCACCAGCCCCGGCGAGACACAGCGACCCAACGAACATAAGGGTCCAATGATCACTGCGTCGGGGCGGCACAGGGAGATCTTCGTCCCCGGACCCAAAGGCGGGAGTCCACTCTGCGACGAAGTCGGCGAGGACCTGCGACTGGATGGCGGAGCGGCCGGTAAGGGACAGGGAGAAGGGGGCGAGCTCGGCCCCCCACTTCCCGATCCAGCCGGTGGCTTTCTGGTTCTGCAGTACCTCCCCGAGGGGGAGGGACGACGGGACGGTGATGGGGTGCCCCAGAAAGTAATGCCGAAGCTTCCGGGACGCCACGAGGAGGGCGTAGCAGATTTTCTCCATCTCCGTGTACCGAGTTTTGGCCCCTTGGAGGGCCTCACTCACGTAGTACACGGGACACTGCTACCCCCCTTGCTCCTTCACCAAGACCGCGCTGACAGCGACGGGGGTCGCGGTGAGGTAGAGGAGCAAGGGCTCTTCTGGAGACGGACTCACGAGCATTGGAGGGCTCGTGAGGTACTTCTTGAGGTCGTTGAAGGCCTCCTGGGCCTCGGGGGTCCAGCGGAACCCCTCGAGCCCTCGGAGGATCTTGAAGAACTGGAGGCCTCGCTCCCCCGACCGGGAGACGAAACGGCTGAGTGCGGCTAGGCGGCCGGAGAGCCGCTGGACGTCCTTGACGGAGCGCGGCGGGGGCATGTCTAGGAATGCCCAGATCTTCTCGGGGTTTGCCTCAATGCCCCACTGGGACACGAGGAAACCTAGGAGCTTCCCCCCGCGCACCCCGATGGCGCACTTCTCCGGGTTGAGTTTGAGCCCGAACGCGCGGAGGTTGCGGAAGGTTTCAGCTAGGTCGTCGATGTGGGAGGCTGGGCGGGGACTCTTGATGACCGCGTCGTCTACGTAGACTTCAACGTTGCGGCCGACTTGCTCTTTGAAAACCAACGTCATGAGGCGCTGGAAGGTTGCCCCCGCGTTCTTGAGCCCGAAGGGCATATGGACGTAGCAGAAGGTTCTGTGGGGAGTAATAAAACTCGTCTTTTCCTTGTCCCCTTCCGCCATCCGGACTTGATGGTAGCCCGAGTAGGCGTCTAGGAAGCTCATGAGCTCGCACCCCGCAGTGGAGTCGACGAGCTGGTCAATCTGTGGGAGCGGGAAGTTGTCTTTGGGGCAGGCGCGGTTAAGGTCGGTGAAGTCCACGCACATCCGCCACCTGCCGGTTGATTTCTTGACGAGGACGGGGTTCGCGAGCCACTCGGGGTGCAGGACCTCCCGAATGAACCCCGCCCCTCGGAGCCGGGTGATCTCCACCTTGATTGCCTCTTGGCGCTCGAGGGAGAGTTTCCGCAGCTTCTGTTTGATCGGGGGGGGGGGGGGTGACCGGGAGCCACTGCGAGCTTGTGGTCAATGACCTCCCGGGCGACGCCCCGCATGTCCGAAGGCTTCCATGAAAAAACATCGGAGTTTTCGCGCAGAAAAGCCGCAAGTTGCTTTGCGTGCTCCTCGGGGAGCTCCGCCCCGACCCGGACGGTTTTGTCTTCGTTGCCCGGGGACAGCAGGACCTTCCGGAGGCCCCCTTCCGGACGCGGCTTGAGGAGGGGCCTCCCGGGCGGTGGCACAGCGGCGTCTAGTTCCGGGGGAGAAGCCTCCCCCCCCCCTTGGCGTCTTTATGAGGTTGACGCTTCCAATTGTGGCCGCAGCGCGCTCGTATAGAGCACGGGCCATGTCTTGGTCTCCCCGGACGTTGATCACACCATGCGGCCCGGGGATCTTCATGCAGAGATAGTTTTGATGAGTGGCAGCCCCCAGCCTGTTGATTGTGGTCCTCCCCATTATCGCATTGTAGGAGGAGGGGAGGTCCACTACGTCGAAGCGGACAAGCTCGGTCCGGTAGTTCTCCGGTGTGCCGAAGGTCATTGGGAGATCTACCTTGCCCACAGGGTGGATCACCTTCCCTGGGACAAACCCTTGCAGGGGCCCTGCCACGGGCTGCAGGAGCTTTTCATCCACCTGCATCTCTTTGAAGGCCTTTAGGAATAGGACATCGGCGGAGCTCCCGCCGTCCACCAGGATACGGGCCAGATGGCAGTTGTAGATGGTCGCGGATACAATGCGCGCGTCGTCGTGGGGGAAGCGAACCCGCCGCGCGTCTTCTGCCGTGAAGGTGAGGGGGACGTCCGACCACTTAGGTGGCGGGGACGCTTGTAGCACCCCCACAACCTTCACCTCGCGCGCGTACTCCTTACGCTGGAGCTTAGAGTCCCGCCCGGAGGCAGATCCTCCTACGATGACGTTGATGTGCCGCTATGAAGTTTGAAAGGGGAGAGCTTCTGAGGGCTTCCCCTCCTGCTTCTGCTGACCCCCCGCGGGAGCGGGAAGGGCCGAAACAGCTGGCCGAGGGAGCAAGGAGGCCGGAGTCCCCCCCATGCATAGTGCTGCAGCAGCTGGCTACAATCTCGGGTAGCGTGGGTACTGGACCTGTGGAAGATGCACCACGGTCCTTCCTGTCTTCTCCCCGCAGGGCCTTCCCGGCCGAGCGAAGACTGTCCTCTCCCATGGCCCTTTGGTTTGGGGAAGGGGCGGTTGCCCCTCGGGGGGTCGCGCGAGCCGCCTTCGCCCTCGAGGACAAAGGTGTCCCGAGGCCGTGGCTCACTACGCCCCCCCATCTGGAGCGTTTGGGGGGATCCCTGGCCCCCCGGTCGACGGGGGCGGGAGCCCCCTGGGTCTTCTTCCAGATGTCGTCTTCCTCCGCCCGAGCGTACTTTTCGAGCATGTTGAAGAGCTCGTCGGCGGAAGAGGGGCAGCTCCGGGAGAGCCTTCGGTGGAGCTCCCCCGGGAGGATGCCGCTTTTGCAGGCTTCGATGACCGTAGAGTCGGGGACGTGGGCCACTTTGCTCTTCACCTGAGCAAAGCGCTTGAAGAAGCTTCTGATGGTTTCCCCAGTCCTCTGCCGGACGGTGTACAGCTGCGAGGAGTCCAGGGGACGCACGTAGTTCCCCTGGAAGTTGGCGCAGAAATCCCGCTTGAGCTACGAGAAAGACTTAGTGGAGCCCTCCTTCAGGTTGTAGAACCAGGAGCGGGCAATGCCGGAGAGGTATAGGTGGAAGACGTTGCACTGTACCGTCTCGTCCCCCCCGGCCGCGGAGATGGCTGTGGAGTAAACCTACACAAACTCGTAAGGGTCTGCCTCACCGTTATAGTGCTTGATGTGCGGAGGGCGGTAGGGTCGCGGCCAGCGGATGCTGCGAAGTCTTTGGCACAGGGGCTGGTTAGCCCCCTACACCTCCCGGGGAGAGTCCCGGTCGCTGTCTTCCTTCATGGGACCTTCGTTGTCTGAGTCTGGAAGCGGTCCGAGAGGTCCGCCAGAATGGCGGTGGCGACGCTTTTCCTCCGGACCGGGACTGAGTTCCCGGACGTCTGGGCTCTCCGCCGGAGAGGTTGGCTCTTCAGCGGGTCTCTTCCCCCGGCCGATGCGAGAGCGAGGCTCCCTGCGCCCGTGGCCGGGGGGACGTTCTTCCCCGCGCTCTGGTGAATGCATTCGCTCGACCTCCCCTCGGGCAAAACGGACCTGTCCCACCGAGGGAGGGAGCTCATGCACTGTAGCTGTCGGCCCGGAGGCTTTAGGAGCCGGTTAGGGGGAGCCCCCTACGACGACCCCCGGGACCGGAAAGGGGGAAGACCCTGTATTATCCGGAACCGGGGAGGGGGCGCCCACGGCGACGATTGGAACCGAAGTGGAGGGGGCCCCAGTGGCCACGACCGGAACCGGGAAGGGGGGAGCCCCTGTAACATCCGGGACCGGCGAGTGGGGAGCCCCCGCTGCAACGTCCGGAACCGGGGAGCCCATGCGGGGGGACGTCCGCTGTGGCACGGGAGCTGCTCTGTCAACCGCCCCCGGTGCGGTAAACGCGACGCGGGGGGCAGGACTGGCTCCCGGCGTAGGGAAAACCCCCAGCATGAAGTGGGCTCCCGGCCATGGGAATAGGCCAAGGACGGGGTACCCCCCTGGTGCCACGAAGGGCCCCGGCATGAAGTAACCTCCCGGCACCGGGAAGGGCCCGGGTGCCGGGAAGGGTCCGGACGTGTATCCCGCAGGGGGAGGGAACCCCCCGGCAGGATCATACGGGGCGGACAAACCCCCGGAGGCCGGAGTGGCCGCCGGGTAACCCATAAACGGGGGCATAGTCCCCGGATATGGGTGCGACGCAAGTGTGGGGGCCGAAGGCCGCGCCATCACGCTAAGGAGTTCATCCATAGAGCGCTGGGTGCAGAGCTGGCCTTCCACGAGAGCTTCGATTAGGGCGTCCCGGGGAGCCGGGGGAGCCGTCGGGGGAGACTGGTCCCGGCCGAGGTCCCCGCGGTCACCGGGAACGACCTGGAGGTGGAAGCACCTAAGTTAAGAGGAAAAGAGGGAGGCGGTACCTGGGCCAGGTCACCTCCGGAAGGGACCGCCGGGACAGCAGTGTCCCGAGCGGACGGCGCCGGGTCTCCGAGACCCGGGTCACCGGGAAGGGTGCGAGCCCTTGTTCTTGGGGGAGCCATGGCATCTTGTCACGAGTCCCCACGGTCAGCGCCAACTGTCGTGGTATTGCGAATACCCCGGCAGGTTTTGGGAATGATCCTAGCGAAGATTACGCGGGGCGGGTTGACCGGATGACCGGTCCTCCCCCGCCGGACAAGCACAAGAAATGACACCACGATTTATACAGGTTCAGGTCCCGGGGGGGGCCCTAGTCCTGTCGACGCGCTCCCGACCGAAGTCGGCTGGGGAGGCTCTCTCCGGGGGAGAGGCTTCTGGAGCACGTCTGTGAGTTTAGCTATTCCAATAGAAGTGATCCGATCCTTTGCAACAGAGGGGTACAAGGGCTATTTATAGCCCCAAAAAGAAGCAAAAAACCTAAACTACATTGTAAGCCACCGTCGGATTGAAGGGTAGGACCGTCCTTCTTCCGGTCAAACGCCTTGGATGCTTGACAGGTGGTCGCAAGTTCCCGAGGCGCTCCTCGCGTGATCTGCACGTGACAAACAATTCGAGACTTTACCTTTAGGAGGGCAATGAGGCCCGGGACAGCGCCGGAGGCCATGTCCCGTGTGGGACCCTCATTTGAGGATTCCAGTGGCAATCGCCCAGGTGCATTGCACTCAGAAAAGGCACATTACAGCTCACAACAACAAGATGCATTATATAAAAATGCGAGTAATTAAAAACAAGTGCTGATCACGAGGACCAACATTACAATAACTTAGCGCCGAAATGACGCATTTAATTGTTAATACAAATTAAGGAGTTTTCGACACGAGGGTCGGCACAAAATAAAACAGCAACGATAAACAAAAGGACTCCTTCAGTCTTCTTTCTCTGCAGCGGCGGCATTGCGTGGGCCTTCTCCACATCGAACTCCACCTTGGTGCATAACCCTTTAACCAGATGGGTCCTCAGTTTCTTCTTCTTGTTCCACATTGGGTTCAAGACCATAAGATTCAGGGTCGGCGAATCCTTCCTCTAAATTTGTTTGTAAAAGCAAGGGTGAGCACATTGTCCACATGGTGCTCAACAAGTCCCAAGTAACAATGCATAAATATATAGATGATGGGGAATTTCTCAAAGAACAGCTCTTTGGCTCTGTGTATAAATATACAATAGATTTTCACATGTAGCCTTAAAGAAAGGTCTTTATTCTCGAAAGCGGGGCTTTTGAAATCCTAAGCTAGATTTTCAGAAATGTTGTGTGTGGCGGTCTTTCATGAGTCACCACTTTACTCAGATTTTGTGAAAAACTTCCAAAAGCTACTTGTGCTGCATCGACGTGAATAGAATTCACAGCGCGCAGACTCCATGACCTGGGAGCTCAGAGTATCCGATACTTTTTAAACTTTGCAAAGGTGTACCACCTTAATCCACCAATCATTCGGCTTTCAAGTCGGATCAGCTTCATGCGACTTTTACGCATGTGACAAGGCCGAGATGACACAACAATTTACAGTCCTAGTATTAACCATTTCCCTGCCCGGTAAATAGACAGTTAAGTCTCAAGTACCGTGGTGGGTCCTCCCCACTGCCTTACTTCCTAGCCTGGGCCTATGTTCTCGCAAGACACATAGCCTCTCTTGATTACAGTCGCGCACGACTTAATCTGGCTTAGGGCGTCTTCCTTCTTTCCACCTTTTCCTCTCATGATTTTTCTGAACTCACATCACTCATGGCCTTCTGCGGCCCACCAGTTCTCGCAAGAAACTGGACCGACAACCATTGCAGGGAAAAGCTAACACTAAAGAAAGCTACTAAGTTGCGCCCGTCCCATAAACAGGCAGGTGGTTGGTACGTTTTTCATGCCGCATAGAAGCACAACACAAGGTTCTAGTCCTTATGAATCTTTAGTGAGGAGTCTTTCACATTCCCAGTGCGCACACAGCACCATCCAATCAAACCATCCTCACTATCGATTCCAATCACATTTTCTTTCACAAAAAGGGGTTTTGAACATGCTTTTCTCATATGTGACCATTCAACATTTGTCATATAATCTTTAAGCATAGCATAGCCTAAGCATGATAATCTAGGGTAACAAGGGTGCAGGGATATTCAATGTCAAAAGGGGCTTTACAATCATTTAGGTCATATCTAGTCATTTTATTGAAACATAATCCTTATTTGAATCTAAGGCATGCATATATTTGAAAACGGTTAACATACTTCATTCCAAAATAATAGGTGAGACATGATCAAGGGTTTGAGACTTGCCTTGCAGTGACGGGTCTAGCTGCTCAAATGAATCTTCAGGGATCTCCTCTGCTCCTTCAACGTCTGGTTTCACGACGGGCACAAACAACACATACACACTATATAAGCACACAAGCACTAGAAAATAATGCGTAAATACATCATGCATGCAGGGGAATTGGTTTAGACAAGGTCACTTGACATTGGTTGAAGAGATGGGTTCAGAGGGCTTGAATGTCGAAGGGCTGACATTCGGCTCATGGCTTAACATTGCCCTAAATCGGTTCTAGGTCTGTTTTCTGGAGATGTGATAGTAGGGAAAGTTGTAGAACATGGCTCAAAAGGCTTGGTGGACAAAGTGGCATTTCAATTGCTCAAAAGAAACAAGTCTAAATCATCCAATGCCACAGGTGGACATGCACTGACATAGTGTTTGACATGGCCAGAAACTAGGGCATTGCATAACTTTTGACTCAGAGCTCCAATTGATGCACAACTTTGTCTAGGGTTTAGGCATTGATATCAGCTACAAAACTCTCAACAGGCTCAAGGGCTGAAAGTGGCCGGAGGGTGGCCAAATCCGGTGAGCAAACACGGTGGCCTGGACATGGACTGAGCCACTGGACAGCAACCTTGGCATGGCTATAACTTTTGATTCAGGTCGATTTAGGGGTCGGGCTAGTAGACAAAATTGCTCAGGGGGTTGAGGTCTATCTAAATGACAAGGTCTCATTGGCTGGTTTGGCCGGAAAACGAACTCCGGCGATCGGGGCCGAAGACGAAGGCACCGATTTGGGGGTTTTCGTTCCAGGGCGTTTGAACTCAATTCAACGCTCGGGAAGCATCTAGGGGCTGTCACAAGGCTATTGGTGCACTCAATTTTGCCAGAGATCGGCTGGAGAAGCACAGCGGCGTGCTCCGGCGAACTACCGAGGCTCGAACATGGAAATCCGGCGCTCGGGGCAAAATTGGCGAATCCAAGCTTGCAGGTTTGTTCCTCCTAGCTCACTGATCAATATCCTCTACAGGCACGAGGATCAATTTGGCTTGAATCGCTCGGCATTGCGGGAACAGGGGATTTCCGGTTTTCCGGTGATTGCCGGCGTTGAGGTGCGCCGGGGACCAATTAACGGCTATGAAACGTAGAGAGAGGTGTAGGGAGCTTACTGGTGGCATTGGTTTGGAGGGGGAAGCTTCGGGCGAGGCTGGCGCCGTAAGCTTCAACAGTTGCTCGCCGGGGAAGATGAACTTCGCGGCGGCGCTGAGGGCTCGGTTGCTCTCTGGTGCTAAGACTAAGGCAAGGAAGCTGTGGGGTGGTGTGAGGCAATGCTGGGCAAGGGAGGGGGCTTATATAGCCGCGGGTGAGGCTCTCGGGAGCAGCAGCAATCGCCAGGGATATTTTCTTCTGACGCCGGGACGGTCATCGATGCATTTCGGGACGCGGCGGGGTTCTGCCAGAGACGGTGAATCGCGGGATATCAGGATTCCGTCAGGAGGTGGTGGCGAAGATCTTCGGGATGGCAGCCAAGTGGCATAAAGCTCCTGGCAGCAGCAGCAGCAGCAGGCACGCGCGGGGAAGAAGATGGCACGGTGGGGCTTGAGCGCTCCACGGTGGCGGTACAGCTGCGCACGGCTAGTGGCTACGTGGCCGTGAGTTGGCAGCGCAAGGGGCTTCGCCGGCGACGAGTTCAACGGTGCGGCAAAGCGGCAGGGCGCTGGTCGAACGAGCACTGGTCGCGGTCGTGGACGTGGTCTCCTGGTCGTGGTCGAAGAAAAGGCCAGGGGCTTATTTGCAAGGCTTTGGACTGAAACGCGAAGGTTTTGGCTCGGGAATTTGGGCCTAATGGCAATTCTGAAGATCTGAAGGGCTGATTTCAATTCTGATTTTGCAGATGAGTGCTACTAAATGTCTTGGACTCATCTAGCAGGAAAAATGATGAAATCCGATAACATCTGGTGGTTTTGACAAAATTCGAAAACAGGGTAATTAGGGTAAATAGGGTTTGAACTTTTGTCGAGGCTAAAACTAGGGTTTTGGTCGAGATTCTGGAATTCTTCCAGAAGGGAAAAATGTTCAGAAAAATGAAAGAAAGGTTATCACTTGATCAGATTTGGATTTTGAGGTGATCTGGGACTTTTAGCCTTTTTGGGTTTTCTGAAACTTCTGAAAAGGACTAAATTGAAACGCTTTTGGACTGAAATGTGAAAATGATCTGGGGAAAGAAGTTTAGCAGCCAACTCTTTAGGTTAAGGTAGTGGCATACCCAAGATCAAGATAGGGTTAAAACATCAGGGTTTCCAAAGAAGTTATGCTGATTCGCAAGCAGAAAAGATAATCAAAAACTGGGGTGTTACAACCTACCCTCCTTAGGAATAATCTCGTCCTCGAGATTCCGAACAGTCTGAGAATAGGTAAGGAAAATTTAGACGCAGCTCTTCTTCTCTTTCCCAAGTTGATTCTTCTTCGGTATGGTTGTTCCATTGGATTCTGCAAAATTTTATGGTCCTTGACTTCAACCTCCTTTCACTGACTTCTAGCACCTTGACTGGATATTCTTGGTATGTCAGATCTGGTTGAACTTCCATTTCTGTGGGAGATACTTGCTCCGTTGGTTTTCTCAGGCATTTCCTCAGTTGGGATACGTGAAAGACATCATGGACTCCTGCTAACTCAGGCGGTAGCTCTAGTCTGTATGCTACTTCTCCTCGTCTTTCCAAAACCTTGTATGGTCCTACATATCTTGGGCTCAATTTTCCCTTCATCTGGAATCGTCGAACTCCTTTGTAGGGTATCACTTTGAGATATACGTGATCGCCTATCTCGAAGGATAGTTCCCTCCTTCTTCTGTCGGCGTAACTCTTTTGTCGAGACTGGGCCGTTTTCAATCTCTCTTGTATGATCCTCACATGAGCCGTGGCATCCTCCACTAATTGCGGTCCAAGGAATTGCTTCTGTCCCACTTCGGTCCAATATAGCGGCGTACGGCACTTCCTTCCATAAAGTGCTTCGTAAGGGGCCATTTGTAGACTCACTTGATAGCTATTGTTGTAGGTAAATTCTGCGTATGGTAGAAATTGTTCCCAAGAATTTCCATAGTCCAAAGCACAAGCTCTCAACATATCTTCTAAAATTTGGTTCACTCTTTCTGTTTGACCTCCAGTTTGCGGGTGGTAAGCTGTACTGAACTTCAACTTCGTTCCTAGGGATTTCTGTAACTCTTCCCAAAATCTTGATACAAATTGTGCTCCTCTGTCTGAGACGATTGTTTTTGGTACTCCATGAAGCGTAACAATCCTGGTAAGATATAGCTCTGCCAGCTTTTGCGTTGTGTACTGCGTCTTTACTGGTAGAAAATGAGCTACTTTCGTTAATCTATCGACTATGACCCATATAGAATCGTATCCTTGTTGGGTTCTTGGTAAACCAACTATGAAATCCATTCCAATCTCATCCCATTTCCATTCCGGGGTTGGTAGGGGTTGCAGCGGTCCTGCAGGTTTCTGGTGTTCTGCTTTCACTCTTTGACAGGTATCACAAGAAGCTATAAATTCGGCAATCTCTTTCTTCATTCCTTTCCACCAAAACCGATCCTTTAGATCCTGATACATCTTTGTACTACCTGGGTGAATAGAGTACGGGGTACAATGGGCTTCTTGTAGTATCATGTTCTTGATTTCCTTGTCTTCTGGAACACAGATTCGGTCTTGATACCACAAAATTCCTTCTTCGTCCTCACGAAGGTTAATCACTTCCTCGTGTTTCATGTCTTTTTTCATCTTCTGAATACTCTGGTCCACTTCCTGAGCTTTTCGGATTTGGTCCTTCAGCTCGCATTTCACTGCCAATGTGGCGACGGTTCCTTGTTCAACGAACTCTAAACTCAATTTCTCGAAGTCTCCAAGCAATTGGGGTGGTATTCCTAAGATCTTTGCTTGATTGCAGTAGGATTTTCTGCTCAAGGCATCAGCTACTACATTCGCTTTTCCAGGGTGGTAGTGTATTCCAAGGTCATAATCTTTAATCAGCTCTAGCCATCTTCGCTGTCTCATGTTCAAGTCCTGTTGGGTGAAGATGTATTTCAAACTCTTGTGGTCCGTGTAGATTTCACATCTATTTCCAAGTAGATAGTGTCGCCAAATCTTTAACGCATGAACGACGGCGGCTAACTCCAAGTCGTGAGTTGGATAATTCTCCTCATGTGGTCGCAATTGTCTCGATGCATAAGCTACGACTCTTCCTTCTTGCATAAGGACACAACCTAGTCCTTGCTTTGACGCATCGCAGTAGACTTCAAAATCCTTTTTGTTATCCGGTAACGTAAGGACAGGTGCGGTCGT
Organism: Pharus latifolius; assembly: GCA_019359835.1. Classification (NCBI taxonomy): domain Eukaryota; kingdom Viridiplantae; phylum Streptophyta; class Magnoliopsida; order Poales; family Poaceae; genus Pharus; species Pharus latifolius. The sequence goes on from CM033330.1 coordinate 12,837,905, forward strand.
TAATATCTTCTTCAACTCCTCAAAGCTCTTTTCACATCCTTCTGTCCAGTCGAATAAAACATCTTTCTTTAGTAGTCTGGTGAGTGGCTTTGTAATCTTGGAGAATCCTTTGACAAATCTCCGGTAATATCCGGCTAATCCTAGGAAACTTCTTACTTCAGTCACTGTCTCCGGTTGTTTCCATTCCATGATAGCCTGAATTTTTGACGGATCCATTGAGATTCCTTTTCCAGAGATAATGTGGCCTAAGAATGAAATTTCTTTCAACCAAAAGGCACACTTATCGAACTTGGCATACAGTCGATGTTCCACTAACTTTTCCAACACCATCCTAAGATGCTGTGCGTGCTTTTCCTCTGACTCTGAAAAGATGAGGATGTCGTCGACAAACACAATGACAAACTTGTCCAGGAATTCCATGAGAACCTTGTTCATCAAATTCATGAACACTGCTGGCGCATTTGTTAAACCAAATGGCACTACAGTAAACTCATGCAATCCATATCTTGTTATGAATGCGGTTTTCGGGATATCTTGCTCTCGAATCTTCAGCTGATGATACCCAGACCTCAGGTCGATCCTTGAGAATATCTTTGCTCCTCTTAGTTGATCAAAGAGATCGTCGATCCTTGGCAAAGGGTACTTGTTCTTGATCGTCATATCGTTCAGTTTCCGGTAGTCGACACAAAGTCGTAGGCTGCCATCTTTCTTCTTAGCGAAAAGTACAGGGGCTCCCCAAGGTGAGGAACTTGTTCTAACAAATCCCTTTCTTTCCAATTCTTCCACTTGCTTTCTTAATTCTTCTTGTTCTTCACTTGTCATACGCGCAAGCTTTCTTGCATAAGGGGCAGATCCGGGTTTTAATTCGATTGAGAATTCAATGTCCCGATCTGGTGGCATTCCGGGAAGCTCTTCAGGGAAAACTTCTGGATATTCATTCACTATTGGAACTCCCTCAAACTCAACTCCTTCCAAGCTGTTCAAACTATACACTCGGTTGTTCACTATTGATCTCTCTGTGTGGAGTGTGACTTGTCTTCCTTCAGCATTCGTCAGGGTTATTGCCTTCTTTTCACAGTCCATCTGACCTTTATGCTTGGCTAACCAATCCATTCCGAGAATGACGTCTAGTCCTTGAAGGTCCAAAACTAGCAGGTTTGCTAGGAATCCTAGATTGCCAATACTAAAGGCGATATTTCTACAGATAGAGTTGACAGGCATTCGAGCTCCAGGGGACTGAATTAAAATAGGGAACTCTAATGCAGATACTGGCAACTTATTTCAGAGCACGAAAGGTCTTGACACAAATGAATGAGTAGCACCAGGGTCAAATAATGCAACTGAAAGTTCAGAGTGGATAAAGATCCTACCGATTACGACGTCTGATGCTTCTCCTGCTTCAACGGCGGATGCATAGTTAAGTCTTCCGCGACCTGTAGCAGGTACTCCTCTTCCTCGGCCATTTTGAAACCTTCCTCCTCTGGAGGGTGGAGCACTCCTGGTGAAGCCTTGGGCTGGAACAAAGGGTCTTGCAGCTTGCATACGAGCGACATTAGATGGAAGGTGTTGCAGCGGACAAGTGTTCCTACGATGTCCCTTCCTTCCGCAGTGAAAGCACTCCTCGTTCTTAAGGGGGCAATCCTTCAAGAGGTGATTTCCTCTGCATCCAGTACATTGGGCTATCGCAGTAGGTGCAGGCCTTTGGGGTCTCTGAGGTGGTCTGAAGGCTGGTCGGAAAGTTGGCATTGGTCTCCCTCGACTAGCACCTCCTTGGTAAGAGTTGGGCAAAGCCTTCCTCTTTCGGTCTTCTTCAATTATTCCTCTTTTCTCCTCCATCTTAAGTAGTCGGTTTATCAGGACGTGGAAGTCTGTGAACTCGTGGGATGACAGTTGGTATTGCAGGGAATTCTGTAGTCCTTCACAAAACCTATCAATCTTCCTTTCCTCTGTCGCTATATCTTCAGGTGCGTATCTTGCCAGCTGAATAAATTCATGCAGGTATTGTTTCACGGTCTTACTCCCTTGTCGCAGATTTACGAATTCTCGGCGCTTTGCCTGGACAACGCCTTTTGGGACGTGGTATCTACGGAATTCCTCCTTGAATTCATTCCAGGTGATCGAATCTCTGTTGGTGTGCACGGTTTGGTAATTCTCCCACCAAGCGGCAGCAGGTCCAGCCAGTTGGTTCGATCCGTACAAGAGCTTTTCTTCATCACTGCATCTGACGGTATTCAACTTTCTTTCCACATCTCGGAGCCAGTCGTCTGCCACGATGGGGTCTTCTGTGCTTGAGAAAGTCGGGGGTCGCGTCTTTTGAAAATCAGTTAACTTTGCGCCCATCACGGGTCCTTCAGTTTGTCCGGAGGCAATATGTTGCATCAGCTGTCCCAAGATTTGGTTTTGCACAGCCGCTGACTCTTGACGATTGCGCTCCATCCACAACAGCACATCGTTGATGTCACCTCCCTGTGGCATCGTCGAAGATCCTGGTCTACCAGGGTCCGTGCGGCCTCTTGCTCCGGGTGTAGCTCCTGTACTGTTGTGGTTTTCCTCTAGCCCTCCTTCCTGGGGTCTCGCGCGTGTGTTAACCATCCTACTCAAACAGGAGGTTAAGAATAGAAACATCGATTCGGAAAGAATCGGTCACAGGGATGCTAGCAGAAGGCTGGCATTAACTCAAGAAGTAAGAATAAGGATATGCAAAATGACTTTTCCATAAACCAATTTTTTTTTTCAAAAGATACAAAGCTTCTAGCCTCATTGGCTTACAGAGCTCCTCTAGCAACCAGCATACATCAATCATACTAAAACAACTACTACAACAAAAGGAAATCTAGCGTCTGCTGGGCTAGGCACAAAAGGTCGAAAGTCTGCAGTCACTCCTCAGCATCATCAGAAGAATCACAAGGCTCAACCTCCTCGGGATCCTCCTCCTCATCGTCATCAGCATCCATCGGGTCATCTTCCTCGTTGTCGTCGATGTTGATAGGCTCCTTCCCTTTTCCTTCAGGGGTCTTCTTCTTCTGTGCGGTGCAAGGAAGCTCGATTGCTTCACCGTTGATGACTATGCCACGCGACGCAGGCATAAAACCACTGAGATACTCCCTCGGGTTTCCTACCTTCTTGCGAGCGGTGATCCTCAACTTCGGGCGACTCTTCTTGGTTACCGACTCTGCAGCTTCAAGGTCCTTTTCTCCACTTGATTCAGCCATTTCTTGAATTTGTCTTTCTTTTTCTCGGAGGCTTGCACGAGCCCTAATAAGCATGCCCTCAAGGTAGTGGCGATCATCGCGAACACGCTCGTAGTCTCGAAATAGGCGGGTGTATGCAATCTCCGAAGCGCGAACGACGTCTCGAGTCTTCGTCAGGACAGCGTTCTCCTGGTCGCTGGACGGAAGAACAACTCGGTACTCCGATCCGGGGACCTGGTAAGGCACGAAGCGGTAAGGAGAATCAGAAAGGTAGTCGCTGTACATCTGCCGGACGGAACCTACAGCACGACGGGCAGCGTCCAAGATAGCATCCTCCTCTTCTTCTCTACGGGCTTGGCGTCTAACTGAGCCTCTCCCATGCTCGGGGATCTCGTAGACAATCACCGAGGCCCGACAACCTATGGGTCGTCCATTTATCTCATCTTGCCAAACGCAATATACCGGTCTCTGACTGTCCCGTGCTCCAAGGAACTGCAGCATCATCCACAGCAACAGTGCCCACAATCCGAGCTCGTCTCCATGAAGGTAAAGCCATCTGAAGACAGAACAAAAGGCATCTATAAGAGAAGTCCAAAATCATTTTCCAAAGATCAAAATAACATTTTTCTTAAGGAAAATAGGTTTTCGTAAACAAATTTTGACAAAGAACTAGCGAACTTTTCTTCTAGGGACGCCAAAGTCTATCTAAGGGTTACGACCTACAGTCGAGTCTTCTGCTCTGATACCAAGTTCTGTGGGACCCTCATTTGAGGATTCCAGTGGCAATCGCCCAGGTGGATTGCACTCAGAAAAGGCACATTACAGCTCACAACAACAAGATGCATTATATAAAAATGCGAGTAATTAAAAACAAGTGCTGATCACAAGGACCAACATTACAATAACTTAGCGCCGAAATGACGCATTTAATTGTTAATACAAATTAAGGAGTTTTCGACACGAGGGTCGGCACAAAATAAAACAGCAACGATAAACAAAAGGACTCCTTCAGTCTTCTTTCTCTGCAGCGGCGGCATTGCGTGGGCCTTCTCCACATCGAACTCCACCTTGGTGCATAACCCTTTAACCAGATGGGTCCTCAGTTTCTTCTTCTTGTTCCACATTGGGTTCAAGACCATAAGATTCAGGGTCGGCGAATCCTTCCTCTAAATTTTTTTGTAAAAGCAAGGGTGAGCACATTGTCCAGATGGTGCTCAACAAGTCCCAAGTAACAATGCATAAATATATAGATGATGGGGAATTTCTCAAAGAACAGCTCTTTGGCTCTGTGTATAAATATACAATAGATTTTCACATGTAGCCTTAAAGAAAGGTCTTTATTCTCGAAAGCGGGGCTTTTGAAATCCTAAGCTAGATTTTCAGAAATGTTGTGTGTGGCGGTCTTTCATGAGTCACCACTTTACTCAGATTTTGTGAAAAACTTCCAAAAGCTACTTGTGCTGCATCGACGTGAATAGAATTCACAGCGTGCAGACTCCATGACCTGGGAGCTCAGAGTATCCGATACTTTTTAAACTTTGCAAAGGTGTACCACCTTAATCCACCAATCATTCGGCTTTCAAGTCGGATCAGCTTCATGCGACTTTTACGCATGTGACAAGGCCGAGATGACACAACAATTTACAGTCCTAGTATTAACCATTTCCCTGCCCGGTAAATAGACAGTTAAGTCTCAAGTACCGTGGTGGGTCCTCCCCACTGCCTTACTTCCTAGCCTGGGCCTATGTTCTCGCAAGACACATAGCCTCTCTTGATTACAGTCGCGCACGACTTAATCTGGCTTAGGGCGTCTTCCTTCTTTCTACCTTTTCCTCTCATGATTTTTCTGAACTCACATCACTCATGGCCTTCTGCGGCCCACCAGTTCTCGCAAGAAACTGGACCGACAACCATTGCAGGGAAAAGCTAACACTAAAGAAAGCTACTAAGTTGCGCCCGTCCCATAAACAGGCAGGTGGTTGGTACGTTTTTCATGCCGCATAGAAGCACAACACAAGGTTCTAGTCCTTATGAATCTTTAGTGAGGAGTCTTTCACATTCCCAGTGCGCACACAGCACCATCCAATCAAACCATCCTCACTATCGATTCCAATCACATTTTCTTTCACAAAAAGGGGTTTTGAACATGCTTTTCTCATATGTGACCATTCAACATTTGTCATATAATCTTTAAGCATAGCATAGCCTAAGCATGATAATCTAGGGTAACAAGGGTGCAGGGATATTCAATGTCAAAAGGGGCTTTACAATCATTTAGGTCATATCTAGTCATTTTATTGAAACATAATCCTTATTTGAATCTAAGGCATGCATATATTTGAAAACGGTTAACATACTTCATTCCAAAATAATAGGTGAGACATGATCAAGGGTTTGAGACTTGCCTTGCAGTGACGGGTCTAGCTGCTCAAATGAATCTTCAGGGATCTCCTCTGCTCCTTCAACGTCTGGTTTCACGACGGGCACAAACAACACATACACACTATATAAGCACACAAGCACTAGAAAATAATGCGTAAATACATCATGCATGCAGGGGAATTGGTTTAGACAAGGTCACTTGACATTGGTTGAAGAGATGGGTTCAGAGGGCTTGAATGTCGAAGGGCTGACATTCGGCTCATGGCTTAACATTGCCCTAAATCGGTTCTAGGTCTGTTTTCTGGAGATGTGATAGTAGGGAAAGTTGTAGAACATGGCTCAAAAGGCTTGGTGGACAAAGTGGCATTTCAATTGCTCAAAAGAAACAAGTCTAAATCATCCAATGCCACAGGTGGACATGCACTGACATAGTGTTTGACATGGCCAGAAACTAGGGCATTGCATAACTTTTGACTCAGAGCTCCAATTGATGCACAACTTTGTCTAGGGTTTAGGCATTGATATCAGCTACAAAACTCTCAACAGGCTCAAGGGCTGAAAGTGGCCGGAGGGTGGCCAAATCCGGTGAGCAAACACGGTGGCCTGGACATGGACTGAGCCACTGGACAGCAACCTTGGCATGGCTATAACTTTTGATTCAGGTCGATTTAGGGGTCGGGCTAGTAGACAAAATTGCTCAGGGGGTTGAGGTCTATCTAAATGACAAGGTCTCATTGGCTGGTTTGGCCGGAAAACGAACTCCGGCGATCAGGGCCGAAGACGAAGGCACCGATTTGGGGGTTTTCGTTCCAGGGCGTTTGAACTCAATTCAACGCTCGGGAAGCATCTAGGGGCTGTCACAAGGCTATTGGTGCACTCAATTTTGCCAGAGATCGGCTGGAGAAGCACAGCGGCGTGCTCCGGCGAACTACCGAGGCTCGAACATGGAAATCCGGCGCTCGGGGCAAAATTGGCGAATCCAAGCTTGCAGGTTTGTTCCTCCTAGCTCACTGATCAATATCCTCTACAGGCACGAGGATCAATTTGGCTTGAATCGCTCGGCATTGCGGGAACAGGGGATTTCCGGTTTTCCGGTGATTGCCGGCGTTGAGGTGCGCCGGGGACCAATTAACGGCTATGAAACGTAGAGAGAGGTGTAGGGAGCTTACTGGTGGCATTGGTTTGGAGGGGGAAGCTTCGGGCGAGGCTGGCGCCGTAAGCTTCAACAGTTGCTCGCCGGGGAAGATGAACTTCGCGGCGGCGCTGAGGGCTCGGTTGCTCTCTGGTGCTAAGACTAAGGCAAGGAAGCTGTGGGGTGGTGTGAGGCAATGCTGGGCAAGGGAGGGGGCTTATATAGCCGCGGGTGAGGCTCTCGGGAGCAGCAGCAATCGCCAGGGATATTTTCTTCTGACGCCGGGACGGTCATCGATGCATTTCGGGACGCGGCGGGGTTCTGCCAGAGACGGTGAATCGCGGGATATCAGGATTCCGTCAGGAGGTGGTGGCGAAGATCTTCGGGATGGCAGCCAAGTGGCATAAAGCTCCTGGCAGCAGCAGCAGCAGCAGCAGCAGGCACGCGCGGGGAAGAAGATGGCACGGTGGGGCTTGAGCGCTCCACGGTGGCGGTACAGCTGCGCACGGCTAGTGGCTACGTGGCCGTGAGGTGGCAGCGCGAGGGGCTTCGCCGGCGACGAGTTCAACGGTGCGGCAAAGCGGCAGGGCGCTGGTCGAATGAGCACTGGTCGCGGTCGTGGACGTGGTCTCCTGGTCGTGGTCGAAGAAAAGGCCAGGGGCTTAGTTGCAAGGCTTTGGACTGAAACGCGAAGGTTTTGGCTCGGGAATTTGGGCCTAATGGCAATTCTGAAGATCTGAAGGGCTGATTTCAATTCTGATTTTGCAGATGAGTGCTACTAAATGTCTTGGACTCATCTAGCAGGAAAAATGATGAAATCCGATAACATCTGGTGGTTTTGACAAAATTCGAAAACAGGGTAATTAGGGTAAATAGGGTTTGAACTTTTGTCGAGGCTAAAACTAGGGTTTTGGTCGAGATTCTGGAATTCTTCCAGAAGGGAAAAATGTTCAGAAAAATGAAAGAAAGGTTATCACTTGATCAGATTTGGATTTTGAGGTGATCTGGGACTTTTAGCCTTTTTGGGTTTTCTGAAACTTCTGAAAAGGACTAAATTGAAACGCTTTTGGACTGAAATGTGAAAATGATCTGGGGAAAGAAGTTTAGCAGCCAACTCTTTAGGTTAAGGTAGTGGCATACCCAAGATCAAGATAGGGTTAAAACATCAGGGTTTCCAAAGAAGTTATGCTGATTCGCAAGCAGAAAAGATAATCAAAAACTGGGGTGTTACATCCCGGGGGCCAAAAGGCGGCGCCCGGGGAGGGGCCGGAGGCCAAGTCCCCGGGCCAATGGCGGCGCCCGGGACGGCGCCGAAGGCCACGTCCCCGGTCAAATGGCGGCGCCCGGGGAGCGACCGGAGACCACGTCCCCGGGCCAATGGCGGTGCCTGGGACGGGGCCGGAGGCCATGTCCCGGGGGCCAAAAGGCGGCGCTCGGGGAGGGGCCGGAGGCCAAGTCCCCGGGCAATCGTGACGCAACTTACCTGGACTTAGTCCCGCGGAGATTTCCCCCGACACTGTCACAACTTGAGTTGAGCCCTCTATCACCCATTGACCTTATGTCGATGCCTTGAACCGAATGCCAACCTAAAGACGTTCGCTGTTTTTGGGCGAACCAGTCACAACCTTGATATTACCCTGATATTTTGGAACCCTGTAAACCTTGACAACTAATCTTAACCCTGGTTTCCATAGTTTAACTCTAATCTCTTCCAAATCTTGTAACACCAGAGTATTTCACCTTGCATTATTGCATGTAGTGGATTAGTAAGAATAGGATTGATTGTAATGCCTGTTTGCTTGTTTGATCTTGTTCAGAGCAAGAGCCCGAGGTTGAAGACCTTGTCACTGAACCATCATCAACTACTGATACTTACGACGCGGGAGGCAAGTCATACTTTGAACATATTGAACCTATATTTTATGAATTGCTATGCTATTCCATGAGTAGATATCTCATTAATATTGCATATGTTGAGATCAATAATATTATGGCAGTGATAGATTGAATACTTGAGGAATGTGAACTTGTTAAGATAGCAAGCCATGAACTAATAAAAGTATATACATATACATTTATATTCATGAAATAGAACCCTTAGCCGTGACCAGTATTTTCGTGTGGAATGGTGGTAGCACTAAAGGTGCTTGGCTTCACTGGATGTGCAGGCACTGAAGGTGCATGGTTTGTGGTATGATCTAGTCACTGGCATATAAGGACTAGAACCTTGTGTCGTGCGTCTAGTTGCATGAAAAATGTACCAACCACTTACCTGGTATGGGACAGGCACAATCTAGTAGCTTTCTTAGTATTAGCAGTTCCCTGCATGGCTTGTCGATCCAGTTTCTCGCGTGGAAACTGGTGGGACGCAGTTCGTCCCTAAGTGATGTGAGATCAGAAAAATTATGAGAGGATAAGGTGTAAAGAAGGAAGACACCCTACGCCAGATTAAGTCGTGCGCGACTGTAATCAAAAGAGGCTATGTGTCCTGCGGGAACATTGGCCCAGGCTAGGAAGTAAGGCAGTGGGGAGGACCCACAACGGTACTTGGGACTGGATTGTCCATTTACCGGGCAGGGATGCTGCTAATACTAGACTGCGAAAACATTGTGTGAGCTCGGCCTTGTCACGTGCGTATAAGTCGCATGAAGCTGGCCCGACTTGAAAGTCGAGTGAAAAAGTGGATTTAAAAAGAGGTACACCTCTGCAGAGTTTAAAAATGTATTCGAATACTTCGTACTCCCGAGTTCTAGGAGTATGCCGCGGTGGATTAAATCCACGGGGTGTGACACAAGTATTGTTTTATAAACTAAAATTTGTTAGTTCAAGATTACCCAAGTAGCATGTGTTGTCACGATAAGGGGCGTTGCCGTGGACTATCATGTGTTGACGTGTCGCGGTAATACCATAATATAGAGATCATGTGATAACTAAGAGGCATGTGGATTTGCCTTAAGCATATGATAATTAAGAGGCATGTGGCTTATGCCCTAAAGTATATGAGATACTGCTATGAGTATAAGATTGAAAGGCTTGAATAAAAGTAATGTGATATGAGGATATATCGCCTTGGATATGGGATATATGCATATTGACATCAGTATGATTTATTTACTGCCATGAGTATGATCAGAAGTTAAACAAGAAATGAGAAAGAAATGTATTTTGAAAAACCCTTCACTCTTTCCCCAATAGCATAGGTTCATGTCATATATACTATATGTATATCTACCTTCCCTATGACTTGCGGAGTACACAAGTACTCACCCTTGCAACAAATCATCAATAGATGGAGCGTTCTATGACCTTGGTGAATATCCCGAAGATGCTGCAGACCCAGGAGAAGATGAGCAGTTCCCTCTGGAGTCCTGATGTGGTGCTGTCTTGCTGTCAACCTCTGTTTCCTGTGGATTGCTTTTGGCCCTAGCTTCCGCCGACTAGATGTTTTATTTTGTTGTACCTTTGTGCCTTGTAAGGCACTGTATCCCGTATTGTACTAAGGCCCGATGGCCATACAATTATGACTACTGTAATATTTTGCTGCTTCAATATATTCCTGTGTTTGACTCATCCTGGGAAGTCAAGTGGTTTATGGGACCAGCTGCACCGAGCTGGGCTCCTAACAGGTGATGTCACAGTCGTGGCAGACACGACAGTTTTGCCCCAATATTTTAAAGAAAGATATCTCTTTTCCTTTCCTTAATCGTTTTAAAACAAAAAAAATTTTATGAAGATTTTCCCCAACATTTTAGAGAAAGATGTCTCTTTTCCTTTCTTTAATATTCTATTTCAAAATCAAAATCGTTTATCGTGGGAGGGTTTTCCCAAAGTTTTAATGAAACATGATTTTTTTTCCTTTCTTTGTTCTTTATTCTGGGAGGGTATTTACCCCCATGTTTTAAAAGAAAAGATGGTTTTTCCCTTTCTTTCTTTTCTTTATTGAGGGAAGGTTTTACCCTAAATTTCCAAAGAAAGATGATTTTTCCTTTCTTTGTTGATTCTTTTTGAGAAGGTTTTGCCCCGACATTCCAAAGAAAGATGTTTTCTCCTTTCTTTGTTGATTCATATTTTGGATGGTTCTTCCCAACATTTCCAAAGAAAAATATTTCTTGCCTTTCATTGATGTTCTTTTAATGGGAAGGTGTTACCCCAATATTCCAAAGAAAGATGTGCTATTCCTTTCTTTCACCCTTTTTATGCGAAGGTTTTACCCCAAATATTCAAAACAAGAGGTTGTTTTCCTTTCTTTGATATGCAGGTTAACATTGCCAAAGTTAGGTCTAAAGATGGTTATGTGATGCCTTGACCAAACAAGTTGTAATGTGACCATTGAAGGGAGCAGTGATGCATGCCAGTGCGGTTCATGTGGATCTGTGAAACCCTTCAGCTCCACTGGTTGGCTCCGTTATGGATGCAGTGAAGTTGATAAAAAGACCTTAGGTTGTGGCATGTTCTTTCGCCATGACTTAGGAAGACTAATAACTGTGAATCATTTTGATGAAGCTGTCAAATTTCTTTGCTGGTTAGCTCCATGGAAGCTAAACGGATGCAACAAAGTTTTGTATTTTTGATTGTTGCATGGCTTTGCAAATGATTAAAGATACACATGTTTTTAACATAAGTGATATATGCTTCTATAGCATTCAAAATATATAAGTAAAGAATGCATGGACATCATGGACATAAAAAAATTGAAGTAATCTTTATTGAAGGAATTACTTAGATTACATAAAAGGGTGCATGCCTAATGCCCTAAAAGAAGAAAAAGACTAAAAAGGAGAAAAGGGGTGCATGACAGATGCCTCATTCAATCAAGTCTTTCTTGATTTTTCAACTTTGCTGGATCAGATGAAAGATATCATTGATTTAAGTGATCTAGGAGGCCGGAGTTGCTTTCTTCCTTGGCTACCTGAAGATGTGCTTCAATCTCTTTCAAGCGGGCTTCTCCTTGATTATCTTTATTTTCCATAACAGAAATGGAAGAGTTGATTTTCTCAACGAACACATCACGTTCACCCTGGCATTTGGCAATTAATTCTCCTTCACCTCTAATGGATGTTAATTCAGCCTCCAAATGTGCTAATTTCATTAAACAGTCTTGCTCAGACTTATTGTTTTTCGTTGTTTTCTTTTGAAGGACTGCGTCAGCCTCATCAATAATCTTACGGGCTTCCGAGGAAGAGCAGTGAAATTGGCAGGATGTTTGAAGTACCTTATTTATGAAGCCTCTATTATCTTCAAGTCTGGAAATCTCCGAATGCTCGGCTTCATCAACAAGGCCATCTCTAAGGTGCTTCAACACCCTCATCAGCCCCAAGAGTTGTGGGAAAAGTTCTTCATCAACTCCATTGAAGAGTTTTTCCCAACTTTGCGAGTGCTCATCTATTTCGATAATGAGGGCATTCATATCCATTGGGGATACATCAAGAAACTCCTGTAATTATTCAAGATCATGCTGCACATACCCTACAAGACGACACAATGAAGGGATAGCGGGCATAGGCACCACAAGTTTTACCTGACCAACTATTCATCAAGCGAAGTAGAGAGTTTAGATGAAGAGGGAGGCACCTCAAAGTTGACACCGACATTCTTTGCATGTTTCTTTACGGCAGCATCCACTAAGTCACTCTGCTCCTTTAACTTCTTTATGACAGTGTCCAAGTTTTCTTCATGATCTAAAAGAAAGAGGATTAGCAATAGAGCAATTAAAAAAGAAGGGAGAATTTTGTCATAATTACCTTGAGATTCCAAACATGTTTTATTGGATGGGCTTCCTTCTTCAGCATTATAAAGAGCTGATTGTTCCTCCTTGTCATTTCGATTCGTCTCACTTGTAGTTGAGGCTTGAATCAGTGAACATTTTTGCCTTGGCGCCTGAGGAAAAATCAAGCTACTAAGTAACCCGGTGTCCCCTTCAGCGATGATTGGTGCGGACGCCTCAATGAAAGGTGGCATTTCATCTAATTCACCATCTTTTTGCGGGTCATCAACACTCACTTTTGGTGGCACTGCAACCTCTTTCTCTACTGGTCTTATTGGTGGAGGCGAAGGAGGACTTGTCTATAAAATGATGAAAGAATTTAAAAGAAGAAAATTTGACTAGAGGGCCTTCGACAAGAAAACAAAGATGAGTGCAAGTTAAAAAAATTCTTACCTTGGGGAGGCTCCAAGGCTTTGTCTATCACAGGATCCAGAGTTTCTTTTGATACCAAGAAGAACTTATTAACATCCTTCAAGAAGTCAAAAGCGGCGGCGCACCATAAGGCATATTCATAGGATTGCTTTGTGGGCCGACTACGTGGTTGAAGGCAGAACCTGTGTCCTTGTGGCTGCCGATAAGCAAGATGCCTTCTTCATAATATTTCTATGGTTTCTGTTTGTGTGTTTTTCAGGTACTTTGAGAATTGCAGAAGAGGTGCCATTCAAATCCTCCATGAAGAAGTCAGGAACATCTTGATCGCAACCATGCATTCGCACAAAGCGATGGGGACAATAGACAAGGTTGTCATAATGCTGACAACGTCGATGTGTTACTGCTCCTACACTGGAGCTGACTAACATGTCTATGTCTTGCATACGTATGAGCCTATCACCATTCTTGTTTTGGCGACAGTCATCAAGCCATGTAGCAGATTCTGAGGAAGAAAAGCGCATTGAAGACTTCCCAAAGAAACTTAGAGAAAGCAAAGAGGCTTTGTCCTTTGCTAAATCTAAGAAAAGGCAGTGTGCTGTGGGCAAGTCAAGCTCTATGGAGGTGATTCTCCATGCCTCCATAATGAAAGGTGGAAAATGAGATAAGCGAGGACCGTGAGTTCTTAACTTAGGAGGGCTGACCTTCCAATAAGAAGTAAACCATGCCATGATGAAATGTGCAGGAAGCAGAAACTCATACTCATTTGCTGGTATTGACCATTTCATGACGGCATTGCAAACATCATCAAGGCAACGGTATAGATGTGCCAAACTTGCCACTCCTATGGCACGACGAACGCCTTGTGCAATACTTGAAGCAGTAGAAAAGACCTCCGGACAAATGCGAGTTCCCATCTCCAAGGGAACGCAATAGGTGCATAGCCATGCAGCAATGAAGGCGGCGCGGTACACTTCCCGGTCATAAGGTCTTTGATATTGAAGTAGCACATCACCAAGAGAGGCTGACCATCGCCCGTCCACTTCAAGAGTCTTGAACTTCAATCGATTGAGCAAAGGGTCCTTCGGATCGGCATGAAGGTCTGAAGGAATTTTGTCTTTCTTACTAGGAGGAAAATGTACATTTCCTCCCAAGAATGTGCCCACCCACTCGGTGATGGACACTATTGCGTAACCCATCTTCATCTTTTTTTAGCATAATTCAGCATACACGGCATGAAGAATTTTGACCGTACCTTGGATTGAAGACGGAGGAGGAATGTACTCTTCGTAGGTTCGCCCAGAAATTGGGATTCCCAGGACACATAAACAGCATAAAGAGGGTATCCCATCTCTCCAATGCCGGTGACAAGTGTATGTCCTTCCGTGTTCCAAAAAGTGAGGAACGCCATGAGTAGGGACTCGTTGATCGGCACCAATACAATGAAGCAAGCACTCCGCGGTAGATGTCGGCCGTCAGCAACATACATGGCTTTGTCTTCCTCACTTCCCAACATCATACGGGTCCACATTAGTAGCATTGTGAAACTAGGGACCTCCATGTGAAGTTGAAGTCTTTGGTCAGCAGCCCATCTCTTCCGAGGTGCACGAATGAATTCTTAAGCTAAGGTACAAAGCGGAACAATCGATGCATCTCTAATTGTAGGTTCCAAGACGCAGAACAGTGACTGTGTCTCTAGCTCAACGCGTGTTTCAGGACCGCTTTGCAAGCCAGTACTACGATAAATCTTGCTTGTGAGTTCCTTCGGTGGCATAGGGACTCGGAAGGAAAAGCGTGTAGGAAAGAGGCTGATAGCAACTCTTTCACTGCGATCAAGGTTCATTGTCTTCGCCACGTCGGTGATGCAGTTTTCTACTTCTTCAATCACGAATTCATCTTCAATGTTTATGGGTTTTTCACCATAAAAGTCGTACTCATCTCACCAAAATTGTTCATCATCACTGCTCAATTGAGTGGCGGAATCGTCCATTGGTTTGTATGAGATAGGTGGCGCTTTGACTCTATCCATTCTCTACGAGGTTTTTCCCTACAAGGAGCATTGGGAAAATTTGGAGAAAGAAAAAAGAGTTGCACTCGAAGAAAATTCTCATTATTTAAAATCTTGCAAGTACTGACCTTTTTGGACAGGTTTGGGCTTCTTTCCACCTTTTCCAACCCTTGGTTTTTTTTGATGTAGTGCCCGTCAGACTTCCTCATGACGATGTGAGAAGGAGTTTGATTTGCACAGATTCGGCATCGACGAAGTAAGTGTGCTCTGCCTTGCTCCCTCTCTTGGTGCTTCCCCTGGTGCTTGCCAAAAGAGGATGGAGCGGGACGTGAACTATCTTGAAGCCTTCTCATTCAACATCAGATGCTACGCCCAAAAAAAAAGGGTCACTTTTTCTCTAAAAAAAAAATCCTCCTTCGGTCGCCGCCGAGCGAGTCTCCTTCACCTCTGGTTGCCATCAAGCAAAGAACAAGCAAAGTGTCTGTAAGTAATTACCTTAAGGTCTTACTTTTGCTGCTTATGCTGTGATGTTTGAATTATGAGCAAGACTTGACTATTTATAATCCTCTATGCATGCAAGTTCGAATAGGATAAGATTATCTTCCTAAACCCGAGTTGGTTTCTAATTCAATTTAAAACTTGAGAATAGCCTTTTTCTATTAGACTTGAAACCTTCCAAATCGAGTCCTAAACGTATATGACTAAAAGGTGAGCCATATTCGATTATGGTTTCACCAAGTCAGGTTCGGGTTGCTTCAAATGCGAACTCCACTTGGTGAGGAGCATTTGTTCGATAAATTTTTGTAATAAAAATTTATTAGAAAAAATCTCGTATGGAAAATACTCCACTAGTAAAAAAAAGTCAAAATTGGACTAGGCAAACCTGGTCAACAGCCTGGTCAAATGTGGTCAAACATAGTCAAACCTGATCAAACGGTCAAACACGGTCAAACGGTCAAACATGGTCAAACAGTCAAACATGGTTAAACGCGATCAAACCTGGTCAAACCAACATGCAGCCTGATTTCGAACAGAACTTATCTCTAACCTTTTGTTTATTTAACAAAATTTTATCTCCTATTCAAATTCAAAAACGAGGATAATCCCTATCTTTATCTTTTTGTTTATTTAAATAAGAAAATATATCTCCTATTCGAATTCAAATCCCCTAAATATCTCTGGTTGTTGGATGGTTGCAACCAACCTGGAGCCTCTATGGGGTGCTCTCCTTTTGGATACACGCAGGTGCAAGGTAGGGGCAAGGCAGGCGCACAGGAGACAGGCATACAGGACAGGTAGACGAACAGGTGAACAGAAAGGCGAACAGGGTAAGACGACCGGCGCAGGAGAAGCCCTACTTTTCTTCCTCTGTAGATCTACTCGGTCAAGCTTTGAAAGTTTCCATAGGTGACTCTTGTTCATATGCATAGCATTCATAATGCATCATACTAGAGATGGAGGCCTCGTTCGTGGTGCCCGTGCTAGCCATTCTAGTGTTGTTTCAGCCTGCTCGAACATGAGAAGATCGGTGATAACTTCAGATCCAGAAGTTCGATCTACCCCAAATTTTTATGGTGAATAGGGGAGTACAGGTACAACATGTCCTCCAAGTTTCAAAACAATCAGAGATCTCTAACGTCGAAATTCGACTAAAAGAGAGGCTGTGTCTAGTGCCATTTCACTCTGCCCAAACGGGAGAAGATCGATGATAACTTCTGATCCAGAAATCCGATCAATTCCAAATTTTTATGGTGAATAGGGGAGTATAGTTACAACATATCCTCCAATTTTCAATCCAATCGGAGATCTCTAAGATTGTAATTCGACCAAAAGAGAGGCTCTGTCTAGTGCCATCTCAGCCTGCCCAAACGGGAGAAGATCGGTGATAACATCTGATCTAGAACTCCGATCCACCCCAAAGTTTTATGGTGAATAGGGAAGTATGGGTACAACATGTCCTCCAAGTTTCAAGCCAATCAGAGACCTCAAATGCCACAATTAGACCAAAAGAGAGGCACTATCTAGTGCCATTTCAGCTTACCCGAAGGAGAGAAGATTGGTGATAACTTCTGATCCAGAAGTCCGATCAACCCCAAATTTTTATGATGAACATAGAAGTACAGGTACAATATGTCCTCCCAATTTCAAACCAATCGGAGATCATTAACATCAAAATTAGACCAAAAGAGAGGCTCTGTCCAGTGCCATTTCTGCCTGCCTGAACGGGAGAGGATTCGTGATAACTTCTCATCCAGAAGTCCGATCGACCCCAAATTTTTGTAGTGAACAGGAAAGTATAGGTACAATATGTACTCCAAGTTTCAAGCCAATCGGCGATCTCTAAAGTCAAAATTTGATTAGAAGATAAACTCTGTCCAGTGCCATTTCAGCTTGCCTGAAGGGGAGAAGATCGGTGATAACTTTTCATCCAGAAGTCCGATCGACCCCAAACTTTTATGGTGAACAGGGGAATATAGGTACCAGATGTCCTCCAAGTTTCAAGCCAATCGAGGATCTCAAAGGTTAAAATTCGACCAGAAGAGTGGCTCTATCTAATGCCGTTTCAGCTCGTTCCATGGGAGTAGATCAATCATAACTTCTGATCTGAAAGTCTGATTGACCCCAAATTTTTATGGTGAACAGGGGAGTATAGGTACAACATGTCCACTAAGTTTCAAGCCAATCAAAAAACTCTATGGTCCAATTTGACCAGAAGAGATGCTCTATTTAGTAGACATTTCAGCTTGTCCCACGCGAGAAGATCGATGATAACTTCTCATCCAGAAGTCCGATCGACCCAAACTTTTCATGGTGACCAGTAGACTCATGGTGAAGCAAATCCTCCCATTATCACCTCAATCCAAAGTCAAGAATATCTACAGAAGACCAATGCAAACAAGTTCTGTCTCGCTGAATTTCAGCTTGATGTATGAACGTTGCATTGAAGATAGTTTTCAATCCGACGGTCTGATTGATGTCAAATTTTGATGACCAAATGAAATCTGTCCAGAAACTATTTCTCCATGTTTCAAGCAGATCAGAGGGTCAAAAGGCTTCCATTCAGTTGGTTGAAGAAAAGCTAGTGCAGTCCAATCATATCAAAAGTTGTCCAAACAATCAAAGCCATTGATGAATGTTCTGATGTGCTGCCTATCATGCAATATGTATTTCTTGAAGCTAAAGAAGTCAAGATGCTATCACAAGTCATTTCATCTGTGAGACCCCCATTTGAGGAATCCCGTGGCAACCGCCCAGGTGGATTGCACACAGGTTGGACCATTACAAGACTCACAACAAGCGGAAAACAGTTATTGCATAAACATAATTAAACAGGTACGAGGTCACAAGGACCAATATTAAATTAACATAGCGCCCAGAATGACGCTACTTAGAGTTGCTATGAAAATAACAAGTTTATCCATACAAGAGTCGGCATCCAGATACCGAACACACAAAACAAGATAGACAGCAACGACAAAGATCTTCACTTCTGGCAGCAGCGGTTCTGGTAGGGCTTCCTCCACATCGGACTCAACTCGGCGCGAGACCCTCCTAGAACTCCGAATCATCTGGGGCGTTCCCATCTTCTGCTTCATCTTCATAACCAAACGAATCGGGATCGGTGAATCCCTCTTCTGATTTGTTTGAAAAGGCAAGGGTGAGCATGCTTTGACACAATGCTCAGCAAGTCATTTATTTACAAACGTAATTATATAGTGAGGAGTGATCAAGAAAAGGGGTTAAGTCTTATAATCATAAATAGTATAGATTTCAATCCTTTGATCTTTCAAATAAGGGTTTTGTTTTCAACAGCGGGGTTTTAGAAAACCTTATAATAGACTTTAAGAAAACATTGTGAATGGCGATTCTCCGTTATCCACCATTTGAATTAACCATATTATGAAAACATTCCAAATAGTTACTTGTGTTGAACCACATGGATAAATCCACCGCGAACATACTCCATGAACTGGGAGTACAGAGTATCCGATACTTCTCTTACACTTTGCAAAGGTGTACCTCTTTTTAAATCCACTTCTTCACTCGACTTTCAAGTCGGGCCAACTCCATGTGACTTATACACATGTGACAAGGCCGAGATAACACAACGCTTTTGCAGTTCAGTATTAACAGTATCCCCGCCCGGTAAATAGACAATTAAGTCTCAAGTACCGTTGTGGGTCCTGCCCACTGCCTTACTTCCTAGCCTTTGGCCTATGCTCCCGCAGGACACATAGCCTTGGTCTGTCCACGCGAGACATTTGACCGTCACGATTACAACCGCTCACGGCTTAATCGGAGGCATAGGGCGTCTTCCTTCTTTCACCTTTTCCTCTCATGCTTTTTCTGAACTCACATCACTCACGGACGAACTGCGCCCAACCAGTTTCCACGCGAGAAACCAGACCGACAAACCATGCAGGAAACTGCTAATACCAAAGAGCTACTAAGTCGTGCCTGTCCCATACCAGGCAAGTGGTTGGTACATTTTTCATGCCGCATATAGGCACAACACAAGGTTCTAGTCCTTATGAAGTAATAGTGAGGAGCCATCCACATTCCCTGGTGCGCACCGCACCCTCTCCATACAAACCAATCCTCAGTATCAATACTAATTTGACATTTCATTTCACAAAAGGGGTTTCAAATCCATTTCTCACATATTAGCCATTTCACATCCAACATGTATATTTAAATAAGATTAAAGCCTAAGCATGGTATCCTAGGGTGACAAGGTTGCATGATGATTCGATATCAAAAAGGGGTTTCCACATGAAAGTTGGGTCATATCTATCCACATATTTCTAAACATAGTTCTATCAAATATTCAGCATGCATATATCTTTAAAATAGTGAATCTACTTTATTTCAAAATACTGGGTGAGACATGATCAAGGGTGACGACTTGCCTTGCCAAGTTGGGTCTAAGAAATCTACTGGATCTTCAAATGCTCCTTCCAAATCTTCCGCTCCTTGCTCTGCATTCGCATGAGAGCACACACAACACATACAATACATAAGCATCCAGGAAATAGGCTTTACACAAAACATAAGTAAAATATACACATGAATGCAAGTGAGGGAGATTGGGCAGAAACAGAACAGCGGAGAAAAGGATTCTAGGGTTAGGTTCACTGGACGAGACTCGAATGCGACGAAAGCCAAGGGTTGGCATTCGGTTCGCAAACAGACAATGTCCGAGAAGGACACTAGGATGATTGAGGTCTTCTAGATGATCAAAACTGGTGCAAGAGGTGGCATTGTGTGCCAAATGCTGTGAGGGACCTAAATGAAAAAGTGAACTTTTCAGAAAAGCCCTTGAATTAACAGAAATTCACAGCAAAGCTCAGGACACAGGAAATCGAATGCCACTGTACAGCAGCGAACTAGGGCACATGCGTCTGGACGAATCACACATGCATTGCTTTGCCAAACATGTCAGGGAGGTAGGAGGGATCAAGACAAGGTTGCTGGTGGGAGGAATTTGACTGGGGTGGCTGGCCGGCGACGAACGGCGAGGTTGAAATCTTCGGCCGCCTGAGACAAGGACGAGCCACGGTGACAGGGAACTGGAGTTAACTAAACTTGAAATTGACCGAGGGGAAACACTTCTGGGGTAGTGTGGATTGCTCTGGAGAGAGGAATTGGGCAGTGGTTAAGCGTACGAGCTCGTCGACGTTGTCACCGGAGTTGGAGAAGACGGTGAACGACGAACTGGCTCCACACAGCAATGTAGGCTATAATCTCTGGACTACACCATCTAGGGGTTACAGGGAAGGTGTAGGTGGCTTCAGTTTGGGGAGAGCAGCAGCGAGGCACGCCGGCGACATGAGACGTCCACGGTGGCGCGTGAAAATTGGGAAAACGCACGGCACTGCTTCAATTTGAAAATGGCTGAACAGGCTTGCTAAGAGAGGGCTAAGGATCATTTGATTCTACTGGAGTGAGTGATGAAAAGCACTGGAACGGGTTTAATTTCTGGAACAGGGGTTTTCTGGTTTTCCGGCGATCACCGGTGATGATGAGCACTAGGATGCAATTGGTTGCTTGGACACGGGAAGATGGGTGTGGTGAACTCACTGGTGAGCTTGGATTGAAGTGAGGGGCTGTAGTTTGCTCTGGCGTCGATGGCCACAAAATCGGCTCGTTGGGGAAGAAAGGGAAACAGTGAGCAAACTGGAAAAATGGCTAAGTCCTGGCGTTGTACTTCTTCACAGCGCTGAAGGGGTTTAAATAGGCGATGAGGCGGAGCTTGCGAGGGGAAACGGCGAGAGAACTTGTGCCGGGGACGAGACCGGCCGGGTGCAGCTGCGACAGCGGTGACCGGCGATGTGATTACGCACTGGCGGTGTAGCTGCTCTACAGGCTTTGTCGATTGCATTGGGACTTCACCAGTGATGGCGCAGATGCGGAGGCAGTAGCAAAGCTCCGACAACGACACGTAACGCATGCAATTGCCACAGCAACGGTTGCGCGCGCGCGAAGACAATGCCCTGGAGCGCGGGCGTTTATCCGCTGGTCATGGCGCGGCACTGGTGGCTGGCACGTGCGCGCGGGGTGGTTCACTTGCTCACAAGTGCAGGCGACAAGAGGCGGTGGCCGGCGGCGAGCAACTGCAGCGAGAAAACACTGCGCGGCTCTGGCGATGCAGCACTGGTCGAGGGCACGACCAGGCGCTGGTCGAAAACAGCAGCAAAAGACTAGAAGGGCTGATTTGCAATTACAGATTCTTGATTCCAGGGACCAATCTGTAAATCTGGCATTTGGCTTAGGTAGAAAGGGTTTTGATTTTGCTAAATTAATCCACAAGGTTTAAGATATTGATCAGCAGCTAGGGATGACAAAATTTTGGACATTTAGATAAGATTTGAGATGAACTGAAAACAGGGTAATTAAGGTAATCTGATTTTAGAAATTTGACAAGGCTGAAACTAGGGTTTCGGGAGGGTTTTGGGAATTCTTCCAGAAGGGAAAAATGTTCAGGATAGTGAAGGGAAGATGTTCACTGAATCAAATCATGATTTGGAAATGATCTGCGACTTTTAGCCTTTTTGGGGTTCCTCAGATATCTTAAAAGGACTAATTTGTGAATCTTTTGGACTGATCTGCGAAAATGACTTCAATGAAGGAGTTTGGCTGCCAACTTTTTAGGGTAACACTCTGGCATCACCAAGATCTCATCCTGATATGTAGATAGTCAAGGTAGGCTAGGGTTGGGAAAAACAGGGGTGTTACACCGTCCACTTTTCCATGTCGTTGGGTACTGATGTGGCGAAGGCATTCATTTGTTCGTGACCGACGAGGTCGAACAACCCCTTGGCCAGGCACTGACGAGGCGAAGGCTATATTTTGTGCTAGTACCATAGACTGACGAGGCTATGGATTCAAATATTTGCATGCATGGGCATATGCATTGCATTCATCTATGAAGGACAAAGTTATTTTGAAGCTTAAAGA
Source organism: Pharus latifolius (assembly GCA_019359835.1). Lineage (NCBI taxonomy): Eukaryota > Viridiplantae > Streptophyta > Magnoliopsida > Poales > Poaceae > Pharus > Pharus latifolius. The sequence continues at coordinate 12,860,209 of CM033330.1, forward strand.
CGACGACCATCAGCACAACTTAATCAAAGGTTTTCTGTGGACTCGTTCTGTAGATGTAATTAACCAGGAGCTTTTCAAAAGCCCTGAGGAACCATGAACCATGTAGTCTCCTAAAGTCAAGATGTATTTTCCTTAGCGCAATGAGAGCTTGTAAATCCCAAGGGGACTTGTAATTTGTAATTCCTTTCAGAATTAATACAGTGCATTTTTCCTCTAAGATTGTACATTCTATGTTCTCTTATGTGTATACTTATGTATACTGGCATGCCCACACCATGAAAAATGGGCCAAGAAGAGAGATCTTCTAGGCGAAACAACCAGCGAATCAGCTTGAGCCACAAGCAAACTGCAAGACTCTTCAAGAGATAAGTTAACCTTTTCAGGTTAAACTATATCAGCTTCAAGAGAATCCGCGACCGCCTTCAGTTTCCTGAAGGTATCCCCCTCAGTGAGACTGTAGCCTTTGATCACATCATCCAAGGCGTCCTTCTCTCTATAGACAAGCTTCTCGGTCTCTCGAGCAAGCCTTGCAGTCTCTCGAGCCCTCTCACTGGCCACCTTGTAGTGATCAACGACTTGGTGGAGAGTGTCGAGGTTGAGTCCTCACCAGATGAACTTCTCCTCGAGGCGCTCATTCTCCTCCTGGAGGAAGCTGCACAATACAGTCTTCTCCTTGAGGAACACCAAGGCCTCAGCCAGCTCTTCAGTGACCGCCTTCCCAGCTTTCTCTGCCTATATGACCACGAGATCATTCCAAGTCATGCACACAAAAAATAAAAGAAGAGATTCAAAGAGTAGAGATCCTTACCTCAAAGACAGATGCTGACTGGGCCATAGAAGGATTTGGGACATTCACTACTTCTTCTATAACTTCCACATCCTCCTCGGCCACAGCGGAAGCAACTCTAAAGGAAGTGGTCCAATATGTCCTGTACAACAAATTCACAATTGGTAAAATCATTCCTAACTAAATGACTCAACTTAGTTAGAGAAAAAACAAGTGTTCACCTCAAGCAATGAGGCGCAATTTGTGTGGTCGTGGATGAGGCCTAAGCCACAGTTGTAGTTAATGGCTGTGGGCTCGCAACCTCTTTCCTTCTGTCGTAATCACTTTGTGCAGCTAGGAAAGAGGCCCCAATCATTATCTTTGGGGAAAATCCACTGGATGATCCAACATCATTGGCAGATCACTTCCTTGAAGCTGTTGGACGTTTGAGCAACTACAAAAACCAAAGCATTTGAAAAACTATGGTCAAGAAGAAACCTACACAAATCTATCAAAAGAGAATTACCTTTTGAAACGTCTATGCAACATCGATCACGCTGATCCCCTGTGGTTCCAATACCTCAACATTGCCTTCTACGGCCAAACCCTCTCCTTCATCGAATCGCTCCTGGATTGGGGATGCCATTGAAGCAGAGAAGAGGGAAGGTTAGAAGACGAAGATCCTGAAACTTAGAAAAAGGTTGAGGGTTTTACAGAAGGAGGATGGCTATTTATAGAATTCCAAAGGCGATGTTTCGAGTTCCCGGCCAAGGGCATAGCAAAAAGCCCTCGAGATCTTCCCAAATGCCTACCTAGTAACCGCTCCACAAGGTTTCTCCTTGAGTTGTGTTAGAATTCGAAGCGACATAGCACTATGTGGAAATTTGAAGTGATGGAGTACTGATTTAGAATTTGAAACAACACAACCATTATATTGGGCCTTTGTCATTTCAAATTTGGAGGCTAGCTGACGAGGGTTATTACCCGAGCTAAAATATCCATAGTCGCACATGCCATTCCGTGGTCACGTACAACGCCCCATGATCGTTCATACCTTTCTATGGTTGCAGAAGGCCAAGGAAAGAGATAATGGGGATAGTCCAAGGGTATTCTGGACATGGCCCATCAATGATATTTAATTCCCATAATTTTAGCTATGGAACTCTATAAGTCTCAACACTTATCTTCACAGAGTCCATAGTCTTATGTTATACCCGCTAGTACTATGGTCGCAGAGTCATCTACCTACAACCATACCCTATCACATAGAGAAAACCTGATATCAATGCATGGTCGCAGGAGGTGCGTGATCATGATATTGAAGACTTGTACTACAATACGAGGATCATGTATTATAAGTGACCGTTCACAATAACTATTCCTTAATCCTTATGATTATTCCCAAAATAATCATAAGTCCCTGCCAAGGTAACTGTCGAAGAAGATGAGGATGGTGAAGCAGTTTCTAGAACGCCAGGTCAAAGCTGCTTAACTTCGACGTAACCATGACCTTCGGCAGCAACTGCCACAAAGCAGTTATAGGTGATCATGAGGGATGTCTTTAAGAGAACAACCGACAATCTCTTTGACAAGTATAAAAAGACCTTTAGGAGGAAAAAAGGGGGGAGGAGGAGAGATAGCAAAATAGAAATAGTCAATACATTTTCTGTGTAATCATCATAGTTATTCACAGCAATAAATACATAGGAGTAGGGTTATTAATCAGCTATGAGGGCCCGAACCTAGATAAATTCTCGTGTCATTAGATTCATAGATGCCTTGAATTCCTTGGTACTTGTCTGGATTGGCTCCCTTCATAACACATCTAAATTCTGCATAAGTTCGGCGAAGGACCCCAGGGTCCCAATCTTTGACACTCGATCCACTTGCCTAAAATCAAATCCGTTTAGAAAATGACCTGTGTTCAGAGCAGAGGGAGACTACTATAGAAGTGCTAGGATGCGTCTTTGCTTTATTTATGGATATTTCTCTTACTTAATATGAAAATAGACCTCTCGCATTGGATTTGGTGGAAGGAAAAAGAATACGATGGAAAAATGCCAAATGCCACATAAGAAGCTTTTACTTACCTTTCTACCCTAGCCTTTAGTCTTGGCTTGGACTGGCTTGGGGACGGCTTGTGAGCAATGAGCATGAAAGAAAGCTCATTTTAAGCTGTTTTCATTTCTTTAATATAACCACAGGTTCCCTATCTATACTCCCTCCCCCCTATTACATCCCATGTGATAAGATCCAAAGAAAGTTCTCTCTCTCTTTCCCCCTCTTTCCTACTTTTCCTTTCACTTAGATAAGTAACTCTGTACTCCACTTACCTACTTTGACTAATACTTTCACTTTAGACTAAATCAAATACAACTCAATCAACCTAACAAAGCGGACTACAGCTTACAAGGATGTGACTATTTCTATAGCGGGCTGGGCAACAAAGAAGGTGATCTTGCCCTAAACAACTGAACATTCTTAGAGAATGTCTTTTTCGAATCCATTCATATCCTAGCGTAAAGGCAGTCATCTCCTCTTCTTACCTCTTGCTGTATTGAGGGGTACAAGGTTGGGTTAGAGGGGATAGATTCCTACAGCGCAGAGTACAGGGAGAGACCTCGTTATAGAGTTACTACCTTTAACGAGGTAAGAAGAGAATCCAATGTCCAAGTTACTACCTCTTGCTGTATTGAGGGTAGGTTGGGTACAAGGTTGGGTTATAGAGTTACAATTATTCTGAGCCGGATCAGAAAGGTTAGAGAGTAGTTTTAAACTAATTCCCGGGTAAGCAAGTAAGGCAGCCAAAGGGAAAGGACTTGAGAAAGGAAGTCCACCCATGGGTGGTATGGATGGTGCGCTCTTTCGAAGCAGATTGGGGCATTGATTGTTTAGGATCGAGGATGCTGACTAGAGGGGGGGTGAATAGGAGGCTATAAAACTTTTCAACTAAAAACAATTTTTGCAAAGAAAAGACTAAGAGCAAATAAGCTGAAATAATTTAATAATATTTTGCACTGAGAATGATATGAACACGCCGATGAAGGACACGTTCATGGAGGGTGGCCCGATCTTCACGACGTAGAACCTGGATAACTAGTATCTGAAGATACCTGGATAACTAGCATGACCTGACGAAACGAGATAGCCAACCACTTGCAGAGCAAGGACCTGCGTATCAATGAATTCTCCCAATCACACTCTGAATTACCTATCCACACGGCCACGCACGGAGTTGGCGCATGGATAGGGTGATCACGAATATCGTTCAAGCAATTCCGAAGGAAATCACAAGAATAAAGGATGAAAAGCTTCAACTCTCAACTAAAACTAATGCTTCAATCTGAAATTTCAATATCAATGTCTTATATCTTGTATCTTGTAGGTAAAAAACGATCACCATGCCGCTCTTTTATAGATAGTGGTATGTACAAAAGATAGAAGATTTAAACTAGAATTCTAATCTAAATCTAATTCAAAACGGAATAAAAATCCTAACAAACTATAAAAGATAAAAGAAGTTCGGAATAAATCTTCTTCGAGTTGGATTCGGATTCGGACGAGACTTTTTCCTTCTGTGCAGTCGTTACTCTTTTTGGTCCTCGGGTTGCATACAATGTCAGAATTTTAATGATTCTTGATGTGTTCGAAAGATCTTTCAAATGCCTTTCCAAAAAGTACTTACACAACCAAATTGGATGTCCGTGCTGAGAATGGTGCTTGTTTGAAGTTGGATTGTCATTTGGTCGGCAGATTGCATGCCAAGCAAAATTCTTTTGGTTGTAGCGGTTGCAATCCTTGACAGAATTGAGTGATCTTGGGCTCGTTGGAAAGCTTAGGAAATCCTCTTTCCACTCAATAGGTGCACAACCAGATTCAATGAAGTTATTTGGCTCATATGTGGCTATGTTCTTTCCGTTATGCTCTCCCTCTCTATTCCTGATCAATCCTAAACAAGAGCTATTCTGTAGCAGCATATTCTCATCATACTTTAATTCTTTAAGGAACAAAGTCACCTGTTGATGTAGTTGTTTGGCCTTCACTCGAGTGATTGGTCCTTTATATTCCTCGGTTCGAGCTCTAATGCTACTTGTGCTAGTGATGTCCTCATCATTCTCCCCCTCTTGAAAAGGACTCATCCTCGAGTCTGATAGCATAGAACCGAAGAAAAGATCCAAAATAATGAATGTAACACATACTCCATATTCCCCTGGTAGCGCTGTCTTGTAAGCATTGTCATTAATCTTCTTCTTTAGTATAGGGGTCGAATGTAATGCCTTGTTGTACGCGAACTTCATCTGCGGCAAATATGCTTCCAACTCTTTCAAGTTCATTTTGATCATTGTCGGTGGTCGGCTTGGTAGTGCTGCTCCAGGTGTTAGATCAATTTGATGCTCAATACCTCGTAAAGGAGGAAGTTCAGATGGTACATCTGCTGGAAATACGTTGTTATAAGACTGCAAAACAACGATAGCAACACTAGGAAGAGCGGTTAAGTCATTAGTAGAAATCAAGGATTCTTTGTACAAGAGTACAAAACAATCCGGCAATAGGTTGCTCACAACTTTCAAATCTGATTTTGTATCTAGTATTGCTAAGCTATCTTTCTCTCTTTTCTTTTGCTCACTCATATTTGGTTTATGGTTCTCGCTCACCGATATGTGGCACTCACTCATTTGTTCACTTACACCATCAACCGTACTGTCAGAAATTTTTTGCATCTCTTCTGATATGATTTGCTTAGGAGTCATAGGAAGAAGATTGATGGCCTTGCCCTTGAACTTGAAGAAATATGTGTTAGTTTGACCACAATGCTGTGAATTGCTATCATATTGCCATGGTTGGCCCAATAGTAAGTGGCAAACTTGCATAAGAACCACGTCGCACATTACATCATCAGTATACCCCTTAATGGTAAACTGAACCTTCACTATGGAAATAATTTTAATCTCACCACAAGAGTTAAGCCAACTAATGTGGTATGGATGAGGATGTTTGAGCACTGTAAGTCCAAGTTTGTCCACCATCTCCTTACTAGCAAGATTATGACAACTACCTCCATCAATGATAAGTTTGCATACCTTGTCTTGGACCTTAAATCGAGTTTGAAAAAGATTATGTCACTGTCCTCGTTCAGCTTCCATCATTTGAACACTGAGCACAGTCTGGACCACAAGAGTTTGACCTTGCTCGAAGGAAAAACCTCCTTCTGCTTCAACTTCTACAGTAGCGTCTTCGATAATGTCTTCGTCACTTTGAGAATCACATTCTCCATCGTCGTGCACAATCATAGCTCACTGGTGAGGACACTGAGATGCCACATGTCCTCGCCCTTGGCATCTAAAGCATATAATTTGGCTTGAGCGAGCAGAAGAACCAACGGATGAGGTGCTGGCTGTAGGTTTCTTCTAGGTGGTCGAAGCATTGGTGTTTGGTTGAAGCAGTGTAGATGACGGATTGGGCTTGGTCAAAGAATTGTTGTGTGGTCGATCCATTAGAGGAATCGGGGTTGAAACATTATTGCTTGGTTGACGCCACGTAGAAGTATTGGTTGCCTATGAATACATCTTGTCTTCAGCTAATTGTTGTTCCACCTTTCTTGATAGAAGAACAAGTTGCTCGAGATCCTGGTACTGCTGATAATTGACAATCCTTTGGACGTCTCTATTCAAGCCATTATAAAATCGAGAAATGGACTGGTTATGTGTCTCCCTAACATCACATCTCATCAGAAGAATCTCCATCTCCTGGTAGTATGCATCAACACTTCGCGAACCTTGTTTAAGACCTTGCAGCTTGATGAACAAGTCCCGAGTGTAGTAGGATGGTACAAACCTCCTTTTCATGACATTCTTCATCTCATCCCATGTAGCAATGTGAGGTCGATTTGCTTGTCTCCTTAGCTCATGATATTGGTGCCACCAAATCAATGCATTACCTTCAAATTCGGATGAAGCAGACGCTACCTTTTCTTGTTCACTGTCATTGCACATGAGAAGAAGTTTATCCATCTTTAGCTCCCAATCAAGATACACCTTCGGATCTGATGAACCATTAAACTTAGGAATGGTGAGCTTGATCTTTGCAAGTCTTCTACCATCATGGTCGTGATGACGATTGCCGCCACGATGTCGGTTATGAGCATGGTACCTTGGTCGATAATCGGCATCCGTGTGCGGTGGCTGCCAATTACCAGAATAATAGTTCTTGCCTTCAGGGTGGTAGTCGGACTGGAAGTTGTCATCATAGTTATCACCACCTCCCCCATGCCGACCAAATTGGGGTGGTAGAAAAGCATGATCATGACCAGTTTGACGTGGTCGAAATGGTGGAGAACCACGATGATTCTCTCCTACTGATCGTGCATCTTCCCGATGTCCTTCTGGTGGTATAGGACGTACGTTTTCCCCTGAGGTGGAGCTTCCGGGTTTACGAACGCAACTCGGAGTTGCTGCAGTTCATCAACAACTAAATCAAACCATCCCTCGACAAATGTTTGGAATGCAGCATGTTCAGCTTGAGTGACATAAGCTTCTGGATTGTTTGATGAAGTGGCCGAACCATTTCCTGCCATCGGTTATTCTACTGTGAAAACTGAAGCTCTGAGACCAACTGGCATGAACACGCTGATGAAGGACACGTTCACAGAGGGTGGCCCGATCTTCATGACGTAGAACTTGGATAACTAGTATTTGAAGCTGCCTGGATAACTAGTATGACCTGACGAAAAGAGATAGCCAACCACTTGCAGAGCAAGGACCTGCGTATCAATGAATTCGCCCAACCACACTCTTAATTACCTATCCACACGGCCATGCACGGAGTTGGCGCACAAATAGGGTGATCACAAAGATCATTCAAGCAATTCCGAAGGAAATCACAAGAATAAAGGATGAAGAGATTCAACTCTCAACTAGAACTAATGCTTCAATCTGAAATTTCAATATCAATGTCTTATATCTTGTATCTTGTATGTAAAAAACTATCACCATGCCTCTCTTTTATAGAGGGTGGTATGTACAAAAGATAGAAGATTTAAACTAGAATTCTAATCTGAATCTAATTCAAAACGGAATAAAAATCCTAACAAACTATAAAAGATAAAAGAAGTTCGGAATAAATCTTCTCCGAGTTGGATTCGGATTCGGACAAGACTTTTTCCTTCTATGCAGGCGTTACTCTTTTCGGTCTCCTGGTTGCATACAATGTTGGAATTTTAATGATTCCTGATGCATTGGAAAGTTCTTTCGAATACCTTTCCAACAAATATTTACAAAACCAAATTGGATATCCGTTCTGAGAATGGTGCTTGTTTGAATTTGACTGTCATTTAGTCGGCAGACTGCATGCCGTGCAAAATTCTTTTGGTTGTAGCGGTTGCAATCCTTGACGGAATTGAGTGATCTTGGGCTCGTTGGAAAGCTTAAGAAATCCTCTTTCAACTCAGTAGATGTACAACCAGATTCAATGAAGTTATTTGGCCCATATGTGGCTATGTTCTTTCTCTTATGCTCTCCCTCTCTATTCCTGATCAATCTTAAACAAGAACTATTATGTAGCAGCATATTCTCATCATACTTTAATTCTTTAAGGAACAAAATCACCTATTGATGTAGTTGTTTGGCCTTCACTCGAGTGAGTGGGCCTTTATATTCCTCGGTTCGAGCTCTAATGCTACTTGTGCTAGTGATGTCCTCATCAGAGAAAGAGTAAGAAAGACAAACTAATGTTACTTGTGATAGTGATGTCCTCATCAGAGAAAGAGTAAGAAAGACAAACACAGTGATTTATCCCGAGGTCTCAGAGACTCGCCCGGTCTCCCCTACTTCTCGTTGAAGCACTCAAATGAATGAGTCTTGCTTCAATATCCACGAAGGATATTTTTCACTAAGGTTGCTCCTTCTCCACTCCGGATAGGCGAGCACCGATGCCTTTCACAAAATATGCTGAGCCTCTCTGACGAGGATGATCACACGAGCTAGTTAGATTAACACATGTCGGGTTCAAGTCAGATCGAATTCCATGTGTGTCTTTGAGTTTGTGTCTTAGTAGCCGCTATGGTCGCTAAAGGGCACAAAGTTATTCTATGATCGCAGCATTTGCGCAATCATGAGACCGCAGACAGTGCACGGTCAGAAGGCCGTAGACAGTGCGCGGTCAGAAGGCCGTAGACAGTGTGCGGTCAGAGGATTGCTGACTGTACGTGACCAGGGTAATTCGGGTGTACTTGAGTCTTTACCAAGCACGTTTCCAGGATTAAGATAACTTCTCCCACGTATGAAAACAATTGTCAGGAAGTTAGCATGTGCGGTTATCCACAATTTGCACGTGTCTAACCGGCGAGGGAGAAGAGTGCGGCTACACTAACTGCATCGGAGCAACCGTCCAGAACTGCTTTGCGTTGGCGCCCTTTTATTCAGTATAAAAGGAGGATCAACGCATGATCTAAAGAGCGGTTAACAAGCAAGATAAGAAGTTAGCAAAGCTTGAAGACTTAGGCATAATTAGATAGACAAAAATATAGACGAGATCATCATCTGTGATAATCTCTTCTTCCTATAAACATTTTTATCATATATAGTGAAATCAAAACAGGACGTAGAGCTATTACTCCCACCATCGAGGGCCCGAACCAGTATAAATCTTCGTGTCTCTTCTGACATTACTTATCCTATCTTCCCTGAGGAACACCCTCAAAGGTCTCACAACTCACAAATCTACATAATATTGACAGGGGACCCCGAGTCCAAATCGTCAACAGCTGGCACCCATCGTAGGGCCTTTCTCAAGGTGCTCCTTTTTATCAAGAGATTTGGTAAGCCATGTCTGGGGCATACGATTCCGAGAACGGTTTCGATCTCAATGATTATGTCCATATACGTATGCCTTCACTAAGCGATCCCGTTCCGACGTAAGAAGTAGATCGCGAAGATGTTCCTAAGGAAGATCATGAGGATGCGTCTTCTCCCACCCAGGTCATCTCCATCGACCAGGAGACAGAGAAAATAGATCAGGAACTCCATCTGAGTTCTACCACTTTGGAGGCTGAGTCTATACCACAACACCTCGCTGTTGAAGACATGGACAATGGTGATCGAGGGCTCAGTCCTGTGAGATTTGATCCTGACAACCTTCAATCTCTCTGTATTTCGAATCCGATTCGGAACAAACAAAGATGTTTTCTCCTTCTGTGACCTCGCTTCCCCGAGAGTTTGCTGCTTTATCGAAGGAGACTCCTGAGCAATGAACGGCTAGGGAGGAACACGAACGCAAGGAAAAAAAGGAACAGGAAATAAAGCAAAGGGAGGACAAAGAACGCAAGCGACAAGATAACGAACTCCGCAAGACTGCGCTGGAAGCTCTCTAGAATGCGCAGTTGTAGCTTCTAGGCCCCTAAAGAGTGTTTTGGTAATTAATGACAATTACAAAATGTTGAACTAACGTTATCTGTTAAGTTGTGTCAAGAACAAACTCCAAAGACAGGATAATGAAAGGCAAAGAAAGAGCTACATGATGAAGAAAGGACATTGAGCAAAGAGGCAAAGGTACGGAATAGGGTTCTTTTTCCTTTTACCGGTCTAAGGTGATTAGAGAAGAATTTTGACCGGATCATAGGATAGTCACCGTACTATTAAGAGGAGCATGTGGTGTATCACTAAATAGTTCATCTATGTGCCGCAAGTCATAAAAACAACTGGCATTGCATACTAGAAGGTCATATCCGTTGAAAATGCAGTTTTCCATTCAATTCAGCCAAACTCAGTCTCAGTCGGTCTGACCGCATAAACGATCTGACTAAATGTTGTTTCGGACAGACCGACGGTTATGTTAAAGTGTGTTTTCTTTCTTAAAGAGGTCGATCTGTCCATAGTTAAACCCTAAATCAGACTCCTGGAACTTCATGATCTCATTTCTGGAGCTTGATGTGTTAAGACGGTCTGACCGATTGTTGGTCCAGTCTAACCGCTAAAACTGTATGACCGAGTTTTTGTACTACAGTCTGACCGTGTGGCCGGTCTGTCCGAAGATCTCAGCCTGACCGTATATCGTGTCCAGAAACCATGTCGTCTCTGGAAGGTTTCACGGTCTGTCCGCCATTGGCTCCGGTCTGACCGTGAGAGTGCCCGACAAGGGCAGATAAGTATTTATTGCGCCTATTTAATGCCGTTGCAATTGCGGCGGTCTGACCGAGCTTATACCTGCGGTCTGACCGCCAAGTGATCTTTTTCTCCCAACGGCTATATTTATTGTGGGGGGCATATATACTCCCATGTATTGTCCTGTTCATAACTTTTGGCTTATTTGTGAACATTGCCATCATCCTTGAGAGCTAAAACAAGTTTCATACACTCTAGGGTTCAATTTCTTGAATTTGAGAGAGTGTGCATTTGAGATCTTCTAGTGCATTGCATTTAGATCACTAAATCAACCTTGTGGCACTAGAAGAGCGTTAAGTGATCATCACCGGCTTGTTACTCTTTGAGTTTGCCGGCTCCTAGATGGCTAGGGGGAAGGTTTTGGAGAGCTCTTCAAGGAAGATTGTGAAGAAGCCTCAAAACATCTTGTGAAAGGGTCGAGCACGCCTTGCCGGAGTGGTAAAGTGCATCAATAGTGGAATCGAGGTTTGGATAACTCATCACACTAATCCGGCTCGAGATCTAGGTCACTTCTTGAGAGGAAGTTGACTAGATAGAGGAGCGGTTAGAAATTTGAGTTTGCCTCAACGTCGATTAGGGGTGATCGGCAAATCACCGAGACCACGGGATATATCCTTGTGTTAAATTGATTGTTGTTCATCTTGATTTAGCTACTTGCTCGTATTTATTGTTAATTGCTTGATTAGTTGATAATTTGTCAAAATTGTCTATTCACCCCCCTCTAGCCGATATCCTAGATCCCTTTCAATTGGTATCAGAGCAAGGACTCCATATTTAGAGGATTTAACCATCCCGGAGTAGGATAACGATGGCTAGTGAGGGTCGGATTAATATTGGCAAACCACCACTCTTTGATGGATCAAACTATACCTATTGGAAAACTAGGATGATGGTCTATCTTAAAGCCTTGGGTGGAAAAATTTGGAAAGTGATGGATGAGGGCTTCACAATTCTAGATGATGATGACATGACTAACCCAGATAGAGAAAATGCCTTAGCTAATGCTCAAGCCATAAATGTTCTTTATAGTGCTCTAAATCTAGGTGAATTTAATAGAATTTGTAAACTTGAAACAGCTCATGACATTTGGAGAAATCTTATGGATAGTCATGAAGGAACCTCAATGGTCAAGGATGCTGAATTATTTATCCATAAGGGTCAATTTGAAAAGTTTGCTATGTTGCCCAATGAAGATGTCTCGGAAATGTTCAACCGATTAAATGACATAGTAAATGAGATAAAAGGGATTGGTATGGATGTCACAAATGTGTAATTTTGTCATAAATTTCTTAGAGCTTTACCTTCAAAATATGACACTATTGTAACCTTACTTGTGTGATCAAATTTGAAGAGTGTGACTCCTTTGGAGGTCTTGACTGAAATTCTCACTCATGACATATTTAAGAAATCCCAAGAAGAGGTGCAAGATGAGGCTTCCGACTCCAAGAAGAAGAACATAGCACTCAAAGTTCAAGCCTCCAAAAGGGAAGATAATGAAGAAGAAAGCGATGAGAGAGACACCGATGAGGAAATGGCTCTCTTTGTGAGAAGGTTCAAGCGGTTCATGAAAAAGAGATATCAAGGAAAGTCCTTCAAGAAAGGACAATCATCCAAAAGGAACCCATTTGAAGAAAGAAGATGTTTTGATTCCGGTGAAAAGGGCCATATCTCCGCACAATGCAAAAACAAGGAAGAAGAAAAATCGGTGAAAAAGAAGAAGTACGAAAAGGAAGGAGAACGAAAGAAGAAGGTTTTCAAGAAATATTACAAGAAAAAGAAGGACGGACAAGCTTGCTTCATTGAATGGGATTCGGATGCTTCAAGTTCCGATTCCGAAGATGAAGATAAAGCATCACCTAAAGGACTCACCGGAGTAGCTATCAAGGAAGCTCCATCTCTATTCTCCACTCCTCATTGCCTCATGGCTAAAGGAGAATCTAAGGTATCATGTGACGAAGATGAATATACTTATGATGACCTAGTTGAGATGGTCACCGGCTTTGATGACTATATGAGTAAAGAAAAAGAAAAATTCAAGGAATTGAAGAAGAGATACAAAACTCTTCAAAATTCCTATGAGGAGCTAAAAACATCTCATGAGAGTCTCAAAGAAACTCATGAGATACTTAAGGAAGCTCATGACTCATTAATTACTCATAAAGCCAATAAAATGGGTAATGACATAGGAATCATGTGCAATATTTTAAATGACTTGCCTATGATATCCACTTCTAGCATATCTACATCTTGTGAAGATTTAATTGAATAACCTTCTAGACCTAAAGTTGATGACCATGTGCTTAGTCTTGAAAACAATGAACTTAAGGACAAAATTGAAAAACTAACAAATGATCTAGCTAAATGCTATGTCGGAGAATCAAAATTAAGACATCTACTAGATAGCCAAAGGTTCTCCTTAAGAAAAAAAGGACTAGGTTACATTCCTAAAAAGGGGAAACATGCATTTCTTCCATCTAAAACCGTATTTGTAAAAGAAAAGAGATATTGCAACAAATGTAAAAGTTTAGGTCATATTGAGAAAAATTGCCATGCTAGCAAAAGTAACTCATCTCTTATATTCAACTCTTGCTATGTTTTAAAGAAAATGAACAATGGTGATGTTAAAGCCAAATTTGTTGGAACCCCTATAATTGGTGCCAAAAAGAAAGTCATTTGGGTCCCAAAATCCTTGCTAACTAACCTCCAAGGACCCAAAAAGATTTGGGTACCTAAAAGGACCTAACTTTGTTTTGTAGGTAAATTACAAGGCCGAAGGACAACATTGGGTGCTCAATAGTGGGTGCACTCAACATATGACCGGTAATCACAATATGTTCTCCTCTCTAAATAACGAAGGTGCGGAATATGACAAGATCACGTTTGGAGACAATAGCAAAGGAGAGGTAAAAGGTTTAGGTAAAATTGCCATCTCAAACGACCTCTCCATCTCTAATGTATTGCTTGTCGAATCTCTTAACTTCAATCTCTTATCCGTAGCTCAACTTTGTGATCTTGGATTTATATGTGCTTTTTATCCAAAAGAAGTGATTATCACTAGTATTGATGATAATAGGTTGATCTTCAAAGGTTTTACACATGGTAACCTCTATTTAGTTGATTTCAATTCAAATGATGCAAATCTCGGTACATGCTTGTTCACTAAATCATCTAAAGGTTGGCTATGGCATAGAAGGCTTGGACATGTTGGAATGAAACAACTAAATAGATTAGTTAAACATGATTTAGTTGTTGGATTAAAAGATGTAAAGTTTGAAAAAGATAATGTCGCGCCCCGAGACTGGGACAACGACTACTCCTGTAGAGACCTAGCTCGCTGCAGCTAGTCCCATTCTCACAAACCTTTGACTTCCTAGGATGAGTCAAACACAGGAGTATATTACATTGCAACAGAGTACTCACAAAATATTAAGCAGTGTGGCCTGCTGGCCTTAATATTACATAAAGAGGATTACAATGCCTACAAGGCATTCAGGGTTTAGCAAAATATTTAACTACGCAGTAGAAGATAGGTGACCCTCCCACAAAAGAAGTTGATGGCAGAACAACACACTTCAAGGTTCTGGCGGAACTGATTCTCCTCCTTCTGGATCCACGTAGTACTCCGTGCCATCATCTTGATCAAAGTAGGCTCCATCTATTGAGTTGAATGTTGCAAGGGTGAGCACTTACGTACTCAGCAAGTCATAGGTAAGAGTAGATACATATAGTAGTGATGATATGAACCTAGACTAGTCAAGAATTATGGATATTTGTAAAATAATCTTTTCCTTTCTCATCTCATCTTATGGCAGCACTTTTTATAATATAACATCATCAATCATGTTCACTAGATTATAGCACTACCGCGACACGTCGACACACGACAGCCCACAGCAGCACTCCTTATCATGACAACACATGTCATTTGGGTAATCTTGATTAAAACATATTTTATTTAGAAAATAGTACTTGTGTCACACCCCGTGGATTTAATCCACCGCAGCAGACTCCTATAAAACCCGGGAGCTCGGAGTATTCGAATACGTTTTTAACTCTGCAGAGAGGTACCAATTTACCCGCAAGATATTCCACTTTCAAGCCCATCCTATCAAAATGATTAGACCCCTCCTCACAACCATGTGTGAGTGGCAAGGTGGAGATAACAAGAACTTTTGTTATGCATCACTTACAATTCACCCCCGACCCTGTGGCTCTCAGCGAGGCACAGTTGTGGCAGGTTGTATCCAAACCTCCACCCCTTTGCTTATTCCCATTACTGGGTCAGCGTGCTTGATCACCTTCAGTGATATGTGTGGGAGCCGCGCTCCGTGTTTATCGTGCATCACTACACATCTCATGCAGGGGTTTCATGTGCGATCCACATAATTACTTGTTCAGGCCTGTCCCATACCAGGCTTGCGGTTAGCACGTTATTCATGCCACTAGACGCACAACACAAGGTTCTAGTCCTTATATGCCAATGACCAGACCATCCACAACCCTGCACCTTCAGTGCCTACATTCCTTTGCAGTCTAGCACCTCCAGTGCTACAGCCATCCATACCATTTTTTTGGTCACGGCTAGGGGTTTTATTTCATGAATATAAGTATATAAATATATATAATAGTTCATGGCTCAAAACTTGTTTATTTCACATTTCACAGATAACCAGTCTAGTACTGCCAATTCATAAATCAACCATTCTCAATCTTTCACATGCAATATTGCCTATATTCAAGGTTATGTTTTAGCAACATTTAAAATATAGGTTCAAGATGACCAAGGATATGACTTGCCTTCCGCGTCGTAAAATACAGCAGTCGATGACGGGTCAACAGCAAAATCTTCAAAGTCAGCTTCTGAATCTGCTCGACGACAAACAATCACACAATAATTACTTATAATATTTAAGATGTTTTATGACTTATATGCAGAAATGCACAACATGCATGATTGAACTAAACTGGAGATAAGTTGAACTGCAAACTGAACTGGGTCGAGATTCTAGGGTTTCAAGGAATTTGGGCTAAGGATGGTGATTAAATAATCTTAGGGTTTCAGGATTTCAATAGGGATAACAATTTTGTGGCTGGTTTAATCAAAACAGCGAATGTCAATAGATCGACATTCGGATCAAGGCTTGGACATAGCTTTAAGAAAAGCTAGGATGCTTATCTCAAGTTGTGGTAGTAGAAGAAAATGTAGATCAAAACTCTACAAATTCAGTGGACAAAGTGGTTTTCAAAATGCACAACCAGAAGTGGGTAAACAAGGTCAATGCCACTGGCTGGCAAGCTCTGGCATAGAGCTGACAATGCCAAAAACTAGGGCTTAGCATAACTTTTGATCTGGAGCTCCAAATGATGCACCACTTTGTCTGGGAGGTAGGCATTGCTAACAGGAACAATTAAGTCAACAGGATCTAGGGCAAGAAATGGCTG
The DNA here is from genome assembly GCA_019359835.1 of Pharus latifolius. NCBI lineage: Eukaryota > Viridiplantae > Streptophyta > Magnoliopsida > Poales > Poaceae > Pharus > Pharus latifolius. Next base: position 12,876,574 of record CM033330.1, read on the forward strand.
GAAAGCATGAAATTCGATGATGAACAGAGATGAACTGGCTGTACTGGAGCAGTTCTGGACACAAACTTGGCAAGGCTATATCTTCCAATCTAGGCCGATCTAGGTGTCGGGCTAGAAGACAAAAGTTCTCAGGAGGCTAAGGCACATCTAAAAGACAAAGTGATTTGGGCTGAATCGGCTGGAACAAGCTTTCCGGTGATCGGCGCCGGAGAAGAAGCACTGCCAATTGGGGGTTTCAGCTACAGGTCAAAAGAACTTAATTCCTTGCTTGGAGAGTATCTAGGAGGTAAAAGAAAGCTTCTGATAACATCAAATTGACCGGAGGATCACCGGAGAAGCCTGGCGACGACAACTGGCGCGGCAAGGCAACATGGCGATGGATTGCTGCCAAAAGCCATTGATCGCGCGCGGGAGCAGGCGCTGGTCGTCGACGTCGCCACGGTGTTGCCACGGCGATGGCTGAGACACTGACGCGTGCGCAACAGGAAGAGCAAGTATGCACGAGCACAAATGCAAGCGGAATTTGGCCGGCGGCGAGCGTGCACGGCGCAAGGAAACCACGGCGAGCCCTGGTCGTGCGCACAGTAAACGGCCTGGTCGAATTTGGACTGAACTGCAGTTTCAAATCTTGAATTTTGGACTGATCTGTAAATCTGGAATTCTGGAAGGTTTAAACTGAATTTGTTTTCACTAATCTGGTAGATATATTCAACAAAACATTTGGCAAAGATAGTTGATAAGATTTGACACATTTGAATAGTTTTTGATACAAACTGAAAATAGGGTAAATTAGGGTAAAATAGAATTTGAGTTTTCTCGATTTCGAATTCTGGCATTTAGGGTTTGATTTTGATATCTGCACAGAAGAGAAACTTGTGGCAAATAGCATTTTGAGAAGATTTGCCGAAGAAATTCTGAATTTGGAGTTAATCTGGAGATTTTAGCCTTTTTGGATTTTCAGATATCAGATAAGGACTATTTTGCGATAATTCTTGGACTGATTTGTGAAAAGAGTCTAGATGATGAAATCTGGCTGTCAACTTTTTAGATTAAGGTATTGACATACCCATGAGTATATTCCAGGAATAATCTGGTCTGAACTTGGTCAAGATTTTGATTAAATCTGTATTTCTGAAACTTAGGGTATTATAAGGTATTTCTGTTTTCGAAAATAGAAGGAGTTGATAAATCTGGGATTTAGAGATAGAATTGGATCTAGGTTCTGAAGACTTTTAAGTTTAAAGTAACTGATAGATCACATCTGAACAATCTGATCTTCATTTGAGGTCACAGGATAGATTTTGGAGATTTTAGGGCTTGAGAAAGATACTGATCTGGCTATTACTACAGATACATGCATGCATGCTATTTATGAAAAAGGAAATTTTCACCCCTAACTCAGGGTGTTACAGATCTACCCTCCTTAAAGAAATCTCGCCCCGAGATTTACCTAAGACAGGAAAAGATAAGGATAGGTTTGCTTAAGATCTTCTTCCTTCTCCCAAGTAGCCTCTTGCTCTGAATGATTCTTCCATTGAACTTTACACAATTTGATTTTCTTCCTTCTGAGCTGACGTTCATCAGTGGCTAGGATTCTGATTGGGTGCTCAAGATAAGTGAGATTCTTCTGTAAAGGCACATCTTGTACATCTACCTGGTCACTAGGTTCCTTCAAACATTTCCAGAGCTGAGAGACATGAAACACATCATGCACTCCTGCTAATCCCTCAGGTAATTCCAATTTATATGATACTTCTCCCTTCCTCTTGATTATCTTAAATGGTCCAATGTATCTTGGGGATAACTTTCCTTTCACTTGGAATCTTTGTAATCCCTTGAATGGTGTGACCTTGAGATACACAAAATCTCCTGGTTCAAATGATAATTCTCTCCGTCGTTTATCTGCATAACTCTTTTGTCGTGATTGTGCTGTTTTCAACCTTTCTCTGATGAGTCTGACATGAGCTTCTGCTTCTTCTACTATCTCTGGTCCTATGACCTTTCGTTCTCCTGGTTCATTCCAATGCAATGGAGTTCTGCACTTACGTCCATATAAAGCTTCGAATGGTGCCATTTGTATACTAGCTTGATAACTGTTATTATATGTAAATTCTGCAAATGGTAAACATTTGTCCCATGATGTTCCATAATCTAGTATACAAGCTCTTAGATGATCTTCTAGGATTTGGTTGACTCTTTCTGTCTGTCCTCCCGTCTGTGGATGATATGCAGTACTGAAGTCCAACTGGGTTCCTAGGGTTTCATGCAGTCTATTCCAAAATTTGGAGGTAAACTGTGTTCCACGATCTGAGACTATCTTCTTAGGAATACCATGCAATGCCACTATTCTTTGCATGTATAACTCTGCTAATTTACTGCCATCATAAATCTTTTTGACTGGTATGAAATGAGCTACTTTAGTAAGTCTGTCCACAATAACCCATATGGAATCATATCCTCCGTGAGTATTAGGTAATCCTGTAATGAAATCCATACCAATTTCTTCCCATTTCCATAATGGTATTGGTAGAGGTTGTAGCTTTCCTGCTATTTTCTGGTGTTCTGCTTTAACTCGTCGACACGTATCACAGTTTGCAATATACTCTGCAATATCTCTCTTCATATTATCCCACCAGAATCTGGTTTTCAAATCTTGATACATCTTTGTGTTACCAGGGTGTATTGAGTATGGAGTTTTATGTGCTTCATGAAGAATTATTTCCTTAAGATCTGCGTTTTGAGGTACACAGATTCTTCCTTGATACCATACAATCCCTTGGTTATCTTCAATAAAGCCTTGAGCTTTTCCTAACTTGATTCGACTCTTGATCTTACAAATTTCTTCATCTTTCTTCTGGGCATTTCCTATCTATTCTTCAAGTTGAGATTTTATTGTTAAAGTAGCTACCATTCCCTGCGGTACTATTTCCACTTGATGATTCTGTAACTCTTGTTGTAGGTAAGGGTTCTTCAACATAACCATTCCTTGTAGGTTGTAAACCTTTCTGCTTAGGGCATCAGCCACTACATTAGCTTTCCCTGGATGGTACTGAATACTAAGATCATAATCTTTGATCAATTCGAGCCATCGTCGTTGACGCATGTTGAGCTCTGTCTGTGTGAAAATATACTTGAGGCTTTTATGATCTGTAAAGATCTCACACTTACGCCCAATGAGATAATGCCGCCATATTTTTAAAGCATGTACTACTGCTGCTAACTCCAAATCATGAGTCGGATAATTTTCCTCATGTGGTCTCCATTGACGTGAAGCATAAGCCACTACTCGACCTTGCTGCATTAACACACAGCCTATTCCTTGCCTTGAAGCATCACAGTAAACTACAAAATTTTCTTTGCTGTCTGGTAAGGTGAGGACTGGTGTTGTTGTCAATTTCTGCTTTAACTTCTGAAAACTCTCCTCGCACTTGGTGGTCGATTCAAATGCAACATCCTTCTTTAGCAGATTTGTAAGTGGTTTGGCAATCTGGGAAAATCCTTCGATGAATCTCCTATAATAACCTGCTAATCCCAAGAAACTTCTAATCTCTGAAACTGAGGTAGGTTGCTTCCACTCCTTGATTGCAGAGATTTTAGCTGAATCCACTGAAATTCCTTCTGCTGTCAACACATGTCCAAGAAATGAAATTCTTGACATCCAAAATTCACATTTGTCAAACTTGGCATAAAATTGCCTCTCTCGTAGCCTTTCCAAGACTAGGTGTAAATGTTGCTCATGTTCTTCCGTACTCTTGGAATATATCAGAATGTCATCTATGAATACTATGACAAACTTGTCAAGAAAATCCATAAATGTGCTGTTCATGACATTCATGAAAGCTGCCGGAGCATTGGTCAAGCCAAAAGGTACTACTGTAAACTCATATAAACCATATCTGGTAGTGAAAGCAGTCTTTGGTATATCTTCCTTCTTGATCTTCAGCTGATGATATCCAGATTTCAAATCTATCTTGGAAAATACTTTGGCTCCTCGAAGTTGATCGAACAAGTCATCAATTCTTGGTAATGGATACTTGTTCTTAATAGTGACTTCATTCAAAGCTCGGTAGTCTACACACATTCGTAGAGTTCTGTCTTTCTTCCTCACAAACAAAACTGGGGCTCCCCATGGCGAAGCACTGGGTTTGATAAATCCTTTGTTTTCCAGGTCTTCGAGTTGATTCTTAAGCTCCTCCAAATCTGTAACTGGCATCCTATAGGGACGTTTTGCTATAGGTGCTGCTCCTGGTTTAAGTTCAATACTGAATTCTATTTCTCTGTCAGGTGGCATTCCCGGAAGTTCTTCTGGAAACACATCAGAATATTGTTGCACTACAGGCACTTGTTCCAGGCATAACTTTTGTAATGCTTGAACAGATCTTAGCGGTCTCTTGACTGCTGATCTTTCTGCATGGAATAGAACTCTCTCCCCTTGGCTACTGACAAGACTAAGGGTTTTCTCTTCACAGTCTACTAGACCTTTATGTTGGGACAACCAATCCATTCCCAAAATAATGTCTAGTCCTTGCAGTTCTAGAACTAGTAGATTTGCCTCAAATTCTACCCCTTCTATATTGAAAGTTACATTTGGGCAGATCGAGTAGACAGATAATCTAGCCCCTGGAGTTTGTATAACCATAGAGTACTCTAGTGGTACTTGGTCTATATGCATTTCAACTTCAGATGCAAATGCTTTTGACATGAATGAATTTGTAGCACCAGGATCAAACAATATTAAGGCAGATGCAGATTGAATCAGAAATCTACCTAGAAGAATGTCGGTGGCGTTGCCCGCTTCTTGAATTGAAGTATAGTTTAACCTTCCTCCTTGGGCTGTAGCTGGTGCTCTGCCTCTTCCTCTTCCTCGATTAGCCATGTTTCCTCCTCTTCCTGCTGAATTTCCTCTAAAATTCTGCGATGGTGATGCCCTGGTTATTACTGGCTGTGTTCCTGCTTGAGATCTGGCAATGGACATCGGAAGTTGTATCCAAGGACAGAATTCTTTACGGTGCCCACGCTGTCCACACTGATAACACTCAACACGAGGATGAGGGCAATCCTTTTGAGAATGATTTCCTCGGCAGTTGGGGCACAATGTCATTGCTGGTCTGGGATTCTGATAAGATGGTCGAAAATTGGGAGTGATAGGAACTCTTCCTCTGATTGGATTTGACTGTGGTCGTGTTTGCTGGAACATCCTCCTCTTTCGGCTTTCTTCTCCCATATTCTTCTTTTCTTCTACCTTTAAAGCTCTGTTTACTAGGGTTTGAAATTCCGTAAGTTCATGAGAAGCAATTTGATACTGTAAATAGTGTTGAAGTCCTTCTGTAAAGCGCTCTATCTTCTTCTCTTCAGTATCCACATCTCCAGGTGCGTATCGAGCCAAATGAGTAAATTGGTGTAGATACTCAGTAACTGACTTACTTCCTTGAGTTAAATTCCGAAATTCCCGACGCTTAGTTGCCATAACACCAGTAGGTATATGAAATTTCCGAAATTGATCCTTAAATTCCCTCCAAGAAATATTATCTTTATCATGGTGAGCTTCCTGGTAGTTCATCCACCATGCAGCTGCAGCTCCTGATAACTGATGAGATCCAAACAAAACTTTCTCTCGTTCGCTGCATCAGACCGTGTCTAGTTTCCTCTCGATATCCCGTAACCAATCATCGGAAACCATGGGATCGGTCGCACTAGAGAATGTTGGTGGACGGGTCTTTTGGAAATCTGTTAATCTTGCTCCTACAGCAGAAGTAGTTCCTTCTGTTGTTCCAGTAGGCAGTTTCTGAACTATCTGAGCTAACAACTGGGTATGAGCTATCTGAGCTTCCTGTCGACTTTTCTCCATTGACAACAAAATTTCCTGAAGACTGGGTTGTTCATTCTGAGGTGGATTGGAACTCTGAGATCCTTGCTGAAACAAAGGGTCTCTTGTCATAGTTTCTTCTTCCTGCGGAGTCTGACCTATATCTTCTCTTCCACTTCGAGATCTCCTTCTGGTGTCAACCATGGTGGCTCTGAAAAAGTTTAGACGGATCTAACTAACTAAGGCCAACTAAGACAGCAATGCAGAAATTAATGCAACTACTTTAATGCATAAAATTACTTAGGCTATTAGCCATAATACACAAATTAACCATTGCAAAGCAACAGCGATTCACAAAGCTATTAAGAGCATCCACTAGCTCTGTCTACACCAACCTCTAAGACACTTTGAAACAACAGAACGCACTCTCACAATCTTACCGAATCTTAGAAAATCCAAATAAAATTTTGAAATGAAGGTTTTCAAGAGCTACAAAGCTCATTATTTTTACCAAAATAAAGTTTTCAATAAATAGTTTCTAACTAAATTACGTCTTCCTGGCACGGCCAATTTTCCTAAAGGTGTCGTCCTACCGTCAAGTTCTCATGTTGCTCTGATACCAACTTTTCTTGTCGCGCCCCGAGACTGGGACAACGACTACTCCTGTAGAGACCTAGCTCGCTGCAGCTAGTCCAATTCTCACAAACCTTTGACTTCCCAGGATGAGTCAAACACAGGAGTATATTACATTGCAACAGAGTACTCACAAAATATTAAGCAGTGTGGCCTGCTGGCCTTAATATTACATAAAGAGGATTACAATGCCTACAAGGCATTCAGGGTTTAGCAAAATATTTAACTATGCAGTAGAAGATAGGTGACCCTCCCACAAAAGAAGTTGATGGCAGAACAACACACTTCAAGGTTCTGGCGGAACTGATTCTCCTCCTTCTGGATCCACGTAGTACTCCGTGCCATCATCTTGATCAAAGTAGGCTCCATCTATTGAGTTGAATGTTGCAAGGGTGAGCACTTACGTACTCAGCAAGTCATAGGTAAGAGTAGATACATATAGTAGTGATGATATGAACCTAGACTAGTCAAGAATTATGGATATTTGTAAAATAATCTTTTCCTTTCTCATCTCATCTTATGGCAGCACTTTTTATAATATAACATCATCAATCATGTTCACTAGATTATAGCACTACCGCGACACGTCGACACACGACAGCCCACAGCAGCACTCCTTATCATGACAACACATGTCATTTGGGTAATCTTGATTAAAACATATTTTATTTAGAAAATAGTACTTGCGTCACACCCCGTGGATTTAATCCACCGCAGCAGACTCCTATAAAACCCGGGAGCTCGGAGTATTCGAATACGTTTTTAACTCTGCAGAGAGGTACCAATTTACCCGCAAGATATTCCACTTTCAAGCCCATCCTATCAAAATGATTAGACCCCTCCTCACAACCATGTGTGAGTGGCAAGGTGGAGATAACAAGAACTTTTGTTATGCATCACTTACAATTCACCCCCGACCCTGTGGCTCTCAGCGAGGCACAGTTGTGGCAGGTTGTATCCAAACCTCCACCCCTTTGCTTATTCCCATTACTGGGTCAGCGTGCTTGATCACCTTCAGTGATATGTGTGGGAGCCGCGCTCCGTGTTTATCGTGCATCACTACACATCTCATGCAGGGGTTTCATGTGCGATCCACATAATTACTTGTTCAGGCCTGTCCCATACCAGGCTTGCGGTTAGCACGTTATTCATGCCACTAGACGCACAACACAAGGTTCTAGTCCTTATATGCCAATGACCAGACCATCCACAACCCTGCACCTTCAGTGCCTGCATTCCTTTGCAGTCTAGCACCTCCAGTGCTACAGCCATCCATACCATTTTTCTGGTCACGGCTAGGGGTTTTATTTCATGAATATAAGTATATAAATATATATAATAGTTCATGGCTCAAAACTTGTTTATTTCACATTTCACAGATAACCAGTCTAGTACTGCCAATTCATAAATCAACCATTCTCAATCTTTCACATGCAATATTGCCTATATTCAAGGTTATGTTTTAGAAACATTTAAAATATAGGTTCAAGATGACCAAGGATATGACTTGCCTTCCGCGTCGTAAAATACAGCAGTCGATGACGGGTCAACAGCAAAATCTTCAAAGTCAGCTTCTGAATCTGCTCGACGACAAACAATCACACAATAATTACTTATAATATTTAAGATGTTTTATGACTTATATGCAGAAATGCACAACATGCATGATTGAACTAAACTGGAGATAAGTTGAACTGCAAACTGAACTGGGTCGAGATTCTAGGGTTTCAAGGAATTTGGGCTAAGGATGGTGATTAAATAATCTTAGGGTTTCAGGATTTCAATAGGGATAACAATTTTGTGGCTGGTTTAATCAAAACAGCGAATGTCAATAGATCGACATTCGGATCAAGGCTTGGACATAGCTTTAAGAAAAGCTAGGATGCTTATCTCAAGTTGTGGTAGTAGAAGAAAATGTAGATCAAAACTCTACAAATTCAGTGGACAAAGTGGTTTTCAAAATGCACAACCAGAAGTGGGTAAACAAGGTCAATGCCACTGGCTGGCAAGCTCTGGCATAGAGCTGACAATGCCAAAAACTAGGGCTTAGCATAACTTTTGATCTGGAGCTCCAAATGATGCACCACTTTGTCTGGGAGGTAGGCATTGCTAACAGGAACAATTAAGTCAACAGGATCTAGGGCAAGAAATGGCTGGAAAGCAAGAAATTCGATGATGAACAGAGATGAACTGGCTGTACTGGAGCAGTTCTGGACACAAACTTGGCAAGGCTATATCTTCCAATCTAGGCCGATCTAGGTGTCGGGCTAGAAGACGAAAGTTCTCAGGAGGCTAAGGCACATCTAAAAGACAAAGTGATTTGGGCTGAATCGGCTGGAACAAGCTTTCCGGTGATCGGCGCCGGAGAAGAAGCACTGCCAATTGGGGGTTTCAGCTACAGGTCAAAAGAACTTAATTCCTTGCTTGGAGAGTATCTAGGAGGTAAAAGAAAGCTTCTGATAACATCAAATTGACCGGAGGATCACCGGAGAAGCCTGGCGACGATCGCCGGTTTCTGGTGAAGCTCAGGTTAGGGAAAAGCTTCGAATGGTGTTTAATTGGAGATTCTAAGCTTACAGGCTTGCTTGATTTGGCTTACTGATCAATTTTGTTTACAAAATCGAAAGCTAATTTGTACTGGATTGAGCCACATTACAGAAACAGGGCAATCGACAATTCCGGTGATCGCCGGCGTTAGGGGTCACCGGTGAGCAATTAAATAGTACTACACAGAGAGAATGAGTAGGGGAACTCACTGATGGATTTAATTTGGCAGGGGATGATCTGTAGAGTGCTGGCACCGTGAGCTTCCTCGACGGCTCGCCGGAGAAGAAAACGAAAAGAGCAAATTCTGGAACTTGGCTGGTTTCTGGTGAAGTATGGAGGGAGCTACTGAGCACAGGAGTGCTTAAATAGGCCAGGCGAAGCTTGCAAGGAGGAGACAACGAAGTAATTGGCAGCTGAGATGAGATGGATTGCGTTCTGAGCATCAGCGGCGAAGACACAGCGAAGAACGGTGATTGCGACGGCGACAGGACTGCAACTGTCCACATTGTCGTTCATCGGGACTTTGCAAAGATGGAGCAAGCGGTGGCGACAACAACTGGCGCGGCATGGCAACGTGGCGATGGATTGCTGCCAAAAGCCATTGATCGCGCGCGGGAGCAGGCGCTGGTCGTCGACATCGCCACGGTGTTGCCACGGCGATGGCTGAGACACTGACGCGTGCGCAACAGGAAGAGCAAGTATGCACGAGCACAAATGCAAGCGGAATTTGGCCGGCGGCGAGCGTGCACGGCGCAAGGAAACCACGGCGAGCCCTGGTCGTGCGCACAGTAAACGGCCTGGTCGAATTTGGACTGAACTGCAGTTTCAAATCTTGAATTTTGGACTGATCTGTAAATCTGGAATTCTGGAAGGTTTAAACTGAATTTGCTTTCACTAATCTGGCAGATATATTCAACAAAACATTTGGCAAAGATAGTTGATAAGATTTGACACATTTGAATAGTTTTTGATACAAACTGAAAATAGGGTAAATTAGGGTAAAATAGAATTTGAGTTTTCTTGATTTCGAATTCTGGCATTTAGGGTTTGATTTTGATATCTGCACAGAAGAGAAACTTGTGGCAAATAGCATTTTGAGAAGATTTGCCGAAGAAATTCTGAATTTGGAGTTAATCTGGAGATTTTAGCCTTTTTGGATTTTCAGATATCAGATAAGGACTATTTTGCGATAATTCTTGGACTGATTTGTGAAAAGAGTCTAGATGATGAAATCTGGCTGTCAACTTTTTAGATTAAGGTATTGACATACCCAAGATTATATTCCAGGAATAATCTGGTCTGAACTTGGTCAAGATTTTGATTAAATCTGTATTTCTGAAACTTAGGGTATTCTAAGGTATTTCTGTTTTCGAAAATAGAAGGAGTTGATAAATCTGGGATTTAGAGATAGAATTGGATCTAGGTTCTGAAGACTTTTAAGTTTAAAGTAACTGATAGATCACATCTGAACAATCTGATCTTCATTTGAGGTCATAGGATAGATTTTGGAGATTTTAGGGCTTGAGAAAGATACTGATCTGGCTATTACTACAGATACATGCATGCATGCTATTTATGAAAATGGAAATTTTCACCCCTAACTCAGGGTGTTACAGATAAATTATGTAGTGCTTGCCAAGCCGGAAAACAAGTTGCAAATTCACATCCAACCAAAAGCACAATGTCAACTTCTAGTCCACTTGAGTTATTGCATATGGATTTATTTGGTCCAACTACTTTTGTTAGCATTGGTGGCAATAGTTATTGTCTTGTCATTGTAGATGATTTTTCGAGATATACATGGATATTCTTTTTACATGACAAGTCAATTGTATTTAACACTTTCAAAAGTTTTGCTCAAAGGGCCGAAAATGAATTTAGTTTCAAGATCAAGAAAGTGAGAAGTGACAATGGCTCCGAATTCAAGAATACCAAGGTTGAAAACTGGTGTGATGATGAGGGCATCAAACATGAGTTTTTGGCCAAGTTTACACCGGAGCAAAATGGAGTAGTCGAACAAAAGAACCGGACATTGATAGATATGGCAAGATCCATGCTTTCGGAGTAGAATGTTTCGGACACCTTTTGGGCCGAAGCAATCAACACCGCATGCCATGCATCAAATCGACTGTATTGTCATCGGCTACTAAAGAAAACTCCTTACGAGCTTCTCATCGGAAGGAAACCAAACATTTCCTACTTCCGAGTGTTTGGATGTAAGTGCTATATCTTGCGAAAAGGTACACGCTTATCTAAATTTCAAAGTAAATGTGATGTAGGATTTTTATTAGGGTACTCATCAAATAGCAAAGCATATCGTGTCTACAACCAAAACTCCGGTTTGGTTGAAGAGATGCATGACGTAGAATTTGATGAGACTAACGGCTCTCAAGAGGAGCAAGAAAACTTGGATGATGTAGGTAATGAAGGGTTCAGGGTGGCGATGAAGAACATGACCATTGGGGATATCAAGCCAAAAGAAGATAGTGATCAAGATGAAGATCCATCCACTCAAGCTATCCCCTATTCGTCAACACCTCAACATGAAGATCAAATAGTTGAAGTAACGTCTACCTCTACTTCACAAAACCCAGTTGATCATCCAAGAATTCATCACTCAATTTCTAAGGATCACCCCGTCAATCAAATTGTTGGTGATTTGCGTAAGGGTGTTCAAACTCGTTCTCGTCTTGCTTCATTTTGTGAAAATTACTCTTTTGTTTCCTCTTTTGAGCCCACACATGTAGATGAAGCTTTAAAAGATCCGGATTGGGTGAATGCTATGCATGAAGAATTAAACAACTTCACCCGCAACAATGTTTGGGAATTGGTCGAAGAACCAAATCCAGATGAACACAATGTCATCGGAACCAAATGGATTTTTAAGAACAAACAAGATGCAAACCGAGTGGTAGTAAGGAACAAAGCAAGATTGCTGGCCGAAGGATATACTCAAGTTGAAGGTTTGGACTTCGGTGAAACCTTTGCTCTCGTAGCTAGACTTGAAGCTATTAGAATCTTGCTTGCTTTTGCTTCGTCTCATAATATTAGACTTTATCAAAAGGATGTCAAAAGTGCATTTTTAAATGAAAAAATTAATGAATTAGTGTTTGTTAAACAACCTCCAGGGTTTGAAGATCCTACAAAACCAAATCAGGTGTATAAACTCTCCAAGGCTCTTTATGGTCTTAAACAAGCACCTCGTGCTTGGTATGAAAGACTTAGAGACTTCTTAATTTCAAAAGGCTTTAAAATTGGGAAAGTTGATACTATCTTATTTATTAAGAAAATTGGAAATGATTTCTTTGTCTGTCAAATTTATGTTGATGACATCACATTTGGATCTACTAACCAAGACTTTTGCGAGGAATTTGGTAACATGATGTCGAGGGAATTTGAAATGTCCTTGATAGGTGAACTAAGTTTGTTCCTCGGACTACAAGTTAAACAACTCAAGGAAGGAACTTTTGTCAGTCAAAGCAAATATGTGAAGGACCTGCTCAAGAAGTTCGGACTTGAAAAAGCAAAACCAATCAAGACACCAATGGCCACAAACGGTCACCTTGTCTTTGACGAAGGAGGTAAACCGGTAGACTCAAAGCTTTATAGATCTATGATTGGTAGTTTACTGTATCTTACTGCTTCTAGGCCCATCATGTTTAGTGTTTGTATATGTGCAAGATTTCAAGCCTCTCCTAAAGAAAGTCATTTAATGGCCATTAAGCGCATTTTGAGGTATCTAAGATATTCATCTAGTATAGTGTTGTGGTATCCAAAAGGTGCTAAATTTGAATTAATTGGATATTCTGATTCCGACTATGCGGGATGTAAAGTGGATAGAAAAAGCACCTCTGGCAGTTGTCAACTATTAGGAAGATCTTTAGTCTCTTGGTCCTCCAAGAAACAAAACTCGGTAGCTCTATCAACCGCCGAAGTGGAATATGTTTCTGCGGGTAGTTGTTGTGCACAATTGCTTTGGATGAGGCAAACTTTGTTGGACTATGGGATAAAATTTGGAAAAGTGCCTCTGTTGTGTGATAATGAGAGTGCAGTGAAGATAGCCACAAATCCAGTTCAACACTCTCGGACCAAGCATATAGATATCCAACACCACTTCCTTAGAGATCATGTTAGTAAAGGTGATGTGTTGGTGGATAATGTAAGGACCGAAGATCAATTAGTGGATATATTCACTAAGCCCTTAGATGAAAACCGCTTTTGTAAACTTCGAAATAAGCTTAACATCATTGATATATCAAATGTGGCTTGAAAGGTTGAACTCATATAGTTTGTGCTTAAAGTGTTACTTAATTTCATGAACTTCTCTTTTCAAGAGCATTCTAGGCTCTTTATCGGCAATTGGGTAAAATTCACCAAAATATGTTGATTTGTAATTTAATTACTTCCCCTTTGGCGATATTGTCTATATATTACTTATAGTTATCCTATATATATTTCTTACCTTATAACTGATTCTCTCATGAGCATCAACCAATCAAATTCCCCAAGTTTTTCACTTCTTCCAGCGGTCTGACCGAAAACCTACTGCGGTCTGACCGAATGCATCTCCATAGAGCATTTCAACATCTCCTCTTCCAGCGGTCTGACCGGTCTATTGCCTACGGTCTGACCGAACTTACTCGACCAAAGACCTTTTATCCCGAATCTCTGTCCTTTTCACTCTCTCCCACACTTTTGTCTCTTTCACGTGCGCCCCAAATCCTATGGAGTTTTCTTCTCCGGTCGAACCCAAGCGAAGCTCAGACAAACTATTGGTCAAGATCTCCTCCAAACCATGTCTTCTAGGTATATTTCTCGGATTCATTGTTTTTATCAAATAGTTTCCTCTTTATGTTGGGATTTAGGGCAAATTTGATGAATCAAGTTTAAATCTGTTCAAAACCTCAAATTGATACTTCCTCTTGGTGCACTGATTGTCTACACTCATTTATCTATCCTCATTGTGCCCTAAAAGCACCTAAATCCCAGGAATCTTTTCAAACCCTAACTCTACGGTTGTGCCGGTCTGACCGCCGTAGTTCCGGTCTGACCGACAGCAACAGCAGAGCAAGAGTTTGCTGATTTGTTGTCGTCTCAATTCACTTCATATGTTCTTACCTCTTAGTATCTTATCTGCTTTATATCTTGCAAATCTTCTAGTGGTCGAGGTCCTCAAGGAAATGTCTCCGTCTGGACAAATAAGAAGAAATTGGCGAAGCGGCCAAAAAGAGCTCAACCTTCGAGCAGTAGCGACACTCAGGATGATGATTGGGTGCCCTCACCCGGAGACTCGGAAACAGAACAATCCTCTCACCGTGGCGGCTCCGAGCACATGGCTATGGATGTCGAGAGTGAGGACGATGAAATAAACGTCCATGCATATCAAGGACCTAAGAAGAATTGGACGCCAAACGACTATACGAAGGCTAGGACCACTTACGCCTGCAAGCATGAGAATGACGCCACTACTCCTCACTTCCACACGATGACACAGCAGGATGCATTCTTTGGACATTTGATCCATAAGAATATCTTCGAACACAAATGGATCGAATGGGCTTATGTGGTGAATCAGCCCATCAGAGCTCCTCTGGTTCAAATTTTCAAGGAGATTGGGCTGTATGACTTTGTGGAACACAAGTGCCCATGGAACGCCACTGCCATTCGTCAGTTCTATGCTTCCATCGAGATCATATGGGTAGAACAAAAGATCATGTGGATGACCGGGTCTAGGAGATATGAAGCTTCTTTTGAGGAGTTTGCTGCCGCAAACAAAATAAACTGATGAAATGAAGGAAGGTACAAATATGGAGGATGAGGATTCCTTCATGAGGATGACTGGCTCCAGTTTTATGAGCAGCCGGGAGGTGCACAGAGGATCATACCTGGCATAGTTACAAGTCTTAAAGTCCTCCCAGCTGTACTCAACAAAATCATCCGAGCCACGATCCACCAAAGAGTGGAAATCGAGAAGCTATCCGCGACTCCTACTGGAACTTCATCGACCACATCCTCAAACATCATCGGATCAACATTGTTACCTTCATCTTGAAGACAATTGAGGATGTCTCGGTAACCACTCTTCCGAATCTATACTTTGCTCCTTACATCATGACTTTGCTGCTCCAGAAGACGAAGTTTCCTCACGGATCGTTCGATATCAGGCACCTCGGCTATAAGTCGTTTAGTGTCAATCCGCGCATCTTGGCTCGAGGCCATGGAGCACAGCCCCATCAGTAGAAGCAGCAGCAACACACTCAGGATATTCCTCCTCCACCTCAGCCGCAGGCTCAGCAGCCAGCACAGCCGAGCCAAGCCCCCGCCTGGTTTTCTCAGTTCCAGCAACAGTTCCATCAGCCGATGATGGATCAGTTTGCTACACTTCTCCAGGGGCTTGAGCTCGCATGCTCGGACTTGGCGGCTCTAAATGATCAATTCCAGACCTTTTCGTCGCGCCAAGATCAGTTCGAGCAGCGCTTCGACGCCTTCTCAGCTCACTTCTACACGAGATTCCCTCAGACTCCTCCTTTCAACCCTCCAGATGATGATTCTCCCGCCGATTCGTAGCTTTTCTGGCAATTGATGCCAAAGGGGGAGAAGATCTTTTGATGTAAAACTCTAGATAAATGACTTTTGATAACTTTCTGTGATAACTATGTCTGTGATGCTTTGTGATGCTTTGAATGAATGATGTTGTTTTGAATTGAATGTCTTACTTGTGACCTATGTGGTGTGATGTTTTGAATGCCCTAATGTGGATGTTGCTTGGATAACACTCTTGTGATACTTCAAGTTATATTGAGAATGAATTGTGATATCCTCTTATATACATGCTTGAACTCCACCAAAAAAGGCCAAAATTTTCATAATCATCTATTTAGGGGGAGTATGTCTTTTAATGCTCAAAATTCAATCATTTACATCTAATGTTGTCATCAATTACCAAAAAGAGGGAGATTGTAGCTTCTAGGCCCCTAAAGAGTGTTTTGGTAATTAAAGACAATTACAAAATGTTGAACTAACATTATCTGTTAAGTTGTGTCAAGAACAAACTAAAAAGACAGGATAATGAAAGGCAAAGAAAGAGCTACATGATGAAGAAAGGACATTGAGCAAAGAGCCAAAGGTACAAAATAGGGTTCTTTTTTCCTTTTACCGGTCTAAGGTGATTAGAGAAGAATTTTGACCGGATTATAGGATAGTCGCCGTACTATTAAGAGGAGCATGTGGTGCATCACTAAATAGTTCATCTATGTGCCACAAGTCATAAAAACAACTTGCATTGCATACTAGAAGGTCATATCCGTTGAAAATGCAGTTTTCCATTCAATTCAGCCAAACTCAGTCTCAGTCGATCTGACCGATTGTTGGTCGGTCTGGCCGAATGTTGTTTCGGACTGACCGATGGTTATGTTAAAGTGTGTTTTCTTTCTTAAAGAGGTCGGTCTGTCCGTAGTTAAACCCTAAGTCAGACTCCTGGAACTTCATGATCTCATTTCTGGAACTTGATGTGTTAAGACGGTCTGACTGATTGTTGGTCTGGTCTGACCGCTACAATGGTCTGACTGAGTTTTTGTACTACGGTCTGACCATGTGGCCGGTCTGTCCGAAGATCTCGGCCTGACCATATATGATGTCCAGAAACCATGTCGTCTCTGGAAGGTTTCACGATCTGTCCACCATTGGCTCCGGTCTGACCGTGAGAGTGCCCGACAAGGGCAGGTGAGCATTTATTGCGCTTGTTTAATGGCATTGCAATTGCGGCGGTCTGACCGAGCTTATACCTGCGGTCTGACCGCCAAGTGATCTTTTTCTCCCAACGGCTTGTAACGGCTATATTTATTATGGGGGTTATATATACTCCCATGTATTGTCCTGTTCATAACTTTTGGCTTATTTGTGAACATTGCCATCATCCTTGAGAGCTAAAACAAGTTTCATACACTCTAGGGTTCAATTTCTTGAATTTGAGAGAGTGTGCATCTGAGATCCTCTAGTGCATTACATTTAGATCACTAAATCAACCTTGTGGCACTAGAAGTGCGTTAAGTGATCATCACCGGCATGTGACTCTTAGAGTTTGCTGGCTCCTAGACGGCTAGGAGGAAGGTTTTGGAGAGCTCTTCAAGGAAGATTGTGAAGAAGCCTCAAAACATCTTGTGAAAGGGTCGAGCATGCCTTGCCGGAGTGGTAAAGTGCATCAATAGTGGAATCGAGGTTTGGATAACTCATCACACTAATCCGGCTCGAGATCTAGGTCACTTCTTGAGAGGAAGTCGACTAGATAGAGGAGCGGTTAGAAATTTGAGTTTGCCTCAACGTGGATTAGGGGTGCTCGGCAAATCACCGAGACCATAGGATATATGCTTGTGTTAAATTGATTGTTGTTCATCTTGATTTAGCGACTTGCTCTCATTTATTGTTAATTGCTTGATTAGTTGATAATTTGTCAAAATCACCTATTCACCCCCCAGCCGATATCCTAGATCCCTTCCAGCAGTCTCGTTATGATTCCGCTCCAAGTTCCTCCCGTCGTCCTCACAGTGGTACGCACGACCCGACACCCTCTTTAGCCTCGGACTATCCGCTGGTGGACGAAGAAACGGTGATGCCTGGCGCGCCTAGGAGGAGTACACATGGGCGACTTCGCTCTATTGTAGAAGTCCTATACAATTTTCCTCCTAATGTTGAGGACATGCAAAGGCTGGCTTTTGGTAGAATCCTGGCGGATAAGCTGGTCGAGGTTGCATCCGATGCAACCCCGACAGCCTCATGCCGGTCAACGATTCGCTCCCATGAAAGGGAGTATTCTTACAACAGTCATCGCAGACATAATCGATTACCATCGGGGTCACCTCAGCACGACAAAGCCAGGCGAGTCGGGAACTCTCGTGATCATGATCGTGTTCCAGTTCATTCTCGTTTGGGACCGCGAGGTGTATCACCACAGCGTGAGGTCACTTGCGATCATGTTGAAAGTCGCCGAACTCTCCACAGTTCCTATGTCGGCTGCAAGGCTTTCTCACCAGGAATCCGTGCGGTGGTCTGGCCAGACAGATTCAAGCCCGGAACAATTGAAAGATTTGATGGAACACATAATCCATCCGAATTCCTTCATATCTACATGACCGCTATTCAAGCGGCGGGTGGGGATGATCGCGTCATGGAAAATTACCTACCAACGATCCTCGATGGACCGGCGAGAACCTGGTTGTTCAATCAACCAGAGGGTTCAATTTATAACTGGGAAATGTTGTGTGATGCCATACTCAACAACTTCCAGAACTGTTACCAAAAATCTCGCAAAGAGAACGACCTCCATCGTCTCTGCCAGACTTCTACCGAAACTCTTCGGCAGTTTCTCAAGAGATTTGTCAGAGTAAGAAATACCATCCCTAACATATCCAACAATTCCATTATTAGGGCGTTTAAACACGCCGTCCGATATCGGAGGTTTACCGAAGATCTACTTATCCATCCCCTTCGGTCAGTAGCCGACCTCTTCGACATGGTTGATCGTTACTCCGATGCGGCTGAGGCCGTGGAATGGAATAGGATGGTGGATAAGGGAAACTTACTGCCTCAGCCAAGTCTAAAAGATGACAAGAAGGAGGATTCAAGAAAGAAGCCGAAATCGTCATCAGGCGGGAAGTCCAAGAAGTCTAAGAAAAACTGATCTGGACAATACAGGGAGGTCGTAGTTGCCGAGAAGCCGCCGCCGGGAAAAGGTAACAAACCTCCATTTAAGAATAAAACTTCTTCTAGTGGCCGCGATAGAGACCAGATGGGAAAACAGACTAATCCACAGGGAGGCAAGAAGTGTCAACTCCACAACTCTTCGGGACACGATCTCAAGAACTGTAGGAATTGGGTGAAACAATTAGATGATTTCTACCAAGGGGTCAGACCAGTGCCGACTTTGCCACCAAAAGTTCAAGCTTGCGGGATTAGGGACGCCGATGGAGACGAAGAGATGTCCTATCAGGTACCATAAAACCATGTTAATGTTATTTTTGGAGGTTTCTCCTCTTTTGTCTCTAAGCGTCAGTTTAAGATGTTTTACTGCGAGGTAAATCAAGCAGAGGCTCCTCTTGGCGAGCCTCAGTACCCCCATTGGTCGGAAACTCCTTTGAATTTTTATCGCGCTGATTGTCCTATTGGGCTTACGCGGCCATTGAGACTACCTTTGGTCATCACCCCAATCATCAGCAATGCTCGAGTCGAACGAGTTCTAATCGACGGAGGTAGTTCCTTGGATATTTTATTGGTCAAGGCGCTAGACGAGATGTAGATCCCTCGTTCAAAAATCAAGCCCATAATTCATCCATTTTATGGGATAATTCCTGCTCCCTCGATGATACCAATGGGACAGGTGGTACTCCTAGTAACACTGTAGGATCTAGATAATTTCCAAACAGAATTAGTTCCCTTCGATGTAATTGATTGTGATTCGGCGTAAAACACTATTTTTGGCAGGCCAACTCTCGCTAAATTCATGATGGCAACGCACTATGCTTATCAGTGCGGTAAGTTGCCAGGTCCCAAAGGCGTTATCTCGATCCGAGGTAGTCAGAATGTGGCATTAACTTGTGATCGATTGTCCCTACAGTTAGTGGATCAGCTTCCCCTTCGGGACGTCAAGATAGCGACCATGACAGCAGATACGATCACAGTTGCCCCACGACCAGACGAAAAGTTAAAACTAGTTCCATTATACACAGATGATCCATCTAGAACAATTCGGATTGGATCAGGCCTGGATGACAAATAGGAACTCGAGCACGTTACTTTCCTCTGGGAAAATGCAGATGTGTTTACGTGGAAAACATTCAACATGGCTGGTGTCCCAAAGGAGGTAATTGAGCACAGGTTAGTGACGAGGATTGACACCCGAGTCAATTCAAATAAATGCACTGTTGGTTCAAGACAAATTCGAGCCAAACACGTGCTTGGCGGTGCGAACTCAAGTCATTCTGAGAAGCATCAACCCGAGGTCGCAGGCTTTGCGCGATCAGACTGCAGCTAGTCCGCAGTTAGGAATTCGTGTGCTATACGCAAACCGAATGGGGGAGATGTTGCGCGGTTAGCCGACATCCCGCTGTCAGAACACTTTCGACCAGGATACTTGGGGTTCACCTGTCTGGCTGTCCATATAGCGGGAATATCCCAAGTATACCGAAGATTCTTCCACGTGGAATAACAACCGTCAGGAGGTTAATACGTGTAGTTATCCGTGAATAACACGTGTTAAACCGGCATGGGGGTTAAGAGTGGTTTTCTAAACCGTATTCAGGCAACTATTTGGTGCACTTACGACTTGACGCCCTTTCAAACTGTCGGGGGAAATCTCCGCGGGACTAAGTCCAAGTAAGTTGCATCACGTTTGCCCGGGGACTTGGCCTCCGGGGCCTCCCCGGGCGCCGCCTTTTGGCTCCCGGGACTTGGCCTCCGGTGCCGTCCCGGGCGCCGCCATTTGCCCGGGGACCTGGCCTCCGGCCCCTCCCCGGGCGCCGCTTTTTGGCTCCCGGGACTTGGCCTCCGGCGCCGTCCCGGGGGTCGCCATTTGCCCGGGGACGTGGCCTCCGGGGTCTCCCCGGTCGCCGCCTTTTGGATCCCAGGACTTGACCTCCGGCGCCGTCCCGGGCCCCGCCATTAGCCCGGGGACCTGGCCTCCGGCCCCTCCCCGGGCGCCGCCTATTGGCTCCCGGGACTTGGCCTCCGGCGCCGTCCCGAGCGCCGCCATTTGCCCGGGGACCTGGCCTCCGGCCCCTTCCCGGGCACCGCCTTTTGGCTCCCGGGACTTGGCCTCCGGCGTCGTCCCGGGCGCCGCCATTAGCCCGCGGACCTGGCCTCCGGCCCCTCCCCGGGCGCCGCCTTTTGGCTCCCGGGACTTGGCCTCCGGCGCCGTCCCGGGCCCCACCATTAGCCCGGGGACCTGGCCTCCGGCCCCTTCCAGGGCGCCGCCTTTTGGCTCCCGGGACATGGCCTCCGGCGCCGTCTCGGGTGCCGCCATTAGCCCGGGGACCTGGCCTCTGGCCCCTCCCCGGGCGCCGCCTTTTGGCTCCCGGGACTTGGCCTCCGGCGCCGTCCTGGGCGCCGCCATTTGCCCGGGGACCAGGCCTCCGGCCCCTCCCCGTGCGCCGGCTTTTGGCTCCCGGGACTTGGCCTCCGGCGCCGTCCCGGGCGCCGCCATTGGCCTGGGGACGTGGCCTCCGACCCCTCCCCGGGCGCCACCTTTTGGCTCCGGGGACCTGGCCTCCGGCCCCTCCCCGGGCGCCGCCATTTGGCTCCCGGGACTTGGCCTCCGGCGCCGTACCGGGCGCCGCCATTCACCCGGGGACGTGGCCTCCAGGGTCTCCCCGGGCGCCGCCTTTTGGCTCCCGGGACTTAGCCTCCGGCGCCGTCCCGGGCGCCGCCATTTGCCCGGGGACGTGGCCTCTGGGGTCTCCCCGGGCGCCGCCTTTTGGCTCCCGGGACTTAGCCTCCGGCGCCGTCCCGTGCACCGCCATTTGCCCGGGGACGTGGCCCCCGGTCCCTACCCAGGCGCCGCCTTTTGGCCCCCGGGAGCCGCCTTTGGACCGGGGACTTGGCCTCCGGGACGTGCCCCGGGCCTCATTGCCCTTCTAAAGGTAAAGTCTCGAGTTGTTTCTCACGTGCAGGTCATGCGTGGAGCGCCGCGGGAATCAGCGGCCACCTGTCAAGCATCCATGGCGTTTGACCGGGAGAAGGACGGTGCTGCCCTTCAATCCGACGGTGGCTTCCGGGGTAGTTTAGGCTTTTTTGCTTCTTTTTAGGGCTATAAATAGCTCTTGTACCCCTCTGTTGTAAGGGATCAGATCACTTTTATTGGAATAGCTAAACTCACAGGCGTGCTCCGGAAGCCTCTCCCCCGGAGAGAGCCTCCCCAGCCGACTCTGGTCGGGAGCGCGTCGACAGGACTAGGGCCCCCACCGGGACCCGAACCTGTATAAATCCTCGTGTCATTTCTTGTGCTTGTCCGGCGGGGGACGACCGGTCATCCGGTCAACCCGCGCCGCGTAATCTTCGGTAGGATCATTCTCAAAACCTGCTGGGGTATTCGCAATACGACGACAGTTGGCGCCGTCCGTGGAGACCCGTGACAAGACGCCATGGCTCCCCCAAGAACAAGGGCTCGCACCCTTCCCGGTGACCAGGGTCTCGGAGACCCGGCGCCGTCCGCCTGGGACACTGCTGTCCCGGCGGTCCCTTCCGGAAGCAACCTGGCCCAGGTACCGCCTCCCTCTTTTCCTCTTAACTTAGGTGCTTCCACCTCCAGGTCGTTCCCGGTGACCGCGGGGACCTCGGCCGGGACCAGTCTCCCCCTGACGGCTCCCCCGGCTCCCCGGGACGCCTTGCTTGAGGCTCTCGTGGAGGGCCAGCTCCGCACCCAGCGCTCCATGGATGAGCTGCTCAGCGTGTTGGCGCGGCCTCCGGCCCCCGCATTTGCGTCGCACCCATATCCGG
This sequence comes from Pharus latifolius, assembly GCA_019359835.1. Classification (NCBI taxonomy): domain Eukaryota; kingdom Viridiplantae; phylum Streptophyta; class Magnoliopsida; order Poales; family Poaceae; genus Pharus; species Pharus latifolius. The sequence goes on from CM033330.1 coordinate 12,899,045, forward strand.
GGACTATGCCCCCGTTTATGGGTTACCCGGCGGCCCCCCCGGCCTCCGGGGGTTTGTCCGCCCCGTAGATTCTGCCGGGGGGTTCCCTCCCCCTGCGGGATATACGTCCGGACCCTTCCCGGCACCCGGGCCCGTCCCGGTGCCGGGAGGTTATTTCATGCCGGGGCCCTTTGTGGCACCAGGGGGGTACCCCGTCCCTGGCCTATTCCCGGGGCCGGGAGCCCACTTCATGCCGGGGGTTTTCCCTACGCCGGGAGCCAGTCCCGCCCCCCGCGTCGCGTTTACCGCACCGGGGGCGGTTGACAGAGGAGCTCCCGTGCCGCAGCGGACTTCCCCCCGCATGGGCTCCCCGTTACGGACGTCGCCGCGGGGGCTCCCCCCTCGCCGGTTCCGGATGTTACAGGGGCTCCCCCCTTTCCGGTTCCGGTCGTGGCCACTGGGGCCCCCTCTGCTTCGGTTCCAAACGTCGCCGTGGGCGCCCCCTCCCCGGTTCCGGATAACACAGGGGCTTCCCCCTTTCCGGTCCCGGGGGTCTTCGCAGGGGGCTCCCCCCAGCCGGCCCCTGAAGCCTCCGGGCCGACAGCTACAGTGCATAAGCTCCCTCCCTCGGCCGAACAGGTTCGTTTCACCCGGGGGGAGGTCGAGCGAATGCATTCACCTGAGCGCGGGGAAGAATTTCTCCCCGGCCGCGGGTGCGGGGAGCCTCGCTCCCGCACCAGTCGGGGGAAGCGACCCGCTGAAGAGCCAACCTCTCCGGAGGAGAACCCGGACGTCCGGGAACTCAGTCTCGGTCCGGAGGAAAAGCGTCGCCACTGCCACCCTGGCGGACCTCTAGGACCGCTTCCAGACTCAGACAACGAAGGTCCCGTGAAGGAAGACAGCGACCGGGACTCTCCCCGGGAGGTGCAGGGGGCTAACCAGCCCCTGTGCCAAAGACTTCGCAGCATCCGGTGGCCGTGGCCCTACCGCCCTCCGCACATCGAGCACTATAACTGTGAGGCAGACCCTTACGAGTTTGTGCAGGTCTACTCCACAGCCATCTCCGCGGCCGGGGGGGACGAGACGGTACAGTGCAACGTCTTCCCCCTCTACCTCTTCGGCATTGCCCGCTCCTGGTTCTACAACCTGAAGGCAGGCTCCATCAAGTCTTTCTCGCAGCTCAAACGGGAGTTCTGTGCCAACTTCCAGGGGAACTACGTGCGTCCCCTGGACTCCTCGCAGCTGTACACTGTCTGGCAGAGGACTGGGGAAACCATCAGAAGCTTCTTCAAGCGCTTTGCTCAGGTGAAGAGCAAAGTGGCCCACGTCCCCGACTCTACGGTCATCGAAACCTGCAAAAGCGGCATCCTTCCGGGGGAGCTCCACCGAAGGCTCTCCCGGAGCTGCCCCTCTTCCGCCGACGAGCTCTTCAACGTACTCGAAAAGTACGCCCGGGCGGAGGAAGGCGACATCTTGAAGAAGACCCAGGCGGCTCCCGCCCCCGCCGACCGGGGGGCCAGGGATGCCCTCAAGTGCCCTGGGCAGGGGGGGCCGTAACGAGCCATGGCCTCGGGACACCTTTGTCCTCGAGGGCGGAGGCGGCTCGCGCGACCCCCCGAGGGGCAACCGCCCCTTCCCCAAACCAAAGGGCCATGGGGGAGGACAGTCTTTGCGCGGCCGGAAGGGCCTCGCGGGGAGAAGGCGGGAAGGACCGTAGTGCAGCTTCAACAGGTCCAGTACCCACGCTACCCGAGACTGTAGCCTGCTGCTGCAGCACTTCGCGGACTTCCTCGACCAGCGCGGGCAGGGGGGGGACTCCGGCCTCCTTGCTGCCTCGGCCAGCTGTTCCGGCCCTTCCCGCTCCCGCGGGGGGTGAGCAGGCGCAGGAGGGGGAGCCTTCAGAAGCTCTGCCCTTTCAAACTTCGTAGCGGCACATCAACGTCATCGTGGGAGGATCCGCCTCCGGGCGGGACTCTAAGCGCCAGCGTAAGGAGTACGCGAGCGAGGTCAAGGTTGTGGGGGTGCTACACGCGTCCCCGCCACCTAAGTGGTCGGACGTCCCCCTCACCATCATGGCGGAAGACGCGCGAGGGGTTCGCTTCCCCCACGACAACGCGCTTATTGTCTCCGCGACCATCTACAACTGTCACCTGGCCCGCATCCTCGTGGACGGCGGAAGCTCCGCTAACGTCCTATTCCTGAAGGCCTTCAAAGTGATGCAGGTGGATGAGAAGCTCCTGCAGCCCGCTGCCGGGCCCCTGCAAGGTTTTGTCCCGGGGAAGGCGATCCACCCCGTGGGCAAGGTAGATCTTCGTATGACATTCGGGACCCCGGAGAACTACCGAACTGAGCTGGTCCACTTCGACGTAGTAGATCTCCCCTCCTCCTACAACGCGATTATGGGGAGAACTACAATCAACAGGCTGGGGTCTGCCACCCACCAAAACTACCTCTGCATGAAGATCCCTGGGCAGCATGGTGTGATCAATGTCCGGGGAGACCAAGACATGGCCCGTGCTCTATACGAGCGCACTGCGGCCACAATCGGAAGCGTCAACCTCATAAAGACGCCCGGGGGGGAGGCCCCTCCTCAAGCCACGTTCGGAAGGGGGCCTCCGGATGGTCCTGCTGTCCCCGGGCGACGAAGACAAAACCGTCCGGATTGGGGCGGAGCTCCCTGAGGAGCATGCAGTGCAACTTGCGGCCTTTTTACGCGAAAAATCTGATGTTTTTGCATGGAAGCCGTCGGACATGCGGGGCGTCGCCCGGGAGGTCTTGAGCACAAGCTCGCAGTGGCCCCCGGTCACCCCCCGGTCAAACAGAAGCTGCGGAAACTCTCCCTCGAGCACCAAGAAGCAATCAAGGTGGAGATCACCCGACTCCGAGAGGCGGGGTTCATTAGGGAGATCTTTCACCCAGAGTGGCTCACAAACCCCGTCCTCGTCAGGAAGTCAACCGACAGGTGGCGGATGTGCGTGGACTTCATTGACCTTAACCGCGCCTGCCCCAAAGACAACTTCCCGCTCCCGCGGATTGATCAGCTTGTCGACTCCACTGCGGGGTGCGAGCTCATGAGCTTCCTAGACGCCTACTCGGGCTACCATCAAGTCCGGATGGCGGAAGGGGACGAGGAAAAGACGAGTTTTATAACTCCCCTCGGAACCTTGTGCTACGTCCATATGCCCTTCGGGCTCAAGAACGCGGGGGCGACCTTCCAGCGTCTCATGACGCTGGTTTTCAGAGACCAAGTCGGCCGCAATGTCGAAGTCTACGTAGACGATGCGGTCGTCAAGATTCCACGCGCAGCCTCCCACATCGACGACCTGGCTGAAACCTTCCGCAACCTCAGCGCGTTTGGGCTCAAACTCAACCCGGAGAAGTGCGCCTTCGGGGTGCGCGGGGGGAAGCTCCTAGGTTTCCTCGTCCCCAGCGGGGCATTGAGGCAAACCCCGAGAAGATCCGGGCTTTCCTAGATATGCCCTCGCCGCGCTCCGTCAAGGATGTCCAGCGGCTCTCCGGCCGCCTAGCCGCGCTAAGCCGCTACGTCTCCCGGTCGGGGGAGCGGGGCCTCCAGTTCTTCAAGATCCTCCGGGGGCTCGAGGGGTTCCGTTGGACCCCCGAGGCCCAGGAAGCCTTCAACGACCTCAAGAAGTACCTCACGAGCCCTCCAATGCTCGTGAGTCCGTCTCCAGAAGAGCCCTTGCTCCTCTACCTCGCCGTGACCCCCGTCGCCGTCAGCGCGGTCTTGGTGAAGGAGCAAGGGGGGCAGCAGCGTCCCGTGTACTACGTGAGTGAGGCCCTCCAAGGGGCCAAAACTCGGTACACGGAGATGGAGAAAATTTGCTACGCCCTCCTCATGGCGTCCCGGAAGCTTCGGCATTACTTCCTGGGGCACCCCATCACCGTCCCGTCGTCCCTCCCCCTCGGGGAGGTACTGCAGAACAAAGAAGCCACCGGCCGGATCGGGAAGTGGGCGCCCGATCTCGCCCCCTTCTCCCTGTCCCTTACCGGCCGCTCCGCCATCAAGTCGCAGGTCCTCGCCGACTTCGTCGCAGAGTGGACTCCCGCCTCTGGGTCCGGGGACGAGGATCTCCCTGTGCCGCCCCGACGCAGTGATCATTGGACCCTCATGTTCGATGGGTCGCTGTGTCTTGCCGGGGCTGGTGCGAGAGTAGTCCTCTAGAGCCCCGAGGGGAAGGAACTCGAGTACGCCGCGCGGCTCGAGTTCCCCGCAACCAACAACGTCGCCGAATACGGGGCTTTGCTCCTCGGGATGCGCCTCGCACCCTCCCTGGGGATCCGGCGCCTCCTAGTCAAGGGAGATTCTCAGCTCGTAGTTTGCCAAATGGACAAGTCTTACCTGTGCCATGACGCAAACTTAAGTCTTTATTTGCAGGAAGTGCGAAAGATGGAGAGGCATTTCGATGGCCTCGAGGCCCGGCATATCCCGCGGAGGGACAATGACCGGGCCGACACCTTGGCCCTGCCGGCAAGCGCCCGGGAATCGCTCCCCAAGGGGGCCTTTCTGGAAATCATCCCGAAGCCCTCGGTGCCCTCCCCGGACACGGGCGATGGGCCTCATGTCCCGGAGGTCACCGAGATCAGCCGGACTCCGTCTTGGATGGACCCCCTCATCTCCTTCATCAAGGGGGAGGGGGACCCTCCTAGTGAGATCGAGGTTAAACACCTCCGGGCTAAAGCCTGGGCATATCTCCTACTGGAGAGGAGGCTCTACAAGCGGGGGGCTTCCGCCCTCCTGCGCTGCCTCCCCCGGCCGGAAGGACTTCAACTTCTCAAAGACATCCACGCGGGGAGTTGTGGTTCTCACCTAGCCCCGCGTGCCATTTTGGCCAAGGCCCTCTGGCAGGGCTTCTACTGGCCCACGATCATGCGCAACGCACGGGACCTTGTCTCCACGTGCGAGGCATGCCAGAAGATGGCCAAGGGCTCGAACCTCCCCCCTATAGCGCTGCGGACAATCCCCATCACTTGGCCCTTCGTGCGCTGGGGGATGGACCTCTTAGGGCCCTTCCCCCCAGCGCCTGGAGGTTACAAGTATGCGGTAGTCTCGATCAACTATTTTACAAAGTGGGTTGAGGCAGAGCCTTTGGCCAGCATCACGTCCCGGGCTGTCCAGCGATTTTTCTGGAAAAACGTCGTATGTCATTTTGGTGTCCCCCGGGAAATCACCGTGGACAACGGGACCGAATTTGACTCGGCTTATTTCCGGGAATTCTGCGAAGGCCTGGGGCTCGTCATCCACTTCGCCTCAGTGGCCCATCCCCGGAGCAATGGGGCTGTCGAGAGGGTCAACGGCGTGATCCTACAGGGGTTGCGCCGGAGACTCGAGCAAACCGCTTCTAAGCGGGGTGCATGGGCAGAGGAGCTCCCTAGCATCCTTTGCTCCATGCGCATGACCCCGTCCCGGGCGATGGGGCGTACTCCCTTCTCCCTGGTCTACGGTACGAAGGCAGTCCTCCCCCTGGAGATCGGCTTCCGATCACTACGGGTCGAGCTCCTGGAGGGAGCCACGCCCGTAGCGTACCAGGCCAACGAGGCCAACCAGCGCCTGGAGATCGACCTCGTGGAGGAGGAACGCGACCGAGCGCTCCTCCGCCACGCCATCTACGAGCAAGAGATGGCGCGCGCGTACAACCAGCGCGTGCGCGAGAGAGCTTTCCGCCTTGGGGACCTTGTCCTCAAACGGCCACAGACCCCCAAGCCCAGGGGAAGCTCTCCCCCAAGTGGGAGGGCCCCTACAGGATCTCTGCGGTCCTGGGCTCGGGGGCTTATAAGCTCTCCAACCTTCAAGAGCAGGAGCTGAAGCACACTTGGAACTTGCGTTTACTACACAAGTTCTATGTTTAGCCCTACGGGCCTGTCCCCTCCCTCGGAGCGTTCACGCCGGAGGGGGAGGAGGGACACTGTATTTTTCTCCCCTTTCGCGACTTCGCAGGGGGAGGCCCTGTACTTCATTTTATTAGCAATACATAGGTCTTGCTTTTCAAACTGTCTCATTGCAGGTCTTTCTCATTACCGCCCCTAGCGGCGATGCCCTCCCCGCGAGGATGCCCTCCCAGCGAGGACGCCCCTCCCCACGAGGACGCCCTCCCAGTGAGGACGCCCTCCCCGCGAGGAAGCCCTCTTCATGAGGATGCCCTCTCCGCGAGGAGTAGGCCAGGCCCAGCAAGTCCCTCCTGTAGGGCAGTTTACGATCAGCCCTCGTGGACTGAGGGTGTAAGCGGCAACCCGGTCAGAGTGGCCGCGGTAACGAGTCACTTTGGGAGACTAGTCCCCTGCCCAAACACTCAAGACCCGTCTTCAGGCACTTCCTCCTCCGGGAGTAGACGCTCTCCCCAGTGGGACGTCTAATGGCCTTCTTGGATCTAGCTTCCTCCTACGGGAGTCGACGTTCGACGCTCTCCCCAGTGGGACGTCTAATGGCATTCTTAGATATTTTGTTCCCGATGACCTTATTCCCGGCTCCCCGTTCTCACGGCGACCGGATGATTGGTCCCCAGCGACCTTATTCCCGGCTCCCCGTTCTCACGGCGACAAGACGATTGGTCCCCGGCGACCTTATTCCCAGCTCCCCGTTCTCAAGGCGACCGCACGATTGGTCCCCGTTGACCTTATTCCCGGCTCCCCGTTCTCACGACGACCGGATGAATGCCTCCCGGAGACCCAATTCCCGGCTCCCTGTTTTCACGGCGACCGGACGATTGTCTCCCGGTGGAGTCACGAATTTCTCGGACATTTTCCTTCCCAGAGACCCCATTCCCGGCTCCCCGTTCTCACGGCGACCAGACGATTGTCTCCTAGGAAGCTCGCCTCCGGAAATCTCATCGGGTTTTCTTGGACGTTTCTTCCACATGAGGCCCTATTCCCGGCTCCCCGTTCTCGCGGTGACCGGACGATTCTCTCCCGGAAGGTCCTTTCCTTGGAAGCCTCATTTAAAAATTTTCTAACTTATAAAAATTCCTATGCTACAGGTTGTTTTCACCTCGGGGGCCTTGTTACCCCCATAGCGCCCGGAGCTACCCTCCGGCCCGCTGTGGGCGGGCGGGGGGGGGGGGGGGGGGGATAAGGAACCCCCGAGTGTCGACCGCACCGCCCACGAGCAAACTTAGCTCATTCTTGTGAAAGGGAGTCGTCCAGACCATCCAAGAAGAAACAATAAAAAGACAATGAAAGAAGAAGCAACAACACAGCTTTATTGATTGTCAAACCCGGAGGACATCTTCCCCCTCTGGTGGGCTTCGGAAATGATACAACCCGGGTTCTAACCCGGGGGATTCTCTACGCCCTAAGGCTCCTACGCCTAATACTCTTAGAGGCTCTCCGCTAGCTCCCGGGTCAAGTCCCGATACAATGCTCGCACGCGGCGCCGAGCGTCCCGGAGCACATCTTCGGGCCACAACTCGTATCCCGCCGTTGGAAGTATCCGGAGGGGAGGCATCATCCGGAACCCCGGTCGCGGAGGGGACAATTCGGCGCGATGATTGTCAAAGTTGTCCAAGTGCCACTCCGGACGCCACCTCAACCGGATCGGCTCCTGGACGCTGTCCCCGCCGCGATTCCCAGAGACAAGGCTTAGCAAGATTAAAGCCGCTTGGGCGTCCCCCGGGGAGCCCCTCCCAGACCTTCGCCCGGGAGCAACCTCCTGGGAACCCTGGTAACAAAACATTCAATTCAAAGACTTAGAAAAAATTCTAACTTCATTGCATTCAAAATGTTTTTGTACAAGTGTCCGGGGCTTCTTCTAAGAAGCTACCGGGATCAAAATCCTAAGAAAACAAAAAAGGGCCCTAACTAAGACCCGGGGGGAGGCTCATACATGTTCATTGGCGTCCTCCCCCCGGGGGGTTTCCTCCGAAGCCGGGGTTGCGGCATCCCCCGCCGGAGGCGCCGGAGCCGGGAATCTCACCCGGATGATCCGGTCGTAGAATCCTCCGGCTAGCTGCTCGACCTCCCAGTGCGAGGGCTCGAAGGAGTCCGGGAAGCTTCGGGGGATGTGGCCCCCGATCGCCCGGAACTCGACAAGCCCCGCAGCGGCCGGGATGATGGGGATCGCCCGGCCCTGAACCCGAGCATCGGCAGCCTCCGGAATGGCGGAGACCTGTGCGTTGAGAAAACGCACAGCCTCCGCGAGGGTCGCCGGTGGCACCTCCGAGCTGCTCCCGGAGCCTAAGTTTACGCCATGGCTCTCGAAGGCCGAACGGACGGAGCGGCCCGCGACCGCCACCGCACGGATGCTTGAGCCCTCGAGCTCCCGAAGCGCCTCCTCCCTCGCCTTGGCCTCCTCCCGGAGGCGGCCGTTGATGCCCTCGGAAATATGAACCTGGGGCCGGGCCTGGGACAGTTCCACGAGGGATTCATCGCGTTCCTGGAGGGCCTCCTCACGCTGCCCTACGGAAGTCGCGGCCCGGTCCTCCACTTCCTTAAGCAGCCGGACGACCAGCTGCTCAAGGCCCTAGGTAACAGTTGCCACCTACAAAATATAGAGTTAGAAAAAACTCAGATGCAGGAAATGAATGAAGACATCATCGACTCAGGTTACCTGGGCCCTGAGGGACTGAAGCCCCGGGAAACGCTTATGGAGAGTTCCCTCCGCGACGAAGGCCTGCACCTTCCGGGTGTGCAGGCCCTCCGCGTAGCGGGCGACTTCCCCCGCGGGAAGCAGAGGGGCCTCTCGCCCGGCGCCGGCGTCGCGGCCGGTGGGGGGTCCCCGGACCTGTGAGTCCGGTAACGCGGCCAGCGTCACCAGCGTCTTCGTGGCCGAGGAGGTCTCCTCCGATGACGTGGCTGAGGAGCTTTCGGCGGGGGTCCCTGCCTGGGGGGGGATCATCAGACCTTTCCCCGCCCCGGGCCAGAAGGTCCTCGGGGCCTCCTCCTCCCGAGGAACCTCGTAAACCGAGGGGCTCCCCCCCTCGTCCACCGGCCAAACCCGCGGAGGCGAGGCCTCCGCGAATCTCACCTCCAGCCTCTCCGGCTCCAAAGAAGCCGGAAGGGGCAGGAGGGGCTCCACCGAGGGTGGCGACAGGGCGTAGTTAGCCGAGTCAGACGCCGCGCCGCCCGCGGCCGCCTCCTTCCCCCGAGCCTCGACGGGGCTCTTCGGGGGAGGTGGTGCCGCATCTTCCCGGGCCGGCGCCTGGGTGCGCCCGGTCCCGGAGGTCGTGTCCCGGGCCTTCACCGGCGTCGAAGCCGCCGTCGTCGATGGGCCAGGGGCCTTTTGGACCCTGGCCTTCTTGGGCTCCGAGCCCCCAGCCGCGTCCTTCCCCCGTTTGTGCTACCCGAGGGTGGGGAGAGGCTTCCTCTCCGGCAGCTTGAGCCCGTAGGCCGCAGCCACCAAGTTTCGGGGGGGGCCCTCCCCCACGAGGCGCACGACATGCTCGTGCTCGTCGGCGAAGTACCTCCCCAAGAGGTTCTCCGCCTTCTCCCGCGCCACCGGGTACGGCCGGACTACAAGAGGTAAAGAGTTAGTCAAATTTCCAGAAATTTGTAAATGCAATGCAGGTAGTGGACTTACGTCGAGTCACCGGTTTGACCGGGGGCCGCTGATCGGGGCCCATGCCGATCCCCCTCTTCCCGCCTGAGAAGGGGGAGATCCGGAGGAGCATTATCTCCTCGGCGGCGTCCCGCATTGAGCGGGTCTTCTTGGAGAGGACCACCCTGCCGAGGAGCTCGAAGTCCTCGTCCGTCCACACCGAAGGCTTCGGCGCGGACAATCGGCTGTAGGTGGGGTGCTCCGGGGCATACACCACCGCCTCGTCCCGGACCCGGAGGTAAAACCACCTCCGGACCCAGTCGCCCCAGTGGTCCCGGGAGGCCGCCGCCGGGTAGTCGGCCACCCGGGACGGCAGCATTTGTACCATCACCGAACCGAAGGGGGACTTGGGTCCCCCCTTCACCAGGTGGGAGCTCCACGCCGCCGGTTCCTAGAAGTACCAGAAGGCGCGGAGGGTGGGCTCACGCCCAGTCGCTGTCTCGTAGAGCCAGATGAAGAGGCCCAACCGGACGAGCGCGTTCAGGGTGAGGTGGTTGAGCGCCAACCCGTATTCCTTCAAAAACTCCCGGAACATGGGGTGCACTAGGAGCCGTAGCCCCGCCTCCAGGAAGGCCTCGAAGGCCACGACCCCCCGGGCCTAGGGCGGGGGGCTTCGTCTTTCTTCACGGGGACTCGGATGTCCCCGTCCCCGACGACCCCTCGCTCGACCAGGGACTCCGCGTCCTCGGCCGAGAACTCCGACGCCCCGAGGAAGTCCGGAGGGATTTCCTCCGGGGGCACTTCTGTGGTCTTCGCTCGGCCCTTGGGTGCCATCAGGTTCGGCTTTCTTTTTTTTCCGGTGGCTAACGTTTCAGGAGGCTACGACTACGAGTTCCGGACGCCTGCTACCGGGGGCTAGCTACCAGAGAGAGCTACCGGGAGAGGGCTACCGGGAGAGACAAAATTGCTAAGGCTGAAAGTTTGGAATGAACTTCCGAGTCCCCCAGGGCCCTATTTATAGGGGTGAGACGTGGTCTAGATGGGCGCCACATGGCACCCCGCGGAGCAATCTGGACCGTTGAAATTCAAACTGCGCGCGGGAAACGAAGGGATGGGCGCGTGAATCGAGGCGCCGGTTCGAACCGCGCACACATTTATGGCGAAACGGCACGGACTTAAGCGCGGGGCACGGCAACCGAAGCGTCGCGGCTCCGGTGACTTAGTCCTGACATTTTCCCGGTAACGTATGCCATACCCACCAGGGGCTCGAGATTCGTCCCCGGGGGGCATGGGGGCCTGCTGTCGGGGGAAATCTCCGCGGGAGTAAGTCCAAGTAAGTTGCGTCACGTTTGCCGGGGGACCAGGCCTCCGGGGCCTCCCCGGGCGCCGCCTTTTGGCTCCCGGGACTTGGCCTCCGGCGCCGTCCCGGGCGCCGCCATTTGCCCGGGGACTTGGCCTCCGGCCCCTCCCCGGGCGCCACTTTATGGCTCCCGGGACATGACCTCCGGCGCCATCCCGGGCATCGCCATTTTCCCGGGGACGTGGTCTCCGGGGTCTCCCCAAGCGCCGCCTTTTGGCTCCCGGGACTTGGACTCCGGTGCCGTCCCGGGCGCCGCCATTAGCCCGGGGACCTGGCCTCCGGCCCCTCCCCGGGCGCCGCCTTTTGGCTGCCGGGACTTGGCCCCCGGCGCCATCCCGAGCGCCGCCATTTGCCCTGGGACCTGGCCTCCGGCCCCTCCCCGGGCGCCGCCTTTTGGCTCCCGGGACTTGGCCTTCGGTGCCGTCCCGGGCGCCGCCATTCGCCCGGGGACGTGGCCTCCGGGGTCTCCCCGGGCGCCGCCTTTTGGCTCCCCGGACTTGGCCTCCGGCGCCATCCCGGGCGCCGCCATTTGCCGAAGGACGTGGCTCAGGGGTCTCCCCGGGCGCCGCCTTTTGGCTCCCGGGACTTAGCCTCCGGCGCCGTCCCGGTCGCCGCCATTTGCCCGGGGACGTGGCCTCCGGTCCCTACCCTGGCGCGGCCTTTTGGCCCCCGGGAGCCGCCTTTGGACCAGGGACTTGGCCTCCGGGACGTGCCCCGGGCCTCATCGCCCTTCTAAAGGTAAAGTCTCGAGTTGTTTGTTACGTGCAGGTCACGCGAGGAGCGCCTCGGGAATCTGCGGCCACCTGTCAAGCATTGAAGGCGTTTGGCCGAGAGAAGGACGGTCCTACCCTTCAATCCGACGGTGGCTTCCGGGGTAGTTTAGGCTCTTTTGCTTCTTTTTGGGGCTTCCGGAGCACGCCTGTGAGTTTAGCTATTCCAATAAAAGTGATCCGATCCCTTGTACCGCCCTTGTACCCCTCTATTGTAAGGGATCGGATCACTTTTATTGGAATAGCTAAACTCACAGGCGTGCTCCGGAAGCCTCTCCCCCAGAGAGAGCCTCCCCATCCGACTCCGGTCGGGAGCGCGTCGACAGGACTAGGGCCCCCACCGGGACCCGAACTTGTATAAATCCTCGCGTCATTTATTGTGCTTGTCCGGCGGGGGAGGACCGGTCATCCGGTCAACCCGCGCCGCATAATCTTCGCTAGGATCATTCTCAAAACCTGCCGGGGTATTCGCAATACCACGACACAAACAGTATAAAAGGGCGGCATGATGTATCAAACAGGAGAGGAGCGAAGAGATCAAAGTCTACGGCTCAATCGCTCAAACAGCCAAGTTTACGGCTTAGATTTGATAGCTTTTATAAACCTCCCTGGTCTCTTTCTATACACTTACATAGGAAAAACCCTTCGCCTGTGAAGGTTTTTTCCCGCCATCTTGCAAATCTTTACCACTTATAGTGAAATCCCAACAGGACGTAGGGCTATTACTCCCACTATCGAGGGCCCGAACCTGTATAAACCTCTCTGTGCTCCTGTTCTCCAAATTTCTACATACCTTCCCGGAGGGTCACCTTGAAAGGTCTCATCATTATAAATTTTGCATAAGTTCGGCTGAGGACCCCGAGTCCAAATCGTCGACAGCTGGCGCCCACCGTGGGGCCTTTCTCAAGGCGTCTTCATTTTCATCCGGAGGTTCGCTGAAACATGGCTGGAGTATATGATTCCGAGAATGATTTTGATCTCGAGGATTATGCTCACATTCCAATGCCTTCTCCAAGCGATCCTGTTCCGATGGAGGAGGTTGAGGCCAAAATCTTCCAGAGGTTGAATCATCTCTCCAGGTCATGTCCATCGACCAAGGAGCGATTAGCGCAAGGTTAGAACCCACCGAGGTTCTTAATGCGCTAGAGGGTGAATCCAGTCCGTCATACGACCCTGCTGAGGGGAAGGATGATATCGACCTAGAAATCAGCCCGGGGAGATTCGACCCTGATAAACTTCACCATCTCTTTGATTTCGAGTCTGACTCGGAACAAGCTGAGATGTTTTCCCAATCGGCAACCTCTCTCCCTAAACAGTTCGCTGCCTTGTCGGAGGAAACTCCTGATCAACAGGCTGCTAGGGAAGAACGGGATCGCAAATAGAAGGAGGATCATGACCTCGAGCAACAAAACAACGAACTACGCAGAACTACCCTAGAGGCTCTTCAAGATGCCCAGGCTCGTTACGATGCTGCTCCGAGTTCTTCTCGACGGTCGCGTGGTCGCAGACGCGACCAGACCCCTTCTTTGCCTCGGGAGCGTTTCCCGGTGGACGAAGAAACGGAAACACCTGGTGCCCCTAGGAGAAGTACCCATGGTCAACTGCGATCTATCGCGGAAGTTATGCGTAACTTCTCTCCTACGGTCACGGATGCGTAGAAACCGGCCTTCACCAGGATCCTGGCGGAAAGGCTGGATGAGGTCGCGTCTGAAGTGACCCCAACGGCCTCTTCCCGGTCGGTAACACGTTCCCGCGAACGAGAGTGTTCTCACTCTGGTTCTGGCTGGCGAAGTTACCCGCCGCCCGTACCATCCCGACAGGACAAGTACCGGCGAACGCAGGATTCTCGTGGTAGGGATCGGGTCCCTGTCCACTCTCGTTTGGGACCGCGAATATCTTCACCGTTGCGTGAAGTCGCCCATGACCCGGTCGAGAGTCACAGGGCTGTTCACGGTCCCTACGTCGGTTGTAAAGCTTTCTCGCCTGGCCTACGTGCGGTCGTTTGGCCTGATAAGTTTCGACCAGGGGCCATTTAAAGGTTCAACGGAACTCAAAACCCATCCGAGTTCCTTCAAATCTATATCACTGCCATCCAAGCGGTAGGAGGCGATGACCGGGTCATGGCCAACTACCTGCCTACAGTCCTCGCAGGGCCGGCTAGAACCTGGCTATTTAATCAGTCTGAGGGTTCAATCTACAATTGGGAAATGCTGTGCGACGCTATCCTCAGCAATTTCCAAAACTGTTATCAAAAGCCGGGTAAAGAGGACAATCTTCATCGTTTATGACAAACTTCGACCGAAACTCTTCGGCAGTTTGTCGAGAGGTTTGTCGGGGTGAGGAATACCATCCCAAACATATCTGATGGCTCCGTTATCAGGGCATTTAAACATGCCGTTTGATACCGGAGATTCACCGAAGACTTGCTTACCCATCCTCCTCGATCAGTTGCCGATCTTTTCGACATGGCCGATCGATACTCCGACGCAGCCGAAGCGGTCGAATGGAACCGGATGGTCAACAAGGGTGACCTAGCACCTCAACCAGGTTTCAAAGACGCCAGGAAAGAAGATTCAAGCAAGAAGCTGGAATCTTCGTCGGGCGAAAAGTCGAAAAAGTCGAAAAGGAACCGCTCTGGACAGTACTGCGAGGTCGTTGTCGCAGAAAAGCCACCTTCGACCAAAGGTAACAAGCCTTCGTTTAAGAATAAAACTGCTTCTGGTGGTCGTAGTGCCGACCAGCCAAAAAAGTCGACTAATCCGCAGGAAGGCAAGAAGTGGTGTCCACTCCACAACTCCGCAGGCCACGACCTCAAGAACTGCAGGAGTTGGTTAAAGCAATTGGATGACTTCTACCAGGGAGTTGGGCCAATGCCGACCTTACCAGCTAAAGAACAGGCATGCAGACTTAGAGACGCCGACGAAGACGAGGAAATGTCCTACCAGGTACCTCAAAATCATATTAATGTTATTTTCGGGGGTTCTTCCTCTTTCGTTTCCAAAAGGCAGTTTAAAGCCTTTTACCGAGAGGTTAACCAAACGGAGACATCCCTTGGTGAACCTCAATACTCCTGTTGGTCGGATACGCCTTTGACATTCGATCGCTCTGATTGTCCCGCGGGGCTTACTCGACCATTGAGGCTCACTCTGGTCATTACCCCGATCATCAGTAACGCGAGAGTCGAAAGGGTACTGATCGACGGAGGGAGCTCCCTTGACATTTTATTGGTCAAGGCACTTGACGAGATGCAAATTCCTCGTTCAAAGATTAAGCCCGTAATCCATGCGTTTTATGGGATAATCCCAGGCCCCTCCATGATGCCGTTGGGACAGGTGGTCCTCCCGGTCACACTGGGAGAACCTGATAACTTCCGAACAGAATTGGTTACTTTTGACATAATCGATTGTGATTCGGCTTATAATGCAATCTTTGGTAGGCCAACTCTTGCTAAATTCATGATGGCAACGCACTATGCTTACCAGTGCGGCAAATTGCCTGGCCCCAAAGGTGTCATCTTGGTCCGAGGTAGTCATAACGTGGCACTCACGTGCAACCGGCTTTCTTTGGAGATGGTCGATCAACTTCCCCTCCGGGACGCCCAAGTCGCCACCGCCGCCACTGACGCGATCAAGGCTGCTCCTCGACCAGATGAGAAACTCAAACTGGTTCTATTATACCCAGATGATCCATCCAAGACAATTTGGTTCGGATCAGGTCTGGATGACAAATAGGAACTCGAGCTCATTACTTTCCTCCGGGCTAACGCGGATGTGTTTGCGTGGAAACTATCCGACATGCCCGGCGTCCCAAGGGAAGTAATCGAGCACAGGTTAGCAATTCGACCAGGACAGCGATCAATAAAGCAAAAGCTCAGGCGTTTTGCTGTTGACCGACAGGAAGCCATCCGAGAAGAGTTGCACAAACAACTAAAAGTCGGGTTCATTCGCGAGGTCAATCACCCGGAATGGCTCACCAATCCGGTCATGGTCCGCAAGTCAAATGGCAAGTGGCGCATGTGCGTCGACTACACTAGCCTCAACAGTGCCTGCCCGAAGGATGACTTTCCCCTTCCCCGCATCGACCAGTTGGTCGACTCAACCGCGGGTTGCGAACTGATGAGCTTCTTGGACGCTTACTGAGAATATCATCAAATTAGCATGGCAGAAGAAGATGAAGAGAAAACTGCCTTCATCACCCCGTTCGGCACCTACTGCTACGTCAGAATGCCGTTCGGTCTCAAGAACGGAGGTTCGACGTACCAGCGCTTGATGCAAAAGACCTTTCTTTCCCAGATAGGGCGTAATCTCGAAGCATATGTAGATGACTTGGTTGTAAAAAGTACCAAGAGATTGTCTCATTTGGACGATCTCACTGAAACCTTCTGTAATTTGAATGGCTTTGGAATAAAATTAAACCCGGAGAAATATTCTTTCGGGGTGTCTTCAGGAAAACTCCTTGGTTTCCTTGTTTGTTCCAGGGGCATTGAAGTTAATCCTGAGAAAATCAGGGCCATTGAACAAATGAGGTCACCCTCGACCATGAAAGATGTTCGACGCCTGGCTGGTCGCATGGCTGCCTTAAGTCGCTTCATATCGTGACTAGGCGAAAGGGGATTACCTTTCTTCAAAGCCTTGCGGAAGCATGACAATTTCACATGGTCAAACGAGGCCGAGAAAGCTTTTCAGGAGGTAAATACATATCTATCCAGCCCGCCAGTGTTGGTGTCTCTCGACAAAGGAGAACCATTGCTTCTTTATCTGGCAGCCACACCGCATGCGGTCAGCGCTGTCCTGTTCGCGGATAGGGCAGGAATACACAGACCCATCTACTATGTAAGCGAGGTACTTCATGGTCCTAAGGAGCATTACCCTGAGGTCCAAAAGATACTTTATGCGCTACTGATGGCTTCCCGTAAGCTACGACACTACTTCCAAGCTCACAAGATCATAGTACCCTCCTCCTTTCCTTTGGGGGATATTGTCCGAAATCCAGAAAAATCTGGTCAAATTGCTAAATGGGCGGTCGAACTCGGTGCCTTTGATATCCATTTCACGCCCCGCACGGCGGTTAAGTCTTAGGTTTTGGCCGACTTTGTGGTCGAATGGACCAACCCTGAGCCACCCATGCAGGTGTCGGAGGAATTGGAATGCCCCGATCACTGGACAATGTACTTTGACGGCTCCCATAGTTTTCAACACTCGGGGGCTGGAGTGGTCTTAGTTACGCCCCAGGGAGAACAGCTTAAGTATATCATCCAACTACACTTTGTTGCAACTAACAACGCGGCATCCGCTGAGAGTTTAATACATCCCGCGAAAGGAAAACATTCTCGCAGACCAATTATCCAAAATTGGGTCCTCACGCACATCCGCTCCGGCAGGGGTGTTCATTGAATACTTGGACCATCCTTCGATCATGACTTCGGTCGAGGATGATCCGGTAATAGCCTGCGTTACCAACCTCGGTCAGGAACAAGATTGGACTCATCCATTGAGAGTTTATCTTGAACATGGGACCCTACCCGAGGACGAAACCGAAAGCGATCGGTTAATTCGAAAAGCGCATTTGTACAAGCTCTTAGATGGGATTCTGTACAAGAAGAGTACTCAAGGAGTATTCATGCACTGTATATCTCAGGAGGAAGGAAAATCCCTCTTGAAAGAAATACATGACGGTGTATGCGGTGCGCACGCGTCATATCAAACACTGGTCGAAAAGCTTTTCAACAAGAATTCTATTGGCCTTCGGCACTCGATGATACTAAGCATATGGTCAAGATGTATCCTCAGTGTCAGTTCCACGCGAGCCAGGTTCATCGACCTGCCTATGCGTTACAAACCATTCCCCTTGCATGGCCTTTCGCGGTCTGGGGAATGGATATTGTTGGCCCTATGCCACAAGCGGTCAATGGGTACAAGTTTATGTTCGTAGCCATTGACACATTTACAAAGTGGATTGAGGCCGAACCGGTACGAAATATTACCGCGTCAGCAGCACAAAAGTTCTTTCATAAGAACATTGTGGCTCGATTTGGTGTTCCAAACCGTCTTATCACTGACAATGGGTCTCAATTCGCCAATGGCCTTTTCCCAAACTACTGCGATCAGATTGGGACCAAGATGTGCTTTGCTTCTGTGGCACATCCACAAAGCAATGGTGCTGTAGAACGGGCCAATGGGTAGATATTGCAAGGCATCAAAAAATGTGTTTTTGATCGCCTTAAGACTCGCTCGGGGGCTTGCGTAGACGAGCTCTATACCGTTCTATGGGCGCTACGAACTACCTCTAGTCGAGCCACCAGTGAGACACCCTTCCATCTGGTCTACGGGGCCGAGGCTGTGTTGCCTATGGAAGTTAGTATTGGGTCTGTTCGGACAGAACGATTCGAACAAGTTAATCAGTCCGAATAGCGATCACATGATCTCCTCCTCTTAGAAGAAAGGCATAATCGCGCTTTGATCAAATCCGCGGCATACTTGCAAGCTTTGTGCAAGTATCACAACAAAAGGGTGCGACCACGTAGTCTTAACGTGGGCGACTTGGTGTTACGAAAAATCCAAGACTAGTCTAGTCGCAATAAATTCTCCCCGAAGTGGGAAGGCCCTTATACTATTGTCTCAGTGCCGCGACCAGGATCCGCACGGTTAGCCATGGAGGATGGTCGAATTTTGTCCAATACTTGAAACATCGATCAACTTCGCAAGTTCTACATGTAAGTATTCAATCCCTTTTCCTGTTCAATTAGCATTTTTTCATAAAACAAAAAATGCCCATTTTTTCATACGATGAATATTTCCGTTTATGCCCATGTGTTGCGAATTCGGCTCGGGGGCTGGTCACCGGCGGTTAGATCATTACAACGTTCTAGTCAGATTTGCTGCCCGATCTCAAGACCGCTTCCAGGCAAGTCACTCCTAAATAAGCCGTTTCGCAACGCACACGGGGCTTCCTGGCAAGTTCTCGGTCATCTGAGTGGCTGTTAGTTTGCAAACAAGGCTAGGTGTTACATTGATCATAATTGTTGGTTCAATCACACATCCCTCGTCGTTATATTCACTTCTCTCCTACATTTGTAGTACTGAGTCCTCAGTATCTACAATCACAGGCGGGGGCTAGGGGGATATGTTTATAATATGAAACGACATAAAATAAGAATATATATATTCATTTTCAAAAATGCGTTTCAACATACATCGCATTACATATAACTACTTCTATACAGATGTAGGGATCACTCGATCCCAAGCTCAGTCAGGAGCTCATCTACAAGGGGCCTGATCTCCTCCATGACGGCCTCTAGTTGTTCCTCACCTTCGACCTCAACCGGTCCCACCAATGGATTCAGATCTGCATCTGGGCCATGGTGAAGTCGAACCCGGCTGAGAATGGCGGAAGCGACTGACCGAACCCTTGTCTGATCGCCTCTTCTCGTCGCCGTGTATCCTCAGGAAGATACTCGAGAAGTGATTCCGCCTGGGCCATGACTAGCGTAGACCAGTCATTTAGGCTAAAATTATCTCTTGTGGTTTCGACCACATCAGCCCTCAAGAGACGAGCCACCGCCTTCAGTTTTTCGAAGATCGAACGGCTCAGCTCTCTGATCGCCCTTTCGGAAGTTTGAATAGGGCCCTGGAGGACCATCTTGTCCTGACTAAGCTATCTTATCTACCCGCTTGCGCTGCAGTAAGAGGAAGGATTACTTACTTGTTATGAAGTTAAGTCTTCTTAATCAGGAATCGACTTACCAGAGAGTTGTGACCACAGCTTGTTGTTTTCGATCTCTTGGTTTGTAGTCACTGAGATCGAATGAAGCTTTACTGTGGCCACTTCTTTTTTCAGTAATGCCACCTCTCTGTAGTAGAACATAAGGAGTGGTCATAACCAATTTGTATCTATACAAGTTGAAGAGTAATGATCCTTACCTGCACAAGCTGTCTCGTTCTTTTTGTATGGCCTCAACGCTCGCCATCGTGGCACGCGACTTGGCCATCATCTGGGACAGCTCCTATAATGCAAAAAGAAGTTAAAGGTGTCCTGTGTACAATTCAGGCACCAAAAGAGAAGTTCATCATACCTTTATGAATTCCCGTAAGGAAACGTCTTCCGGAGTAACAGGAAGACTCGTTGAAGGCCCCGTTGTGGCCACAACAAGGGCAACCGGTGGGAATGCCTGCTGGGCACTACCCCCAGTCGCTATTGGGTGCGACTGGGTCTCCACGCCTGCTTCTCCCCTCGTGGCCCAGACTGCTTCCTGGACCGAGGGGGCGGAGCGCTCCTCACTGGAGGCTCCTGCACTAGCAGCAACTTCAATCCTCCCTGGAGTGGTTGAAGGGCCGGATGCTGTTTCTTTTCGCCTGACCAAGGAAAGATGAACCAAGCAATCACAATTCGTGATCATCACGATTTATTTTAATACAACCAAGATAAAGGTTCTTACCTTATTTGAAATCCCATCAGCTTTTGAGATTTCTGGGAAGGCTCTCCTCGAGAAAGAGGACAACTGTTGTCTGTCCTGGTCTTCCTCTTGGTGAACAAGGCATTTTCCCCCTAGGTGTGTTCTTCTGTAAGCACATTTCTAAGGGAAGATAAAGACAAATGATAAGAATTTTTACTTGGGCAACCGATCCGGTTGGCGGGGTTGCATCCGAAGGCATCGATGGCTCCTGGACCTCTGGGGCCGGCACCTCGTTTGCAACCGCAACAGGATCTTGTCCGACCACCTCCACTCCTGTCCGCGGGGGTGGAGGATTTTCCTCCCTGGAACTCACAGGAATTGCAGGGGGAAATTCTTCTCCCTGCATAAGCGTTAACTTAATGAATATACAGGAGGAATTGAAGAAAACAAGATTGTGAAGGAATCTTACCATGGTCGCCCCTTCGACCAGGGAAGTAGAGGCAACTGGCCCTGGAGCCTCGGGGGCTTCAGGAGCTGGGGTGTTATCAGCGACCACGGGGCTTTCGGTGGCCGCAGAGTCTTCTACTGCCGCCCCTGTGGTAGCAGTTGTTTCTGCGGAACGAGTTGGAGCGCCACCGGATGGAGAGCCCGCAATCTTCGTACTCCGGTGAATTAAGGGGACATCATCATCTTCCTCCTCCTCGCTCCCCTCTCCCTGTACGACGAAGAAGTGATTCTAGTCCGCACTTGGAAACATAGGAGGGACATGATATCTTACCGCAGTTTTCCTGGCGGTAGGAGGGACGCTTCATGAAGACCCTTCCCCAAGATTTAATCTGGCTTTCTTGGGGGCGGGATTCCTCATCCTGGGTTTCGAGGAAACCTTCTTCATGTGTTTCATCATCGTCTTCCCTAGGGAACTGACGTTCTCGCTTGGGAACGTCGACTCGGCGAACCTCCCTAAGAGCTGTTTTCATTCCAATGAAATCATTAATGTTGGACATACATAAGCCCTGCAAAACAGAGGCCAAGTGAGAGCGTACCTTTCGGCGCTCCTGTTTGAGGTCGTCGCCGGCGTGAATCAAGCTCTGGGGACGAGGCGATCCCTTGGGGCCCTCTACCTCGGCGTTGTAAGCCCTGAGGAGGTAGTTAGTCCACCTCTCTATTTCGGATGAAGGCAGGACTGTTCCCAAATTTGAGTTAACTAGTGCATTTCGAAGATAAAGAGTTTTACGTGCCAGAAATGGGTACCTTCGTTATAGTCCAAGGTACTGTCGTCCATAGACTTGATCTCCCAAGCCAGATGAGTGCTTTCACGCAGGGGGCTCACCCGATTCTTCACAAAGTCGCGAATGACGTCGCGAGCTGTTAGTCCCTCTTGGACTAAGTGAAGAATGACCTCGGCCTGCTTCACGAACTCCGCATTCATCGCCGGGAGAGCATCCAACTCGCTCGGCTTCTCCGGCCGCGAGTTCTCGAACCACAGCCCGCTCTCGGTTGGCGGGGTGCAGTAGAACCATTTCTGGTGCCACCCGTGCACTGAGTCTCGCAGGGGTGGGAAGGGATACTCCTTTTTCTCCCTTAGTCGGAAGTAGATGCATCCAGCGGCATTGGTACTCTTCGACCACGCCGAGTAATAAAAGCGCCGGAAGAGATCCACGCTAGGATACACTCCGACGAACGCCTCGCACAGATGCTGGAACACCGCCAAGATCAGCACGGCATTTGGGTGGAAGTTGATCAGCTCCAACCCGTAATGCTCGAGGACGTCCTTCAGGAACTGACTCTCGGGAAATCGGAACCCACACCGCAGGTACTCCTCGAAAACCACCAGTTCGCCCTCTCCGACGACTGGGGTTTCTTGGTCCTTCTCCGCTGGCCGCCAGTGGATTAGAAACCGCGGAGGAAGGATCTCCTCCTTCTCCAATGCCACCAAGCTCTCCTCAGAGTGGTGGATTGATCGGCTCCAAGACGCCATTTTTGGTGAGAAATTGGGGGAAAGTTGGCGGCTTTGGGAAGATGGAGATTGAGAAGAGCGAGGGTTTTGTGCGGCGGAAATCGTGAGGGTTTTGGTTGTGTAGCTTCCTCAAGAAGCTACTTGCTCCTTTTATAGACCCGAGGAGACGCACTAATGTGGGTAACGTTTCATTCAAACGTTCCGCTCAGTATTTTATTCATTTCCCATAATGGATACTATCTCTGGCGGACCCGTTAAAGTGTTCCAGGCATTGGATCTGAAACAAAAAGACTTCTTTGTTTCAGAGTCTGAAAGTACAAAAGCTTGAAAAGTTTTTTCAGAGCTTTTCAAAGGACGTTTTCCTTTATGTGTCTTATATATTTTCATGAAAAAATCCTATGGCCAAGTTTTTGGACGTATGGATATATTCTGATCGGGTTGTGGTATGATCAAAACCATGCTTTCAATTAAGCTCCCATTCTAATCGAAGCAATGGTCTGACTGAGCCTCAATTCTGGTCGCAGTAAGCTTCAGTTCTAACCACGGCTTTAAGTCTGATCGCGGTATCAGAGCTGGTCGCGGTACTTTTATAAAAGCGTGATTCTGATCACAGAACTGAAGTTTCCTTGTGTATGAGTGGTCGCGAAGACATTATTTACGGCCATATATTCGCACAGAAGATGCAAAGAATATGTAGAAAGCGATTTTATTTCTTGCATTCTTTACATCCAAAAGGGATACCAGTGACCAGAGCGTCGACCTGATCCGAAAGAAGTTTGCAGAGTTCTCCTAGGGACATATTGCTGTCAGTAGGATCTACACTGACAACCCCTAGAGAACTAGCAACTAATCTAAGCCTATCTACATCATCCCTAACGATAGATACGCTACTGTTCCTAATCAAATCGGAGAGTTCCCGCTGTTGCTGAGCGTGGTCCCTCTCTCGACGGAACTGGTGCGCTTGTTCACGGGATCGTTCAAAACATTCTGCCAGATGCAGAATCGCTGAAGACATCTCTTCGGTCTTTTTCTCCAGGGCACTCTTCTCCTCTGGAAGAATCTATCCGAGGGGAAGAGGCGAAGTGGCAGCAGGCTAATCACTAGGGCCTCCAATATCCTACATTTGCAAAAGTTAGTTGTGCTAACTATAACTATCAGCAAAAGGAGATGAGGATCATTACTTGTCCCTGCTCGTGACAGGTTGATATAGCCATCCTGGAAAGTAGATCATCCGATAAAAGCGGATGATCACCAGATGGTGGAAGTGCAACCTTCCCACCAGGAGATTGCTTCCCCAACACAAATTGAGGATCTTCTGGTCATATAGTCACCGCTTGCCGACCAGAAAATTGATCACCCAAACAAAAGCAGAGAGTGTTGGAGTAAAGAACAGAAGGAAGAAAGAACGATGGTAGGTCTTCTACTTTTGCCCTGCTGGAAGATCCTTCGTCAACCTTGGGTTTCTTCCTTGAAGGAGATGGATCTTCAGATATTTGAGGCTCCTGCTTGAGAACTTCCTCTTCATCACTTTCAATATCGATGATGTTGTGATCTGCCATCGGGAAGTGTATGAAGAAAAGGATGAAGGCAATTCTTGAAAAACTTAACTGTGGGAAGAAATTGTGGGGCTTTACAATTCAAAGGTTTTGGGATTTATAGCCGCTAAGATGACGGTTCACTTTCCTAACGCCTCGTGCTTCTAAAGCATTTACAATTTCACCTCGGGTTAAAAAACATTTCAACAGCGCCATCATTACCTATCACGTAATGCCCAGAGCCCGTCTCGGGGAACCAACCGTCCCACTTAGTGCGCCACTAAGCGAGGGATTTGAAGAGTCAGGTCAAAAATCCGATGAATGTCTTTAAATTCAAAATAAACACGTCCCTTCATTTTCTTCGAATTTGGGGGCTAGCTGACGAGGATTGACACCCGAGTCAATTCAAATAAATGCACTGTTGGTTCAAGACAGATTCGAGCCAGACACGTGCTTGGCGATGCGAACTCAAGTCATTCTGAGAAGCATCAACCCGAGGTCGCAGGCTTTGCGCGATCAGACTGCAGCTAGTCCGCGGTCAGGAATTCGTGTGCTATACGCGAACAGAATGGTGGAGATGTTGCGCGGTCAGCTGACATCCCGCGGTCAGAACACTTTTGATCAGGATACTTGGGGTTCACCTGTCTGGCTGTCCATATAGCGGGAATATCCCAAGTATCCCGAAGATTCTTCCACGTGGAAGACTAACCGTCAGAAGGTTAATACATGCAGTTATCCGTGAATAACACGTGATAAACCTACATGGGGTTAAGAGTGGTTTTCTAAACCGTATTCAAGCAACTATTTGGTGCAGTTACGACTTGACGCCCTTTCAAACAGTATAAAAGGGCGGCATGATGTATCAAACAGGAGAGGAGCGAAGAGATCAAAGTCTACGGCTCAATCGCTCAAACAGCCAAGTTTACGGCTTAGATTAGATAGCTTTTATAAACCTCCCTGGTCTCTTTCTGTACACTTACATAGGAAAAACCCTTCGCCTGTGAAGGTTTTTTCCCACCATCTTGTAAATCTTTACCAGTTATAGTGAAATCCCAACAGGACGTAGGGCTATTACTCCCACTATCGAGGGCCCGAACCTGTATAAACCTCTCTGTGCTCCTGTTCTCCATATTTCTACATACCTTCCCAGAGGGTCACCTTGAAAGGTCTCATCATTATAAATTTTGCATAAGTTCGGCTGAGGACCCCGAGTCCAAATCGTCGACAGTTAGCAATTCGACCTGGACAACGACCAATAAAGAAAAAGCTCAGATGCTTCGCTGTTGATCGGCAAGAAGCCATCCAAGTGGAGTTAGATAAGCTCCAAAAGGCAAGATTTATTCGCAAAGTCGATCATCCTGAGTGGCTCGCAAATCCAGTCATGGTCCGAAAGTCAAGTGGTAAGTGGCGCATGTGCGTCGATTACACCAACCTGAACAGTGCCTGCCCGAAGGACGATTTTTCCCTTCCCCACATCGATCAGTTGGTCGATTTTACTGCAGGTTGTGAATTGATGAGCTTCTTGGACGCTTACTCAGGGTACCATCAAATTAGCATGGCAGAAGAAGATGAAGAGAAAACTGCCTTCATCACACCATTTCGCACTTACTTGAAAGGGATCTAGGATATCGACTAGAGGGGGGTGAATAGGCGATTTTAACAAATTATCAATAAAACAAACAATTAATAGTAAATGAGAGAAAATAACAACACAAGATGAACAATAAACAATTTCAACACAAGGATATATCCCGTGGTCTCGGTGATTTGCCGATCACCCCTAATCCACGTTGAGGCAAATCCAAATCTCTAACCGCTCCTCTATCTAGTCAATCTTCTCTCGAGAAGTGACCTAGATCTTGAGCCGGATTAGTGTGATGAGTTATCCAAACCTCGATTTCAATAAGGATGCACTTTACCGCTCCGGCAAGGCGTGCTCAACCCTTTCACAAGACTTTTTGAGGCTTCTTCACAATCTTCCTTGAAGAGCTCCCCAAAACCTTTCTCCTAGCCGTCTAGGAGCCGGCAAACTCCAAGAGTAACAAGCCGGTGATGATCACTTCACCTTCTTCTAGTGCCACAAGATTGATTTAATGATCTAAATGCAATGCACTAGAAGATCTCAAATGCACACTCTCACAAATTCGAGAATTTGAACCCTAGAGTGTACAAAACTTGCTTAAGTTCTCAAGGATGATGACAATGCTCAAAATTATGCCAAAAGTTATGAACAGGGCCGTGCATGGGAGTATATATACCCCCCACAATAAATATAGCCGTTACAGGCCGTTGGGAGAAAAAGATCACTTGGCGGTCAGACCGCAGGTATATGCCCGGTCAGACCGCCGCAATTGCAACGGCATAAAACAGGCGCAATAAATGCTCAACTGCCCTTGTCAGGCACACACACGGTCAGACCAGAGCCAATTTCGGTCAGACCGTGAAACTGTCCAGAGATGACACAGTTTCTGGACACATTATACGGTCAAGCCGATAAATACGGACAGACCGGCCATACGATCAGACCGTAGTTCAAAAGCACGGTCAGACCGACTTCTCGGTCAGACCGGTCTAACAAACGGTCAGACCATCATAGCTCAAAACAACAGAAAGATAGGACATGAAGTACCAGGAGACTGACCTAGGTTTATACATACGGATAGACCGACCTTTTAAAAGTATACACTATACTTTGACATAACGTCGGTCAGTCCGAAACCCTATTCGGTCAGACCGGTCTGACAAACGGTCAGACCGAGTGAGACAGAGTTGGGCACAAAAGAGCTGAAACAAGCATTTTCAAAGCATATGACCTTCTAGTATGCAATGCAAGTTGATTTTATGATTTGTGGCACATAGATGAAGTATTTTGTGATACACCACATGCTCCTCTTAATAGTACGGCAACTATCCTAAAATTCGGTCAAAATTCTTCTCTAATCACCTTAGACCGGTAAAAATGGAAAAAACCCTATTTCATACCTTTTCCTTTTTGATCAATGCCCTTTCTTCATCATGAGGCTCTTCCTTTGCCTTTCATTAACCTGTCTTTTAAGTTTCTTTTTGACACAACTGTCACGTCTGCCACGACTGTGACATCACCTGTGAGGAGCCCAGCTCGGTGCAGCTGGTCCCATAAACCACTTGACTTCCCAGGATGAGTCAATCACAGGATTACATTGCAGCAGCAAAATAGTACAATGGTCATAATTGTATGGCCATTAGGCCTTAATCCAAAACGAGGTACAGTGCCTTACAAGGCACAAGGGTCTAACAAAATAACACATCTAGTCGGCGGAAGCTAGGCCCAAAAGCAATCCACAGGAAACAGAGGTTGACAGCAGGACAGCACCACATCAGGGCTCCGGAGGAATCTGCTCGTCAACTCCTGGGTCCGCAGCATCTTCAGGGTATCCTCCAAGGTCGTAGAACGCTCCATCTATTGATAAGTTGATGCAAGGGTGAGTACTTACGTACTCAGCAAGTCATAGGGAAGGTAGAGATACATATATATATATATATGACATGAACCTATGCTATTGGGGAAAGAGTGAAAGGTTTTTCAAAATACATTTCTTTCTCTTTTCTTATTCAAATCCCGATCATACCCATGGCAGTGAACAAATCATATTGATGGTGATACATATATCCCATATCCAAGGCGATATATCCTCATATCACATTATTTTTATTCAAGCCCTTCAATCTTATACTCATAACAGTATTTCGTATACTTTAGGGCATAAATCCACATGACTCTTAGTTATCACATGTTTACTAGATTATGGTATTACCGCGACACGTCAACACATGACAG
This sequence comes from Pharus latifolius, assembly GCA_019359835.1. Classification (NCBI taxonomy): domain Eukaryota; kingdom Viridiplantae; phylum Streptophyta; class Magnoliopsida; order Poales; family Poaceae; genus Pharus; species Pharus latifolius. The sequence goes on from CM033330.1 coordinate 12,926,345, forward strand.
TCCATGGCAACGCCCCTTATCGTGACAACACATGCCACTTGGGTAATCTTGAACTAACAAATTTTAGTTTATAAAACAATACTTGTGTCACACCCCATGGATTTAATCCACCGCGGCATACTCCTAAAACTCGGGAGCACGAAGTATTCGAATACATTTTTAAACTCTGCAGAGGTGTACCTCTTTTTAAATCCACTTTTTCACTCGACTTTCAAGTCGGGCCAACTCCATGCGACTTATACGCATGTGACAAGGCCGAGATCACACAACGTTTTGCAGTCTAGTGTTAACAGTATCCCTGCCCGGTAAATGGACAATACCGTCCCAAGTACCGTTGTGGGTCCTCCCCACTGCCTTACTTCCTAGCCTGGGTCTATGTTCCCGCAGGACACATAACCTCTTTTGATTACAGTCGCGCACGACTTAATCTGGCGTAGGGCGTCTTCCTTCTTTACACCTTATCCTCTCATAATTTTTCTGATCTCACACCACTCATGGACGAACTGCGTCCCACCAGTTTCCACGCGAGAAACCGGATCGACAAGGCATGCAGGGAACTGCTAATACCAAGAAAGCTACTAGATTGCGCCTGTCCCATACCAGGTAAGTGGTTGGTACGTTTTTCATGCCACTAGACGCACGACACAAGGTTCTAGTCCTTATATGCCAGTGACCAGATCATACCACAAACCATGCACCTTCAGTGCCTGCACATTCAGTGCAGCCAAGCACCTCCAGTGCTACCACCATTCCATACCAAAATACTGGTCACGGCTAGGGGTTCTATTTCATGAATATAAATGTACATGTTTATACTTTTATTAGTTCGTGGCTTGCTATCTTAACAAGTTCACATTCCTCAAGTATTCAATCTATCACTGCCATAATATCATTGATCTCAACACATGCAATATTAATGAGATATCTACTCATGGAATAGCATAGCAATTCATAAAATATGGGTTTCAATATGATCAAAGTATGACTTGCCTTCCGCGTCGTAAGTATCAGCAGTTGATGATGGTTCAGCGACAAGATCTTCAACCCCGGACTCTTGCTCTGAACAAGATCAAACAAGCAAACAGGCATTACAATCAATCCTATTCTTACTAATTCACTACATGCAAAGATGCAAGGAGAAAATACTCTGGTGATACAAGGTTTGAAAGCGATTTGAGTTTAACTATGGAAACCAGGGTTAAGATTAGTTGTCAAGGTTTACAAGGTTCCAAAATATCAGGGTAGTATCAAGGTTGTGACTGGTTTGCCCAAAAACAGCGAACGTCTTTAGGTTGGCATTCGATTCAAGGCATCGACATAAGGTCAATGGGTGATAGAGGGCTCAACTCAAGTTGTGACAGTAGAGAAAAGTGTAGATCACAACGTCAGGAGTCTAAGGGACAAAGTTATTTCCAAAGTTCATGGCTGGAAGTGGGTGAAAAGGCTCAATGCCACTGGCTGACATAGCCTGGCATAGGCTTGACACGGCCAGAAACTAGGGTTAGCCATATCTTTTGATTAAAGGCTCCAAATGATGCACCACTTTGTCTGGTGGTTAGGCATTTGTAACAGGAACAAATGTCTCAACAGGATCTAGGGCAGGAGATGGCTGGAAGGTGATGAAAACCAGCGAAGAAGTTGACTGGCCTGGAGTGCCTGCAGCACAACAGTACAGCAACTAGGGCATAGCCATAACTCTTGTTCTAGGCCGAATTAGGCGTCGTGGTAGAAGACAAAGTTGCTCAAAATGGTCCAAAACATCTAAATGGCAAGGTGGTTTGAGCTGGAGTGGCTGAATTTAGAAGATATTGGCTGGAGGAAAGATGAACTCAATCCTGATTTGGGCATTTCTGTTCTAGGGCAATCGAACTCGAGTCCTTGCTTGAGGAGGGTCTCTGGGGCATACAAAAGCTATGTGTGAAGCTAGATTGTCTGGAGAAACACAAGAGAAGCTTAACAGCGAGCTCCAGCTTACATGCAAGGTGCAAAGTTGGGATTCTTCATATTTTAGCAAATTCTTCGATTCTGGTTGCTTAGAGATGCTTAGATAGGTTCACTAATCAATATTGATCACAGGCTCGAGAGCTAAATCGGTTTAATTAGGGTTTAATTGCTCGCCGGAGTTGTCAGGGAAAAACAGCAATTCCCGGCGATGAGGTGCGATAGAACTCAATTGGCTGCTACTACACAGGTAAGTGGATGAGAGTAACTTACTGGTAGCTTCAATTTGGAGTTCGGTGCAGTGGATTGGCCTGGCACCGTGAGCCTCTTCTCGAGCTCGCCGAAGAAGACGAAGACGATGGCGTGGTTAAGAATTTGAGTGGTTCTGGCGTGTGTGTGAGTAAAGGAGATGGCCAGAGCAAGCTTAAGTATGCGAAGTGAGCAGCAACGGTTGAAAGTGCCTGGATACTTGGAGCTGTGAATCAACGGCGAATTGACAGGCCGGGCGGGACAGCAGCGAGGTGACGCGCTCCAGCGGCCGTGCCGGCTTTTACAGTCTGGCGTGCAGTCCTGGTTGATGCAACGGCGACTTGATGCTTCCCCCAAGCATGCTTGCAACGTGGCGCAACTGCGCTGCCGTTGTCGGGCGCGCGCGCGGGAGAACGAAGGCGCTGCTGGCGGGTGAAACGGTTCCACGGTGGCGAACACGATGCGCACACGCGGCAAGGGAACAGTGGCTGGGGTGGCAACGCTGGAGATCGCCGACGACGAAACCGCAGCGGTGGCAACGGCAACGGCCAAGCTCCGGCGCTCGTGGTCGTTTGAACGGCCTGGTCGTGCACAGTAGCCTGTGGTCGAACCAGGGACTGATTTGCGATGATTTTTGGTTTGGCTTTGGACTAAACTGCAATTCTGGTCTTTGAGAGGTTCGATTTGGAATTTGACTCCATGGCTGAGTATAATATTTCTATTAATACTCATCTAGCTCAAATTTATAGGAAATTGATAAGATTTGAGGGATTTCACCTATTTTCGAAAATAGGGTAAAATTAGGGTAAAATAAATCTGGATTTTGTCGATCTCGAATTCTGGCGATTGGAGAGAGATTTTGAAGTCTGATCAAACAGGAGATCTGTATCAAATAGCATTTGGGAGGTGTTCCCTGAAGAAATTCTGGAGTTGGAATTGATTTGTAGATTTTAGCCTTTTCAGGCTTCCAGGTAAACAGAAAAGGACTTATTCGCAGTAAAATTTGGACTAAACTGCGAAAAGTTTTTAGATGAATTAATCTGGCTCCCAACTTTTTGAAGTGAGTTGAGGATGAACCTAGGAACATATTCCAGGGGTTACTTGAGTCTGGATAGGGTTAAATCAAGATAACTCAATTACCTGGAAACTGGGGTACTTAGGGTAAATATGAATTTTCCTGTTTTCGAAAACAGAGAAAGGCTTAGGTACTGGGAGTTGGGGTCCAAATCTGATCTAGCTCCTGAAGACTTTTATCTTCAGGGTAACTGGTAGGTTAAATCTGGATGGTCAGATCTTGATCTGGATCTAGAGAATAGATTTGGAGATTTTTAGGGTTTGGGAGAGATTAGAGTTCAGCTGATCTACTACTACTACAGAGATACATGCATGCAGGGTTTTTATGCAAAACTTTTCACCCCCAAAACTAGGGTGTTACAACAACTTAGCAGGTATCGTTAGTAGTTGTCATTAATTACTAAAACACTCTTTAGGGGCCTAGAAGCTACAATCTCCCCCTTTTTGGTAATTGATGACAACATAAAGAGTAGATGAATGAGTTTTAAGTATAAAAGGAATTTTACAATAAGCATCGAAGAGAAAGACACTCCCCCTAAATGTATGAATAAAAGAATTTTGGCATTTTGGTGGAGTTCAAGCATGTGTATAAGATGCTATCTCAATTCATTCATTATATGAGCATGAAGTATCACAAATAAGACATTCAATTCTACACATGATATCATCATCACAAGGTCATATGAAAATAACATAACCATATCTCATATATCATGAAGTAACAATCTCATACAAGAGTCATGCAACATAAATGTCATCCACATAGATCATAAATGAGATATTCAACTAAACAAGTTAAATTAAAACTTTACACCAAAAGTTTTCATTTAAGGTTCATCTTTCCCCTACTCTTCTACTCTCTTCTCTCCCCCTTTGGCATCAATTGCCATAAAAGCTAAGAATCGGCGGGAGCATCATCATGGGGAGGATGGTGAGGAGGAGTCTGAGGGAAACGGGTGTAGAAGTGAGCGGAGAAGGTGTCAAAGCGCTGCTCGAACTGATCCTGGCGTGACGAGAAGGTCTGGAACTGATCATTCAATGCCGCCAAGTCCGAGCGAGCGAGCTCAAGCCCCTGGAGAAGAGTAGCGAACTGATCCATCATCGGCTAATGGAACTGCTGTTGGAACTGTGTAAACCAGGCGGGGGCTTGGCTAGACTGAGCTGTCTGCTGTGCCTGAGGTGGAGGAGGAGGAGGCATAGGCTGAGCCTGCTGCTGCTGTTGCTGTTGCTGTGCACCATGGCCTAGAGCCAAGACGCGCGGGTTGACACTAAACGGCTTATAGCCGAGATGTCTGATATCACATGAACAGCGAGGGAACTTCGTCTTCTGGAGCAGCAAAGACATGATAAATGGAGCATAGTAGAGATTCGGCAGAGTGGTTGCCGAGACATCCTCAATTGTCTTCAAAATAAATGAGACAATGTTGATCTGATGACTCTTGAGGATGTGGTCGATGAAGTTCCAATAGAAATCTCGGACCGCTTCTCGATTTCCACTCTTTAGATGGATCGTGGCTCGTATGATTTTGTTGACTACAGCAGGGAGGACTTTGAGACCTGTAACGGTGCCAGGTACAATCCGCTGTCCACCTCCCGGCTGCTCATAAAACTGAAGCCAGTCATCCTCATGGAGGTAATCCTCATCCTCCATGTTGATCCCCTCCTTCATTTCCTCATAGTTTATTTTTTTTGCCGCAGCAAACTCCTCAAAGGTGGCCTCATAACGCCTAGAACCTGTCATCCACATGATCTGCTGGTCCGCCCATCTGATCTCGACCCTAGCATAAAACTGTCTGATGGCAGTGGCGTTCCATGGGCATTTGTGCTCCACAAAGTCATACAGCCCTATATCCTTGAAAATCTGCACCAAAGGAGCCATGATGGGCTGATTCACAACATAAGCCCATTCGATCCATTTGTGTTCGAAGATGTTCTTGTGGATCAAATGTCCGTAGAATGCATCATGTTGTGTCATCGTGTGGAAGTGAGGAGTAGAGGCGTCATTCTCATGATTGTAGGCGTAGATGGTCCTAGCCTTTGTATAGTCGCTTAAAGTACAATTCTTCTTCAGGCCTTGATAAGCGTGGACGTTTATTTCATCGTCCTCACTCTCGATGTCCATGCCCACATGAGACGATCCACCACAATGTGACGACTGTTCTGTCTCTGAATCTCCGGCCGAGGGCACCCAATCATCGAGTTTTTTTTACTGTTAACCCAAAATTAAAAAAAAATTCCGAAATTAACCCACAGTTGCGAAAATTTGCAAAACTGGCCTGCCACATCAGCTTGTCGAGCTCTGGGAGCTCGACAAGCTGCTAGTCGTACGGGGGCTCTCTTGTCGTGCTCCAGGAGCTCGACAAGTGCTTGTCGTGCTCCCAGAGCTCGACAAGTTCTTGTCGTGCTCCCAGAGCACGACAAGCTCCAGCACTTCAGCATCTGCAGAAAAAAAAATTAATTATTAAATTCGGATTGATTTGTAATCTGATTTCATAAATAAGTATAAACTTATACATTATACTTATCTAACAAAAGATTTGATAAAATATGAGTTGATTTGATGATTTTCGATATAAACTGAAAATAGGGTACTTTAGGGTAAAATAAGATCTGAGTTTTGTCGATTTTGAATTATGGTCTTTAAAATATGATTTTGTAATCTGCACAGAAGAGAAAATTGTATCAAATAGCATTTGAAAAAGATTTGCTGAAGAAATTTTGAATTTGGAATTAATCTGAAGATTTTAGCCTTTTTGGGTTTCTAGATATCAAATAAAGGACTAAATTACGATATAATTTGGACTGATATGTGAAAACGGCTTAGATGATACGATTTGGCTGCCAACTTTCTGGATTAAGGTATTGACATACCCATGATCATAATCCAAGAATAATCTGATCTGGATTAGGGCAAGATTTAACTAAATCTGAGTTATGAGTATTTAGGGTAATTAGAATCCTGTTTTCGAAAACAGAATAGGATTGATAGATCTGAGATTTAGAGATGGAATTGAATCTGGCTTGTAAAGACTTTTATGTTTGGCAGTAACAAGATCAGTTCAACCCTAATCTATCTCAAACCCTAAAATATCAAAATCTATTCTGTGAACCCAAATCAAGATCAGTGGGGATTCGAACCCAGGTGGACAACGAGGTAGAAGAGAGTTCCCACCAGCTGGGCTAGGAGTTTTTCCCATCATACTGTACATACATAAATACATACATACTGTATAGATATATATATATATATACACATGCACATATATATATGTATATGTATATGTATATGTATATATATATCTATAGAAATATACGTAAGTATGTATCATATAATAAAAATATATAAGAAATCTAGTGAACTGCATGATTCATTTTGAATGTAACACACTGGAAAATAAAAGTGTTAGTACATGTTCGCTATGGGTTCGGACGACCCCTCTTATGCCCATGCCCATGTCTATCTCTCTGAAAAGGCGATGGTGAGTACGGATCAGGTGGCACATGTGATCGCTGTCCAGCCGCGGTAGAAGGACCATGCCGCTCAGTACCTGCATGACCCTGAGATGGCTGTGTCGGTGGAGGGTGATCTTCGAGTTCGCTAGGCGTCAACTGATCCGGTTGGTAGTACTGATGTGCATGAGGGTCGTGCAACCCGAACATGTGCGAAATCCACTCCTGGTTGTCCTGCTGTGGTGCCACCCCACTGGGGTCGGCCCCCTGCGGAGCGTAGTACCCACGATCGTCATCCACATGCATGTGGTCGTGGGCGGGATCCCCCCAACTCTCCCAAGTAGACCCCCAAGGGACTGAGTGTCTCTGTCCCTGGAGAGCCTGCTCAATATGAGCCTGGCCGCAATCCTCGTCAGCCGCAAACCGCTCTGCCAACGCTCTACTCGCATCGTCCCTGTCTTGACGACGAATGTCGTCCTCGTGTTGACGACGGATGCCGTCATCATCATCAGAGTCATCTGAATCGGGAGTGCGATGTGTCGACGGGTCCCCAATATGCAGATCTCTGCGTCGAGCACTGTGCGTTGACGAGGAACGATGAAGCCGAGATGGGCCGGCGGACGTCCCTGGTATGTCACCTCCCCAGGTCGGCGATGTGTCACGATGACTGCGCCGTGCTGACGAAGTGCTCTGTCGAGCACCACCCAGGCTAGGCCGGGCTGACATCGGGCTGGGCGGCCGGGCCCCTCTCCGGTGTGGAACCGATGCATCTGTCTTTCGGCCACAAGTAGCGTCGAACAAGATTCGTTGTGCTGCTACACGGATGGAATGTAGGACAGCACGCGCCATCGCCTTGAAGCGTGGAGGACCTTCCAAGCGAGACGACAGGTTTGCCGCTTGACTGTCGATGCCAAACGCTAAGTCACCCTGCACATGCGAAACTCATATGGGAACTATGAAAAAATAGATAAGATAAGAGACCAACATAAGTATCCAGCGAAGACGAACGTACCGCGCGATGTATCCGGCCTGGGAAATGAACATCAAGGCCGAGTCGAAGACTGTCTTGATGTGATAGTTCTGTCGGCGATGGGGGGGCCGCACGAGCGAGTCGCGTGCGGGTGCGTGGCACGTACCACTGAAGATAGGCCTGGGACGTCCCAGGGTCATACGGGCGCTCCTCCACAACAACATCCGTCGCCGCGTGGTTCTCCCACTCGTCGACCCATTTGGAATTCTTGATCTGCCAGTTGTCAGAGTGTTTTCCTCTACGTGTTTGTCTGCAAAAGGTGACGCGATGCACATAAAGCAAAGAAATAAACAAATATGAGTGTGTACATGAGATATAGAAAATGTTCGAGGCATACACGTGAATCTGCCGCGGGAGATGGCGTTGTCGATTTCTTTCCGGGGGCGGTATCTGCTGATGTAGGCCGAATTGGCGCATCACCCTCTCCGGAAAATACGGCTCCACCACATGTGAGAACACCATGTGCCGGCGTGTAAGCCAGCAGTCCTGGCCCGCGGTGCAATGCGAGGAAATGCCATGCGGTGCAACCTGCGAGATGTGCTCCGGTGTCCATGGCCGCCATATGACGCGCGCGTCCGATAGGAGATCAAACTCTCCCAGGTACGCCAAGTAACAGCGGTGAATCTGTGATGATGACCACCTCGGCCGACCTCCCAGCCAACGGGCTCCCATGGTCGGCCGGTCCACCCAATCATCATAGTCGGCTGGCGCAACGTACGGATGGATGGGCCGCTGTAAACGCGGCCGACCAACGGGGAAGTGCTCCCATGACCACAGTTGCAGCAGTACAGGGCATGCGGAAAGCAACGATCCAGCTGCGGTCCTGCAGCATGCCTCGCAAAGGCCCCTGTACGTCGCGCACAACACTGCCATCGCCCAGTTGTAACGCGGCATGGCCCCTGCGTCGGCATCGACGATACTCTCGACCAGAGGAATGAACCACGTGTACACAGTGTCACCGTGCGTGGAAGGGAACAAAATATACTGCAGCGTCACCAGCAAGTACGCGAAGAGATGCTGGTGAACTACATCGGCGGGGGCATCATCGGGGCACTCACGGTAGCGCGCCAGAAATCGGTGGGGGACACCACGCCTGGATGCCGGGATCTCGTCGGCGTGGTTAACGATGTTAAATCGAAGGTGCATCTGTGCGCGCCAATCCAAGCGTGCTGGCCGGGGGACGATGGGATGTCCACTGGCAGGTAAACCAAGCAGCATGCTGACATCCTCCAGCGTGACTGTCATCTCCCCCCAGCGGAAGTGGAAAGTGTGGGTCTCCGGACGCCATCGATCTACCAATGCGGTGATCAACGACCTGTCCAGTGTGAGATGCTGACCTATCTGCAGCATACGGGCGAACGGCAATAAACCTGCAGCCCGCAGGATGGGGATATAGCCCTCATGCAGAGGCCAGTACTCCAAGGGAGCACGGACTACCAGCGGCTCCAAGTCCCCGCCCTCGGACAAGATGCGGCCGCGATGGCCACGATCACATGTACTGCTCAGTAGCTCTGGAAGATCTCTATCTCCGCCAGCCATGCCTGTCAAAACATAAAACATGAACCATTATTGAAAGTAACATAACATACATCGGGAACCGTTATTGAAAATATCATACCCATGGATAGCACACGACATGAAAGTAACATAACATGAATCATATTACAAGGTTTCAAACAGATTACAACAATCTGATGCAAATGATAAGCGTATTACAAAGTTTATTACAAGGCTATGTCGATGGTCCGGGTGCATTCAAACAATCCTTCCTGCTATGTCCGGGCTGCCTACAGATCGAGCATTTCCTAGCTCGTGAGCTACCCCCCTGTGACTCATCCATGTCATTGTGTATTCGGCGTGTCTTCCGTCGCCCTGGACCCGTTCGCTTTAGATTTACATCTGGGATCCAGGTAGTCTCGCCAGCAGGGATAACTCTGTAGTCACCGAGCGTCATAAAAACTCTCCACACGCCACTCCACGTGTTTGAAAGGTTGTCAAGGCTGAAGTACTCCGAAAGGTAAGGCGCAGGGCTCACACCGAGCGCCGCACATGAAGCAAGGACATGAGAGCAGGGCTTGTGCAGTAGCTTCGGTTTGTTACATGAGCACTCAGCGACATCCCCAAGAATGACCTCGTGCACCCGTCCAGGTCTCAGTTGGCCGCTCACGTTCTTCTGCCGAAGGCGGACTTGAATGATTCGGTGCAGCCTGTTTATAACTGTCACCTCGTGCCGCTGGGCCTTGTCTATGCGGGCAGTCAAGTACGACTGCACAACATCTGGCAAGGTTCTCATGGGATCGTCGACTAGCGTTTTGGCGGCTACACTTCTGTTGTTGAAGTACTCGGCTGTGCGGTACCATGTCATCTCCACTACAGCAGTCACCGGCAAACACCGGACTCCCTTCAACACATAATTGCACACCTCTGAAAGGTTCGTCGTCATTATCCCAAACCTTGCGCCATCTTCGTCGTGCAGCAAGGACCATTTCTCGATGTCCTTGTCCTGAATCCATTGGGAGAATTTGCTGACGTTCGCATCATCGGCAGCATTACTGGCCCTCCTCGTGGAGTACTTCACTGTCAGCGCCTCCAATTTGTCGAACACAGCCTGGAACTTCCTCGGTTGATTTTGCATGCACAGCCGCTTGAACAGATCCATGATCTGTTTACTGCGGAAGTGTGTGAAAAGGTTTGCTGCAATGTGCCGCATGCACCAACGGCTGCGCACATCCTCCCATTTGTATGGAGCATCTGGGGCCCCGCGCATTACCTCAATGGCATGGAGCAGCCCTCGGTGGCGGTCCGATATGATGCACACCTTCTCTCGATCACCAACAACCGCCCGCTTCACGTTGACCAGAAACCACAACCAACTTTCCGAGTTTTCAGACTCGACGATGGCGTATGCTAATGGAAGCAGTTGGTCGTTAGCATCCGCAGCAACAGCAATGAGGAGACAGCCCTTGTACTTTCCAGTCAGGAACGTACCATCCACGCATATGACTGGACGACAATAAGCAAATGCCTCGATGCACTGGCGGTATGAACAGAATAATCGACGGAGTACCCGAGTGTTCTGTATGAGGCTACCATCTCGACGTGTAGCTGGCTGATCGAAGAAATCTAAAAATGTGCCTGGGTTGGTCTGAGCGACGTTGCGCAGCAACCGCATCACATTGTTGTAGCCGTGGTCGAATGTGCCGAACATGCCCTCAATTGCCTTCTGTTTTGCTCTCCAGGCCTTTCCATACCTTATAGTGTACCCACACCTATCGGCAACTTGCTTCATTATTTCTCTCGGCATTATCGAAATGTTCTCTCGCACAGCCGGCTGGATGATATTACCGACGTACGTCGACGTCAGGTTCCTGTGTTTGTCCAGCGCCTCCGTGAGCAGGCATGTGTGTGCGGTAACCCTTGTCACCACAAAACCGATGTCGTCCTTCGGCCGCATCGCACGAATCTTCCATGGGCAGCCTGCTGTTACACAGGCTGCGACAAAAAGGTTGGGGTTTGACTTGACGACCTTATATTGCCGGTTAATTGCGAGGGACCAGCTCGCCACGGCATTCTTCAGATCTTCCTTGCTTTGAAACTCCTGCTCTACTTGTAAGCCACCGTGCTCGAAAGACCACCTCGAACCCTGATCCGTTGGCAACACAGCTTGACTGTATGCTGAGTGATCTAGCCACTCCTGCGGGGGACCAGGAGTATCGTCATCAGAGCCATCGGATGCCTCCGAGTCCGTCGAATCATCTTCGTCGGACACTGATGGAAGGCAATCCAGTACCTCGCACACATCTACGCGAGTATGGCAGAATACATCCGACCACTCGCTAGCCCTGAATCTCGCAGGACCGGGCATGACGCTCGGCTCACCCTCCACCGCACTCCCGGCTGCTCGTACGTTGCAGAACTGCACATACATCGCGAACTGGCCGAGCAGTCCGCCATGGGGGTCTTCCACTCTTCGAATAAAAGAACTCCAAGATTTGTCCCCTTTAATTTCGCGCAGCATCCAGTATGGCTCATTATCTACCTCACGAACGATGAGCCCTTCGATTAGAGCCATTTCATCGCGAGGCCGCTTCCCGAACATATTCAGGATCCACAAATTCAGGTCTAGAAATGAGGTGTTATGTACACTCAGCTCGCCCGTCACATACTGGCAACGGCTCATATCAACCCCGCTTTGCCCCTCGCGAATTATGCCGTCACCATAAAATATGGAAATTTTGTTCCGACTATCCATTCCCTACACACATTCATCTCACGCGTAAATAACATGACACCATTACACACATGCGCATAGATCCTAAAACCATACATACACATATACATTTGAAAAACATAATTTATAAACATAGAGCATGCATACATGCATGTAATTGAAAATAATCTAGTTTCATAATTTCTAAATACATACACATATATATTTTACAAAACCTAATTCTTAAACATAGAGTATGCATGTGCACAATTAAAAATAACCTAATTTTAAAAAACATAATTTCTAAACATAGAGCATGCATGCATGTAATTGAAAATAGCCTAGTTTCATAATTTCTAAATACATACACATATATGTCCAAAACCTAATTTTTAGACATACAGTATGCATGTGCACAATTAAAAATAACCTAATTTTATATTTTCTATTGTGTGCACATAGTTTCTAAAACGAAATACACATACATTTAAAAACCCTTTTTTTTCCAAACATACATACATATATTTAAAAACCCTATTTTTCCAAACATACACACATATATTTCTAAACATACAAACATATATTTAAAAACCCTATTTTTCCAAACATACACACATATATTTAAAAAACCTATTTTTCCAAACATACACACATATATTTCTAAACATACAAACATATATTTAAAAACCCTATTTTTCCAAACATACACACATATATTTAAAAACCCTATTTTTCCAAACATACACACATATATTTCTAAACATACAAACATATATTTAAAAACCCTATTTTTCCAAACATACACACATATATTTAAAAACCCTATTTTTCCAAACATACACACATATATTTCTAAACATACAAACATATATTTAAAAACCCTATTTTTCCAAACATACAAACATATATTTAAAAACCCTATTTTTCCAAACATACACACATATATTTCTAAACATACAAACATATATTTAAAAACCCTATTTTTCCAAACATACACACATATATTTAAAAACCCTATTTTTCCAAACATACACACATATATTTCTAAACATACAAACATATATTTAAAAACCCTATTTTTCCAAACATACACACATATATTTAAAAACCCTATTTTTCCAAACATACACACATATATTTAAAAACCCTATTTTTCCAAACATATACACATATATTTCTAAACATACAAACATATATTTAAAAACCCTATTTTTCCAAACATATACACACATATATTTCTAAACATACACACATACATTTCAAAAACCAATTTTCCAAACATACAAACATATATTTAAAAACCCTATTTTTTCAAACATACACACATATATTTCTAAACATACACACATACCTATTTTCCAAACATACAAACATACATTTAAAACCCTATTTTTTCAAACATACACACATATATTTCTAAAATCTATTTTTCAAACACACACATACATTTATAAACATAAACCCCTATTTTCAAACATATACACATTCATTTCCAAACATACATACACACATACATTTAAAAAAATCTATTTTACAAACATACATACAAATGCACATATTTTCTAAATATATTCCTAAAAACAACATAATACCTACTCTTATATACACATAAACATAAATATAAACCCTAATCACGTCATTAGCAACATAATAAACAGAATCTTAAATGCATTTCGAAAAAATTTACCTCTTTTCGAAGAACTCGTAATTCTCTACAACTTTCTCTTCTACACCGGATAAATTTATCGGACGGATTTTGCTAGATCTAGGACTTTAGATTTACAAATGTGTGTGTGTGAGCTGCTGGTTGTTGTGTGTTTTGGATGAGTGTGTGTGTGAGTGTGTACTGGACCACAGAATCAGGGGAATAAAGAGGGGACCGCAACTTGTCGAGTTCTGAAAACTCGACAAGAAGATACACAATATTAAAATGTCCAGTGTTTATTTAACAGATAAGTTCCTTAGACCAACCGGTTCGCGCGCTCACTCCTGTGTCTTCTGGCCTGGGTTCGAATCCCCGTTTCCGCAGTTAAATGTTTTAACATGTCAAATTCTGGAGGTGCGACAACTGCAGGGGAGTTGTCGTGCTCGGGACCCGCGACAAGATGTTGTCGTGCTCGGGAGCCGCGACAAGCCGTTGTCGTGGTTGGGGAGTGCGACAAGTTACTGGCCGTGCGACTAGCAGCTTGTCGAGCTCCCAGAGCTCGACAAGCTGACGTGGCAGGTCATTTTTGCAAATTTTCGCAACTGTGGGTTAATTTCGAAATTATTTTTTAATTCTGGGTTAACAGTAAAAAAAACTCCCCAATCATCATCTCGAGAGTCGCTACTGCTCGAGGGTTGAGCCCTTTTTGGCCGCTTCGCCAATTTCTTCTTATTTGTTCGGACGGAGATATTTCCTTGAGGACCACGACCACTAGAAGATTTGAAAGAGATAAAGCAGATAAGATACTCAGAGGTAAGAGTGAGTGAATTGATAAGATAACCGATTAGCAAACTCTGGCTCTGCTGTTGCAGTCGGTCAGACCGAAACAGGGGCGGTCAGACCGACGCAACCGTAGAGTTAGGGTTTGGCATGATTTCTGGGATTTAGATGAAATTAAGATGCAATGTGGACAAAAATATGTGTGAGAATACTCATTGCATCAAGGGGATGAATCAATTTCAGGATATTGAAAGGATTTAAACTAGATTCACCATAATTGCCCTAGACCCCGTGATGAACAGGAAACAAAAAGATAAAGAAGAGAGATCTGAGCAAAATACCTAGAAGACATGATTTGGAGATGATCTTGAACCACGGTTTGTCCAAGCTTGGCGAGGGTTTGACCGGAGAGGAAGAATCCAACCAAAATTTTGAGGCGCACGTGAAAGAGACAAGTGGGAAGAGGGTGAAAAGGACAGAGATTCGGGATAAAAAGGTCTCTGGTCATGAAAGTTCGGTCAGACCGTAGGCAAGATACCGGTCAGACCTCTGGAAGCAGAAAATTTAAGATGCTCTCTGGAGATGCATTCGGTCAGACCGCAATTGGATCGGTCCGACAGCTGGAAAGACTAAAAATCTTGGAGGATTTTTGATTGATTTGATGCTCAAGAGATTTGGATAGGGTGATATATAAATATAAGATAATTATAAGAGAGATATAGACAATATCACCAAAGGGGAAGTATTTATCTTATAACTCAACAAATTTTTGGTTCACTTTACTCAATTGCCAATAAAAGAGTCTAAAAAAAAACTCTAAGAGAGGAAGTTCAAGCAATCAAGTGATACTTTAAGCACAAGCAATATGAGTTCAACATTTCAAGCCACATTTGATATGTCAATGACGTTAAGCTCATTTCGGAGTTTGCAAAAATGACTTTCATCTAAGGGCTTAGTGAATATATCCGCTAATTGATCTTCGGTTCTCACATTATCCACCACCACATCACCTTTGCTAGCATGATCTCTAAGGAAGTGGTGTCGGATATCTATATGCTTGGTCTGAGAGTGTTGAACTGGATTTGTGGCTATTTTCACCGCACTCTCATTATCACACAAAAGAGGCACTTTTTCAAATTTTATTCCATAATCCAACAATGTTTGCCTCATCCAAAGCAATTGTGCACAACAACTACCCGCAGAAACATATTCCGCTTCGGCGGTTGATAAAGCTACAGAGTTTTGTTTCTTGGAGGACCAAGATACTGAAAATCTTCCTAACAATTGACAACTGCCAGAGGTGCTTTTTCTATCCACTTTACATCCCGCATAATCAGAATCAGAATATCCAATTAATTCGAATTTAGCACCTTTAGGATACCACAACCCTATGCTAGATGAATATTTTAGATACCTCAAAATGCGCTTAACGGCCATTAAATGACTTTCTTTAGGAGAGGCTTGAAATCTTGCACAGATACAAACACTAAAAATAATATCGGGCCTAGAAGCAGTAAGATATAATAAACTACCAATCATAGATCTATAAAGCTTTGAGTCTACAGGTTTACCTCCTTCGTCAGAGACAAGGTGACCGTTTGTGGCCATTGGTGTCTTGATTGGCTTTGCTTCTTCAAGTCCGAACTTCTTGAGTAAGTCCTTCACATATTTGCTTTGACTGATGAAAGTTCCTTCCTTGAGTTGTTTAACTTGTAGTCCGAGGAAGAAACTTAGTTCACCTATCAAAGACATCTCAAATTCCCTGGACATCATATTACTAAATTCCTCGCAAAAATCTTGGTTAGTAGATCCAAATATGATGTCATCAACATAAATTTGACATACAAAGAAATCATTTCCAATTTTCTTAGTAAATAAGGTAGTATCAACTTTCCCAATTTTAAAGCCTTTTGAAATTAAGAAGTCTCTAAGTCTTTCATACCAAGCACGAGGTGCTTGTTTAAGACCATAAAGAGCCTTGGAGAGTTTATACACATGATTTGGCTTTGTAGGATCTTCAAATCCGGGAGGTTGTTTAACAAATACTAATTCATTAATTTTTCCATTTAAAAATGCACTTTTGACATCCATTTGATAAAGTCTAATATTATGAGATGAAGCAAAAGCAAGCAAGATTCTAATAGCCTCAAGTCTAGCTACGGGAGTAAAGGTTTCACCGAAGTCGAAACCTTCAACTTGAGTGTATCCTTGAGCCACCAATCTTGCCTTGTTTCTTACTACCACTCCGTTTGCATCTTGTTTATTCTTGAAAATCCATTTGGTTCCAATGACATTGTGTTCATCCGGATTTGGTTCTTCTACTAATTCCCAAACATTGTTGCGGGTGAAGTTGTTTAATTCTTCGTGCATAGCATTCACCCAATCCGGATCTTTAATGCTTCATCTACAAGTGTGGGCTCAAAAGAGGAAACAAAAGAGTAATTTTCACAAAATGAAGCAAGGCGAGAACGAGTTTGGACACCCTTACGCAAGTCACCAACAATTTGATCGACGGGGTGATCTTTGGAAATTGAGTGATGAATTCTTGGATGATCAACCGGGATTTGTGAAGTAGAGGTAGAAGGTACTTCCGGTTGTTGTTGAGAGGAGTCTTCCACATTGACCACTTCAACTATTTGATCTTCATGTTGAGGAGTTGATGAAGAGGGGATAGCTTGAGTGGATGGATCTTCATCTTGATCACTATCTTCTTTTGGCTTGATATCCCCAATGGTCATGTTCTTCATTGCCACTCTCAACCCTTCATTACCTACATCATCCAAATTGTCTTGCACCTCTTGAGAGCCGTTAGTCTCATCAAATTCAACATCATGTGTCTCCTCAACCAAACCGGAGTTTTGGTTGTAGACACGATATGCTTTGCTATTTGATGAGTATCCTAATAAAAATCCTACATCACATTTACTTTGAAATTTAGATAAGCGTGTACCTTTCCGCAAGATATAGCACTTACATCCAAACACTCGGAAGTAGGAAATGTTTGGCTTCCTTCCAATGAGAAGCTCATAAGGAGTTTTCTTTAGTAGTCGATGACAATAAAGACGATTTGATGCATGGCACGCGGTGTTGATTGCTTCGGCCCAAAAGGTGTTCGAAACATTGTACTCCGAAAGCATAGACCTTGCCATGTCTATCAATGTCCGGTTCTTTCGTTCGACTACTCCATTTTGCTCCAGTGTATACTTGGCTGAAAACTCATGTTTGATACCTTTATCATCACACCAATTTTCAACCTTGGTATTCTTGAATTCGGAGCCATTGTCACTTCTCACTTTCTTGATTTTGAAACTAAATTCATTTTCGGCCCTTTGAGCAAAGCTTTTGAAAGTGTTAAACACAATTGACTTATCATGTAAAAAGAATATCCATGTATATCTAGAAAAATCATCTACAACGACAAGACAATAACTATTGCCACCAATGCTCACAAAAGTAGTTGGTCCAAATAAATCCATATGCAATAATTCAAGTGGACTAGAAGTTGACATTGTGCTTTTAGTTGGATGTGAGTTTGCAACTTGTTTTCCGGCTTGGCAAGCACTACATAATTTATCTTTTTCAAACTTTACATCCTTTAATCCAACAACTAAATCATGTTTAACTAGTCTATTTAGTTGTTTCATTCCAACATGCCCAAGCCTTCTATGCCATAGCCAACCTTTAGATGATTTAGTGAACAAGCATGTACCAAGATTAGCATCATTTGAATTGAAATCAACTAAATAGAGGTTGCCATGTCTAAAACCTTTGAAAATCAACCTATTATCATCAATACTAGTGATAATCACTTCTTTTGGATAAAAAGCACATATAAATCCAAGATCACAAAGTTGAGCTATGGATAAGAGATTGAAATTTAGAGATTCAACAAGCAATACATTAGATATGGAGAGATCGTTTGAGATGGCAATTTTACCTAAACCTTTTACCTTTCCTTTGCTATTGTCTCCAAACGTGATCTTGTCATATTCCGCATCTTCGTTATTTAGAGAGGAGAACATGTTGTGATTACTGGTCATATGTTGAGTGCATCCACTATCGAGCACCCAATGTTGTCCTCCGGCCTTGTAATTTACCTACAAAACAAAGTTAGGTCCTTTTAGGTACCCAAATCTTTTTGGGTCCTTGGAGGTTAGTTACCAAGGATTTTGGGACCCAAATGGCTTTCTTTTTGGCACCAATGATCGGGGTTCTAACAAATTTGGCTTTAATATCGCCATTGTTCATTTTCTTTAAAACATAGCAAGAGTTGAATATAATAAATGAATCACTTTTTCTAGCATGGCAATTTTTCTCAATGTGACCTAAACTTTTACATTTATTGCAATATCCCTTTTCTTTTACAAATATGGTTTTAGATGGAATAAATGCATGTTTTCCCTTTTTAGGAATGTAGCCTAGTCCTTCTTTTCTTAAGGAGAACCTTTGACTATCTAGAAGATGTCTTAATTTTGATTCTCCTACATAGCATTTAGCTAGATCATTGGTTAGTTTTTCAATTTTGTCCTTAAGTTCATTGTTTTCAAGACTAAGCACATTATCATCAATTTTAGGTCTAGATGGGAATTCAATTAAATCTTCACAAGATGTAGATATGTTAGAAGTAGACATCATGGGCAAGTCATTCAAAATATTGCAAGTGATGCCTATTTCATTACCCGTTTTGTTGGCTTTATGAGTAATTAGTGAGTCATGAGCTTCCTTAAGCATCTCATGAGTTTCTTTGAGACTCTCATGAGATGTGTTTAGCTCCTCATAGGAATTTTGAAGAGTTTTGTATCTCTTCTTCAATTCCTTGAATTTTTCTTTTCTTTACTCATATAGTCATCAAAACCGGTGATCATCTCAACTAGGTCATCATAAGTATATTCATCTTCGTCACATGATACCTTCGATTCTCCTTTAGCCATGAGGCAATGAGGAGTGGAGAATAGAGATCGAGCTTCCTTGATAGCCACCCCGGCGAGTCCTTTAGGTGATGCTTCATCTTCATCTTCGGAATCAGAACTTGAAGCATCCGAATCCCATTCAATGAAGCAAGCTTGTCCATCCTTCTTCTTCTTATAATATTTCTTGAAAACCTTCTTCTTGCTTTCTCCTTCATTTTCGTACTTCTTCTTCTTCATCGATTTTTCTTCTTCCTTGTTTTTGCATTGTGTGGAGTTGTGACCCTTTTCACCACAATCAAAGCATCTTTTTTCTTCAAATGGGTTCCTCTTGGATGATTGTCCTTTCTTGAAGGACTTTCCTTGATATCTCTTCTTCATGAACCACTTGAACCTTCTCACAAAGAGAGCCATTTCCTCATCGGTGTCTCTCTCATCACTTTCTTCTTCGTTATCTTCCCTTTTGGAGGCTTGAACTTTTAGTGCTATATTCTTCTTCTTGGAGTCGGAAGCCTCATCTTTCACTTCTTCTTGAGATTTCTTGAATATGTCATGAGTGAGAATCGCACTCAAGACTTCCAACGGAGTCACACTCTTCAAGTTCGAGCGCACAAGTAAGGTTACAATAGTATCATATTTGGAAGGTAAAGCTCTAAGAAACTTATGACAAAATTCCACATTTGTGACATCCATACCAAGCCCTTTTAACTCATTTACTATGTTATTTAATCGGTTAAACATCTCCGATACATCTTCATTGGGCAACATAGCAAACTTTTCAAATTGGCCCTTATGGATAAATAATTTAGCATCCTTGACGATCGAGGTTCCTTCATGAATATCCATAAGATTTCTCCAAATATCATGGGCCGTTTCAAGTTTACAAATTCTATTAAATTCACCTAGATTTAGAGCACTATAAAGAACATTCATGGCTTGAGCATTTGCAAAGGCATTATCTCTATCTAGGTTAGTCATGTCATCATCATCAAGAATTGCAAAGCCCTCATCCACCACATTCCAAATCTTTCCACCCACGGCGTTAAGATAAACCATCATTCTAGTTTTCCAATAAGTATAGTTAGATCCATCAAAGAGTGGTGGTTTGCCAATATTGATCCGACCCTCACTAGCCATCTTTATCCTACTCCGGGATGGTTAAATCCTCTAAAAAGGAGTCCTTGCTCTGATACCAATTGAAAGGGATCTAGGATATCGACTAGAGGGGGGTGAATAGGCGATTTTAACAAATTATCAGTAAAACAAACAATTAATAGTAAATGAGAGCAAATAAACAACACAAGGTGAACAATGAACAATTTCAACACAAGGATATATCCCGTGGTCTCGGTGATTTGCCGATCACCCCTAATCCACGTTGAGGCAAACCCAAATCTCTAACCGCTCCTCTATCTAGTCAACCTTCTCTCGAGAAGTGACCTAGATCTTGAGCCGGATTAGTGTGATGAGTTATCCAAACCTCGATTTCACTAAGGATGCACTTTACCGCTCCGGCAAGGCGTGCTCAACCCTTTCACAAGACGTTTTCAGGCTTCTTCACAATCTTCCTTGAAGAGCTCACCAAAACCTTTCTCCTAGCCGTCTAGGAGCTGGCAAACTCTAAGAGTAACAAGCCGGTGATGATCACTTAGCCTTCTTCTAGTGCCACAAGATTGATTTAATGATCTAAATGCAATGCACTAGAAGATCTCAAATGCACACTCTCACAAATTCAAAAATTTGAACCCTAGAGTGTATGAAACTTGCTTAAGTTCTCAAGGATGATGACAATGCTCAAAATTATGCCAAAAGTTATGAACAGGGCCGTGCATGGGAGTATATATACCCCCCATAATAAATATAGCCATTACAGGCCGTTGGGAGAAAAAGATCACTTGGCGGTCAGACCGCAGGTATATGCCCGGTCAGACCGCCGCAATTGCAACGGCATAAAACAGGCGCAATAAATGCTCAACTGCCCTTGTCAGGCACACACACGGTCAGACCGGAGCCAATTTCGGTCAGACCGTGAAACTGTCCAGAGACGACACAGTTTCTGGACACGTTATACGGTCAGGCCGATAAATACGGACGGACCGGCCATACGGTCAGACCGTAGTTCAAAAGCACGGTCAGACCAATTTCTCGGTCAGACCGGTCTAACAAACGGTCAGACCGTCATAGCTCAAAACAACAGAAAGATAGGACATGAAGTACCAAGAGACTGACCTAGGTTTATACCTACGGACAGACCGACCTTTTAAAAGTATACACTATACTTTGACATAACGTCGGTCAGTCCGGAACCCTATTCGGTCAGTCCGTATATTCGGTCAGACCGGTCTAACAAATGGTCAGACCGACTAAGACAGAGTTGAGCAGAAAAGAGCTGAAACAAGCATTTTCAAAGCATATGACCTTCTAGTATGCAATGCAAGTTGATTTTATGATTTGTGGCACATAGATGAAGTATTTTGTGATACACCACATGCTCCTCTTAATAGTACGGCAACTATCCTAAAATTCGGTCAAAATTCTTCTCTAATCACCTTAGACCGGTAAAAATGGAAAACACCCTATTTCGTACCTTTGCCTTTTTGATCAATGCCCTTTCTTCATCATGAGGCTCTTCCTTTGCCTTTCATTAACCTGTCTTTTAAGTTTCTTTTTGACACAACTTAGCAGGTATCTTTAGTAGTTGTCATTAATTACTAAAACACTCTTTAGGGGCCTAGAAGATACATTACTGCTACATCAGAATGCCATTTGGTCTCAAGAACGCCGGTTCCACGTACCAGCGCTTGATGCAAAAGACCTTTCTTTCCCAGCTGGGGAGTAATCTCGAGGCTTACATTGACGATTTGGTTGTAAAAAGCTTGAAAAGCGTGAATCATTTAGATGACCACACTGAAACCTTTTGTAATCTAAACAAATATGGAATAAAGATGAATCCGGAGAAATGTTCCTTCGGAGTTTCGTCTGGCAAACTACTAGGCTCTCTTGTTTGTTCTAGAGGGATTGAGGTCAATCCTGAAAAAATCAGGGCCATTGAGCAAATGAGGTCTCCTTCGACCATCAAGGACGTCTAGTGCCTAGCAGGTCGCATGGCGGCTTTAAGCCGATTATAACGTGACTAGGTGAACGAGGACTACCTTTCATCAAAGCTCTTCAAAAACACAATGGTTTTACCTGGTCGGATGAGGCCGAGAAAGCATTTCAAGATGTTAAAGCATATTTATCCTGTCCGCTGGTGTTGGTTTCTCCAAACTTAGGAGAACCACTACTCCTTTACTTGGCGGCCACCCCTCACACCGTCAGCGCGGTTCCGATCACAGAAAGAGAAGGAGTGCAACAACCTATCTATTATGTGAGCAAGGTACTTCATGGCCTAAAGGAGCGTTATCCTGAGGTACAGAAAATACTTCACGCACTTCTGATGGCTTCCCGTAAGCTACGACATTACTTTTAGGCACACAGAATCATTGTGCCCTCATCCTTCCCATTGGGAGATATAATTCGCAATCCAGAAAAATCTGGTCGCATTGCGAAGTGGGCAGTGGAATTGGGAGCATTTGACATCCATTTCACCCCTCGCACAGTAGTTAAATCTCAAATCCTTACGGACTTTGTGGTTGAATGGACGAATCCTGACCCTCCTGTGCAAGAATCCAAAGATTTATCATGCACCGACCATTGGACGACGTATTTTGACGTCGCTCGTAGTTTTCAACACTCGGGGGCTGGAGTGGTCTTAGTCACACCCCAGGGCGACCAACTCAAGATGTCAGTCAATTACACTTTGTTGCGACTAACAACGCAGTTGAGTATAAAGGTCTTATTGCAGGGCTCCGGGCAGCTAAGTTCCTCGGAGTCCATCGATTAGTGGTGAGGGGAGACTCACAGCCAGTCATAAACCAGATAAACAAGGAGTATAGCACCTCTGATGAGACAATGGCTAATCACTTGGGGAAGTGAGGAGATTGGAAAAACACTTCAGTCATTTCAAAGTCCAATATATCCTGCGAAAGGACAATATTCTCACAGACCAATTATCTAAAATTGGGTCCTCACGCACATCCACTCCAGCGGGAGTGTTCGTTGAACACTTAGAACATCCTTCAATCAAGACTACGGTCAAAGACGACCCAGTGATAGTTTGCGCCACCAACCTTGGGAATAAAGGGGATTGGACTCATCCATTGATGGTCTATCTCGAACATGGGACCTTGCCCAAGGATGAAACTGAGAGTGATCGGTTGGTTCGAAAAGTGCGCTTGTATAAACTAATAGAAGGGGTTTTGTACAGAAAAGGTACTCAAGGAGTATTCATGTGTTGCATATCTCAAGAGGAAGGCAAGTCCCTCTTGAAAGAAATTCATGACGGTATATGTGGTGCACATGCGTCATTTTGGTATACTGGTCGAAAAACCTTTCCAACAGGGTTTTTACTGGCCTTCAGCACTTGATGATGCCAAGCATCTGGTAAAAACATGCACACAGTGTCAGTTTCACACAAGACAGGTTCATCATCCCGCATATACCTTACAAACTATCCCTCTAACATGGCCTTTCGTGGTCTGGGAGATAGATATTGTAGGTCCTATGCCCCAAGCGGTCAGTGGATACAAGTTCCTGTTCGTAGCCATCGATACGTTTACAAAATGGATTGATGTTGAACCAGTCCGCAATGTTACCGCTGCTGTGGCAAAGAAGTTCTTCCACAAGAACATCGTCACTCGATTTGGTGTTCCAAGTCGTCTCATTACCGATAACGGTTCCCAATTCGTCAGTGGTCTTTTCCTAGACTATTGAGACGATATGACAACCAAAGTATGCTTTTCTTCTGTAGCTCATCCACAGAGCAATGGCGCCGTTGAACGTGCCAACGGGCAGATATTACAAGGCATAAAGAAACGTGTTTTCTATCGCCTTAAGACGCGCTCGGGGGCTTGGGTAGATGAGCTCTACTTTGTTCTATGGGCACTATGCACTACTTGTAGTTGGACTACATATGAGACACCTTTCCAATTGGTATGTGGCACTGAGGCTGTATTACCCATGCAAAATTCGTATTGGTTCTGTCCGGGTAGATCAATTCGATCAGACTGATCAACTCGAACAACATGCTGAAGATATAACCCTCCTCGAAGAAAATGTGATCGGGCGCTGATCAAATCAGCAGTATATTTACAAGCTTTATGTAAATATCACAGCAAAAGGGTGCAGCCGCATAGTCTTCACGTGGGCGACCTGGTTTTGTGGAAAATACAAAACCAGTCTAACCACAACAAATTCTCTCCTCAGTGGGAAGGCCCCTATACTGTAGTGTCAGTACCGTGGCTAGGATCGGCCCGATTAGCTATGGAGGATGGGAGTATCTTGAACAATACATGGAACATAGATCAATTACGCAAATTCTATGTGTAAGTTCTGTCGACGATTCGGACTCGGAGTCCTCAGCCGAACTTATGCAGAATTTATAATTGTGAGACCTTTCAAGATGACCCTTCGGGAAGGTATGCTGAACAATAGTGAACAGGAGCACAGAGAGTTTAGACAGGTTCGGGCCCTCGATGGTGGGAGTAAAAGCCCTACGTCCTGTTGAGATTTCACTAAGTGTGGTAAAAGGTTTACAAATGGAGGAAAAAGTCCTCACAGGCGAGGATTTTTCCTGTAAGAGTGTACAAAGATAAGCCAAAGAAGGCTTATTAAAAATGCTATATGAGGTGTGCCGTAGACTTGGCTAACTTGGATGATTTTTTGGGTTTCTTGATCTTCCGATCCCTTGTTTTTCGATCCTCTTCATTGATGCTCCATGCCATCCTTTTATATTGTTTGAAAGGGTGCCATGTAGAGGAAACTGCATCAAACGGTTGCATGGACGGTTGGATGCGGTTTTTTGGAACTGCTCTTAACCTCCACGCAGGTTAAACACGTGTTATTCATGGATAACTGTATGTGTTAACCTTCTGACGGTTGATTCTCCACGTGTAGGAATCTTCGGGATACTTAGAATATCCTGTTGTACGGGCAACCGAAATAGATAGATCCCAAGTATCCTGATCGGTAGATGTTCTGACCGCGGGATATTGGCTGACCGCGCAATATCCCGAATGTGTAGTTCGCGTATAGCTTACGAACTTCTGACCGCGCAAGGCTTTTGGTCTGACCGCGTAAAGCTGTGATCTGATCGCGTAAAGCTTGCGACCTGATCGCATAAAGCTTGCGACCTCATGGTGATGCCCCTCAGAATAGCTTGAGTTTGCATCACCAGATACATGTCTGGTTCGAACTTGTCTTGAACCAAAAGTTTATTAGAATTGACCCGGGTGTCAATCCTTGTCAGCTAGCCCCCAAATTCGAAGAAAACGAAGGGACATGTTTATTTCGAATTTAAAAATCGTGCATTGGATTTTTAATCCGGCCCTTCAACTTCTCCACTTAGTGGCGCACTAAGTGAAAACGGTTGGTTTTTCAAGACGAGTTCTGACATTACGTGACGGGCAATGATAGCGCCGTAGAATTATTTTTATCTCGAGGTAAAATTGTAAATGTTTTAGCAAAACCCGAGGCGTCTGAAATGCAAACCATCACCCAGGCGGCTATAAATACCAGACCCCTGGACATGTAAAAATCTACAATTTCCCTCTCACGTCTAAGTTTTTTTCTTGTTATCCTACCTCCTTCCTTTTCACATACCCCTCCCAATGGCAGATCATGAAATCATTGAGATTGAGAGCGATGAAGGGGAAATTGTCGAACAAGGGTCTCAAACGAATGAAGTCCTGTCTCCCTTAAGGAAAAAACCCAAGGTTGACGAAGGATCTTCCAGTGGAACAAAGGTAAAGAACGTAGCGAGTTTCTTTCTTCCTTCAGTTTCTTTGACCTTCCCCGTTCATGCCTCTCGGCAAGTTAGGCCTTTATCCTTAGGAAAAGATCCCTTCACATCCAATTCCCCCATCCTTTTGGGTGATCAACATCCTGGTCGGCAAGCGGTGACTATCCCTCGATCAGATGATTGCCATATTGGGTTGGCGAAGCAATCTTCTTCTGGGGAGGTTGCTCTTCCACCATATGATGATCTTCCTCCCAAGATGGGTGTATCAACGGGTTATGCACCGGGACAGGTAACAATTCTTCTCCCTTTTTTGCTGATAATTTTAGTTAGTATGACTAACTTTTGCAAAAATGTAGGAGGTAGGAGGCCCCAGCGATCAGCCTTCTGCTGCTCCATCTCTTCCTTCCGGACAGACCCTTCTGGAAGAGAAGAATGCCCTGGAGAAGAAAACCGAGGAGATGGCCTCAAAGATTCTGCGTTTAGCAGAATGTTTTGATCGATCCCGAGAAGAGGCGCACCATTTCCGTCGAGAGAGGGACTTCGCTGAGCAACAGCGAGAACTCTCTGACTTGATTAGGGACAATAGTGCGTCTGTTGTTAGGGACGATATAGATAGACTTAGGGTAGTTGCTAGTTCCCTGGGGGTTGTCAGTGTAGATCCTACTGACAACAACATGTCCCTTGGGGAACTTCGTAAACTTCTTTCGGAGCAAGTCGATGTTTTGATCGACTGCATC
This sequence comes from Pharus latifolius, assembly GCA_019359835.1. Lineage (NCBI taxonomy): Eukaryota > Viridiplantae > Streptophyta > Magnoliopsida > Poales > Poaceae > Pharus > Pharus latifolius. Next base: position 12,953,206 of record CM033330.1, read on the forward strand.
CCTTTTGTATGTAAAGAATGTAAGAAATAAAAAGTTCTTTATTTCTCATGAAATGTTCTCCACATCTTCTGTGCGAAAATATAGCCATGAACTTTACGTTCGCGACCATTCATACACAGGAAATTTTAGTTCTGCGATCAAAATCACTTTTAAGAAAAAAGCACCGCGACCTGCCCTGATTCTGCGATCAGTTTCAAAGCCGCGGTCAGAACTAAAGTTCGACCAGAGTTGGGACTCAGTCAGGATGTCACTTCGATTAGAATCGAAGTTTCAGCCTAAAACACGATTTCGATAAAACCATAGCCCAATTAGAAACACTTCAGTACGTTAAAAATTGGGTTACATGATTTTTTCGAATAAAATGTTCAAAGTATAAAAAGGAAAAAACGTCCTCTGAGAAGTACTAAAAATTTTTCAGTCCTTCTACGCTTTCAGTTTCCAAAACAAAGAAGCCTTTTTGTTTCAGATCCGACGCCTGAGTACTTTATCGGGTCCATCAGAGACAGTATCCATTATGGGAAATGAATAAAGCATTCAATGGAACGTTTGAAATGAGCCGTTTACTCATTAATGCGTCGCCTTGGGTCTATAAAAAGAGCAGATGTCTTCTCAAAGAAGCCACACAGCTAAAAACCCTTATTATTCCCGCCGCTCAAAACCCTCATTTTCTTCAGCCTTCATCTTCCCCAAATCGCCAGCTTCCCCTTTGATTCTACACCAAAGATGGCGTCCTGGAGCAGATCCATTCACCATTCTGAGGAGAGCCTAATGGCATTAGAGAAGGAGGAGATCCTTTCTCCGCGGCTGCTCATTAACTGGCGACCTGCGGAGAAGGACCAAGAAACCCCAACTGTCCAAGAAGGCGAGTTGGTGGTTTTTGAGGAGTATTTGTGTTGCGGGTTCCGATCCCCTGAGAGTCGGTTCCTTAAGGATGTCCTTGAACATTACGGGTGGGAACTGATCAACCTCCACCCCAACGCGATGCTGATCCTTGCAGTATTCCAGCACCTTTGTGAAGCCTTCGTCGGAATATATCCCAGCGTGGATCTTTTCCGACGATTTTACTTTTCGGCGTGGTCGAAGAGTACCAACGCCGCCGGATGCATCTACTTCCGGTTGAGGGATAAAAAGGAGTATCCCTCCCCACCCCTACGAGATTCTGTGCATGGGTGGCACCAAAGGTGGTTCTACTACTCTCCACCATCCGAAAGCAGTTTATGGTTTGAAAACTCGCGACCGGGGAAGTCGAGCGAGTTAGACATTCCTCCGGCGATGAACTCGGAGCTTTCGAAGCATGCCGAGGTGATTCTTCACTTGGTCAATGAAGGATTGACGGCTCGAGATATCATTCGAGACTTCGTGAAGAACCGGGTGAGTCCTCTGCGTGAAAGGGCTCATCCGGCGTGGGAGATTAAGTCCATGGGTGATAGCACCCTGGACTACAGTCAAGGTATTTATTTCTTTAGTGCTGAACTTTCTCCTTTTTGAATTGTACAAATTCTGACTTGAGTTCGGGAACAGTCCTGCCTTCATCCGAGATCGAAAGGCGGACCAACTCCCTCCTTAGGACCTACAATTCCGATGTAGAGGGCCCTAAGAAATCACCTCGCCCGCAGAGCTTGATTCACGAGGGTGATGACCTCAGACAGGAGCGCCGAAAGGTAATTTCCTTGTTCAGCTTTGGCTTTGCAGGTCTTGTGTGTGTCCAGTGCTAATCCCTTGTAATGGACTGCGAACCAGCTCCTAGGGAGGTTTGCGGATGCGACGTTCCCAAGTGAAAATGTCGGCTCTCCGAAGAAGCCAACGGCGAGGAATGTGAAGAAGCTCTCTCAGAGACCCAGGACAAAGAGTCCTGCCCCTAAGAAGACCAAGCTAAACCCTGGGGAGGGGTCTTCACGAAGCATTCCTCGTCCCGCAAGAAAGACTGCGGTAAGATATCGCATTCCTGCTACTTTTTCAGGCGCGACATGGAATCACTTCTTCGTCGTACAGGGAGAGAGGAGCGAGGAGGAAGAGGATGACGTTCCTCTGATCCTTCGAAGGAGGAAGATCGCGGATCTTCCATCCAGCGATGCCCCAAGCTGCCCCACAGAGACCACTACTACCGAGGAGGTGGTCGTGGAAGATCCTGCGACCACCGAAAATCTTGTGGTCGCGGGTAACCCTCCAATTCCTGAAGCCCCCGAGGTTTCAGGGTCAATTATCTCTGCTTCCCTGGTCGAAGGGACTACCAAGGTAAGGAATCTTTTTCGGCCGTTCCTTCTATGACTCTTTCTGCACATTTGTCAAGTTAATGCATATACAGGGAGGAGAGCTTCCCCCTGGGACCACTGGGGGTTCCAGGGAGGAAAATCCTCCTCCTCTGCGGACAGAGGAGGAGGTGGATGAACAAAGGCCAGCTATGATGGTTCCAGGAACTCTGGAATCGCCAAGGCCTTCAGATGCAGCCCCATCAGTTAGCCCGGTGGCCCAGGTAAAGATCTTTTCATGTGTTTTTACCTGTTCCCTAAGAATATGCCTATAACATGACATTTCCAGGGGGGTGCTGCCTTGTTTACCATAAGGAAGGCGAGAACCGGAGACGGCTCTCCTTCGCAAGGGGAATTTTCCCAGAAGTCCCAGGAACGAATGGGATTTCAAATAAGGTAAGAGCTCTTACTTGACAGTAATCTTAAATAAAAGTTGCCTGACCCATTCTTCCTGTTAGGCAAAAGAAGACAGCGCCTAACCCTTCAACCGCCACTGGGGAGGTTGAAATTAGGGCTGATGAGGGAGCCTCTAATGAAGAGCGCTCTGCTCCCGCGGTTCAGGAAGTCGTCCGGACCGCGGGAGGTGAAACAAGTACAGGGATCGGGTCACAACCAGTAGTCTCTGGGGGTGGCGTCCGGCCGGCACTCCCACCAACTATCCTTGTAGTGAGCACGTCGGAGGCTCTAGCGAGGATTCCCGCTGAACTGAATGATGCCGTTTTACAAAAGTTTATGAAGGTATAATAAGACTTTGCTTCCGTGCCTGAATTATACTTAGGACACCTTTGACCTTCTTCTTTGGCACCACAGGGATTGTCCTGGCTAACAAGCCATTCGCGTGTTGTGATGGCTAGTACAGAAGCCATTCAAAAAAAACGCGATAGCTTGCGCAGGTGAGTACCATTACCCTCTGGTTAACATGGGTATATCTTGGTTATGACTGCCTTGATTTTGTTGCAGAGAGGTTGCATTCTTGAAGAAGGAGGTGGCCGGTTCAGTCTCAATGCTTAAGAAACAAGAAACTGAACTCAACAGACTTCGATCAGAGAATGCTGGTAAGCCGATTCCTGACTAGGAAGACTTAAATCCATAATATGCGAATAATCTTCTCTCTCTGTACAGCGCAAGCAGGTCGAATTACGCAGCTCAGTCGAGACAAGGAGATTCTTGAATCCTCGATTCGCCACAGCGATCGGGCAATCAAAGAACTGAGCCTCCGGATCTTTGAAAAACTAAAGGCCGTGGCTGATCTTTTGAAGACCGATGTGGTAGAACTGAGGCAAGACAACCTCAGTATAAATGACTGGACATCGCTGCTTACTGCTCAGGCGGATTCACTGCTTGAGTATCTCCCTGGAGATACACGGCGACGCGAAGAGGCGATCAGAACCAGGGTTCGATCAGCCGCAGCAGCCGTACTCAGCTGGGTTCGACTTCACCATGGCCCAGATGCAGATCTGAACGCATTGGTGGGTCCGGTTGAGGTCAAGAGTGAAGAGCTGCTCGATGCAGTCATAGAGGAAGTCCAGCCCCTAGTAGATAAACTCCTGACTGAGCTGGGGATCGAATGATCCTTATTTTTGTAACCAAACAATTGTAATTACAATGCAATATATGTAAAACTATATTTTCAAAAGAAAGTGCATATTCACATCATAAGTTTCATACTATAAGTATATTCCTCTAGCCCCCGCCTCTGTTTTGTGAATACTGGAGCCTTAGTATTTTAAGCAGAGGGGAAAACATAAGTATGATGACCAGGGATATGCGCTTCAAGCCGATGGTCAAGATTAAAGTAACATTTTTAACCTTATTGCAAACTGGTAGCCACCCAGATGACCGAAGACTAGCCAGATAGTCCCGTGTGCGTTGAGAAACGGCTTATTTAGGAGCGACTTATCTGGAAGTGATCATGAGATCGACCAGCGAATCCGGTTAAAAAATGCTGTAGTAACCTAACCGCCGGCGATCAGCCCCAGGTCGAATTTGTATAATTTGGGCTTAAAGAAAACACTCATTGTATGAAAACAAGACATGCTTTTTATGAAAAGATGCTAATTGAACAGGGAAAAAGTGATTGGAATACTTACACGTAAAACTTGCGAAGTTGATCGATGTTCCAAGTATTGGACAAAATCCGACCATCCTCCATGGCTAACCGCGCAGATCCTGGCCGCGGCACTGAGACTACAGTGTATGGTCCTTCCCACTTTGGGGAGAATTTATTGCGGTTAGACTGGTCTTGAATTTTTCGTAAAACCAAGTCGCCCACGTTGAGATCACGTGGTCGCACCTTTTTACTGTGATACTTGCGTAGAGCCTGCAAGTATACCGCGGACTTGATCAGGGCGCGATCACGCCGTTCTTCCAGGAGGATGAGATCTTGCGATCGCTGTTCGGATTGGTTGACCTGTTCGAATTGATTCGTGCGAACAGATCCAATACTGACTTCCATAGGCAACACAGCCTCGGCCCCATAGACCAAATGGAAGGGTGTCTCACTGGTGGCTCGACTAGAGGTAGTCCGTAGTGCCCATAGAACAGTATAGAGCTCGTCTGCCCAAGCCCCCGAGCGAGTCTTGAGGCGATCAAAAACACGTTTTTTGATGCCTTGCAATACTTGCCCATTGGCCCGTTCTACGGCACCATTGCTTTGTGGATGTGCCACGGAAGCAAAGCACACCTTAGTCCCAATCTGATCGCAGTAGTCTAGGAAGAGACCGCTAGCGAACTGAGAACCGTTGTCTGTGATGAGACGGTTTGGAACACCAAATCGTGCCACAATGTTCTTGTGAAAGAACTTTTGTGCAGCTGATGCAGTAATATTTCGTACTGGTTCGGCCTCAATCCACTTTGTGAACGTGTCAATGGCTACGAACAGAAACTTGTACCCATTGACCGCTTGTGGCATAGGACCGACGATGTCCATTCCCCAGATCGCGAAGGGCCATGCGAGAGGAATAGTTTGCAATGCATAAGCAGGTTGATGAACCTGTCTTGCATGAAACTGACACTGTGGACACATCTTGACCATAAACTTGGCATCATCGAGTGCCGAAGGCCAGTAAAATCCCTGTCGAAAAATTTTTCCGACCAGTGTTCGGTATGACGCGTGTGCACCGCATACACCGTCATGTATTTCTTTCAAGAGGGATTTTCCTTCCTCCTGAGATATGCAGCGCATGAATACTCCTTGAGTACCCTTTCTGTACATAACCCCATCTATGAGTTTGTACAGACGCGCCTTTCGAATTAATCGATCGCTTTTGGTTTCGTCCTCGGGAAGGGTCCCATGTTCAAGATAGACCCTCAATGGATGAGTCCAATCTTGTTCCTGACCGAGGTTGGCAACGAAGGCTATTGCCGGATCATCCTCGACCGAAGTCATGATCGAAGGATGGTCCAAGTGTTCAATGAACACTCTTGCCGGAGCGGATGAGCGTGAGGATCCAATTTTGGATAATTGGTCTGCGAGAATATTGTCCTTTCGCGGGACGTATTGGACTTCGAAGTGACTGAAGTGTTTTTCCAATCTCCTCACTTCCCCCAGGTAATGAGCCATTGTCTCATCGGAGGTGCTGTACTCCTTGTTTACCTGGTTTACGACTAGCTGTGAGTCCCCCCTCACCACTAATCGATGGACCCCGAGGAATTTTGCTGCCCGTAGCCCTGCAAGAAGACCTTCATACTCTGCTGCATTGTTGGTGGCAACAAAGTGTAGTTGAATAACATACTTAAGCTGTTCGCCCTGAGGCGTAACTAAGACCACTCCAGCCCCCGAGTGTTGAAAACTACGGGAGCCGTCGAAGTACATTGTCCAATAATCGGGGTACTCCAGTTCCTTTGCCAACTGCACGGGTGGCTCAGGGTTGGTCCATTCGACCACAAAGTCGGCCAAAACCTGAGACTTAACCGCCGTGCGAGGGGTGAAATGGATCTCGAAGGCACCGAATTCGACTGCCCATTTGGCGATTCGACCAGATTTTTCTGGATTTCGGACAATATCCCCTAAAGGAAAAGAGGAGGGTACTGTGATCTTGTGTGCTTGAAAGTAATGTCGTAGCTTACGGGAAGCCATCAGTAGCGCGTAAAGTATCTTCTGGACCTCAGGGTAGCGCTCCTTAGGACCATGGAGTACTTCGCTCACATAGTAGACGGGTCTGTGTACTCCTTCCCTTTCCGCGATCAGAACTGCGCTGACCGCGTGTGGGGTGGCCGCCAAATACAGAAGTAATGGTTCTTCCTTTTCAGGAGACACCAATACCGGCGGACTGGAAAGATATGTTTTTACCTCCTGAAACGCTTTTTCGGCCTCGTCAGACCACGTGAAGTTATGATGTTTCCGCAAGGCTTTAAAGAAAGGTAGTCCCCTTTCGCCTAATCGCGATATGAAATGACTTAAAGCCGCCATGCGACCAGCCAGGCGTTGAACATCCTTCATGGTCGAGGGCGACCTCATTTGTTCAATAGCTCTGATTTTCTCAGGATTAACCTCAATACCCCTGGAACACACAAGAAAACCAAGAAGCTTTCCTGAAGAAACCCCGAAAGAACATTTCTCCGGGTTCAATTTTATTCCAAAGCGATTCAAGTTACAGAAGGTTTCAGCAAGATCGTCCAAATGAGACAATCTTTTGGTGCTCTTTACAATCAAGTCGTCTACATATGCTTCGAGATTACGCCCTATCTGGGAAAGAAAGGTCTTTTGCATCAAGCACTGGTACGTGGAACCAGCGTTCTTGAGACCGAACGGCATTCTGACGTAGCAGTATGTGCCGAACGGGGTGATGAAGGCAGTTTTCTCTTCATCGTCTTCTGCCATGCTAATTTGATGATATCCTGAGTAGGCATCCAGAAAACTCATCAGTTCGCAACCCGCAGTGGAGTCAACCAGCTGGTCGATGCGGGGAAGGGGAAAGTCATCATTCGGACAGGCACTGTTGAGGCTAGTATAGTCGACGCACATGCGCCACTTGCCATTTGACTTGCGGACCATGACCGGATTGGCGAGCCAGTCCGGGTGATTCACTTCGCGGATAAACCCGGCTTGTAAGAGTTTGTCTAACTCTTCTCGGATGGCTTCCTGTCGGTCGGTGGCAAAACGCCTTAGCTTTTGCTTTATTGGTCGTTGTCCAGGTCGAATTGCTAACCTGTGCTCAATTACTTCCCTTGGGACACCGGGCATGTCGGACGGTTTCCACGCAAACACGTCTGCGTTAGCCCGGAGGAAAGCAACGAGGTCGAGTTCCTATTTGTCATCCAGGGCTGACCCAACCCGAATTGTCTTGGATGGGTCATCCGGGTACAAGGGAACTTGTTTGAGTTTCTCATCTGGTCGAGGAGCAGCCCTGATCGCATCGGTGGCGACAGTGGCGACCTGAGCGTCCCGGAGGGGAAGTTGATCGACCATCTCCAAAGATAACCGGTCGCACGTGAGCGCCACGTTGCGACTTCCTCGGACCGAAATGACACCTTTGGGGCCAGGCAATTTCCCGCACTGATAAGCATAGTGCGTTGCCATCATGAATTTAGCAAGACTCGGCCTGCCAAAGATTGCATTATAAGCTGAATCACAATCGATTACATCGAAAGTACCAATTCTGTTCGGAAGTTATCTGGTTCTCCCAGAGTGACCGGGAGGACCACTTGTCCCAATGGCATCATGGAGGGGCCTGGGATTATCCCATAAAACGGATGGATTATGGGCTTGATCTTCGAACGAGGAATTTGCATCTCGTCGAGTGTTTTGACCAATAAAAGATCAAGGGAACTTCCCCCGTCAATCAGGACCCTTTCGACTCTCGCGTTACTGATGATTGGGGTAATAACCAGAGGTAGCCTCAATGGTCGAGTTAGCCCCACAGGACAGTCAGCGCGATCGAACGTCAAAGGTATATCCGACCAACGGGGATATTGAGGTTCACCAAGGGATGTCTCCATTTGGTTAACCTCTCGGCAAAAAGTTTTAAACTGCCTTTTGGAAACGAAAGAGGAGGAACCTCCGAAAATGACATTAACATGATTTTGAGGTACCTGGTAAGCCATTTCTTCGTCTCCATCGACGTCTCTAACCCCGCACGCCTGCTCTTTAGGCGGTAAGGTTGGCATTGGCCCAGCTCCTTGGTAGAAATCATCCAGCTGTTTCAATCAACTCCTGCAGTTTTTGAGATCGTGGCCTGCGGAATTGTGGAGTGGACACCACCTTTTGCCTTCCTGCAGATTAGTTGATTTTTCTGGCTGGTCGGAATCCCGGCCACCAGAAGCAGTTTTACTTTTAAAAGAAGCCTTATTACCTTGGGTCGAAGGTGGTTTCTCCGCGACCGTGACCTCACGGTACTGTCCAGAGCGGTTCCTCTTCGACTTTTTTGACTTCCCACCCGGTGAAGACTCCGGCTTTTTGCTTGAATCTTCTTTCTTGGCGTCCTTGAAGCCTGGTTGGGGCGGTAGGTCCCCCTTGTCAACCATTCGGTTCCATTCGACTACCTCGGCTGCATCGGAGTATCGATCAGCCATATCGAACAGATCGGCCACTGATCGAGGAGGGTGGATGAGCAAGTCTTCAGTGAATCTCTGGTATCGAACGGCATGCTTAAATCCCTGATTACGGAGCCATCAGATATGTTCGGGATGGTATTTCTTACCCCGACAAACCTCTTGACAAACTGCCGAAGCGTTTTGGTCGAAGTTTGCCGCAGTCTATGCAAGTCGTCCTCCTTACCCGGCTTTTGGTAACAGTTTTGGAAATTGCTGAGGATGGCATCGCATAGCATTTCCCAATTATAGATAGAACCCTCAGGCTGATTGAACAACCAGGTTCTAGCCGGTCCTACGAGGACTGTTGGCAGGTAGTTGGCCATGACCTTGTCATCGCCTCCTGCTGCTTGGATGGCAGTAATATAGATCTGAAGGAACTCAGATGGGTTTTGAGTTCCATCAAACCTCTCAATGGCCCCTGGTCGAAACTTATCGGGCCAAATGACTGCTCGTAGGCCAGGCGAGAAAGCTTTGCAACCAACGTAAGGACCGTGAACCGTCCTGCGACTTTCGGTCGGGTTTCGAGCAAACTCACATAATGGCGAGGTTACTCGGGGTCCCAAATGAGAGTGAACGGGAACTCGATCCCTACTACGAGAGTCCTGCATTCGCCGATATTTGTCCTGTCGGGACGGTAAAGGTGCCGGGTAACTTCGTCGGCCAGAGCCAAATTAGGACCATCTCGTTCACGGGGGTGTGTCACTAAGCGGGAAGAAGCTGTTGGGGTCGCCTCGGATGCGACCTCGTCCAGTCTTTCCGCCAGGATCCTGAAAAAGGCCGGTCTCTGCGCATCCGTGACCGTAGGAGGAAAATTACGCATGACCTCCACGATAGATCGCAGTCGACCATGGGTACTTCTCCTAGGGGCACCAGGTGTTACTGTTTCTTCATCCACTGGGAAATGCTCCGGTGGTAAGGAAGGAGTCTGGTCATGTCTACGACCACGCGACCGTCGAGAAGAACTCGGGGCAGCATCGTAACGAGCCTGCGCATCTTGAAGAGCCTCTAGGGCAGTTCTGCGTAGTTCGTTGTTCTGTTGCTCGAGATCTTGCTCCTCCTTCTGTTTGCGATCTTGTTCTTCCCTGGCAACCTGTTGATCGGGAGTTTCCTCCGACAACGCAGCAAACTGCCTAGGGAGAGAGGTCGTCGATGGGGAGAACATCTCGGTTTATTCCGAGTCGGACTCGAAATCAAAGAGACGGTGGAGGTTATCAGGGTCGAACCTTCCTGGGCTAACTTCAGGGTCACCATCATATTTTCCCTCAGCGGGATCGTATGACGGGCCGGATTCATCCCCTAGCACATTAAGAACCTCTGTGGGTTCTGACCTTGTGCCAGTTACCTCCTGGTCGATTAACATGACTTGGGGAGATGATTCAACCTGTGGAAGATTCTGGCCTTCGACCTCTTCCATCGGAACAGGATCGCTTGGAGAAGGCATGGGTATATGGGCATAATCCTCGAGATCAAAATCGTTCTCGGAATCATATGCTCCAGCCATGTTTCAGCGAACCTCCGAATTTTAATTAGGACGCCTTGAGAAAGGCCCCACGGTGGGCGCCAGCTGTCGACGATTCGGACTCGGAGTCCTCAGCCGAACTTATGCAGAATTTATAATTGTGAGACCTTTCAAGATGACCCTTCGGGAAGGTATGCTGAACAATAGTGAACAGGAGCACAGAGAGTTTAGACAGGTTCGGGCCCTCGATGGTGAGAGTAAAAGCCCTACGTCCTGTTGAGATTTCACTAAGTGTGGTAAAAGGTTTACAAATGGAGGAAAAAGTCCTCACAGGCGAGGATTTTTCCTGTAAGAGTGTACAAAGATAAGCCAAAGAAGGCTTATTAAAAATGCTATATGAGGTGTGCCGTAGACTTGGCTAACTTGGATGATTTTTTCGGTTTCTTGATCTTCCGATCCCTTGTTTTTCGATCCTCTTCATTGATGCTCCATGCCATCCTTTTATATTGTTTGAAAGGGTGCCATGTAGAGGAAACTGCATCAAACAGTTGCATGGACGGTTGGATGTGGTTTTTTGGAACTGCTCTTAACCTCCACGCAGGTTAAACACGTGTTATTCATGGATAACTGTATGTGTTAACCTTCTGACGGTTGATTCTCCACGTGTAGGAATCTTAGGGATACTTAGAATATCCTGTTGTACGGGCAACCGAAATAGATAGATCCCAAGTATCCTGATCGGCAGATGTTCTGACCGCGGGATATTGGCTGACCGCGCAATATCCCGAATGTGTAGTTCGCGTATAGCTTACGAACTTCTGACCGCGCAAGGCTTTTGGTCTGGCCGCGTAAAGCTGCGATCTAATCGCGTAAAGCTTGCGACCTGATCGCATAAAGCTTGCGACCTCATGGTGATGCCCCTCAGAATAGCTTGAGTTTGCATCACCAGATACATGTCTGGTTCGAACCTGTCTTGAACCAAAAGTTTATTAGAATTGACCCGGGTGTCAATCCTCGTCAAGTTCCTCATTTCTTTTATCCTTTTCAATTAGCATGATTTGTTAAAAAATTGTGTGTATTTCTCCTTGAATTATGTTACAAGTCTTTTCTCTATTGTCACTCCCATACCAAGCTATGCTTGAGGACTGATCACCGATGAACCAAGATCCGTTTGAGACCTAGTCTTGGTTTTCGCTCTAGGCTCGCCCAGATTCTAATATGCAGAATAACGGGATCTTACTCGGAAATACCGAAACCCAAAGTAATTGCACAACTCTTTATTTCAAAGAGGGCTTTACACGTCGAACGTTAGACACACTTGTCTACATCGAAGGAACTATAAGTGTCTAAAACTCAAATAAGTTCTATGACTCTTCGATTGAATTCGATGATCTAAACGAGACCTATTACATGGTATTTATAGTCCAATCGTATGAGTACGTATCAGACTTAGAGATCTAAACGTATTAGACTCATATAACTAATCCTAAACAGATAAGCTTAGTTATACACATTCGGATCGGATTACAATTCCGAACAGGGAACGAATTCCTTTTCCTGGTCGCGGACCAATCCATGGTCGCGGACTCATCCAGGTCGCGAATCCTTATGCGATCAGGACTTGGTCGCGAAGCCACATGCGTTCAGGACTTGGTCGCGAAGCCGCATGCGATCAGGACTTGGAGATCCTCCCGGATCATGACTCCCTTGTTGAGAAGGAGCCAACCCCTGTTGCGACCTCTCAATCAAACTGGAGATGTGGAAATTGGGCTTGTCCATCTTCTTTGGTGTACCACTTTGCCGCACGTGCTCGTTGAACTTTTCGACCGATTCCAAAAGTCTCCTTGGTGCCACTGCGGGTGGTAGTCACCTTCTTTTCTAGAATCACATCTTCATGTAGAGGTTTATTTCGTTGATAGACCAAGTCTTCAATAGATGGTACTATGGTATCTGGCTCATCATCCAGCATTGAAGGCTCGAAGAGTTTAAATCCTTCCCAAGGTCGCAAACCTTTCCAAAGTCGCAAACCTTTTCGTGGTCGCAAATCTGTTGCGAACTCGACCTGAGATCCTCCCAGATCATGACTCCTCTGTTGAGAAGGAGCCAACTCCCGTTGGTGACCAACTGTGAAGTTGTAGAGAACGACTGGGAGTTTTTGAACCAACACACGATGAGCAATGCTACAATCGTCGGATCGAATGTATGGATAGGCGCTCATAGAGCTTGGCACCTCCGTCATGGATTGTGGCCCTGGCTACTCGCGGATAGCCTTCCCCTTGTCGAGGTTAATACCATCACCGATCCCAAAGCTAGGATTGCGAAGTTTGAATAGTGGCGCCATAGAGACAAGTTGTATGTCGTTTTCAACTAGTCGTTGTGGTGATCGACGATATACCTCTACGAACAGCACGTTGTTTTCCATAGGCAAGCACGCCAAACAACTATCATTTTCCATACTCGATGTATCACAATCCCCTTGGCTAACTCGACGCATCACGCTTAGCACACACTTTGAGCATGCATTGACAATCCGTTTTGCCTGATTTGCTGTCAACAAGTCCTTCGTGTCGACGTGGTCGTTTTTGCTGATGATAAATTTCGTCCCATCCTTTGTGAGGTCGTAGTCTTGAGCTCTTCGGTGGTAATGGGCGTCATGATCGTACAAGAACGGACTTCCAAAAATCACTTGGTAAATATCGATGGGGATGACATCGCATTGAACCTCGTCGATATAACGAGCAGATATTGCAAACTTTAGAGTACATTGACTCTTGATCTGCTGATTCACGTCAGAAGTGAACCATCCCAGAGGATACAGTCGAGGATGTTGAGTCGTCTTCAAACCAAGTCGTCGAACCAGCCCGGAGGAGACCAAATTCTTTTGGCTTCCAAGGTCGAAGATGGCTGCGACCACCTCGTGCTTCACCTGTATGTTAATAGTGAACAATTCCTCTGTCGGGTTGTGGTCAGTTGATGAACCCGAACCTTTCTCCGTCGGCATTGCCATTAGAGACAAGGTCGTGTCCGCCTTTTCAACCGAATCCAACTGGATAATTTCCTCTGCGAGCGGAATAGAAGTAACCATAGCTGTTCATGTGCTTGGTTCATCCCTCCTTTTTCTTTCTGGTCGCAGTTCAGGATGAAGTCTATAATACTTCTCTTTTGTGTGCCCAGTAACATGACAATGCTCACAAGTGTTACCCGTATCGTGGGTACCCTCTCCGGAGCTCGTCGTGGTTGAAATCTCCCTCAAGTTCTTGTCGTTGCGGGTCTTATTTTTCTTCTCAATCGCCAAAGCAGTCGTACTCGCGGTCGAGATGTCTTGGACGCCGAACAGACTTAGCTCAGTACTGATCGATTTCTGAAGTCCAGATGTGTACTTCCGAAATACCTGAGGGTCGGATAGTGAGATGCCAATGACCATTGCTTGTCGCCGAAACTCTGTCGTATAGTCTTGGACGGTCTGGTCGGGCCGTTGGTACAATCTGTGCCAACACTCCCATCTCTCCTCAAGGTAACCCATCGGATAGAATTCTTGTCGCAGAAGTCGTTTGAATTGACCCCACGCAAGGTCGTCAGCTTCACCACTGGTGACAAGGGCCTTCCACCATGTCTTGGCCTGGTCCTTCATCTTCAAAGGTGCAAATTTGACCTTTTGAGCGCTACTGAACCCTTTCAGGTCAAAGTAGGTCTCAAGTTGATCTATCCAAGAATCCAGTTTCTCGGCATCGATCACCCCATCATATATGGGTATATCAATCTTAGCGTCGACCTTAAAAGATCCGACAGCTAAGGAGGTGTTGGCAAGGTCGTCGGTCTTGTGGTTGCCTTCGTCTGCCCTGCGCAAGTCTTCACCAGTCTTCGCACCCATACCCTTCCCTACTTCAGGAGGTACAATCATGGCCTGCTGCTTAATCCAAGCAAGCACGGTTTCCATGTCGGTGGAGAGCTTAGCCACTTGTTCGGCTAGGTTAGCTTGAACGGAGGTATCGCCAGACATTGTCGGAGACGCAGCTGTAGGAACCGTCAATTGATCGCCTGGAGTTTCGCCGGAGGTTTTGTAACCCTGGCGAGTCTTCACCATCCACAGGATAGGAAAGTTGCTATGATACCAACTTGATCCGTTTGAGACCTAGTCTTGGTTTTCGCACTAGGCTCGCCCAGATTCTAATATGCGGAATAACGGGATCTTACTCGGAAATACCGAAACCCAGAGTAATTGCACAATTCTTTATTTCAAAGAGGGCTTTACACGTCGAACGTTAGACACACTTGTCCAGGTCGAAGGAACTATAAGTGTCTAAAACTCAAATAAGTTCTATGACTCTTCGATTGAATTCGATGATCTAAACTAGACCTATTACAAGGTATTTATAGTCCAATCGTATGAGTACGTATCAGACTTAGAGATCTAAACGTATTAGACTCATATAACTAATCCTAAACAGATAAGCTTAGTTATACACATTCGGATCGGATTACAATTCCGAACAGGGAACGAATTTCTTTTCCTGGTCGCGGACCAATCCATGGTCGCGGACTCATCCAGGTCGCGAATCCTTATGCGATCAGGACTTGGTTGCGAAGCCACATGCGTTCAGGACTTGGTCGTGAAGCCGCATGCGATCAGGACTTGGAGATCCTCCCGGATCATGACTCCCTTGTTGAGAAGGAGCCAACCCCTGTTGCGACCTCTCAATCAAACTGGAGATGTGGAAATTGGGCTTGTCCATCTTCTTTGGTGTACCACTTTGCCGCGCGTGCTCGTTGAACTTTCCGACCGATTCCAAAAGTCTCCTTGGTGCCACTGCGGGTGGTAGTCACCTTCTTTTCCAGAATCACATCTTCATGGAGAGATTTATCTCGTTGATAGACCAAGTCTTCAACAGATGGTACTATGGTATCGGCTCATCATCTAGCATTGAAGGGTCGAAGAGTTTGAATCCTTCCCAAGGTCGCAAACCTTTCCAAAGTCGCAAACCTTTTCGTGGTCGCAAATCCGTTGCGAACTGGACCTGAGATCCTCCCGGATCATGACTCCTCTGTTGAGAAGGAGCCAACTCCCGTTGGTGACCAACTGTGAAGTTGTAGAGAACGACTGGGAGTTTTTGAACCAACACACGATGAGCAATGCTACAATCGTCGGATCGAATGTATGGATAGGCGCTCATAGAGCTTGGCACCTCCGTCATGGATTGTGGCCTTGGCCACTCGCGGATAGCCTTCGCCTTGTCGAGGTTAATACCATCACCGATCCCAAAGCTAGGATTGCGAAGTTTGAATAGTGGCGCCGTAGAGACAAGTTGTATGTCGTTTTCAACTAGTCGTTGTGGTGATCGACGATATACCTCTGCGAACAGCAAGTTGTTTTCCGTAGGCAAACACGCCAAACAACCATCATTTTCCATACTTGATGTATCACAATCCCCTTGGCTAACTGGACGCATCACGCTTAGCACACACTTTGAGCATGCATTGACAATCCGTTTTGCCTGATTTGCTGTCAACAAGTCCTTCGTGTCGACGTGGTCGTTTTTGCTGATGATAAATTTCGTCCCATCCTTTGTGAGGTCGTAGTCTTGAGCTCTTCGGTGGTAATGGGCGTCATGATCGTACAAGAACAGACTTCCAAAAATCACTTGGTAAATATCGATGGGGATGACATCACATTGAACCTCGTCGATGTAACGAGCAGATATTGCAAACTTTAGAGTACATTGACTCTTGATCTGCTGATTCACGTCAGAAGTGAACCATCCCAGAGGATACGGTCGAGGATGTTGAGTCGTCTGCAAACCAAGTCGTCGAACCAGCCCGGAGGAGACCAAATTCTTTTGGCTTCCAGGGTCGAAGATGGCTGCGACCACCTCGTGCTTCACCTGTATGTTAATAGCGAACAATTCCTCTGTCGGGTTGTGGTCAGTTGATGAACCCGAACCTTTCTCCGTCAGCATTGCCATTAGAGAGAAGGTCGTGTCCGCCTTTTCAACCGAATCCAACTGGATAATTTCCTCTACGAGCGGAATAGAAGTAACCATAGCTGTTCGTGTGCTTGGTTCATCCCTCCTTTTTCTTTCTGGTCGTAGTTCAGGATGAAGTTTATAACACTTCTCTTTTGTGTGCCCAGTAACATGACAATGCTCACAAGTGTTACCCGTATCGTGGGTACCCTCTCCGGAGCTCGTCGTGGTTGAAATCTCCCTCAAGTTCTTGTCGTTGCGGGTCTTATTTTTCTTCTCAATCGCCAAAGCAGTCGTACTCGCGGTCGAGATGTCTTGGACGCCGAACAGACTTAGCTCAGTACTGATCGATTTCTGAAGTCCAGATGTGTACTTCTGAAATACCTGAGGGTCGGATAGTGAGATGCCAATGACCATTGCTTGTCGCCGAAACTCTGTCGTATAGTCTTGGACAGTCTGATCGTGCCGTTAGTACAATCTGTGCCAACGCTCCCATCTCTCCTCAAGGTAACCCATCGGATAGAATTCTTGTCGCAGAAGTCATTTGAATTGACCCCACGCAAGGTCGTCAGCTTCACCACTGGTGACAAGGGCCTTCCACCATGTCTTGGCGTGGTCCTTCATCTTCAAAGGTGCAAATTTGACCTTTTGAGCGCTACTGAACCCTTTCAGGTCAAAGTAGGTCTCAAGTTGATCTATCCAAGAATCCAGCTTCTCGGCATCGATCACCCCATCATATATGGGTATATCAATCTTAGCGTCGACCTTAAAAGATCCGACTGTTAAGGAGGTGTTGGCAAGGTCGTCGGTCTTGTGGTTGCCTTCGTCTGCCCTGCGCAAGTCTTCACCAGTCTTCGCACCCATACCCTTCCCTACTTCAGGAGGTACAATCATGGCCTGCTGCTTAATCCAAGCAAGCACGGTTTCCATGTCGGTGGAGAGCTTAGCCACTTGTTCGGCTAGGTTAGCTTGAACGGAGGTATCGCCAGACATTGTCGGAGACGCGGCTGTAGGAACCGTCAATTGATCGCCTGGAGTTTCGCCGGAGGTTTTGTAACCCTGGCGAGTCTTCACCATCCACAGGATAGGAAAGTTGCTATGATACCAACTTGATCCGTTTGAGACCTAGTCTTGGTTTTCGCACTAGGCTCGCCCAGATTCTAATATGCGGAATAACGGGATCTTACTCGAAAATACCGAAACCCAGAGTAATTGCACAATTCTTTATTTCAAAGAGGGCTTTACACGTCGAACGTTAGACACACTTGTCCAGGTCGAAGGAACTATAAGTGTCTAAAACTCAAATAAGTTCTATGACTCTTCGATTGAATTCGATGATCTAAACTAGACCTATTACAAGGTATTTATAGTCCAATCGTATGAGTACGTATCAGACTTAGAGATCTAAACGTATTAGACTCATATAACTAATCCTAAACAGATAAGCTTAGTTATACACATTCGGATCGGATTATAATTCCGAACAGGGAACGAATTCCTTTTCCTGGTCGCGGACCAATCCATGGTCGCGGACTCATCCAGGTCACGAATCCTTATGCGATCAGGACTTGGTCGCGAAGCCACATGCGTTTAGGACTTGGTCGCGAAGCCGCATGCGATCAGGACTTGGAGATCCTCCCGGATCAAACCATCTTTTTGATGATTGATGACAACAAGTGTTGAAACTAAATAAAAATTAATGACTCCCCCTAAGTGTATGCATGGGCATAAGAACTCCCCCTGAATGCATGCATATATAAATACACATATGAGTCGTTTGAGAGTCCATAATGAATAAACAATGAGCATATAAACTATCAATAATGTCATACAATAATCTCTTCCCAGTCTCTCCCTAAGCTCTCCCTAATCTCTCCCTAAGCTCTCCCTAATCTCTACCCCTTTGACATCAAGCACAAAAAGGCGGGAGGACAACAAAGCAGACATTTAACTTGCATTTGATATATCAATAATATTTAATTCACTTCTAAGAAAGCAAAATCTTGTCTCATCTAAAGGTTTGGTGAAGATGTCTGCTAGCTGCAAGTCAGTTCTTATATAATTCACATCTATGTCCCCTTTTGCCACATGATCTCTTATAAGATGGTGCCTAACATCAATATGCTTTGTTCTAGAATGTTGAACCAGATTGTTTGCAATCTTTATGGCACTTTCATTATCACACAAGAGTGGCACTTTGTCAAAAGAAATTCCATAATCCCAAAGGGTTTGCTTCATCCATAAAATTTGAGCACAAAAACTTCCCACTGAAACATATTCTGCTTCGACGGTGGAGAGAGCTATGAAATTTTGTTTCTTAGATGACCAAGAGACTAGTGATCTCCCCAAAAGTTGACAACTACCAGATGTGCTTTTTCTATCAATTTTGCAACCCGCATAATCTGAATCCAAGTAACCAATTAATTCAAAATTTGCATCTTTACGGTACCAAAGTTCTATATTGGGATAGCATTCCAAGTACCTAAACATTCTTTTAATAGCAATCAAATGACATTCCTTAGGAGATGATTGAAATCTAGCACACAAGCAAACACTAACATGATGTCGGGCCTAGATGCGGTAAGATAGAGTAAGCTACCAATCATAGACTGATAAAGTTTAGAATCAACCGCTTTTCCATCGTTGTTCATATCGAGATGTCCATTAGTGGGCATGGGAGTTTTGATGGCTTTAGCATCTTCCATCCCAAAGCGCTTGCACAAGTTCTTCACATACTTGGTTTGACTCACAAACGTTCCATTCTTGAGTTGCTTGATTTGAAGTCCAAGGAAGAAGCTTAGCTCTCCAATCATCGACATCTCAAATTCCCTAGACATCATTTCTCCAAACTCATGACAAAAGGATTCATTAGTAGACCCAAATATGATATCATCAACGTATATTTGACAAACAAAAAGATCTGTCTCAACTATTTTTGTAAATAAGGTTGTGTCTACCTTCCCAATGTTAAAACCTTTTTAAATGAGAAAGTCTCTAAGGTGTTCATACCAAGCTCGAGGAGCTTGTTGAAGTCCATAAAGAGCCTTAGAGAGCTTGTATACATCATTTGCAAATTTTGAATCTTCAAAACTAGGAGGTTGTTCTACAAAAACTAATTCGGATATTTCTCCATTTAAAAATGCACTTTTCACATCCATTTGAAATAACTTGATGTTAAAATTTGATGCAAATGCAAGAAGAATGCGAATAGCTTCTAATCTTGCTACGGGTGCAAATGTTTCACCAAAATCGAAACCGTCAACTTGAGAATATCCTTGTGCAACAAGACGAGCTTTGTTTCGTACTACTACTCCATTCTCATCTTGTTTATTTCTAAAAACCCATTTTATTCCAATCACATTATGATCCTTAGGTCTTTCTACTAGTGTCCAAACTTTGTTTCTAGTGAAATTATTTAGTTCTTCATGCATGGCATTTATCCAATCTGGATCACTAAGTGCTTCATCTATAAGTTTAGGTTCTAAGGAAGACACAAAAGAATAATATTCACAAAAAGAAGCAATACGAGGTCGAGTTTCAACACCCAAACTAACATCACCCAAGATTTGATTCAGGGGGTTATCTTTGGTGGACGTTTGATGAAGTCGCGGGTTCTGTGATGCTTGATCATCATTCTCTTCAGTCTCTGGTTCAAGGTCTTCTCGACCAGTATTGTTGTGGGTGGTCACAGGTTGAGCAACATTAGTATTTGTGGTCGTGGGTCCATGTTCGACATCAGCCTGAGTGGTCGCGAGTGATTTATCCTTTTGACCAGGTGACTTTTGTTCTTCATTTATGGGTTTGATATCACCAATGGTGATCTCCTTCATAGCTTCGCTCAAGCCACTGTTGCCTACATCATCAAAATCCTCATGCTCTCCTTGAGAGCCGTTAGATTCATCAAATTGTACATTGCATGATTCTTCAATGCATTCTGTTGTAGTGTTGAAAACCCGATAAGCTTTACTAGTGGATGAATAGCCAACTAGAAAACTCTCGTCAACACATCTTTGAAATTTTCCAAGATGCATGCGCTTTTTAAGAATATAACATTTGCAACCAAAGACTCAAAAATATGAAATGTTTGGTTTTCTCCCTATAATCAGTTCATAAGGAGTTTTGTTCAAAAGCAGATGGGTATAAAGACGATTGATGGCATAACATGCTGTGTAAACTGCCTCTACCCAAAACCGAGTAGGCCTCTTGTACTCATCGAGCATTTTTCTAGCCATTTCAATCAATGTCCGATTCTTCCGTTCTACAACACCATTTTGTTGAGGTGTGTAGGGCACAGAGAATTCATGTTTGATTCCAGACTCATCACAAAAATCAATAAAATCAGAATTTTGAAATTCTCCACCATGATCACTACAGATTTTCTTGATGGAGAGTCCAAATTCCTTTTCAGCTCTTTTTGCAAATCTTTTAAAACAAGAGGAAGTTTCAAATTTGTGAGCTAAGAAAAACACCCAAGTAAATCTGGAGAAATCATCAACACTAACATAGCAAAAACTATTCCTCCAATACTTTGATGTTCAGTAGGGCCGAACAAATCCATATGCAAAAGTTCCAATGGTTTGCAACTTGAAAGAATGCGCTTGGTTGGATGTGAAGTAGCAACTTGCTTGCCCGCTTGACAAGCACTACAAGGTATGTCCTTTCAAAATTCACATCCTTCAAGCCAACTACCAAATCACGTTTTAAAAGCTATTTAAGTTGATGCATTCCAACATGTGAAAGTCTTCTATGCCAAAGCCAACCCTTCGATGTTTGAGAAACCAGACATGTTGAAAGAGATGCATCTTTTGAGTTGAAATCAACAAGATAGAGATTTCCAAAATGAAAACTGTCGACGATTCGGACTCGGAGTCCTCAGCCGAACT
The DNA here is from genome assembly GCA_019359835.1 of Pharus latifolius. Classification (NCBI taxonomy): domain Eukaryota; kingdom Viridiplantae; phylum Streptophyta; class Magnoliopsida; order Poales; family Poaceae; genus Pharus; species Pharus latifolius. The sequence goes on from CM033330.1 coordinate 12,974,291, forward strand.
TATGCAGAATTTGTAATAGTGAGACCTTTCAAGATGACCCTTCGGGAAGGTATGCTGAACAATGGTGAATAGGAGCACAGAGAATTTAGACAGGTTCGGGCCCTCGACGGTGGGAGTAAAAGCCCTACGTCCTGTTGAGATTTCACTAAGTATGGTAAAAGGTTTACAAGTGGAGGAAAAAGTCCTCACAGGCGAGGATTTTTCCTGTAAAAGTGTACAAAGATAAGCTAAAGAAGACTTATAAACATGCTATATGAGGTGTGCCGTAGACTTGGCTAACTTGGATCTCTCCTCTTTTTTTTTGATTGATGCTTCATGCCATCCTTTTATACTGCTTGAAAGGGTGCCATGTGAAGAAAAAACTGCATCAATCAGTTGTACGGACGGTTGGATGCGGTTTTTGAAACTGCTTTTAACCTCCACGTAGGTTAAACACGTGTTATTTATGGATAACTGTACGTGTTAACCTCCTGCCGGTTGATTCTCCACGTGTAGGAATCTTCAGGATACTTAGAATATCCTGTCGTATGGGCAACCGAATAGATAGATCCCAGGTATCCTGATCGGCAGATGTTCTGACCGCGGGATTCGGCTGACCGCGTAACATCCCGAATGTGTAGTTCGCGTATAGCCTACAAACTTCTGACCGCGCAAGGCCTACGGTCTGACCGTGTAAAGCTGTGACTTGATCGCGTAAACCTTGCGACCTCGTGATGATGCCTCTCAGAATAGCTTGAGTTCGCATCTCCAGACACATGTCTGGTTCGAACCTGTCTTGAACCAGAAGTTTATAAGAAGTGACCCGGGTGTCAATCCTCGTCAGCTAGCCCCCAAATTCGAAGAAAACAAAGAGACGTGTTTATTTCGAATTTAAAAAACCGTGCATTGGATTTTTAACCCGGCCCTTTAACTTCTCCACTTAGTGGCGCACTAAGTGAAAACGGTTGGTTTTTCAAGACGGGTTCTGACATTAAAATCCTTTTGTCATTTTTGAAATGTATCAATTTAACTCGTATCTGGGAACAGTCCTGCCCTCAGCTGAGATTGAGAGGCGGACTAACTACCTCCTCAGGGCGTACAATGCCGAGGTAGAGGGCCCCAAGGGATCGCCTCGCCCCCAAAGCTTGATTCATGCTGGCGACGACCTTAAACAGGAGCGCCGAAAGGTAAACTCTCCACTTGGCCTCTGTTTTTCAGGTCTCATGTATGTCCAGCACTAATCAATCCCATTGGAATGAGAATAGCTCCTAGGGAGGTTTGCGGATGCAACATTCCCAAGTGAAAATGTCGGCTCTCTGAAGAAGCCGACGGCGAGGAACGTGAAGAAAGTCTCTTAGAGACCCAGGACAAAGAGTCCTGCCTCTAAGAAGACCAAGCTGAACCCTGGAGAGGGGTCTTCACGAAGCGTTCCTCGTCTCGCAAGAAAGACTGCGGTAAGATATCGCATTCCTACTACTTTTTCAGGCGCGACATGGAATCACTTCTTCGTCGTACAGGGAGAGGGGAGCGAGGAGGAAGAGGATGACGTTCCTCTGATCCTTCGAAGGAGGAAGATCGCGGATCTTCCATCCAGCGATGCCCCAGGCTGCCCCGCAGAGACCACAGCTGCCGAAGAAGTGGCCGTGGTTGACCCTGCGACCACTGAAGATCTTGTGGTCGCAGGTGACCTTCCAATTCCTGAAGCCCCCGAGGCTTCAAGGTCAATCATCTCTACTTCCCTGGTCGAAGGGACGACCAAGGTAAAGGATCTTTTCGATCATTCCCTCCATGGCTCTTTCTGCGCATTTGACAAGTTAATGTTCATACAAGAAGGAGAGCTTCCCCCTGGGTCCACTGGGGATTCCAGGGAGGAAAATCCTCCTCCTCCGCGGACAGAGGAGGAGGTAGACGAACAAAGGCCGGTTGTGACGGTTCCAGCAACTCAGGAATCGTCAAGGCCTTCGGATGAAGCCCCACCAATTAGCCCGGTAACCCAGGTAAAGACCTATGTGTTTCTACCTGTTCCCTAAGAATATGCGTGTAACATGATATTTCCAGGGGGGTGCTGTCTTATTTACCATAAGGAAGGCAAGAACCGGAGACGGCTCTCCTTCACAAGGGGAATTTTCCCAGAAGTCTCAGGAACGAATGGGATTTCGAATAAGGTAAGAACTCTTACTTGACAGTAATCTTAGATAAAAGCTGTCTGACCCACTCTTCCTGTTAGGCAAAAGAAGACAGCGCCTACACCTTCAACCTCCGCTGGAGAGGTTGAAGCTAGGGCTGATGAGGGAGCCTCTAATGAAGAGCGCTCTACTCCCGTAGTTCAGGAAGTCGTCCGGACCGCGGGAGGTGAAACAAGTACAGGGACTAGGTCCCCACCAGTGGCCTCTGGGGGTGGCGTCCGGCCGGCACTCCCATCAACTGTCCCCGTGGCAGGCACTTCAGGCGCGCTAGCAAGGATTCCTGCTAGCATGGATGATGCCGCTTTAAATAAATTTATGAAGGTATGATGACCCCTGTTTCGGCGTTTGAAACGCCTTTAGTGTATATTTAACTCTCTTGCTTCGTGTCACAGGGCTTGTCATGGGTGACGAGCCAGTCGCATGCTGCAATGGCTAGCATGGCGGCTGTTCAAAAAGATCGTGACGGCTTGCGCAAGTGAGGATCGTCATTCTTCTGTTAATATAAGTAGGCTTTAATTGTGACTAACCTGATTTTGCTGCAGAGAGGTTACGTTTTTGAAGAAAGAGTTAACCAAGATAAAGCTGAACTCAGTTACAGAGTTCCAGAAACTACGGACTGAAATCAACAGACTTCAGTCTGAGAATGCTGGTAAGTCGATTCCCAACTTGAGAAGACTGTCGACGATTCTTGTTAATAACCTCTTTTCTTTGTACAGCGCAAGCAGGTCGCATTAAACAGCTCAGCCAGGACAATATGCTTCTCGAGTCCTCTGATCAAGTGGTCAAAGAGTTGAGCCTACTGGTCTTCGAAAAACTGAAGGCCATAGCCAGCCTTTTGAATACCAACGTGGTAGAGTTGAGGAAGGATGATCCAAATGTCAGCGATTGGGCATCACTGCTCACAACTCAAGCAGAATCACTGCTCGAATATGTCCCTGGAGATTTACGGCGACGTGAAGAGACAATCAGGACGAGAGTCCGATCAGCCGCTTCTGCCGTACTCAGCCGGGTTCGACTTCACCATGGCCCAGATGCGAATCTGAGCGCACTGGTGGGACCGGTTGAGGTCGAGAGTGAAGAACTGCTTGACGCCGTTATTGAAGAAGTTAAGCCCTTCGTTGACAAGCTCTTGGCTGAGCTAAGGATCGAATGATCCTTATATTTTGTAACCAAACAATTGTAATTACAATGCTATGTATGTAAAACTATTTTTCCAAAAGAAAGTGCATATTCACATCATAAGTTTCATACTATAAGTATATTCCTCTAGCCCCCGCCTCTGTTTTGTGAATACTGAAGTCTTAGTATTTTAAGCAGAGGGGAAAACATAAGTATGATGACCAGGGATATGCGCTTCAAGCCAATGATCAAGATTAAAATAACATTTTAACCTTATTGCAAACTGATAGCCACCCGGATGACCGAAGACTAGCCAGATAGTCCCATGTGCGTTGAGAAACGGCTTATTTAGGAGTAACTTATCTGGAAGTGATCATGAGATTGACCAGCGAATCCGGTTGAAAAATGCTGTAATAACCTAACCGCCAGCGATCAGCCCCCAGGTCGAATTTGTATAATTTGGGCTTAAAGAAAAACACTCATTGTATGAAAACAAGACATGCTTTTTATGAAAAGATGCTAATTGAACAGGAAAAAAGTTATTGGAATACTTACACGTAAAACTTGCGAAGTTGATCGATGTTCCAAGTATTGGACAAAATCCGACCATCCTCCATGGCTAACCGCGCAGATCCTGGCCGCGGCACTGAGACGACAGTGTATGGTCCCTCCCACTTTGGGGAGAATTTATTGCGGTTAGACTGGTCTTGAATTTTTCGTAAAACCAAGTCGCCCACGTTGAGATCACGTGGTCGCACCTTTTTACTGTGATACTTGCGTAGAGCCTGCAAGTATACCGCGGACTTAATCAGGGCGCGATTACGCCGTTCTTCCAGGAGGATGAGATCTCGCGATCGCTGTTCGGATTGGTTGACTTGTTCGAATTGATTCGTGCGAACAGATCCAATACTTACTTCCATAGGTAACATAGCCTCAGCTCCATGGACCAAATGGAAGGGTGTCTCACCGGTGGCTCGACTAGAGGTAGTCCGTAGTGCCCATAGAACAGTATAGAGCTCGTCTGCCCAAGCCCCCGAGCGGGTCTTGAGGCGATCAAAAACACGTTTTTTGATACCTTGCAATACTTGCCCATTGGCCTGTTCTACGGCACCATTGCTTTGTGGATGTGCCACGGAAGCAAAGCACACCTTGGTCCCAATCTGATCGCAGTAGTCTAGGAAGAGACCGCTAGCGAACTGAGAACCGTTGTCTGTGATGAGACGGTTTGGAACACCAAATCGTGCCACAATGTTCTTGTGAAAGAACTTTTGTGCGGCTGATGCAGTAATATTTCGTACTGGTTCGGCCTCAATCCACTTTGTGAATGTGTCAATGGCTACGAACAAAAACTTGTATCCATTGACCGCTTGTGGCATAGGACCGACGATGTCCATTCCCCCGATCGCGAAAGGCCATGCGAGAGGAATAGTTTGCAATGCATAAGCAGGTTGATGAACCTGTCTTGCATGAAACTGACACTGTGGACACATCTTGACCATAAGCTTGGCATCATCGAGTGCCGAAGGCCAGTAGAATCCCTGTCGAAAAACTTTTCTGACCAGTGTTCGGTATGACGCGTGTGCACCGCATACACCGTCATGTATTTCTTTCAAGAGGGATTTTCCTTCCTCCTGAGATATGCAGCGCATGAATACTCCTTGAGTACCCTTTCTGTACATAACCCCATCAATGAGTTTGTACAGACGCGCCTTTCGAATTAATCGATCGCTTTTGGTTTCGTCCTCGGGTAGGGTCCCATGTTCAAGATAGACCCTCAATGGATGAGTCCAATCTTGTTCCTGACCGAGGCTGGCAACGAAGACTATTGCCGGATCATCCTCGACCGAAGTCATGATCGAAGGATGGTCCAAGTGTTCAATGAACACTCCTGCCGGAGCGGATGAGCGTGAGTATCCAATTTTGGATAATTGGTCTGCGAGAATGTTGTCCTTTCGCGGGATGTATTGGACTTCGAAGTGACTGAAGTGTTTTTCCAATCTCCTCACTTCCCCCAGGTAATGAGCCATTGTCTCATCGGAGGTGCTGTACTCCTTGTTTACCTGGTTTACAACCAGCTGTGAGTCCCCCCTCACCACTAATCGACGGACTCCGAGGAATTTTGCTGCCCGGAGCCCTGCAAGAAGACCTTCATACTCTGCTGCATTGTTGGTTGCAACAAAGTGTAGTTGAATGACATACTTAAGCTGTTCGCCCTGAGGAGTAACTAAGACCACTCCAGCCCCCGAGTGTTGAAAACTACGGGAGCCGTCAAAGTACATTGTCCAATAATCGGGGCACTCCAGTTCCTTTGCCAACTGCACGGGTGGCTCAGGGTTGGTCCATTCGACCACAAGGTCGGCCAAAACCTGAGACTTAACCGCCGTGCGAGGGGTGAAATGGATCTCAAAGGCACCGAATTCGACCGCCCATTTGGCAATTCGACCATATTTTTCTGGATTTCGGACAATATCCCCTAAAGGAAAAGAGGAGGGTACTGTGATCTTGTGTGCTTGAAAGTAATGTCGTAGCTTACGGGAAGCCATCAGTAGTGCGTAAAGTATCTTCTGGACCTCAGGGTAGCGCTCCTTAGGACCATGAAGTACTTCGCTCACATAGTAGACGGGTCTGTGTACTCCTTCCCTTTCCGCGATCAGAACTGCGCTGACCGCGTGCGGGGTGGCCGCCAAATACAGAAGTAATGGTTCTTCCTTTTCAGGAGACACCAATACCGGCGGACTGGAAAGGTATGTTTTTACCTCCTGAAATGCTTTTTCGGCTTCGTCGGACCACGTGAAGTTATGATGTTTACGCAAGGCTTTAAAGAAAGGTAGTCCCCTTTCGCCTAATCGCGATATGAAGCGACTTAAAGCCGCCATGCGACCAGCCAGACGTTGAACATCCTTCATGGTCGAGGGCGACCTCATTTGTTCAATAGCTCTGATTTTCTCAGGATTAACTTCAATGCCCCTGGAACACACAAGGAAACCAAGAAGCTTTCCTGAAGAGACCCCGAAAGAACATTTCTCCGGGTTTAATTTTATTCCAAAGCGATTCAAGTTACAGAAGGTTTCAGCAAGATCGTCCAAATGAGACAATCTTTTGGTGCTCTTTACAACCAAGTCGTCTACATATGCTTCGAGATTACGCCCTATCTGGGAAAGAAAGGTCTTTTGCATCAAGCGCTGGTACGTGGAACCAGCGTTCTTGAGACCGAACGGCATTCTGACGTAGCAGTATGTGCCGAACGGGGTGATGAAGGCAGTTTTCTCTTCATCGTCTTCTGCCATGCTAATTTGATGATATCCCGAGTAGGCATCCAGAAAACTCATCAGTTCGCAACCCGCAGTGGAGTCAACCAGCTGGTCGATGCGGGGAAGGGGAAAATCGTCCTTCGGACAGGCACTGTTGAGGCTAGTATAGTCGACGCACATGCGCCACTTGCCATTTGACTTGCGGACCATGACCGGATTGGCGAGCCAGTCCGGGTGATTCACCTCGCGGATAAACCCGGCTTGCAAGAGTTTGTCTAACTCTTCTCGGATGGCTTCCTGTCGGTCGGTGGCAAAACGCCTGAGCTTTTGCTTTATTGGTCATTGTCCAGGTCGAATTGCTAACCTGTGCTCAATTACTTCCCTTGGGACACCGGGCATGTCGGACGGTTTCCACGCAAACACGTCTGCGTTAGCTCAGAGGAAAGCAACGAGGTCGAGTTCCTATTTGTCATCCAGGGCTGACCCAATCCGAATTGTCCTGGATGGGTCATCTGGGTACAAAGGAACTTGTTTGAGTTTCTCGTCTGGTCGAGGAGCAGCCCTGATCGCATCGATGGCGACAGTGGCGACCTGAGCGTCCCGGAGGGGAAGTTGATCGACCATCTCCAAAGATAGCCGGTCGCACGTGAGTGCCACGTTGCGACTACCTCGGACCGAAATGACACCTTTGGGGCCAGGCAATTTCCCGCACTGATAAGCATAGTGCGTTGCCATCATGAACTTAGCAAGAGTCGGCCTGCCAAAGATTGCATTATAAGCTGAATCACAATCGATTACATCGAAAGTAACCAATTCTGTTCGAAAGTTATCTGGTTCTCCCAGAGTGACCGGGAGGACCACTTGTCCCAATGGCATCATGGAGGGGCCTGGGATTATCCCATAAAACGGATGGATTATGGGCTTAATCTTCGAACGAGGAATTTGCATCTCGTCGAGTGTCTTGACCAATAAAAGATCAAGGGAACTTCCCCCATCGATCAGGACCCTTTCGACTCTCGCGTTACTGATGATTGGGGTAATAACCAGAGGTAACCTCAATGGTCGAGTTAGCCCTGCAGGACAGTCAGCGCGATCGAACGTCAAAGGCATATCCGACCAACGGGGATATTGAGGTTCGCCAAGGGATGTCTCCGTTTGGTTAACCTCCCGGCAAAAAGTTTTAAACTGCCTTTTGGAAACGAAAGAGGAGGAACCTCCGAAAATGACATTAACATGATTTTGAGGTACCTGGTAAGCCATTTCTTCGTCTCCATCGACGTCTCTAACCCCGCACGCCTGCTCTTTGGGCGGTAAGGTTGGCATTGGCCCAGCTCCTTGGTAGAAATCATCCAGCTGTTTCAACCAACTCCTGCAGTTTTTGAGATCGTGGCCTGCGGAATTGTGGAGTGGACACCACCTTTTGCCCTCCTGTGGATTAGTTGATTTTTCTGGCTGGTCGGAATCCCGGCAACCAGAAGCAGTTTTACTTTTAAAAGAAGACTTATTACCTTTGGTCGAAGGAGGTTTCTCCGCGACCGCGACCTCACGGTACTGTCCAGAGCGGTTCCTCTTCGACTTTTTTGACTTCCCGCCCGGTGAAGACTCCGGCTTTTTGCTTGAATCCTCTTTCTTGGCATCCTTGAAGCCTGGTTGGGGCGGTAGGTCCCCCTTGTCAACCATTCGGTTCCATTCGACTGCCTCGGCTGCATCGGAGTATCGATCAGCCATATCGAACAGATCGGCCACTGATCGAGGAGGGTGGATAAGCAAGTCTTCAGTGAATCTCCAGTATCGAACGGCATGCTTAAATGCCCTGATTACGGAGCCATCAGATATGTTCGGGATGGTATTTCTTACCCCGACAAACCTCTTGACAAACTGCCGAAGCGTTTCGGTCGAAGTTTGCCGCAATCTATGCAAGTCGTCCTCCTTACCCGGCTTTTGGTAACAGTTTTGGAAATTGCTGAGGATGGCATCGCATAGCATTTCCCAATTATAGATAGAACCCTCAGGCTGATTGAACAACCAGGTTCTAGCCGATCCTACGAGGACCGTTGGCAGGTAGTTGGCCATGACCTTGTCATCGCCTCCTGCTGCTTGGATGGCAGTAATATAGATCTGAAGAAACTCGGATGGGTTCTGAGTTCCATCAAACCTCTCAATGGCCCCTGGTCGAAACTTATCGGGCCAAACGACTGCTCGTAGGCCAGGCGAGAAAGCTTTGCAACCAACGTAAGGACCGTGAACCGTCCTGCGACTTTCGGTCGGGTTTCGAGCAAACTCACTTAATGGCGAGGTTACTCGGGGTCCCAAACGAGAATGAACGGGAACTCGATCCCTACCACGAGAGTCCTGCATTCGCCGATATTTGTCCTGTCGGGACGGTATAGGCGGCGGGTAACTCCGCCGGCCAGAGCCAGAATGAGGACCATCTCGTTCATGGGAATGCGTCACTGAGCGGGAAGAGGCTGTCGGGGTCGCCTCGGATGCGACCTCATCCAGTCTTTCCGCCAGGATCCTGAAAAAGGCCGGTCTCTGCGCATCCGTGACCGTAGGAGGAAAATTGCGCATGACTTCCGCGATAGATTGCAGTCGACCATGGGTACTTCTCCTAGGGGCACCAGGTGTTATTGTTTCCTCGTCCACTGGGAAATGCTCCGGTGGTAAGGAAGGAGTCTGGTCACGTCTACGACCACGCGACCGTCGAGAAGAACTCGGGGCAGCATCGTAACGAGCCTGCGCATCTTGAAGAGCCTCTAGGGCAGTTCTACGCAGTTCGTTGTTTTGTTGCTCGAGATCTTGCTCCTCCTTCTGCTTGCGATCTTGTTCTTCCCTGGCAGCCTGTTGATCGGGAGTTTCCTCCGACAACGCAGCAAACTGCCTAGGGAGAGAGGTCGCCGATGGGGAGAACATCTCGGTTTGTTCCGAGTCGGACTCAAAATCAAAGAGACGGTGGAGGTTATCATGGTCAAACCTTCCTGGGCTAATTTCAGGGTGACCATCATATTTTCCCTCAGCGGGATCGTACGATGTGCCGGACTCATCACCTAGCACATTAAGAACCTCTGTGGGTTCTGACCTTGTGCCAGTTACCTCCTGGTCGATTAACATGACTTGGGGAGATGATTCAGCCTGGGGAAGATTCTGGCCTTCGACCTCTTCCATCGGAACAGGATCACTTGGAGAAGGCATTGGGATATGAGCATAATCCTCGAGATCGAAATCATTCTCGGAATCATATGCTCCAGCCATGTTTCGGCGAACCTCCGAATTTCAATTAGGACGCCTTGAGAAAGGCACCACGGTGGGCGCCAGCTGTCGACGATTTGGACTCGGAGTCCTCAGCCGAACTTATGCAGAATTTGTAATAGTGAGACCTTTCAAGATGACCCTTCGGGAAGGTATGCTGAACAATGGTGAATAGGAGCACAGAGAATTTAGACAGGTTCGGGCCCTCGACGGTGGGAGTAAAAGCCCTACGTCCTGTTGAGATTTCACTAAGTATGGTAAAAGGTTTACAAGTGGAGGAAAAAGTCCTCACAGGCGAGGATTTTTCCTGTAAAAGTGTACAAAGATAAGCTAAAGAAGACTTATAAACATGCTATATGAGGTGTGCCGTAGACTTGGCTAACTTGGATCTCTCCTCTTTTTTTTTGATTGATGCTTCATGCCATCCTTTTATACTGCTTGAAAGGGTGCCATGTGAAGAAAAAACTGCATCAATCAGTTGTACGGACGGTTGGATGCGGTTTTTGAAACTGCTTTTAACCTCCACGTAGGTTAAACACGTGTTATTTATGGATAACTGTACGTGTTAACCTCCTACCGGTTGATTCTCCACGTGTAGGAATCTTCAGGATACTTAGAATATCCTGTCGTATGGGCAACCGAATAGATAGATCCCAGGTATCCTGATCGGCAGATGTTCTGACCGCGGGATTCGGCTGACCGCGTAACATCCCCAATGTGTAGTTCGCGTATAGCCTACAAACTTCTGACTGCGCAAGGCCTACGGTCTGACCGTGTAAAGCTGTGACTTGATCGCGTAAAGCTTGCGACCTCGTGATGATGCCTCTCAGAATAGCTTGAGTTCGCATCTCCAGACACATGTCTGGTTCGAACCTGTCTTGAACCAGAAGTTTATAAGAAGTGACCCGGGTGTCAATCCTCGTCAAAAACCTTTGAAGATCAAAGAGTTGTCTTTTAAACTTTCAACTAAAACATTTTTAGGAGAAAATATGCAACAAAAACCAAGATCACAAATTTGTACAACGGATAACAAATTAAAATTCAATGATTCAACAAGTAAAACATTTGAAATTGAAAGATCATGAGATATAGTAATTTTACCCAAGCCTACCACATTTCCTTGACGATTGTCGCCAAGGTGATCTTTTGGTTTTCACTTGAGTTATCTTCCAATGAGGTGAACAACTTTTTGTTACCGGTCATGTGTTCGGAGCATCCACTATTTAGCACCCAATGTTTTCCACCGGTCTTGTAGTTCACCTACAAAAACAAAAGAATCAAGTCTTTTTAGGTACTCAAACCCTTTTGGGTCCTTCGATATTAGCAATCAAAGCTTTGGGTACCCAAATAGATTTCTTCTTTTTACTTAGCATGGGTGCTCCCACAAACTTTGCTATCACATATCCTTTCTTTGACCTCTTAAGCATGTAGTATGCATCAAAATGAGTTGAAGTCATTAAAGGACAAGCACCATATGAATGACCAATTTCATGACTTCTATAACAAAATTTGTTGCTTGCTTTTATAAAAATAGTTTTTGTGTTTGGTTTATTTCCTTTCTTTGGAAAGTATCCAAGTCCTTCTTTTCTAAATGAGCATTTTTGCTCACTAAGAAGAAGATCAAGAGATGCTTTCACTTTGTAACAATTTTCTAAGCCTTTGCTAAGTTTCTTGATTTGAGCCTTTAGTTCATTGTTTTCATTTAAGATTATTTCATTAGAGGGTGATACATGGTATTGCAAATCTTTCTCACTAGAGCTAGATGAACATGGTGTATCCTGTAGATTATAGTAACTACTTGACATATCATTTTTAGAAACTACATTTGGTATATCATCAACTAAGTCACAAGAAATAGCTACATCTACCTTAGTTGGTGAGTTAGTGAGATCCTTGATGATTAGACCTTCATAAGATTCTTTTAAATCAGAGTAAAGTGCAAGTAAAGAAGAGTACTCTTCTTTAAGTGCTCTATACTTCTTCCTTGTGATTCCAAAAGCATCATTTAATTCACTAATCATTTCAACTAGATCATCATTTGAAGTGATCCGTTTGAGACCTAGCCTTGGTTTTCGCACTAGGCTCGCCCAGATTCTAATATGCGGAATAACGGATCTTATACCCGAAACCCAAAGTAATTGCACAACTCTTTATTTCAAAGAGGGCTTTACACATCGAACGTTAGGCACACTTGCCTACATCAAACGAACTATAAGTGTCTAAAACTCAAATAAGTTCTATGACCCTTCGATGATCTAAACTAGACCTATTACAAAGTATTTATAGTCCAATCGTATGAGTACGTATCAGACTTAGTAATCCTAAACGTTTTAGACTCATATAACTAACTTAACTAATCCTAAACAGATAAGCTTAGTAATATATATAGGATTACAATTCCGAACAGGGAACGAATTCCTTTTCCTGGTCGCGAACCAATCCATGGTCGCGAAACCTTTCCGAACACGGTTAAGGTCGCAAAGCCGTATGCGATCAGGACTTGGTCGCGAGTCTGTATGTGATCAGGACTTGGTCGCGAATCTGTATGCGATCAGGACTTGGAGATACTCCCGGATCATGACTCCCTTGTTGAGAAGGACCAACCCCCGTTGCGACCTCTCGATCAAACTGGACATGTGGAAATTGGGTTTGTCCATCTTCTTTGGTGTACCACTTTGCCGCACGTGCTCGTTGATCTTTCCGACCGATTAGAAAAGTCTCCTTGGTGCCACTGCGGGTGGTAATCACCTTCTTTTCCAGAATCACATCTTCACGTAGAGGTTCGCCTCGTTTATAGGCCCAAAAAGAAGCAAAAAACCTAAACTACCCCGGAAGCCACCGTCGGATTGAAGGGTAGGACCGTCCTTCTCCCGGTCAAACGCCTTGGATCCTTGACAGGTGGTCGCTAGTTCCCGAGGCGCTCCTCGTGTGACCTGCATGTGACAAACAGTTCGAGACTTTACCTTCAGGAGGGCGATGAGGCCCGAGACGGCGCCGGAGGCCACGTCCCGGGGGCCAAAAGGGCGGCGCCCGGGGAGGCCCCGGAGGCCATGTCCCCGGGCCAATGGCGGCGCCCGGGACGGCACCGGAGGCCACGTCCCGGGAGCCAAATGGCGGCGCCCGGGAGGGCACCGGAGGCCACGTCTCGGGGGCCAAAAGGCGACGCCCGGGGAGGGGCCAGAGGCCACGTCCCCGGGCAAATGGCGGCGCCAGGGAGGGCACCGGAGGCCACGTCCCGGGGGCCAAAAGGCGGCGGCCGGGGAGGGGCCGGAGGCCACGTCCCCGGGCAAATGGCGGCGCCCGGGACGGCACCGGTGGCCACGTCCCGGGAGCCAAATGGCGGCACCCGGGAGGGCACCGGAGGCCACGTCCCGGGGGCCAAAAGGCGGTGCCCCGGGAGGGGCCGGAGGCCACGCCCCCGGGCAAATGGCGGCGCCTGGGACGGCACCGGAGGCCACGTCCCGGGGGCCAAAAGGCGGCGCCCGGGGAGGGGCCGAAGGCCACGCCCCCGGGCAAATGGCGGCGCCCGGGACGGCACCGGAGGCCACGTCCCGGGAGCCAAATGGCGGCGCCCCGGAGGGCACCGGAGGCCACGTTCCGGGTGCCAAAAGGCGGCGCCCGGGGAGGGGCCGGAGGCCACGCCCCCGGGCAAATGGCGGCGCCCAGGAGGGCACCGGAGGCCACGTCCCGGGGGCCAAAAGGCGGCGCCCGGGGAGGGGCCGGAGGCCACGCCCCCGGTCAAATGGCGGCGCCCGGGATGGCACCGGAGTCCACGTCCCGGGAGCCAAATGGCGGCGCCCGGGAGGGCACCGGAGGCCACGTCCCGGGGGACAAAAGGCGGCGCCCGGGGAGGGGCCGGAGGCCACGTCCCAGGGCAAATGGCGGCGCCCGGGAGGGCACCGGAGGCCACGTCCCAGGAGCCAAATGTCGGCGCCCGGGAGGGCACCGGAGGCCACGTCCCGGGGGCCAAAAGGCGCCGGCCGGGGAGGGGCCGGAGGCCACGTCCCCGGGCAAATGGCGGTGCCCGGGACGGCACCGGTGGCCACGTCCCAGGACCCAAATGGCGGCGCCCAGGAGGGCACCGGAGGCCACGTCCCGGGGGCCAAAAGGCGGTGCCCGGGGAGGGGCCGGAGGCCACGCCCCCGGGCAAATGGCGGCGCCTGGGACGGCACTGGAGGCCACGTCCCGGGGGCCAAAAGGCGGTGCCCGGGGAGGGGCCGAAGGCGGCGCCCGGGACGGCACCGGAGGCCACGTCCCGGGAGCCAAATGGCGGCGCCCCGGAGGGCACCGGAGGCCACGTCCCGGGGGCCAAAAGGCGGCGCCCGGGGAGGGGCCAGAGGGCACGCCCCCGGGCAAATGGCGGCGCCCGGGGGGGCACCGGAGGCCACGTCCCGGGGGCCAAAAGGCGGCGCCCGGGGAGGGGCCGGGGGCCACGCCCCCGGGCAAATGGCAGTGCCCAGGACGGCACCGGAGTCCACGTCCCGGGAGCCAAATGGCGGCGCCCGGGAGGGCACCGGAGGCCACGTCCCGGGGGACAAAAGGCGGCGCCCTGGGAGGGGCCGAAGGCCACGTCCCCGGGCAAATGGCGGCGCCCGGGAGGGCACCGGAGGCGACGTCCCGGGGGCCAAAAGGCGGCGCCCGGGGAGGGGCCGGAGGCCACGCCCCCGGGCAAATGGCGGTGCCCGGGACGGCACCGGAGTCCACGTCCCGGGAGCCAAATGGCGGCGCCCGGGAGGGCACCGAAGGCCACGTCCCGTGGGACAAAAGGCGGCGCCCGGGGAGGGGCCGAAGGCCACGTCCCGGGGCAAATGGCGGCGCCCGGGAGGGCACCGGAGGCCATGTCGCAGGAGCCAAATGTCGGCGCCCGGGAGGGCACCGGAGGCCACGTCCCGGGGGCGAAAAGGCGGCGCCCGGGGAGGGGCCGGAGGCGGCGCCCGGGACGGCACCGAAGGCCACGTCCCGGGAGCCAAATGGCGGCGCCCGGGAGGGCATCGGAGGCCACGTCCCGGGGGCCAAAAGGCGGCGCCCGGGGAGGGGCCGGAGGCCACGCCCCCGGGCAAATGGCGGCGCCCGGGACGGCACCGGAGGCCACGTCCCGGGAGCAAAATGGCGGCGCCCGGGTGGGCACCGGAGGCCACGTCCCGGGGGCCAAAAGGCGGCGCCCGGGGAGGGGCCGGAGGCCGTGCCCCCGGGCAAATGGCGTTGGCCGGGATGGCACCGGAGGCCGCGTCCCGAGAGGCAAATGGCGGCGCCCGGGAGGGCACCGGAGGCCACGTCCCGCTGGCCAAATGGCGGCGCCCGGGGAGGGGCCGGAGGCCACGTCCCCGGGAAAATGGCGGCGCCCGGGACGGCACCGGAGGCCACGTCCCAGGAGCCAAAAGGCGGCGCCCGGGGAGGCCCCGTAGGCCAGCTCCCCGGGCAATCGTGACGCAACTTACCTGGACTTAGTCCCGCGGAGATTTCCCCCGACAGCAGCCCCCCATGCACGCCGGGGGCGACGCTCAAGCCCCCGGTGGGTATGGTACACGTCACCGGGAAAATCTCCGGGCCAAGTCACCGGAGCTGCGGCGCTTCGGGTTCCGTGCCCCACGCTTAAGGCCGTGCAGTTTCGCCATAAATGCGCGCGCGGTTCGAACCGGCGCCTCGATGCACGTGTCCGTCCCTTCGTTTCCTGCGCACGGTTTGAACTTCTACAGTCCAGATTGATCCGCGGGTGCCACGTGGCGTGCATCTAGACCACGTCCCGTCCCTATAAATAGGACCTTGGGGGGGCCCGGAAGCTCATTCCAAATTATCAGCCTCAGCGATTTTTGCTCTCCCGGTAGCCCTCTCCTGGTAGCTCTTCCCGGTAGCTCTTTCCAGTAGCGGACGTCCGAGAGTTTTAGTAGTAGCCTCCTGAAAGGTTAGCCACCGAACGAAAAAAGAAGACTAACCTCATGGCACCCAAGGGTCGAGCAAAGACCACGGAGGTGCCCCCGAAGGAAATCCCTCCGGATTTCCTCTGGGCGTCGAAGTTCACGGCCGAGGACGCCGAGTCCTTGGTCGAAAGATGCTTCGTCGCGGACGGGGACATCCGAGTCCCCGTGAAGAAGGACGGAGCCCCCCGCCCCAGGCCCGGAGAGGTCGTGGCCTTCGAGGCCTTCCTGGAGGCGGGGCTCCGGCTCCCGGTGCATCCCATGCTCCGGGAGTTTTTGAAGGAGTATGGGGTGGCACTCAACCACCTCACCCCGAACGCGCTCGTCTGGATGGGCCTCTTCATCTGGCTCTACGAGACAGTGACCGGGCGGGAGACCACCCTTCGCGCCTTCTGGTACTTCTATGAATCGGCGGCGCGGACCTCCCACCTGGTGAAGGGGGGCCCCAAGTCCCCCTTCGGTTCGGTGATGGTCCAAATGTTGCCGTCCCAGGTGATCGACTACACGGCGGCGGCCTCCCGGGACCATTGGGGGGACTGGGTCCGGAGGTGGTTTTACCTCTGGGTCTGGGACGAGGCGGTGGTGTATGCCCCGGAGCCCCCCACCTACAGCCGGTCGTCCGCGCCGAATCCTCCGGTGTGGACGGACGAGGATTTCGAGCTCCTCGCCAAGGTGATCCTCTCCAAGAAGACCAGCTCGATGCGGGACGCCGCCGAGGAGATGGCTCTCCTCCGGATCTCCCCCTTCACCGGTGGGAAGAGGTGGATCAGCATGGGCCCCGAGCAGTGGTCCCCTGTGAAGCCGGTGACGCGACGTAAGCTCCGGGAACCTGCTGCATTGTACTTATGAATTTTTGAAATTTTAACTAACTCTTTACGTCTTGCAGTCCGGCCGTACCCGGCGGCGCGGGAGAAGGCGGAGAACCTCCTGGGGAGGTACTTCGCCGATGAGCACGAGCGCGTCGTGCGCGCCGTGGGGGAGGGCCCTCCCAAGAACTTGGTAGCGGCGGCCTACGGGCTAAAGCTGCTTGAGAGGAAGCCTCTCCCCACCCCCGGGTCACACAAACGGGGGAAGGAGGCGGCCGGGGGCTCGGAGCCCAAGAAGGCCCGGGTCCAAAAGACCCCCGGTCCGTCGACGATGCCGGCGGTGACACCGGCGAAGCCCCGGGGCGAGACTCCCGGGAGCGAGCGTGCCCGGGCACCGGCTTAGAAGGAAGCAACACCTCCTCCCCCGAAGGGTCCCGTCGAGGCCCGGGGGAAGGAGGTGACCGCGGGCGGGGCGGCGTCCGACTCGGCAAACTACGCCCCGTCGCCGCTCTTGGTGGAGCCCCTCCTGCCCCTTCCGGCTTTTTTGGAGCCGGAGAGGCTGGAGGTGAGATTCGCGGAGGCCTCGCCTCCGCGGGTTTGGCCGGTGGACGAGGGGGGGAGCCCCTCGGTCTACGAGGTTCCTCCGGAGAAGGAGGCCCCGAGGACCTTCCGGCCCGGGGCAGGGAAAGGCCTGATGGTTCCCCCCCAGGCGGGGGCTCCCGCCGAGAGCTCCTCAGCCACGTCTTCGGGGGGCACTTCCTCGTCGACGAAGACGCCGGTGACGCCGGCCGCATTACCGGACCTTGAGGTCCGGGGACTCCCCACCGGCCGCGCTGGCGGCGCCGAGCGGGAGACCCCTCTACTTCCCGCGAGGGAGGTCGCCCGCTACTCGGAGGGCCTGCATACCCGGAAGGTGCAGGCCTTCGTCGCGGAAGGGACGCTCCATGAGTGTTTCGAGGGGCTTCAGTCCCTCGGGGCCCAGGTAACCCGAGTTGATAACGTCTTCATTCATCCCCTGCACTTTGAAATTTTTCTAACTCTATATTTTGTAGGTAGCAGCTGTTACCTGGGGCCTTGAGCAGCGGGTCGCCCGGCTGCTTAAGGAGGCGGAGGGCCGGGCCGCGGCCCCCGTAGGGCAGCGCGAGGAGGCCCTCCGGGAACGCGACGAAGCCCTCGCGGAATTGACCCGGGTCCGGGCCCAGGTCCATATTTCCGAGGCCGTCAACGGCCGCCTCCGGGAGGAGGCCAAGGCGAGGGAGGAGGCGCTCCGGGAGCTCAAGAGCTCGAGCGTCCGGGCGGTGGCGGACGCGGGCTGCTCCGTCCGGTCGGCCCTCGAGGGCCTTGCAGTAAGCCTGGGCTCCGGGAGCAAGGAGGTGCCGCCAGCGACCCGCGCGGAGGCTGTGCGTTTTCTCAACGCACAGGTCTCCGCCATCCCGGAGGCTGCCGACGTTCGGGCGCGGGGCCGGGCGATCGCCGTCGTCATGGTCGCTGCGGGGCTCGTCGAGTTCCGGGGGGTCGGCGCCCGGGCGATCGGGGGCCGCATCCCCCGAAGCTTCCCGGACTCCTTCGAGCCTTCGCGCCGGGAGGTCGAGCAGCTTGCCGGAGGGTTCTATGACCGGATCATCCGGGTGTGGTTCCCGGCTCCAGCGCCTCCGGCGGGAGACGTCCTAGCCCCGGCCTTAGAAGATGCCCCCCGGGGGGAGGACGCCAACGAACATGTATGAGCCTCCCCCCGGGTCTTAGCTAGGGCCCTCTTTTGTTTTCTTAGGATTTTGATCCCGGTAGCTTCTTAGAAGAAGCCCCGGACACTTGTACAAAAACATTTTGAATGCAATGAAGTTAGAATTTTTTCTAAGTCTTTGAATTGAATTTACTGTTACAGGGTTCCCAGGAGGTTGCTCCTGGCCGAAGGTCCGGGAGGGGCTCCTCGGGGGACGCCCAAGCGGCTTTGATCTTGCTAAGCCTTGTCTCTGGGAATCGCGGCGAGGATAGTGTCCGGGAGCCGATCCGGTTGAGGTGGCGTCCGGAGTGGCACTTGGACAACTTTGATAACCATCGTGCCGAATTGTCCCCTCTGCGACCGGGGCTCCGGATGATCCCTCCCCTCCGGATACTTCCACCGGCGGGATACGAGTTCTGGCCTGAAGATGTGCTCCGGGACGCTCGGTGCCGCGTACGGGCATTGTACCGGGACTTGACCCGGGAGCTAGTGGAGAGCCTCCGGGAGTATTAGGCGTAGGAACCTTAGGGCTTAGAGAATCCCCCGGGTTAGAACCCGGGTTGTATTGTTTCCGAAGCCCACCGAAGGGGGAAGATGTCCTCCGGGCTTAACAATCAATAAAGCTGTTGTTGTTTCCTTTCATTGCCTCTTTATTTTCTTCTTCTTGGATGGTCCGGACGACTCATCTTAACAAGGATGAGCTAAGTTTCCTCGTGGGAGGTGTGGTCGACACCCGGGGGTTCCTTATCCCCCCCGCCCACAGCGGGCCGGAGAATAGCTCCGCGCGCTGTGGGGGTAACAAGGCCCCCGGGATGGAAGTCACCTGTAGCATAGGAAATTTCCTAAGTTAGAAAATTTTAGGACGAGGTTTTCAAGGAGAGGACCTTCCGGGAGATAGTCGTCCGGTCGCCGTGAGAACGGGGAGCCGGGAATAAGGCCTCGTATGGAAGAAATGTCCAAGAAAACCCGATGAGATTTCCGGAGGCGAGCTCCCTAAGAGATAATTGTCCGGTCGCCGTGAGAACGGGGAGCCAGGAATAGGGTCTTCGGGGAAGAAAATGCCCGAGAAATCCGTGACTTCTCCGAGAGACAATCGTCCGGTCACCATGAGAACGGGGAGCCAGGAATAGGGTCTCTGAGAGGCATTCATCCGGTCGCCGTGAGAACGGGGAGCCGGGAATAACGTCGACTCCCGGAGGAGGAAGATAGATCCAATCAGGCCGCAAGGGGCCAATCATCCGGTCGCTGTGAAAACGGGGAGCCGGGAATAACGTCGACTCCCGGGGGAGGAAGATAGATCCAAGAAGGCCATTAGACGTCCCACCGGGGAGAGCGTCTACTCCCGGAGGAGGAAGTGCCCGAAGATGGGTCTTGAGTGTTTGGGAAGAGGACTAGTCTCCCAAAGTGACTCGTTACCGCGGCCACTGTGACCGGGTTGCCGCTTACACCCTCAGTCCACGAGGGCTGATCGTAAGCCACCCTACGGGAGTGGGACTCCCGTTGTAGGGACTTGTTGGGCCTGGCCCAGTTCCTCGCGGGGAGGGCATCCTCACGGGGAGGGCATCCTCGCGGGGAGGGCATCGCCGGCAGGGGCGGTAATGAGAGAGAGACCTGCAATGAGACAGTTTGAGAAGCAAGACCTATGTATTGCTAATAAAATGAAGTACAGGGCCTCCCCCTGCGAAGTCGTGAAAGGGGAGGAAAATACAGTGTCCCTCCTCCCCCTCCGGCGCGAACGCTCCGGGTGAGGGGACAGGCCCATAAGGCTAAACATAGAACTTGCGAAGTAAGCGCAAGTTCCACGTGTGCTTCAGCTCCTGCTCTTGAAGGTTGGAGAGCTTGTAGGCCCCCGAGCCCAGGACCGCAGAGATCCTGTAGGGGCCCTCCCACTTGGGAGAGAGCTTATCCTGGGCCTGGGGGTCCGTCACGCGCTTGAGGACAAGGTCCCCAAGGCGGAAAGCCTTCTCGCGCACGCGCTGATTGTACGCGCGCGCCATCTCCTGCTCGTAGATGGCGTGGCGGAGGAGCACTCGGTCGCGTTCCTCCTCCACAAAGTCGATCTCCAGACGCTGGTGTAACACCCTGGTTTTGCGGGTGAAAAGTTTTCGCATAAAATCCTGCATGCATGTATCCCTGTAGCAGTAGCCAGATCAGCTAAACCCTAATCTCTCCCAAACCCCAAAAATCTCCAAATCTATTCTCTAGATCCAGATCAAGATCTGACCATCCAGATTTAACCTACCAGTTATTCTGAAGATAAAAATCTTCAGGAACCAAATTGAATTCTAACCCTAACTCCCAGTATCAAAGTCTCTTTCTGTTTTCGAAAACAGGAAATTTAGATTTACCCTAAGTACCCCTGGTCCCAGATAACTGAGTTATCATGGTTTAACCCTATCCAGACTCATGTATCTTTTGTAATATGTTCCTAGGTTTACCCTCAACTTACTCCAAAAAGTTGGGAACCAGATTGTTTCATCTAAACACTTTTCGCAGTTTAGTCCAAATTTTACTGCGAATAAGTCCTTTTCTGTTTACCTGGAAGCCTGAAAAGGCTAAAATTCACAAATCAACTCCAACCTCAGAATTTCTTCAGGGAACACCTCCCAAATGCTATTTGAGACATATTTCCCTTCTGTTTAAACTTCAAAATCTCTCCCCAATCACCAGAATTTAAGATCGACAAAATCCAGATCTATTTTACCCTAATTTTACCCTATTTTCGAAAATAGGTGAAATCCCTCAAACCTTATCAAATTTTCTCCAGATTTGAGCTAAATGAGTATTAATAGAAATATTATACTCATCCATTAAATCAAATTCCAGATTAAACCTCTCTAAGACCAGAATTACAAATCAGTCCACTTTTCAACAGAAACTCTTACACTTATACCCCTGGATCGACCAGCCCCTCTGTTCACGACCAGAAGCCGTCTTCGACCAGCGCCTGGGACTTCGACCACCACCTGGAACAGCGCACGAGCACGGGAGCCTTCGACCTCGAGCGCGCCACTGCTGTTGCTTCGCCTGCTGCCACGTGTGTGCTCGGCGTTGGCCACTGTGGATCTTCTCCAGCGAGGATCGCGACCAGCTAGTTCTCCCGTTTGCACGCCACCGGCAACGGCTCCAGCAGGAAAGCTTAGCTACGTGGAGTTCTTGCCGCGGCCAGCCATCGTGTCGCCTTCACTTCGCAGCAGCTCCAGCTGCAAAAGCTCTCACGGCCGCTCAACCAGTCACCTCCATCGCCAGCTCGCCGTGAAGTCGCAATTCTGTCACTTCCTTGCCGGCTACAACTCCCCGAGCTTTTCCAACCGTTGAAGCACCTCCAGCATACCTATTTAAACCCCCTGGGACTTAGCCAACTCCACCACACAGCAAAACACCAGAAAACCAGCAGTTCACGGTGTCTTCTTCTTCCCCGGTGAGCAGCAAAGAGGGAGCACGGTGCCAAGCTTCTCCACTACTTCCTCCTTTGATCCAACACCCCCAGTGAGCTTCCCTCATCCCCCTCATGCTTCTCGAGCTTGGAATTTAGTCTAAATACCCTCAGTCACCGGCAATTTCAGTTTTACTCCAGTAGCTCCGGCGAGCAATTAATTTCATTCCAGAATGAATTGATCTTCGAGCCAGTAGTGAAATATGCTTAGAATAGCTCACTTAAGACCCCTGAGCTACTGGTTTGAACAAATTCGTTGTAAATCAAAAACCCCCAATTTCCAGCCATGAACATGAACTTGTACTTGCTGATTTAGCTTCTCTGTTGAGCAATCTGTTAATCTAACTTCACCAATGCATTTCTAGTACCCTGAGGACCATACTCAAGCAAGGAATTGAGTTCAATCACTTTAAATCAGAAGTGCCCAAAACAGATTTGAGTTCATCTTTTCTCCAGCCAGTATCTTCCAAATCCAGCCACTCCAGCTCAAACCACTTTGCCATTTAGATGTTTTGGACCATTCTGAGCAACTTTGTCTTCTGTCACGACTACCAATTCGGCCTAGATTGTGAGATATAGCTATGCCCTAGTTACTGCACTGTTTATGTTGCATGTGCTCCAGGCCAGTCAACTTCCTTGCCAGTTTTCATCACTTTCCGGCCATCTCCTGCCCAAAATCCTGTGGAGACATTTGTTCTTGTTACAAATACCTAACTACCAGACAAAGTGGTGCATCATTTGGAGCCCTAGATCAAAAGTTATGGCAAACCCTAGTTTCTGGCATGTCAACTCTATGTCAAACTATGCCAGTCAGTGGCATTAGCCCTGTTCACCCACCTCTGGTCATGAAAAACAAAAATTACCTTGTCAAACAGTTGCTTCACTACCTTGTGCATCATATGCTTGAATAAAAACCCATTTTGGCTACTAGAAACTGTTCAAACCATGTCAATGCCATACTTGGGCATTGTCAGCCTATGTCAGCCAATGGCATTGGGCCATTTTGACCCCATCTGGGTATGCAAACTGAACATAACTTTGTCCCTTAGACTCCTGATGTTGTGATCTACATTTTATTCTACTGTCACAACTTGAGTTGAGCCCTCTATCATCCATCAACCCTATGTCAATACCTTGAACCGAATGTCGACCTAAAGACGTTCGTTGTTTTTAAGCGAACCAGCCGCAGCCTTGCTATCATTCTGATATTTTGGAACATTTGGAACCTTGTAAACCTTTAATGACTAATATTAACCCTAGTTCCATAGTTTAACCCTAATCGCTTCCAAATCTTGTATCGCCGAGACACTTTTACCTTGCATTATCGCATATACTGGAATAGTAAGAGTAGGATTGATTGTAATGCCTGTTTGCTTGTTTGATCCTTGTTCAGAGCAAGAGTCCGAGTTCGAAGACTTCGTCGCAGACCCGACATCAACTGCTGTTTCTTACGACAAGGAAGGCAAGTCATATTCTTGAACATCTTGAACCTATATTTTATGAAATGCTAGAATATACCTTGATTATAAAATAGTATTGCATGAATTGAGAAAAGAGATGAAATGGCAGCATCAGGCTGATTGCCTGTGGAAAGATAAACTGTTTAGCAATGAGCCATGAATTGATAAGTATATGTATATAAATCTATATTCATGAAATAAAACCCCTAGCCGTGACCAGTATTTTGGTATGGAATGGTGGTAGCACTGGACGTGCTTGGCTGCACTGAATGTGTAGGCACTGAAGGTGCATGGGTTGTGGTATGATCTGGTCACTGGCATGTAAGGACTAGAACCTTGTGTTGTGCGTCTAGTGGCATGAAAAACGTACCAACCACGTACCTGGTATGGGACAGGCGCAATCTAGTAGCTTTCTTAGTATTATCAGTTCCCTGCATGGCTTGTCGATCCGGTTTCTCGCGTGGAAACTGGTGGGACGCAGTTCGTCCATGAGTGGTGTGAGATCAGAAAAATTATGAGAGGATAAGGTGTAAAGAAGGAAGACGCCCTACGCCAGATTAAGTCGTGCGCGACTGTAATCAAGAGAGGCTATGTGTCTTGCGAGAACATAGACCCAGGCTAGGAAGTAAGGCAGTGGGGAGGACCCACAACGGTACTTGGGACTAGATTGTCCACTTACCAGGCAGGGATGCTGTTAATACTAGACTGCAAAACTTTGTGTGATCTCGGCCTTGTCACATGCGTATAAGTCGCATGAAGTTGGCCCGACTTGGAAGTCGAGTGAAAAAGTGGATTTAAAAAGAGGTACACCTCTGCAGAGTTTAAAAATGTATTCGAATACTTCGTACGCCCGAGTTTTAGGAGTATGCCGCGGTGGATTGAATCCACGGGGTGTGACACAAGTATTGTTTTATAAATTAAAATTTGTTAGTTCAAGATTACCCAAGTGACATGTGTTGTCATGATAAGGGGTGCTGCCGAGGGCTGTCATGTGTTGATGTGTCGCGGTAGTACCATAATTTAGTGATCATGTGATATCTAAGAGGCATGTGGATTGTGCCCTAAGTATATGAAATGCTCCCATGAGCATGAGATTTGAAAAGCTTGGAAGAAAAGTATTTATGGAAAAACCCTCTCACCTCTTTTCCCTCAATAGCATAGGATCATGTCATCTCTACTATATGTATCTCTACTCTTACCTATGACTTGCTGAGTACGTAAGTGCTCACCCTTGCAACTTATCAACAATAGATGGAGTGCTACAATACCAAGATGAAGGCTTGGAAGATTTCGTGGATCCAGAAGGAAGAGAACCAGTTCTGCCAGAACCCTGAAGTGTGCTGTTCTGCTGTCAACTTCTTACGACTGTGGGGGTTTCGCCTAGCTTCCGCCGAGTAGTTGTCTTTTGTTTTAATTAGACCATTTGTGCCGTGAAGGCATTGTATTACTCTTGTTGTATCAGGCCAGTAGGCCATACCGTTTATCAATGATATTTTGTAAGTTACTCTGCTGCAATGAACTCCTGTGCTTGACTTATCCTGGGAAGTCAGTGGTATGTATGTATGAGGCTAGCTGCAATAAGTTAGGTCTCCACGGGAGTAGTCGTGGTACCCTGTGCGGGGCGCGACAGAGAAAAAGTGGTATCAGAGCAGCATGAGAACTTGACTGTAGGACGACACCTTTAGGAATTGGCTCGCCAGGAAGGCGTATTTTATTTAAAAATCTATTTTCTAAAAACACTATTTTTTGAAAACAGGAGCCTTGTAGCTTCTAAAAGTTTTGGATTTCAAAAGTCTTACTTGGCTTTTCTAAAAATTCGGCAAGATGTCAAGAGAGCGTTCTGCTTTTATAGAGTGCCTCAGGAGTTGGGCTACGTTGCTACGGCACATAGCTTAGTTCTTTTGGTAAAACCCTGTTCGAGTAGTTAGTCGACCGTTGTGGAGGATTAGCCGGGAAAAGGGTAGTATAGATTGAGCAGGTGGATGCTCTTGCTAGCTTTTGTGCTCCGCCGTTGCTTTCGCAATGGTTAACTTGTTTACTATGGCTAGAAGCCTAAGTGTTTTGTGCATTAAATAGTTGCATTAATTTCCGCATTAGTTCCCTAGTTCTCTCTTGGTTAGTTAGACCTATCTGCCTTCCTTCAGAAGAATCAGTATGGTGTACACGAAGAGAAGATCGCAAGGAAGTCAAGAGGACAGGGAGCAAGCTTCGCCCAGGGAAGACCCAGCAAGGAGAGGATCTTCATCTCAACAGAGACCCCAGGAATCAAACCTTTCTCAGGAAGATCAGCCAACCCTCCAAGAAATTCTTCTCTCCATGGAAAAGAGTAGGCAGGAGGCACAAGCTGCCCACACCCAGTTGTTGGCCCAGATCATTCAAAAGATGCCAGGAGGGACATCTGAAGGAACTGCTGTTGGAACCCGACTATCGGATTTTCAGAAGACCCGACCATCAACATTTGCTAGTGCAACTGATCCCATCGTCGCCGATGATTGGCTCAGGGACATCGAGAGGAAGTTGGATACAGTTCGTTGTAACGACCGAGAGAAAGTTTTATTCGGATCACACCAACTTACAGGAGCAGCAGCCGCATGGTGGATAAACTATCAAGAGGCTCACCCTGACAAGGATAACATATCCTGGACGGAATTTAAAGAACAATTCCGGAAATTTCACGTACCCATCAGTGTCATAGCCGCCAAACGCCGGGAGTTCCGAAACTTGGTACAAGGGAGCCGGACCGTTACGGAATATCTGCACCAATTCAGCCATCTAGCTCGCTACGCGCCAGGAGACATCGACACGGAGGACAAAAAGATTGAGCGCTTCACCGAAGGACTTCAGCACTATCTGCAGTACCAGATTGCCTCCCACGAATTTTCAGAGTTCCAAACCTTAGTCAATCGGGTATTGAAGGTGGAAGAAAAGAGGAGCATAGGAGAAGAAGGTCGAAAAAGGAAGATGCTACAGCAAGCACGGCCGCCAGCCAACCCAACCAGGGGAAGAGTCCCAACATCTCCCAATTTCCGACCAGTCTACCAAGCACCAAGATCACCAGCAACACCGTCATGTCCAAGCTGCAAAGGAGCTCACTACCAAAGGGACTGCCCTCATGCTAGAACTCAGTGTTTTCACTGTGGGCAGTATGGACACCGCAAAGACAGCTGTCCTTGGATTCAGCTCCCAACGTCAATAGCAAGATCGCAAGTTGGAACACCGACGATGACATCCAGAACCACAGCTTCACCACCATTGCAGAGCCCAGAGGAAGTTCGCCCAACAGAGGAGGAACCATAGCAGGCCGAGAACGAGGAAGAAGAAGAGAACAGATGGGAAGCCGAGGAGGCCGATTAGACTTCACCTCTCTTCAAGAAGCAAACAACGCCACCAACATTCTCCTAGGTAGATTCTTGATCCAGTCTGCATATGCTTTAATACTGTTGATCCTGGAGTTACAAATTCATTCATATCAGAAGATTTTGCATTTAAAGTGGGAATACATATGGTACCTCTAAAGTACTCTATGGTTATACAGACCCCAGGAGCTAAGTTGCCTGTATATTCAGCTTGCCATCATATATAACCTTCAGAGTAGAAGGGGAAGAGTTTATGGCTAGCCTATTAGTCCTAAAACTGCAAGGCCTAGATATTATATTGGGAATGGATTGGTTAACCCAACATAAAAGTCTAGTGGATTGTGAGAGGAAAACTCTGAGCCTTGTTAGTAACCAGGGAAAGAAAGTCTTGTTTCATCTGGACAAGTCGTCAGTCGAGAAACCACAAGGGTCTATTCAAGCACTTTAGAAGATATGCTTGGATCAATTGCCCATAGTACAGGAATACTCGGACATATTCCCAAAAAGAACTCCCAGGGATGCCACCTGATAGGGAGATAGAGTTTACCATTGAGCTTAAACCAGGAGCGGCACCTATAGCTAAGGGACCATATAGGATGCCGGTAGCAGACTTAGAAGAGTTGAAGAGTCAGCTAGAGGAGCTAGAGAGTAAGGGATTTATCTGACCTAGTGCTTTACCTTGAGGAGCCCCAATGATGTTTGTAAAGAAGAAAGATGGAACTCTAAGAATGTGTGTGGATTACCAAGCGCTGAATGAGGTGACCATTAAGGACAAGAATCCACTGCCAAAGAATGATGAACTATTCGACCAACTTCGAGGAGCCAGAATATTCTCCAAGATAGCCCAAAAGCCCGGCTATCACCAACTGGAAATCAGGAAGAAGGACATACCCAAGACTGCTCCCACTACAAGATACGGGCTGTACGAGTTTACTGCAGCCTTCATGAACATCTTGAACAACACATTCATGGATCATCTCGATAAGTTGTCATTGTGCTCATAGACGACACCCTCATCTACTCCAGAA
The DNA here is from genome assembly GCA_019359835.1 of Pharus latifolius. Taxonomy (NCBI): domain Eukaryota; kingdom Viridiplantae; phylum Streptophyta; class Magnoliopsida; order Poales; family Poaceae; genus Pharus; species Pharus latifolius. The sequence goes on from CM033330.1 coordinate 13,001,796, forward strand.
GTCCAGAGGAACATAAGCGGCACTTGCACAAAGACTTGAGAAGACCAAGAGAGTGCAAGTTCTATGCCAAATCCGACAAGTGTGAATTTTGGATGACGAAGATTGCATTTCTCGGCCATGTTTTGACAGAAAAAGGAATTTTAGTGGACTCGGCCAAGATCGCTGTGATCAAGGAAGGGAAGCAACCTACCAGCGTGTCAGAGATCAGAAGCTTTTTGGGATTAGCAGGTTACTATTGGAGATTTATTGGAGGATCTTCTCAGATTACTAAATTCCTTACCAATCGGTTTACGAAGGAAGTCACATTCGAATGGACCGCCAAGTGCGGAGAAAGTTTCCAGAAACTTAAGGAAAATTTAACAACCACACCAGTCCTCACATTACCAGATAGTAAGGATGACTTCGAAGTATTCTGTGATGCTTTGAAGCTAAGCATAGGCTGTGTGTTGATACAAAAAGGCCAAGTGGTAGCTTATGCTTCACGACAGCTAAAGCTGCATAAGGAAAACTACCCTATTCATAACTGGGAGTTAGCAGCGGTAGTACATGCCTTGAGGATATGGCAACATTACTTGCTTGGGAATAAGTGTGAAATCTACACGGATCATAAGAATCGCAAGTATATTTTCACCCAGGCAAAACTCAACATGCGCCCACATCGTTGGCTAGAGCTAATCAAGGACTATGACCTCAGCATTCTCTACCACCCAAGAAAAGCCAATGTGGTAGCAGACGCTTTGAGGAGAAAGGCCTACACTTTACAAGAAGTTGTGTTGAATAACCCACACTTACAGCAAGAATTGCAAGGACTAGAGGTAGAAGTGGTACCGTCAGGAAGGTCAGCCACTCTCATAGGAATATCCCAACTCAAGGGACAAATAGAGAGTGCTCAAAAGGAAAATAAAGAGATCTGCAAGATCAAGAGCCGAATCAGGTTAGGTAAGGCTCGGGATTTTTCTGAGGACGAACAAGGAATTGTATGGTAACAAGGAAGGATGTGTGTACCTCAAAGCGCAGACCTCAAGGAGTTGATTCTGCGTGAAACTCATAAAACACCATACTCAATACACCCTGGTAACACAAAGATGTATCGAGACTTGAAAACTCAGTTTTGGTAGATCGATATGAAGAAAGAAATTGCGGCATACATTGTGAGATGTAACACGTGCCAGCGGATCAAGACCGACCCTCTGAAGATAGTCTCAGATCGTGGAAGTCAGTTTACATCAAAGTTTTGGGACCAACTTCATGAAACCTTGGGAACCCAGATGCAGTTCAGCACTGCATATCATCCACAGACGGGGAAACAAACTGAGAGAGTCAAACAGATCCTGGAAGAATTGCTAAGAGCTTGCATTTTGAATAATGGGACTTCATGGGAAAAATTCTTACCATTTGCAGAATTTACCTATAACCACAGTTATCAGGCTAACACCATTTGAAGCTTTATATGGACATAAGTGCAGAACCCCATTACATTGGGATGAGTCAGGAAGAAGGAACATAATCGGACCGTTCAAGAAACTCAAGAGAAAGAGGAGAAGGGTCCTATAAACTGGAACTACCATCAGAACTTGGAGGAGTACATGATGTATTCCATGTCTCTTAACTTTGGAAATGCCTAGAGGAACCTGCGGATCAGGTAGAAACTCTTGGTATTTTATTGCAGAAAAACCTCACCTACCTTGAGCAACCACTCCGGATTGTAGCCAGAGATGAGCGTCAACTTCAAAGAAAGAAGATCAAGCTGTGCAAAGTTCAATGGAAAAAGAGGAAGATTTGCTTCAGACCTATCCCCATCTTTTCTCTTCTCTAGGTAAATCTCGGGGCGAGATTTCTTTAAGGAGGGTAGGCTTGTAACACCCTGGTTTAGGGGGTGAAAAGTTTTTGCATAAAATCCTGCATGCATGTATCCCTGTAGCAGTAGCCAGATCAGCTAAACCCTAATCTCTCCCAAACCCTAAAAATCTCCAAATTTATTCTCTAGATCCAGATCAAGATCTAACCATCCAGATTTAACCTACCAGTTATTCTGAAGATAAAAGTCTTCAGGAACCAAATTGAATTCTAACCCTAACTCCCAGTATCTAAGTCTCTTTCTGTTTTCGAAAACAGGAAATTCAGATTTACCCTAAGTACCCCTGGTCCCAGATAACTGAGTTATCGTGGTTTAACCCTATCCAGACTCATGTATCTTTTGTAATATGTTCCTAGGTTTACCCTCAACTTACTCCAAAAAGTTGGGAACCAGATTGTTTCATCTAAACACTTTTCGCAGTTTAGTCCAAATTTTACTGCGAATAAGTCCTTTTCTGTTTACCTTGAAGCCTGAAAAGGCTAAAATTCACAAATCAACTCCAACCTCAGAATTTCTTCAGGGAACACCTCCCAAATGCCATTTGAGACATATTTCCCTTCTGTTTAAACTTCAAAATCTCTCCCCAATCACCAGAATTTAAGATCGACACAATCCAGATCTATTTTACTCTAATTTTACCCTATTTTCGAAAATAGGTGAAATCCCTCAAACCTTATCAAATTTTCTCCAGATTTGAGCTAAATGAGTATTAATAGAAATATTATACTCATCCATTAAATCAAATTCCAGATTAAACCTCTCTAAGACCAGAATTACAAATCAGTCCACTTTTCAACAGAAACTCTTACACTTATACCCCTGGATCGACCAGCCCCTCTGTTCACGACCAGAAGCCGTCTTCGACCAGCGCCTGGGACTTCGACCACCACCTGGAACAGCGCACGAGCACGGGAGCCTTCGACCTCGAGCGCGCCACTGCTGTTGCTTCGCCTGCTGCCACGTGTGTGCTCGGCGTTGGCCACTGTGGATCTTCTCCAGCGAGGATCGCGACTAGCTAGTTCTCCCGTTTGCACGCCACCGGCAACGGCTCCAGCAGGAAAGCTTAGCCACGTGGAGTTCTTGCCGCGGCCAGCCATCGTGTCGCCTTCACTTCGCAGCAGCTCCAGCTGCAAAAGCTCTCACGGCCGCTCAACCAGTCACCTCCATCGCCAGCTCACCGTGAAGTCGCAATTCTGTCACTTCCTTGCCGGCTACAACTCCCCGAGCTTTTCCAACCGTTGAAGCACCTCCAGCTTACCTATTTAAACCCCCTGGGACTTAGCCAACTCCACCACACAGCAAAACACCAGAAAACCAGCAGTTCACTGTGTCTTCTTCTTCCCCGGTGAGCAGCAAAGAGGGAGCACTGTGCCAAGCTTCTCCACTACTTCCTCCTTCGATCCAACACCCCCAGTGAGCTTCCCTCATCCCCCTCATGCTTCTCGAGCTTGGAATTCAGTCTAAATACCCTCAGTCGCCGGCAATTTCAGTTTTACTCCAGTAGCTCCGGCGAGCAATTAATTTCATTCCAGAATGAATTGATCTTCGAGCCAGTAGTGAAATATGCTTAGAATAGCTCACTTAAGACCCCTGAGCTACTGGTTTGAACAAATTCGTTGTAAATCAAAAACCCCCAATTTCCAGCCATGAACATGAACTTGTACTTGCTGATTTAGCTTCTCTGTTGAGCAATCTGTTAATCTAACTTCACCAATGCATTTCTAGTACCCTGAGGACCATACTCAAGCAAGGAATTGAGTTCAATCACTTTAAATCAGAAGTGCCCAAAACAGATTTGAGTTCATCTTTTCTCCAGCCAGTATTTTCCAAATCCAGCCACTCCAGCTCAAACCACTTTGCCATTTAGATGTTTTGGACCATTCTGAGCAACTTTGTCTTCTATCACGACTTCCAATTCGGCCTAGATTGTGAGATATAGCTATGCCCTAGTTACTGCACTGTTTATGTTGCATGTGCTCCAGGCCAGTCAACTTCCTTGCCAGTTTTCATCACTTTCCGGCCATCTCCTGTTACAAATGCCTAACTACCAGACAAAGTGGTGCATCATTTGGAGCCCTAGATCAAAAGTTATGGCAAACCCTAGTTTCTGGCCATGTCAACTCTATGTCAAACTATGCCAGTCAGTGGCATTAGCCCTGTTCACCCACCTCTGGTCATGAAAAACAAAAATTACCTTGTCAAACAGTTGCTTCACTACCTTGTGCATCATATGCTTGAATAAAAACCCATTTTGGCTACTAGAAACTGTTCAAACCATGTCAATGCCATACTTGGGCATTGTCAGCCTATGTCAGCCAATGGCATTGGGCCATTTTGACCCCATCTGGGTATGCAAACTGAACATAACTTTGTCCCTTAGACTCCTGATGTTGTGATCTACATTTTATTCTACTGTCACAACTTGAGTTGAGGCCTCTATCATCCATCGACCCTATGTCAATACCTTGAACCGAATGTCGACCTAAAGACGTTCGTTGTGTTTAAGCGAACCAGCCGCAGCCTTGCTATCATTCTGATATTTTGGAACATTTGGAACCTTGTAAACCTTTAATGACTAATCTTAACCCTAGTTCCATAGTTTAACCCTAATCGCTTCCAAATCTTGTATCGCCGAGACACTTTTACCTTGCATTATCGCATATACTGGAATAGTAAGAGTAGGATTGATTGTAATGCCTGTTTGCTTGTTTGATCCTTGTTCAGAGCAAGAGTCCGAGTTCGAAGACTTCGTCGCAGACCCGACATCAACTGCTGTTTCTTACGACAAGGAAGGCAAGTCATATTCTTGAACATCTTGAACCTATATTTTATGAAATGCTAGAATATACCTTGATTATAAAATAGTATTGCATGAATTGAGAAAAGAGATGAAATGGCAGCATCAGGCTGATTGCCTGTGGAAAGATAAACTGTTTAGCAATGAGCCATGAATTGATAAGTATATGTATATAAATCTATATTCATGAAATAAAACCCCTAGCCGTGACCAGTATTTTGGTATGGAATGGTGGTAGCACTGGACGTGCTTGGCTGCACTGAATGTGTAGGCACTGAAGGTGCATGGGTTGTGGTATGATCTGGTCACTGGCATGTAAGGACTAGAACCTTGTGTTGTGCGTCTAGTGGCATGAAAAACGTACCAACCACTTACCTGGTATGAGACAGGCGCAATCTAGTAGCTTTCTTAGTATTATCAGTTCCCTGCATGGCTTGTCGATCCGGTTTCTCGCGTGGAAACTGGTGGGACGCAGTTCGTCCATGAGTGGTGTGAGATCAGAAAAATTATGAGAGGATAAGGTGTAAAGAAAGAAGACGCCCTACGCCAGATTAAGTCGTGCGCGACTGTAATCAAGAGAGGCTATGTGTCTTGCGAGAACATAGACCCAGGCTAGGAAGTAAGGCAGTGGGGAGGACCCACAACGGTACTTGGGACTAGTTTGTCCACTTACCGGGCAGGGATGCTGTTAACACTAGACTGCAAAACGTTGTGTGATCTCGGCCTTGTCACATGCGTATAAGTCGCATGAAGTTGGCCCGACTTGGAAGTCGAGTGAAAAAGTGGATTTAAAAAGAGGTACACCTCTGCAGAGTTTAAAAATGTATTCAAATACTTCGTACTTCCGAGTTTTAGGAGTATGCCGCGGTGGATTGAATCCACGGGGTGTGACACAAGTATTGTTTTATAAATTAAAATTTGTTAGTTCAAGATTACCCAAGTGACATGTGTTGTCATGATAAGGGGTGCTGCCGAGGGCTGTCATGTGTTGATGTGTCGCGGTAGTACCATAATTTAGTGATCATGTGATATCTAAGAGGCATGTGGATTGTGCCCTAAGTATATGAAATGCTCCCATGAGCATGAGATTTGAAAAGCTTGGAAGAAAAGTATTTATGGAAAAACCCTCTCACCTCTTTTCCCTCAATAGCATAGGATCATGTCATCTCTACTATATGTATCTCTACTCTTACCTATGACTTGCTGAGTACGTAAGTGCTCACCCTTGCAACTTATCAACAATAGATGGAGTGCTACAATACCAAGATGAAGGCTTGGAAGATTTCGTGGATCCAGAAGGAAGAGAACCAGTTCTGCCAGAACCCTGAAGTGTGCTGTTCTGCTGTCAACTTCTTACGACTGTGGGGGTTTCGCCTAGCTTCCGCCGAGTAGTTGTCTTTTGTTTTAATTAGACCATTTGTGCCGTGAAGGCATTGTATTACTCTTGTTGTATCAGGCCAGTAGGCCATACTGTTTATCAATGATATTTTGTAAGTCACTCTGCTGCAATGAACTCCTGTGCTTGACTTATCCTGGGAAGTCAGTGGTATGTATGTATGAGGCCAGCTGCAGTAAGTTAGGTCTCCATGGGAGTTGACGTGGTACCCTGTGCGGGGCGCGACAGCTGGTTGGCCTCGTTGGCCTGGTACGCTGCTGGCGTAGCTCCCTCTAGGAGCTCAACCCGCAGTGACCGGAAGCCTATCTCCGGGGGGAGGACTGCCTCTGCCCCGTAGACCAGGGAGAAGGGAGTACGCCCCGTCGCCCGGGACGGGGTCGTGCGCATGGAGCAGGGGATGCTAGGGAGCTCCTCCGCCCATGCACCCCGCTTAGAAGCGGTTTGCTCGAGTCTCCGGCGCAACCCCTGTAGGATCACGCCGTTGACCCTCTCGACACCCCATTACTCCGGTGATGGGCCACCGAGGTGAAGGGGATGACGAGCCCCAGGCCTTCGCAGAATTCCCGGAAATAAGACGAGTCGAATTGGGTCCCGTTGTCCACGGTGATTTCCCGGGGGACACCAAAACGACATACGACGTTTTTCCAGAAAAACCGCTGAACGGCCCGGGACGTGATGCTGGTCAAAGGCTCCGCCTCAACCCACTTTGTAAAATAGTCGACTGCAACTACCGCATACTTGTATCCCCCGGGAGCTGGGGGGATGGGCCCTAAGAGGTCCATCCCCCAGCGCACAAAGGGCCAAGTGATGGGGATCGTCTGCAGCGCTATAGGGGGGAGGTTCGAGCCCTTGGCCATCTTCTGGCATGCCTCGCACGCGGAGACAAGGTCTCGTGCGTCGCGCATGACTGTGGGCCAGTAGAAGCCCTGCCGGAGGGCCTTGGCCGCGATGGCACGCGGGGCTAGGTGAGAACCACAGCACCCCGCGTGGATGTCTTCGAGAAGTTGAAGTCCTTCCGGCCGGGGGAGGTAGCGCAGGAGGGCGGAAGCCCCCCGTTTAGCCTCGGTCTCACTAGGAGGGTTCCCCTCCCCCTTCATGAAGGAGATGAGGAGGTCCATCCAAGCCGGAGTCCGGGTGATCTCGGCGACCTCCGGGACATGAGGCTCGTCGCCCGTGTCCGGGGAGGCCACCGAGGGCTTCGTGATGATCTCCAGGAAAGCCCCCTTGGGGAGCGATTCCCGGGCGCTTGCCGCCCGGGCCAAGGCGTCGGCCCGGTCATTGTCCCTCCGTGGGATATGCCGGGCCTCGAGGCCGTCGAAATGCCTCTCCATCTTTGGCACTTCCTGCAAATAAAGACTTAAGTTTGCGTCATGGCACAGGTAAGACTTGTCCACTTGGCAAACTACGAGCTGAGAACCTCCCTTGACTAGGAGGCACCGGATCCCCAGGGAGCGCGCGAGGCGCATCCCGAGGAGCAAAGCCTCGTATTTGGCAATGTTGTTGGTTGCGGGGAACTCGATCTGCGCGGCGTACTCGAGTTCCTTCCCCTCGGGGCTCCGGAGGACTACTCCCGCACCAGCCCCGGCGAGACACAGCGACCCAGCGAACATAAGGGTCCAATGATCACTGCGTCGGGGCGGCACAGGGAGATCTTCGTCCCCGGACCCAGAGGCGGGAGTCCACTCTACGATGAAGTCGGCGAGGACCTGCGACTTGATGGCAGAGCGGCCGGTGAGGTACAGGGAGATGGGGGCGAGCTCGGCCCCCTACTTCCCGATCCGGCCGGTGGCTTCCTTGTTCCGCAGTACCTCCCCGAGGGGGAGGGACGACGGGACAGTGATGGGGTGCCCCAGGAAGTAATGCCGAAGCTTCCGGGACGCCATGAGGAGGGCGTAGCAAATCTTCTCCATCTCCGTGTACTCACGTAGTACACGGGACGCTGCTGCCCCCCTTGCTCCTTTACCAAGACCGCGCTGACGGCGACTGGGGTCACGGCGAGGTAGAGGAGCAAGGGTTCTTCCGGAGATGGACTCACGAGCATTGGGGGGCTCGTGAGGAACTTCTTGAGGTCGTTGAAGGCTTCCTGGGCCTCGGGGCTCCAGCGGAACCCCTCGAGGCCCCGAAGGATCTTGAAGAACTGGAGGTCCCGTTCCCCCGACCGGGAGACGAAGCGGCTTAACACGGCTAGGCCGCCGGAGAGCCGCTGGACATCCTTGACGGAGCGCAGTGGGGGCATGTCTAAGAACACCCGGATCTTCTCGGGGTTTGCCTCTATGTCCCGCTGGGACACGAGAAAACCTAGGAGCTTCCCCCTGCGCACCCCGAAGGCGCACTTCTCCGGGTTAAGTTTGAGCCCGAACGCACGGAGGTTGCCAAAGGTTTCAGCCAGGTCATCGATGTGGGAGGCTGCGCGGGGACTCTTGACAACCGCGTCGTCTATGTAGACTTCAACGTTGCGGCCGACTTGCTCTTTGAAAACCAACGTCATGAGGCGCTGGAAGGTTGCCCCCGCGTTCTTGAGCCCGAAGGGCATATGGACGTAGCAGAAGGTTCCGAGGGGAGTAATAAAACTCGTCTTTTCCTCATCCCCCTCCGCCATCCGGACTTGATGGTAGCCCGAGTAGGCGTCTAGGAAGCTCATGAGCTCGCACCCCGCAGTGGAGTCGACGAGCTGATCAATCCGCGGAAGTGGGAAGTTGTCTTTGGGGCAGGCGCGGTTAAGGTCGGTGAAGTCCACGCACATCCACCACCTGCCTGTTGATTTCTTGACGAGGACGGGGTTCGGGAGCCACTCGGGGTGCAGGACCTCCCGAATGAACCCCGCCTTTCGGAGCCGGGTGATCTCCGCCTTGATTGCCTCTTGGCGCTCAAGGGAGAGTTTTCGCAGCTTCTGTTTGACCGGGGGGTGACCGGGGGCCACTGCGAGCTTGTGCTCAATGACCTCCCGGGCGACGCCCCGCATGTCCGAAGGCATCCACACAAAAACATCGGAGTTTTCGCGCAGAAAAGCCGCAAGTTGCGCTGCATGCTCCTCGGGGAGCTTCGCCCCAATCCGCACGGTTTTGTCTTCCTTGCCCGGGGACAGCAGGACCTCCCGGAGGCCCCCTTCCAGACGCGGATTGAGGAGGAGCCTCCCGGGCGGTGGCGCAGCAGTATCTAGTTCCGGGGGAGAAGCCTCCCCCCCAGGCGTCTTTATGAGGTTGACGCTTCCGATTGTGGCCGCAGAGCGCTCGTATAGAGCACGGGCCATGTCTTGGTCTCCCCGGACGTTGATCACACCATGCGGCCCGGGGATCTTCATGCAGAGATAGTTTTGATGGGTGGCAGCCCCCAGCCGGTTGATTGTCGTCCTCCCCATAATCGCGTTGTAGGAGGAGGGGAAGTCCACTACGTCGAAGCGGACCAGCTCGGTCCGGTAGTTCTCCAGGGTGCCGAAGGTCATTGGAAGATCTACCTTGCCCACGGGGTGGATCGTCTTCCCCAGGACAAAACCTTGTAGGGGCCCGGCAGCGGGCTGCAGGAGCTTCTCATCCACATGCATTTCTTTGAAGGCCTTCAGGAATAGGACATCGGCAGAGCTCCCGCCGTCCACCAGGATACGGGCCAGATGGCAGTTGTAGATGGTCGCGGAGACAATGAGCGCGTCGTCGTGGGGGAAGCGAACCCCCCGCGCGTCTTCTGCCGTGAAGGTGAGGGCCACGTCCGACCACTTCGGTGGCGGGGACGTGTGTAGCACCCCCACAACCTTGACCTCGCGCGCGTACTCCTTACGCTGGCGCTTAGAGTCCCGCCCGGAGGCAGATCCTCCCACGATGACGTTGATGTGCCGCTGCGAAGTTTGAAAGGGGAGAGCTTCTGAAGGCTCCCCCTCCTGCGTCTGCTGACCCCCCGCGGGAGCGGGAAGGGCCGGAACAGCTGGCTGAGTGGGCAAGGAGGCCGGAGTCCCCCCCCCCTGCACGCGCTGGTCGAGGAAGTCCGCGAAGTGCTGCAGCAGCTGGCTACAACCTCGAGTAGCGTGGGTACGGGACCTGTGGAAGCTGCACCACGGTCCTTCCCGCCTTCTCCCCGCGGGGCCTTCCCGGCCGCGAGAAGATTGTCCTCCCCCATGGCCCTTCGGTTTGGGGAAGGGGCGGTTGGCCCTCGAGGACAAAGGTGTCCCGAGGCCGTGGCTCGCTACGCCCCCCCTGCCTGGGGCGTTTGGGTGGATCCCTGGCCCCCCGGTCGACGGGGGCGGGAGCCCCCTGGGTCTTCTTCCAGATATCGTCTTCCTCCGCCCGAGCGTACTTTTCGAGCACGTTGAAGAGCTCGTCGGCGGAAGAGGGGCAGCTCCGGGAGAGCCTTCGGTGGAGCTCCCCCGGGAGGATGCCACTTTTGCAGGCTTCGTTGACCGTAGAGTCGGGGACATGGGCCACTTTGCTTTTCACCTGAGCAAAGCGCTTGAAGAAGCTTCTGATGGTTTCCCCAGTCCTCTGCCGAACAGTGTATAGCTACGAGGAATCCAGGGGACGCACGTAGTTCCCTGAGAAGTTGGCACAGATTTCCCGCTTGAGCTGCGAGAAAGACTTGATGGAGCCAGCCTTCAGGTTGTAGAACCAGGAGCGGGCAATGCCGGAGAGGTAGAGGGGGAAGACGTTGCATTGTACTGTCTCGTCCCCCCCGGCCGCGAAGATGGCAGTGTAGTAGACCTGCACAAACTCGTAAGGGTCTGCCTCACCGTTATAGTGCTCGATGTGCGGAGGGCGGTAGGGCCGCGGCCACCTGATGCTGCGAAGTCTTCGGCACAGCGGCTGGTTAGCCCCCTGAACTTCCCGGGGAGAGCCCCGGTCGCTATCTTCTTTCACGGGACCTTCGTTGTCTGAGTCTGGAAGCGGTCCGAGAGGTCCGCCAGAATGGCGGTGGCGACGCTTTTCCTCCGGACCGGGACTGAGTTCCCGGACGTCCGGGCTCTCCGCAGGAGAGGTTGGCTCTTCAGCGGGTCTCTTCCCCCGGCCGGTGCGAGAGCGAGGCTCCCCGCGCCCGCAGCCGGGGGGAAGTTCTTCCCCGCGCTCTGGTGAACGCATTCGCTCGACCTCCCCCGGGGCGAAACGGGCCTGTCCCGTCGAGGGAGGGAGCTCGTGCGCTGTAGCTGCCGGCCCGGAGGCTTTCGGAGCCGGTTGGGGGGAGCCCCCTGCGACGACCCCCGGGACCAGAGAGGGGGAAGCCCCTGTATTATCCGGAACCAGGGAGGGGGCGCCCGCGGCGACGCCTGCAATCAAAGTGGAGGGGGCCCCAGTGGCCATGACCGGAACCGGGAAGGGGGCAGGCCCTGTAACACCCGGAACCGGCGAAGGGGGAGCCCCCGCGGCGACGTCCGGAACCAGGGAGCCCATGCGGGGGGAAGTCCGCTGCGGCACGGGGGCCGCTCTGTCAACCGCCCCCAGTGCGGTAAACGCGACGCGGGGGGCGGGACTGGCTCCCGGCGTAGGGTAAACCCCCAGCATGAAGTGGGCTCCCGGCCCCGGGAATAGGCCAAGAATGGGGTACCCCCCTGGTGCCACGAAGAGCCCCGGCATGAAATAACCTCCCGGCACCGGGACGGGCCCGGGTGCCGGGAAAGGTCCGGACGTATATCCCGCAGGGGGAGGGAATCCCCCGGCAGGATCATACGGGGCGGACAACGCCCCGGAGGCCGGAGGGGCCGCCGGGTAACCCATAAACGGGGGCATGTTCCCCAGATACGGGTGTGACGCAAATGTGGGGGCCGGAGGCCGCGCCAACACGCTAAGGAGCTCGTCCATAGAGCGCTGAGCGCGGAGCTGGCGTTCCACGAGAGCTTCGAGCAGGGCGTCCCGAGGAGCCGGGGGAGCCGTCGGGGGGAGACTGGTCCCGGCCGAGGTCCCCGCGGTCACCGGGAACGACCTGGAGGTGGAAGCACCTAAGTTAAGAGGAAAGGAGGGAGGCGGTACCTGGGCCAGGTTGCCTCCGGAAGGGACCGCCGGGACAGCAGTGTCCCGGGCGGACGGCGCCGGGTCTCCGAGACCCGGATCACCGGGAAGGGTGCGAGCCCTTGTTCTTGGGGGAGCCATGGCGTCTTGTCACGAGTCCCCACGATCGGCGCCAACTGTCGTGGTATTGCGAATACCCCGACAAGTTTTGTGAATGATCCTAGCAAAGATTACGTGGCGCGGGTTGACCGGATGACCGGTCCTCCCCCGCCGGACAAGCACAAGAAATGACACACGGGTTTATACAGGTTCGGGTCCCGGTGGGGGCCCTAGTCCTGTCGACGCGCTCCCGACCGGAGTCGGCTGGGGAGGCTCTCTCCGGGGGAGAGGCGTCGGGAGCACGTCTGTGAGTTTAGCTATTCCAATAAAAGAGAACCGATCCTTTACCACAGAGGGGTACAAGGGCTATTTATAGCCCCAAAAAGAAGCAAAAAACCTAAACTACCCCGGAAGCCACCGTCGGATTGAAGGGTAGGACCGTCCTTCTCCCGGTCAAACGCCATGGATGCTTGACAGGTGGTCGCTAGTTCCCGAGGCGCTCCTCGCGTGACCTGCACGTGACAAACAGTTCGAGACTTTACCTTCAGGAGGGCGATGAGGCCCGGGACGGCGCCGGAGGGCACGTCCCGGGGGCCAAAAGGGCGGCGCCTGGGGAGGCCCCGGAGGCCACATCCCCGGGCCAATGGCGGCGCCCGGGACGGCACCGGAGGCCACGTCCCAGGAGCCAAATGGCGGCACCCGGGAGGGCACCGGAGGCCACGTCCCGGGGGCCAAAAGGCGGCGCCCGGGACGGCACCAGAGGCCACGTCCCGGGAGCCAAATGGCGGCGCCCGGGAGGGCACCGGAGGCCACGTCCCGGGGGCCAAATGGCGGCCCCCGGGAGGGCACCAGAGGCCACGTCCCGGGGGCCAAAAGGCGGCGGCCGGGGAGGGGCCGGAGGCCACGCCCCTGGGAAAATGGTGGCGCCCGGGACTACACCGGAGGCCACGTCCCGGGGGCCAAAAGGCGGCGCCCGGGTAGGGGTCGAAGGCCACGCCCCCGGGCAAATGGCGGCGCCCGGGACGGCACCGGAGGCCACGTCCCGGGAGCCAAATGGCGGCGCCCGAGAGGGCACCGGAGGCCACGTCCCGGGGGCCAAAAGGCGGCGCCCGGGGAGGCGGGGAGGGACCGGAGGCCACGCCCCCGGGCAAATGGCGGCGCCCGAGACGGCACCGGAGGCCACGTCCCGTCAGCCAAATGGCGGCGCCCGGGAGGGCACCGGGGGCCACGTCCTGGGGGCCAAAAGGCGGCGCCCGGGGAGGGGCCGGAGGCCACGTCCCCGGGCAAATGGCGGCGCCCGGGACGGCACCGGAGGCCACGTCCCAGGAGCCAAAAGGCGGCGCCCGGGGAGGCCCCGGAGGCCAGATCCCCGGGCAATCATGACGCAACTTACCTGGACTTAGTCCCGCGGAGATTTCCCCCGACAAGAGTGTACCTTCTCATCACATTTAGTGATAAGGCAAAAGGATGAACTTGTCGATGTGTTGTTGTTGCCAAGAGCTAATCCGGCTAGCTTCTTGGAACAACCCTCTTCATCATCGGAGTCAGAATCGGAGCTCTCTTCTCCGGACATCCATTCTCCGAAGCATGCTTCTTGGTTTCTGCCATTGTATTTGAAGAATTTCTTCTTCTTATCCCAAGGCTTGTTCTTATTTGGGCATCTAAAAGCAATATGTCCCTTTTCTTTGACACCTTTGGTCTTGTGTCGATGTTGACTCCCTTTTTCTGCAACTTGCGAAGAAGCTTTTTGGTGTTCTTTACAAGAAGATCTAGATCCTCATCAGAGGAGCCATCATTTGAATCACCTTTAGAGTTGGCTTTGAATGCCAAGTTCATCTTTTTGGTCTTTGATGATTTGACCGGCTCCTTCTTCTCCTTCCGATACATCTCATGGGTGATGAGGTTCCCATAGAGATCGGTAGGTGTGGTGGATGATAAGTCAGAGTTGGTGAGGACCGTCACAAGAATGTCAAAACTCTCCGGAAGAGCCCTAAACATTTTTCTTACAATCTCAATGTTAGTAAAAACAACTCCGAGTCCTTTGAGCTCATTCACAATGTTGTTCAACCGAGTGAACATGGAATCCACGGACTCGGATGGTGACATGGTGAATGTCTAATATCTTTGCCTAACTATTAGCAATTTTGCCTCCTTGACCCTAGTGATGCCCTCATATATCTCCTCGAGGGTGGTCCAAACTTTGTGAGCGGTGGTAAGGTTGCTCACGCGGTTGAACTCATTTAGGGACAAGCCGGCAAAGAAAGCATTGTTGGCACGGGCATTTAAGTGGAGTTTTCTCCTATCATCATCAGAGTGATTTGCTGGATCAATCGGAGAAGTAAACTCAATCTTAACAATGTCCCAAACATCAAGCCCCATGGCCTCTAGAAAAACCATCATGCGCACTTTCCAATAGGGATAGTTATTCCTATCAAAGATAGGCGCACGCCCGGTGTGACCAATATAAAAACCCTCATTTGAAGCCATCCTCTCTCTAGGCGATGAAGCCTACTCAAAAGAGAGACAACGCTCTGATACCACGTGTAGGATCGAGGATGCTGACTAGAGGGGGGTGAATAGGATGCTTTAAAACTTTCAACTAAAAACAATTTTTGCAAAGAAAAGACTAAGAGCAAATAAACTGAAACAATTTAATAATATTTTGCACTAAGAAAGGGTAAGAAAAGCAAACACAGTGATTTTTCCTGAGGTCTCGAAGACTCGCCAGGTCTCCCCTACTCCTCATTGAAGCACTCAAATAAATGAGTCTTGCTTCAATATCCACGAAGTATATTTTTCATTAAGGTTGCCCCTTCTCCACTCCAGATAGGTGAGCACCGATGCCTTTCACAAAATATGCCGAGCCTCTCCGACAATCTTCGTTAATGGAGAGGTCAACGGCTACACCTCCAAACTGTCTAGGTGAGGGCGTTCACCAAGAGTAACAAGTTGCAAGCTCTTCTCTTGACCCCCAACAAATACCGAGAAACTTCTAAAAATGCAAATGATGCAAATGAATTCTCTTAGAGATCTCTCTCAATCACAATGAATGATATTTGATCAAAAGATCAAGATTTTGGCACTTGGGCTCAAGTATATATCAAAAAATATATCTCTTGGTCCTTTCGAAAAACTGCTCAAAAAAAGTTTCTAAACACTGATCAAAATCTGCTCGAAAGTGTTTATAAAACTGATCAAAAATATGTTCAAAAAGGTTTGTGAAAACTGATCAAAAATCTGTTCAAAAACTGTTTAAAAACTACTCAAAAAGTGAACAGAAACTGCTCAAAAAATTCTTCTAAAAACTGCTCAAAATGTATAGAAAAGATGCTCAAAGGTGTCTACAGAGACTGCTCAAAAATGTGTATGAGAATGTAGCTTGAGATGTGTAAAAATACTGCTCAAAACACCTGTATTTATAGCCCAACATCTCAGCTAGCCGTTAGGTTGAATAAGGAAAGAAATCAGGCCAGTTAACAACTAGCTTTGACCTCAAACGGCTAGTAAATAGCCATTGGAACCTCTGGTCAAATGAATAATGTTACTGGTAAAATGAACAGTACCTGGTCAAATAAACTGCACTCAGATGACCAGTTTCAGTCCTCTTTGAGATTCTTGACCAAGATTGTGAATGAATGTGAATGGAACATATGACCCAAGAGTTTCTCAGTTTTTGCTGGAACTAAAAGAGATTTTGTAATCCCTCTTAATAGTACGGTTTAAACTAGAAAAGAATTTCTTATAAAATCCGGTCAAACTCCAAACTCTGAGACCTATACAATAAAAAAGCACTTACCTTAGGTCTTTGCTGCTTCCTTCTTGGCAACCTTGTGCTTGCGATCTTGGCTCGCAACCTCAGGCGACCTTGGCTCGCGACCTGCAAATCTGGGCGACACTGCGACCTTGCGCTTGCGATCTTGGCTCGCGACCTCGGGCAACCTTGGCTCACGACCTGCAGATCTGGGTGACACTGCGACCTTGCGCTTGTGACCTTGGCTCACGTCCTTGGGCTGCAACCTTGGACAACACTGTGTACAAATAGCTCAAAGACACGATTAGTCCAAAGCACTTAATGTTGTCAATAATCAAAATTAACCCAAAAAGGGCCTAGATGCAACAGAGGCGACGGTAACCCCCATGGCTCCTTGATGGAATACGCAAGACCGGCTTCGTGTTATCTCAGATACATTGTGTAACCCTCCTCCTAGTTTGGAGAATGAGGATAAAACAACATTCGCTAGAGTCCTCACGGACACACTTGATGAAGTTGCCTCCGAAGCCACTCCAACGGCATCATCTCGCTCCATAATTCGTTCTCATGAGTGGGATGACTCCTATTCAAGTCATGGGAGACGTAATCGAATGCAGATGACGTCACTTTGGCAAGATTAGGTTAGGTGAGTTGGGAGTTCCCATGATCACAATCTCTTGCCAGTTCATTCTCTCTTGGGATGTCTAGGGGAGTCTCCTCCAGGAAATGCGCCTCGCGACTACTAGGAAGGTCACGATGATTTCTGAGCTTCTTATGTAGGTTGTAAAGCCTTCTCACCAGGGTTCCGTGCAGTGGTCTGGCCAGATAACTTTAAACCTGGTCCGATCAAGAGATTCGATGGAACATAGAATCCATCAAAATTTCTTCAAATCTACATTACGACCATTCAAGTGGCAGGAGGAGGCGACCGAGTCATGGCAAACTATTTGCCGACGGTCCTTGAGGGACCTGTGAGGACATGGTTGTTTAATCAACCAGAAGGGTCAATCTACAATTGGGAAATGTTGTGCGATGCAATCCTCAACAATTTTCAAAATTGTTATGAGAAGCCTGGAAAGGAAGATGACCTTCATCGCTTACGCTAGACTTCGACTGAAACTCTTCGACAATTTGTCAACAGGTTTGTCGGGGTGAGGAATACTATCCCCAACATTTCAGATACTTCGGTTATCAGGGCTTTCAAGTATGCCATTCAGTACCGAAGATTTACTAAAGACTTGAGTATCCATCCACCAAGGTCGGTATCAGACCTCTTCGATATGGCGGACCGCTATTCTGATGCAGCTGAGGCCGTGGAATGGAAGAGAATGGTGGACAAAGGAAACTTGCCACCTCAACTGGGTCTCAAGAATGACAACAAGGGTGATTCTGGCAAAAAATCAGAATCATCAGCGGGCGGGAAATCTAAGAAGCCCAAGAAGAATGGGGCGGGACAATACTGTGATGTGGCGGTTGCCGATAAACCACTACCAGAAAAAGGTAATAAGTTTTCATTTAAAAATAAGAAACCTCTTTCTGATGGTCATGACAATGACCATCTGGGAAAACAAGCTAACCCATAGGGAAATAAGAAGTGGTGTCCAATATCGAATAAGAAGTGATTCTAGAAATGACCTCAAGAATTGTGGCAATTGGTTGAAGCGTTTGGAAGATTTCTATCAGGGAACTGGACCCATGCCGACCATACCAGAGCAAGAACAATCTTGTGGAGTTAGGGACGCTAACGGAGATGAAGTTATGCCATATTAGGTACCCCAAAGTCATGTAAATATCATTTTTGGTGGTTCTTCTTCTTATTCTTCTAAGCGTCAATTCAAATCTTTCTACGGTGTGGTCAATAAAATTGAAGCTCCCATTGGAGAACCTCAGTTTCCCCGTCAGTCAGAAACTCCCTTAACTTTTGATCGGGACGATTGTCCCAGGGGACTAACACGACCATTGCGACTCCTTTAGTCATTACCCCTATCATTAGCAATGCTAAGGTCGAGAGGGTATTGATCGACGGCGGTAGCTCCCTGGATCTATTATTGGGCAAGATTCTTGACGAAATGCAAATCCCTCGCTCAAAGATCAAACCGATAATTCATTCGTTTTATGGTATAATTCCTGGTCCCTCAATGATGCCTATTGGGAAAATTGTATTGCCAATAACATTGGGAGAACTAGACAATTTTCAAACAAGATTGATTACATTTGATGTAATCGATTGTGATTCAACATATAATGCTATTTTGGTAGGCTGACACTTGATAAGTTCATGGCGACGGTGTATTACGCTTATCAATGCGTCAAAATACCAGTCCCAAAAGGCGTGATTATTGTCTGAGGCAGCTGCAACACGGCTCTCACTTGTGATTGACTATCTTTTGAGTTGGTTGATCAGCTTCCCCTTCGGGATGTTCAAGTTGCGACCACGGCACCAGATGCAGTCAAAGTTGCCTTGCGACCAGATGAGAAGTTCAAGTTAGTTCCATTGTACCCAAATGATCCATCCAGAACCAATCGGATTGGATTAGGTTTGGATGACAAATAGGAACTCGAACTCAGTACTTTCCTCCGGGCTAACACAGATGTGTTTGTGTGGAAAACATCCGACATGCCTGGAGTCCCAAGGGAAGTTATTGAGCACAGGCTAGCCATTCGGCCTGGACAAAGACCAATAAAGCAAAAGCTCAGATGCTTTGCTACTGACTGACAAGAAGCCATCCGTCTGGAGTTAGATAAACTTCAGAAGGCTAGATTTATTCGTAAAGTCGATCATCCTGAGTGGCTTGCGAATCCGGTCATGGTCATAAAGTCAAATGGTAAGTGGCGCATGTGCGTCGATTACACCAGCCTAAATAGTGCCTGCCCGAAGGATGGTTTTCTCCTTCCTCGCATCGATCAGTTGGTTGATTCTACAACGGGTTGCGAACTGATGAGCTTCCTGGATGCTTACTCAGGGTACCATCAAATTAGCATGGTAGAAGAAGATGAAGAGAAAACTGCCTTCATCACACCATTTGGCACTTACTACTACGTCAAAATGCCATTTGGTCTCAAGAACGCTGGTTCCACAAACTAGCACTTCATGCAAAAGGCATTCTTTGCCAATTAGGGCATAATTTAGAGGCTTATGTTGACGACTTGGTTGTAAAGAGTTTGAAAAGCTCTAGTCACATAGATGATCTTACTAAAACCTTTTATAACTTGAACAAGTATGGAATAAAGTTGAATCCTGAAAAATGCTCCTTCAGAGTCTCTTTTGGTAAACTTTTGGGTTTCCTTATTTGTTCGAGAGGAATCAAAGTTAATCCCGAGAAAATCAGGGCCATTGAGAAAATGAGATCTCCTTCAACCATGAAGGATGTCCAGAGTCTAACAGGGCATATGGCGGCTTTAAGTCATTTCATATCATGGTTAGGCGAATGAGGGTTACCTTTATTTAAGGTTCTGTGTAAGCACAATGGTTTTACTTGGTCGGATGAAGCCGAAAAAGCCTTTCAAGAGGTAAAAGCATACTTATCTAGTGCGCCAGTACTAGTTTCTCCAGTTTTGGGGGAACCATTACTTCTTTATTTGGCAGTCACCCCTCACGTAGTCAGTTCAGTTCTGATCACGGAAAGGGAAGGGGTGCAACAACCAGTTTATTATGTAAGAGAAGTGCTTCATGGACCAATAAAGCATTACCTTGAAGTCCAAAAGCTACTTTATGCTCTTCTAATGGCTTCCCGAAAGCTGCGACATTACTGTCAAGCACATAAGATTATTGTGCCTTCGTCCTTTCCCTTAGGAGACATTCTCCGTAATCTGGAAGTTTCTGGTCACGTTGCGAAATGGGCAGTGGAACTTGGAGTGTTTGATATCCATTTCACTCCTTGAATAGCAGTTAAATCTCAAATTCTTGCGGATTTTGTGGTTGAATGGACTAATCCTGACCCACCTGTGCAAGAACCTGCGGATTTAAAACATACCGACCATTGGATGATGTATTTTGATGGTTCTCGCAGTTTTCAGCACTCGGGGGCTGGAGTGGTCTTAATTACACCTTAGGGTGACCAAATCCATTATGTCCTACAATTACACTTTGTTGCGACTATTAATGCAGCAGAGTATGAAGGACTTCTTGCTGGGCTTGGAGCAGCTAAATTCCTTGGAGTCCGTTGATTAGTGATGAGGGGAGACTCACAGCTAGTCATAAACCAGGTAAACAAGGAGTATAGGATCTCCGATGAGACAATGGCTCATTACCTAGACGAGGTGAGGAAATTGGAAAAACACTTTAGTCACTTCGAAGTCCAATTCGTTCCGTGAAGGGATAATGTTCTCATAGACCAATTGTCCAAAATTGGGTCCTCACGAACATCCGCTCCGGCAGGAGTGTTTGTCTAACACTTAAGCTACCCCTCGATTATGACTCCTGTCGGGGATGACGAGGTGATAGTTCATGTCACTGACCCCGAGCATGAAGAAGATTGGACCCGTCCATTGCGGATCTATCTTGAACATGGGACCTTGCCCGAGGATGAAACCAAAAGCGATCGGTTAATACGAAAGGCGCGTCTATACAGATTAATTGAAGGAGTCTTGTATAGAAAAGGTACTCAAGGAGTATTAATGTGATGTATACCTCAAAAGGAAGGTGTATCCCTCTTGAAGGAAATTCATGGTGGTGTATGGAGCACATGCATCTTACCGGACGTTGGTTGGAAAAGCTTTCCGACAGGGTTATTATTAGCCTTCGGCACTTACTGATGCCATGCAATTAGTCAAAACGTGCTCGCAGTGTCAATTTCATGCGCGACAAGTTCGTCAGCCTACATATGCTTTACAAACTATTACTTTAAATTGGCCGTTGGCCGTGTGGGGAATAGATATACTAGGTCCTATGCCCCAAGCAGTTAATGGGTACAAATTCTTATTCGTAGCCATTGATACATTTACCAAATGGATTGAAGTTGAACCAGTCCGCACTATAACTGCCACTGTGGTGAAAAAATTCTTTCATAAGAATATTGTGACGCGATTTGGTTTTCCAAGGTGTCTCATTACCGACAACGGGTCCCAATTCATTAGTGGTCTTTTTCTGGACTACTGCGACAATATCGGGACCAAAGTGTGTTTTGCATCTGTTGATCATCCTCAGAGCAATGATGCCGTTGAACATGCCAATGGGCAGATATTGCAAGGCGTTAAGAAACGTGTTTTTGATCGCTTTAAGTTGCGCTCGGGTGCTTGGGTAGACAAACTCTACTCCATTTTATGGGCATTACACACGGTGTGCAGTCGAGCTACGGGTGAGACGCCTTTTTCATTGGTTTATGGTACTGAGGCTTTCATACCCATAAAAATTCATATTGGGTCTGTTCATGTCTGTAACATCCCAATTTTTTCTACCATTTTAGCTTGCCAGTCAGCATATCTTCATTGGATTCTCAGATGTCTCAACCCCATTTTTGATGTCTTATCTTAGAATCATGATCTTAGGTATGCCACTATCTTAACTTAAAAAGTTGGCAGCTAAACTTCACCATTCAAACCATTTTAGCATTTTAGTCCAAAATTATTTCAGATTAATCTTTTCAGATTTTCTCAGAAGCCTGAAAAGGCTAAAAGCCACAAATCAGCTCCAAACCTTGATCTAATTCAGCGAATGTCCTCCCTTTATCTTTCTGAACATTGTTCCCTTCTGGAAGAATTCCAAAATCTTAACCGAAACCTTGGTTTCAGCCTCGCTAAAGTTTTCAAAACCCTAATTACCCTGTTTACCCTAATTACTCTATTTTCGATTTTTGTCAAAACCACCAGATCTTATCGGATCTTACCATATTTCTTGCTAGATGAGTCCAAGTGCCGTCATGCCGAAGCCAGCCACCCCGTCGCTCTGCTCCAGCCAGATTTGGCGCAATCTTCTCCTCTGGCAGAGTCACTGCCACGTCCCAACGCCGTGCACGCCGTCTTGATCCTGCTCCGGCGCCAGTCACGCGTATCCCATTTTGATTTCATTCGACTCTCGAGAGCCCCAACCACTGCCTATATAAACTCCCCCTCGCCCAGAGTTTCTTCACACCACTCCAGTAGCAACCAAAGTCCCTGTTCGTCTCGCGTTTCTTCTTCATCTCCGGTGAACCCAGTTCGGGGAGCACGGTGATAGCGCTCTCCACTGCATCTTCTTCCAAACTGACCACACCCGTGAGTAGTCCTCATCTCCCTTGTCATGCTGTAGCACTTAATTGAGTTCTCTTGCACCTCATCGCCGGTGATCACCGGAATTCCCTTTTTCTCTGTTTCAGCAATGCACTTTGACTTAGCTCGAATCTGTAGAGTTATGTGGACAGTAAGCCAAACCTAGCAAGCCTGTAAGCCAAGATCCATCATTTAAGCTCAAATCAAGTTTCTCCCCAATTTTGAACTCAGGCAGCCGCTGGTTCATGTCGCCGGACTTCTGCAGTGATGCTCCGGTCAAATTGGCTGTACCTATAGCTTCTCCTTATCCCTTAGCTACTCCACAAGCTTGGAATCGAGCTCAGATACTTCAAATAAAAAATGCCCAATTTCTGTGTCTTCGTCTCCAGCACAGTTCACCGGAGTTTGCTCCCTAGTCGATCTAGCCAATGCCACCTTGTCTCTTAGCTAGGTCTCAGCCCCCTGAGCATTTCGTTCAACTAGCCCGACCTCTAAATCTACCCAGATCGTGAGATATGCTCTTGCCAAGTTCTTGTCCAGAGCTGTGCCTGTGCCGTGTCGCCGCCGTAGTTCATCGCCGCCGTTCGTCGTCGTCCAGCTCCCTCAACCCCTGAAACCACCGCCAATGTGTTCCTGGCATCCACGCCTACCTCGTAGACATAGTTGGCGAAGTATTTGATGCTCAAAACCATATTTGCCCCTCTGGCCTAGTTTTTGACAGTGTCAGTGCAGTGTCAGTGCTTGTCAGCCACTGACATTAACCTTGTTTGACCCCTTCTATTTGAGCAATTGAAATGCCACTTTGTCCACTAAGTTCCTGGATCCATGTTCTACAATTTTCTCTATTGTCACTGACGAGGATTGACACCCGGGTCATTTCTAATAAACTTTTGGTTCAAGACAAGTTTGAACCAGACATGTATCTGGTGATGCAAACTCAAGCTATTCTGAGGGGCATCACCATGAGGTCGCAAGCTTTACGCGATCAGGTCGCAAGCTTTACGCGATCAGATCGCAGCTTTACGCGGTCAAACCGAAAGCCTTGCGCGGTCAGAAGTTCGTAAGCTATACGCGAACTACACATTCGGGATATTGCGCGGTCAGCCAATATCCCGCGGTCAGAACATCTGCCGATCAGGATACTTGGGATCTATCTATTTCGGTTGCCCGTACAACAGGATATTCTAAGTATCCCGAAGATTCCTACACGTGGAGAATCAACCGTCAGAAGGTTAACACATACAGTTATCCATGAATAACACGTGTTTAACCTGCGTGGAGGTTAAGAGCAGTTCCAAAAAACCGCATCCAACCGTCCATGCAACCGTTTGATGCAGTTTCCTCTACATGGCACCCTTTCAAACAGTACAAAAGGATGGCATGGAACATCAATGAGAAGAGAGGAGAAGAAAAATCATCCAAGTTAGCCAAGTCTACGGCACACCTCATATAGCATTTTAATAAGCCTTCTTTGGCTCATCTTTGTACATTCTTACAGGAAAAATCCTCGCCTGTGAGGACTTTTTCCTCCATTTGTAAACCTTTTACCACACTTAGTGAAATCTCAACAGGACGTAGGGCTTTTACTCCCACCATCGAGGGCCCGAACCTGTCTAAACTCTCTGTGCTCCTGTTCACTATTGTTCAGCATACCTTCCCGAAGGGTCATCTTGAAAGGTCTCACAGTTATAAATTCTGCATAAGTTCGGCTGAGGACTCCGAGTCCGAATCGTCGACAGCTGGCGCCCACCGTGGGGCCTTTCTCAAGGCGTCCTAATTGAAATTCGGAGGTTCGCCGAAACATGGCTGGAGCATATGATTCCGAGAACGATTTCGATCTCGAGGATTATGCCCATATACCCATGCCTTCTCCAAGCGATCCTGTTCCGATGGAAGAGGTCGAAGGCCAGAATCTTCCACAGGTTCAATCATCTCCCCAAGTCATGTTAATCGACCAGGAGGTAACTGGCACAAGGTCGGAACCCGCAGAGGTTCTTAATGTGTTAGGCGATGAATCCGGCCCGTCATACGATCCCGCTGAGGGAAAATATGATGGTGACCCTGAAGTTAGCCCAGGAAGGTTCGACCCTGATAACCTCCACCGTCTCTTTGATTTCGAGTCTGACTCGGAACAAACCGAGATGTTCTCCCCATCGACGACCTCTCTCCCTAGGCAATTTGCTGCGTTGTCGGAGGAAACTCCCGATCAACAGGCTGCCAGGGAAGAACAAGATCGCAAACAGAAGGAAGAGCAAGATCTCGAGCAACAGAACAACGAACTACGCAGAACTGCCCTAGAGGCTCTTCAAGATGCGCAGGCTCGTTACGATGCTGCCCCGAGTTCTTCTCGACGGTCGCGTGGTCGTGTAGACGTGACCAGACTCCTTCCTTACCACCGGAGCATTTCCCAGTGGACGAAGAAACAGTAACACCTGGTGCCCCTAGGAGAAGTACCCATGGTCGACTGCGATCTATCGCGGAGGTCATGCGTAATTTTCCTCCTACGGTCACGGATGCGCAGAGACCGGCCTTTTTCAGGATCCTGGCGGAAAGATTGGACGAGGTCGCATCCGAGGCGACCCCAACAGCTTCTTCCCGCTCAGTGACACACCCCCGTGAATGAGATGGTCCTCATTTTGGCTCTGGCCGACGAAGTTACCCGCCACCTTTACCGTCCCGACAGGACAAATATCGGCGAATGCAGGACTCTCGTAGTAGGGATCGAGTTCCCGTTCACTCTCGTTTGGGACCCCGAGTAACCTCGCCATTAAGTGAGTTTGCTCGAAACCCGACCGAAAGTCGTAGGACAGTTCACGGTCCTTAAGTTGGTTGCAAAGCTTTCTCGCCTGGCCTACGAGCAGTCGTTTGGCCCGATAAGTTTCGACCAGGGGCCATTGAGAGGTTTGATGGAACTCAAAACCCATCTGAGTTCCTTCAGATCTATATTACTGCCATCCAAGCAGCAGGAGGCGATGACAAGGTCATGGCCAACTACCTGCCAACAGTCCTCACAGGACCGGCTAGAACCTGGTTGTTCAATCAGCCTGAGGGTTCTCTCTATAATTGGGAAATGCTATGCGATGCCATCCTCAGCAATTTCCAAAACTGTTACCAAAAGCCGGGTAAGGAGGACGACTTGCATAGACTGCGGCAAACTTCGACCGAAACGCTTCGGCAGTTTGTCAAGAGGTTTGTCGGGGTAAGAAATACCATCCCGAACATATCTGATGGCTCCGTAATCAGGGCATTTAAGCATGCCGTTCAATACCGGAGATTCACTGAAGACTTGCTCATCCACCCTCCTCGATCAGTGGCCGATCTGTTCGATATGGCTGATCGATACTCCGATGCAGCCGAGGCAGTCGAATGGAACCGAATGGTTGACAAGGGGGACCTACCACCCCAACTAGGCTTCAAGGACGCCAAGAAAGAAGATTCAAGCAAAAAGCCGGAGTCTTCACCGGGTGGGAAGTCAAAAAAGTCGAAGAGGAACCGCTCTGGACAGTACCGTGAGGTCGCGGTCGCAAAGAAACCACCTTCGACCAAAGGTAATAAGTCTTCTTTTAAAAGTAAAACTGCTTCTGGTGGCCGGGATTCCGACCAGCCAGAAAAATCAACTAATCCGCAGGAAGGCAAAAGGTGGTGTCCACTCCACAATTCCGCAGGCCACGATCTCAAAAACTGCAGGAGTTGGTTGAAACAGCTGGATGATTTCTACCAAGGAGCTGGGCCAATGCCAACCTTACCGCCTAAAGAGCAGGCGTGCGGGGTTAGAGACGTCGATGGAGACGAAGAAATGGCTTACCAGGTACCTCAAAATCATGTTAATGTCATTTTCGGAGGTTCCTCCTCTTTCGTTTCCAAAAGGCAGTTTAAAACTTTTTGCCGAGAGGTTAACCAAATGGAGACATCCCTTGGTGAACCTCAATATCCCCGTTGGTCGGATATACCTTTGACGTTCGATCGCGCTGACTGTCCTATGGGGCTAACTCGACCATTGAGGCTACCTCTGGTTATTACCCCAATCATCAGTAACGCGAGAGTCGAAAGGGTCCTGATTGACGGGGGAAGTTCCCTTGATCTTTTATTGGTCAAGACACTCGACGAGATGCAAATTCCTCGTTCGAAGATCAAGCCCATAATCCATCCGTTTTATGGGATAATCCCAGGCCCCTCCATGATGCCATTGGGACAAGTGGTCCTCCCGGTCACTCTGGGAGAACCAGATACCTTTCGAACAGAATTGGTTACTTTCGATGTAATCGATTGTGATTCAGCTTATAATGCAATCTTTGGCAGGCCGACTCTTGCTAAGTTCATGATGGCAACGCACTATGCTTATCAGTGTGGGAAATTGCCTGGCCCCAAAGGTGTCATTTCGGTCCGAGGTAGTCGCAACGTGGCGCTCACGTGCGACCGGCAATCTTTGGAGATGGTCGATCAACTTCCCCTCCGGGACGCTCAGGTCACCACTGTCGCCACCGATGCGATCAGGGCTGCTCCTCGACCAGATGAGAAACTCAAACAAGTTCCCTTGTACCCAGATGACCCATCCAAGACAATTCGGGTTGGGTCAGCCCTGGATGAAAAATAGGAACTCGACCTCGTTGCTTTCCTCCGGGCTAACGCAGATGTGTTTGGGTGGAAACCGTCCGACATGCCCGGTGTCCCAAGGGAAGTAATTGAGCATAGGTTAGCAATTCGATCTGGACAACGACCAATAAAGCAAAAGCTCAGGCGTTTTGCCACCGACCGACAGGAAGCCATCCGAGAAGAGTTAGAC
Source organism: Pharus latifolius (assembly GCA_019359835.1). Lineage (NCBI taxonomy): Eukaryota > Viridiplantae > Streptophyta > Magnoliopsida > Poales > Poaceae > Pharus > Pharus latifolius. The sequence continues at coordinate 13,028,590 of CM033330.1, forward strand.
AAACTCTTACAAGCCGGGTTTATCCGCGAAGTGAATCACCCGGACTGGCTCGCCAACCCGGTCATGGTCCGCAAGTCAAATGGCAAGTGGCGCATGTGCGTCGACTATACCAGCCTCAACAGTGCTTGTCCGAAGGACGACTTTCCCCTTCCCCGCATCGACCAGCTGGTTGACTCCACTGCGGGTTGCGAACTGATGAGTTTTCTGGATGCCTACTCAGGATATCATCAAATTAGCATGGCAGAAGACGATGAAGAGAAAACTGCCTTCATCACCCCGTTCGGCACATACTGCTACGTCAGAATGCCGTTCGGTCTCAAGAACGCTGGTTCCACGTTCCAGCGCTTGATGCAAAAGACCTTTCTTTCCCAGATAGGGCCTAATCTCGAAGCATATGTAGACGATTTGGTTGTAAAAAGCACCAAAAGATTGTCTCATTTGGACGATCTCGCTGAAACCTTCTGTAACTTGAATCGCTTTGGAATAAAATTGAACCCGGAGAAATGTTCTTTCGGGGTTTCTTCAGGGAAGCTTCTTGGTTTCCTTGTGTGTTCCAGGGGCATTGAGGTTAATCCTGAGAAAATCAGAGCTATTGAACAAATGAGGTCGCCCTCGACCATGAAGGATGTTCAACGCCTGGCTGGTCGCATGGTGGCTTTAAGTCGCTTCATATCGCGATTAGGCGAAAGGGGACTACCTTTCTTTAAAGCCTTGCGGAAACATCATAACTTCACGTGGTTTGACGAGGCCGAAAAAGCGTTTCAGGAGGTAAAAACATATCTTTCCAGTCCGCCGGTATTGGTGTCTCCTGAAAAGGAAGAACCATTACTTCTGTATTTGGCGGCCACCCCACACGCGATCAGCGCAGTTCTGATCGCGGAAAGGGAAGGAGTACACAGACCCGTCTACTATGTGAGCGAAGTACTTCATGGTCCTAAGGAGCGCTACCCTGATGTCCAGAAGATACTTTACGCGCTACTGATGGCTTCCCGTAAGCTACGACATTACTTTCAAGCACACAAGATCACAGTACCCTCCTCTTTTCCTTTAGGGGATATTGTCCGAAATCCAGAAAAATCTGGTCGAATCGCCAAATGGGCGGTCGAATTCGGTGCCTTCGAGATCCATTTCACCCCTCGCACGGCGGTTAAGTCTCAGGTTTTGGCCGACTTTGTGGTCGAATGGACCAACCCTGAGCCACCCGTGCAGTTGGCAAAGGAACTGGAGTACCCCGATTATTGGACAATGTACTTTGACGGCTCCCGTAGTTTTCAACACTCGGGGGCTGGAGTGGTCTTAGTTACGCCTCAGGGCGAACAGCTTAAGTATGTTATTCAACTACACTTTGTTGCCACCAACAATGCAGCAGAGTATGAAGGTCTTCTTGCAGGGCTCCGGGCAGCAAAATTCCTCGGAGTCCGTCGATTAGTGGTGAGGGGGGACTCACAGCTAGTCGTAAACCAGGTAAACAAGGAGTACAGCACCTCCGATGAGACAATGGCTCATTACCTGGGGGAAGTGAGGAGATTGGAAAAACACTTCAGTCACTTCGAAGTCCAATACGTCCCGCGAAAGGACAATATTCTCGCAGACCAATTATCCAAAATTGGATCCTCACGCTCATCCGCTCCGGCAGGAGTGTTCATTGAACACTTGGACCATCCTTCGATCATGACTTCGGTCGAGGATGATCCGGCAATAGCCTTCGTTGCCAACCTCGGTCAGGAACAAGATTGGACTCATCCATTGAGGGTCTATCTTGAACATGGGACCCTACCCGAGGACGAAACCAAAAGCGATCGATTAATTCGAAAGGCGCGTCTGTACAAACTCATAGATGGGGTTATGTACAGAAAGGGTACTCAAGGAGTATTCATGCGCTGCATATCTCAGGAGGAAGGAAAATCCCTCTTGAAAGAAATACATGACGGTGTATGCGGTGCACACGCGTCATACCGAACACTGGTCAGAAAAATTTTTCGACAGGGATTCTACTGGCCTTCGGCACTCGATGATGCCAAGTTTATGGTCAAGATGTGTCCACAGTGTCAGTTTCATGCAAGACAGGTTCATCAACCTGCTTGTGCATTGCAAACTATTCCTCTCGCATGGCCCTTCGCGATCTGGGGAATGGACATCGTCGGTCCTATGCCACAAGCTGTCAATGGGTACAAGTTTCTGTTCGTAGCCATTGACACGTTCACAAAGTGGATCGAGGCCGAACCAGTACGAAATATTACTGCATCAGCTGCACAAAAGTTCTTTCACAAGAACATTGTGGCACGATTTGGTGTTCCAAACCGTCTCATCACAGACAACGGTTCTCAGTTCGCTAGCGGTTTCTTCCTAGACTACTGTGATCAGATTGGGACTAAGGTGTGCTTTGCTTCCATGGCACATCCACAAAGCAATGGTGCCGTAGAACGGGCCAATGGGCAAGTATTACAAGGCATCAAAAAACGTGTTTTTGATCGCCTCAAGACCCGCTCGGGGGCTTGGGCAGACGAGCTCTATACTGTTCTATGGGCACTACGGACTACCTCTAGTCGAGCCATCGGTGAGACACCCTTCCATTTGGTCTATGGGGCCGAGGCTGTGTTGCCTATGGAAGTCAGTATTGGATCTGTTCGCACGAATCAATTCGAACAGGTCAACCAATCCGAACAGTGATCGCAAGATCTCATCCTCCTGGAAGAACGGCGTGATCGCGCCCTGATCAAGTCCGCGGTATACTTGCAGGCTCTACGCAAGTATCACAGTAAAAAGGTGCGACCACGTGATCTCAACGTGGGCGACTTGGTTTTACGAAAAATTCAAGACCAGTCTAACCGCAATAAATTCTCCCCAAAGTGGGAAGGACCATACACTGTCGTCTCAGTGCCGCGGCTAGGGTCTGCGCGGTTAGCCATGGAGGATGGTCGGATTTTGTCCAATACTTGGAACATCGATCAACTTCGCAAGTTTTACGTGTAAGTATTCCAATCACTTTTGCCCTGTTCAATTAGCATCTTTTCGTAAAAAGCATGTCTTGTTTTCATACAATGAGTGTTTTCTTTAAGCCCAAACTATACAAATTCGACCTGGGGCTGATCGCCGGCGGTTAGGTTACTACAGCATTTTTTAACCGGATTCGCTGGTCGATCTCATGATCACTTCCAGATAAGTCGCTCCTAAATAAGCCGTTTTCTCAACGCACACGGGACTATCTGGCTAGTCTTCGGTCATCTGGGTGGCTACCAGTTTGCAATAAGGTTAAAAATGTTACTTTAATCTTGACCATCGGCTTGAAGCGCATATCCCTGGTCATCATACTTATGTTTTCCCCTCTGCTTAAAATACTAAGGCTCCAGTATTCACAAAACAGAGGCGGGGGCTAGAGGAATATACTTATAGTACGAAACTTATGATGTGAATATGCACTTTCTTTTGAAAATATAGTTTTACATATATTGCATTGTAATTACAATTGTTTGGTTACAAAAATAAGGATCATTCGATCCCCAGCTCAGTCAGGAGTTTATCTACTAGGGGCTGGACTTCCTCTATGACTGCATCGAGCAGCTCTTCACTCTCGACCTCAACCGGACCCACCAATGCGTTCAGATCTGCATCTGGGCCATGGTGAAGTCGAACCCGGCTGAGTACGGCTGCTGCGGCTGATCGAACCCTGGTTCTGATCGCCTCTTCGCGTCGCCGTGTATCTCCAGGGAGATACTCAAGCAGTGAATCCGCCTGAGCAGTAAGCAGCGATGTCCAGTCATTTATACTGAGGTTGTCTTGCCTCAGTTCTACCACATCGATCTTCAAAAGATCAGCCACGGCCTTTAGTTTTTCAAAGATCCGGAGGCTCAGTTCTTTGATTGCCCGATCGGTGTGGCGAATCGAGGATTCAAGAATCTCCTTATCTCGACTGAGCTGCGTAATTCGACCTGCTTGCGCTGTACAGAGAGAGAAGATTATTCGCATATTATGGATTCAAGTCTTCCTAGTCAGGAATCGGCTTACCAGCATTCTCTGATCGAAGTCTGTTGAGTTCAGTTTCTTGTTTCTTAAGCATTGAGACCGAACCGGCCACCTCCTTCTTCAAGAATGCAACCTCTCTGCAACAAAATCAAGGCAGTCACAACCAAGATATACCCATGTTAACCAGAGGGTAATGGTACTCACCTGCGCAAGCTATCGCGTTCTTTTTGAATGGCTTCTGTACTAGCCATCACAACACGCGAATGGCTTGTTAGCCAGGACAATCCCTGTGGCGCCAAAGAAGAAGGTCAAAGGTGTCCTAAGTATAATTCAGGCACGGAAGCAAAGTCTTATTATACCTTCATAAACTTCTGTAAAACGGCATCATTCAGTTCAGCGGGAATCCTCGCTAGAGCCTCCGACGTGCTCACTACAGGGATAGTTGGCGGGAGTGCCGGCCGGACGCCACCCCCAGAGACTACTGGTTGTGACCCGATCCCTGTACTTGTTTCACCTCCCACGGTCCGGACGACTTCCTGAACCGCGGGAGCAGAGCGCTCTTCATTAGAGGCTCCCTCATCAGCCCTAATTTCAACCTCCCCAGTGGCGGTTGAAGGGTTAGGCGCTGTCTTCTTTTGCCTAACAGGAAGAATGGGTCAGGCAACTTTTATTTAAGATTACTGTCAAGTAAGAGCTCTTACCTTATTTGAAATCCCATTCGTTCCTGGGACTTCTGGGAAAATTCCCCTTGCGAAGGAGAGCCGTCTCCGGTTCTCACCTTCCTTATGGTAAACAAGGCAGCACCCCCCTGGAAATGTCATGTTATAGGCATATTCTTAGGAAACAGGTAAAAACACATGAAAAGATCTTTACCTGGGCCACCAGGCTAACTGGTGGGGCTGCATCTGAAGGCCTTGGCGATTCCAGAGTTGTTGGAACCATCATAGCTGGCCTTTGTTCATTCACCTCCTCCTCTGTCCGCAGAGGAGGAGGATTTTCCTCCCTGGAACCCCCAGTGGTCCCAGGGGGAAGCTCTCCTCCCTGTATATACATTAACTTGACAAATGTGCAGAAAGAGTCATAGAAGGAACGGCCGAAAAAGATTCCTTACCTTGGTCGTCCCTTCGACCAGGGAAGCAGAGATAATTGACCCTGAAACCTCGGGGGCTTCAGGAATTGGAGGGTTACCCGCGACCACAAGATTTTCGGTGGTCGCAGGATCTTCCACGACCACCTCCTCGGTAGTAGTGGTCTCTGCGGGGCGGCTTGGGGCATCGCTGGATGGAAGATCCGCGATCTTCCTCCTTCGAAGGATCAGAGGAACGTCATCCTCTTCCTCCTCGCTCCCCTCTCCCTGTACGACGAAGAAGTGATTCCATGTCGCGCCTGAAAAAGTAGCAGGAATGCGATATCTTACCGCAGTCTTTCTTGCGGAACGAGGAATGCTTCGTGAAGACCCCTCCCCAGGGTTTAGCTTGGTCTTCTTAGGGGCAGGACTCTTTGTCCTGGGTCTCTGAGAGACCTTCTTCACATTCTTCGCCGTCGGCTTCTTCGGAGAGCCGACATTTTCACTTGGGAACGTCGCATCCGCAAACTTCCCTAGGAGCTGGTTCGCAGTCCATTACAAGGGATTAGCACTGGACACACACAAGACCTGCAGAGCCAAAGCTGGACAAGGAAATTACCTTTCGGCGCTCCTGTCTGAGGTCATCACCAGCGTGAATCAAGCTCTGCGGGCGAGGTGATTCCTTAGGGCCCTCTACATCGGAATTGTAGGTCCTAAGGAGGGAGTTGGTCCGCCTTTCAATCTCGGATGAAGGCAGGACTGTTCCCGAACTCAAGTCAGAATTTGTACAATTCAAAAAGGAGAAAGTTCAGCACCAAAGAAATAAATACCTTGACTGTAGTCCAGGGTGCTATCACCCATGGACTTAATCTCCCACGCCGGATGAGCCCTTTCACGCAGAGGACTCACCCGGTTCTTCACGAAGTCTCGAATGATATCTCGAGCCGTCAATCCTTCATTGACCAAGTGAAGAATCACCTCGGCATGCTTCGAAAGCTCCGAGTTCATCGCTGGAGGAATGTCTAACTCGCTCGACTTCTCCGGTCGCGAGTTTTCGAACCATAAACTGCTTTCGGATGGTGGAGAGCAGTAAAACCACCTTTGGTGCCACCCATGCACAGAATCTCGTAGGGGTGGGGAGGGATACTCCTTTTTATCCCTCAGCCGGAAGTAGATGCATCCGGCGGCGTTGGTACTCTTCGACCACGCCGAAAAGTAAAATCGTCGGAAAAGATCCACGCTGGGATATATTCCGACGAAGGCTTCACAAAGATGCTGGAATACTGCAAGAATCAGCATCGCGTTGTGGTGGAGATTGATCAGTTCCCACCCGTAATGTTCAAGGACATCCTTAAGGAACCGACTCTCAGGGAATCGGAACCCGCAACGCAAATACTCCTCAAAAACCACCAACTCGCCTTCTTGGACAGTTGGGGTTTCTTGGTCCTTCTCTGCAGGTCGCCAGTTATTAAGCAACCGCGGAGAAAGGATCTCCTCCTTCCCTAATGCCATCAGGCTCTCCTCAGAATGGTGAATGGATCTGCTCCAGGACGCCATCTTTGGTGTAGAATCAAAGGGGAAGCTGGCAATTTGGGGAAGATGAAGGCTGAAGAAAATGAGGGTTTTGAGCGGCGGGAATAATAAGGGTTTTTAGCTGTGTGGCTTCTTTGAGAAGACATCTGCTCTTTTTATAGACCCAAGGCGACGCATTAATGAGTAAACGGCTCATTTCAAACGTTCCATTGAATGCTTTATTCATTTCCCATAATGGATACTGTCTCTGATGGACCCGATAAAGTACTCAGGCGTCGGATCTGAAACAAAAAGACTTCTTTGTTTTGGAAACTGAAAGTGTAAAAGGACTGAAAAATTTTCAGTACTTTTCAGAGGACGTTTTTCCTTTTTATACTTTGAACATTTTATTCAAAAAAATCACGTAACCCAATTTTCAACGTACTGAAGTGTTTCTAATTGGGTTATGGTTTTATCGAAATCGTGTTTTAGGCTAAAACTTCGATTCTAATCGAAGTGACATCCTGACCGAGTCCCAACTCTGGTCGAACCTTAGTTCTGACCGCGGCTTTGAAACTGATCGCGGAATCAGGGCAGGTCACGGTGCTTTTTTCTTAAAAGTGATTTTGATCGCAGAACTAAAAATTCCTGTGTATGAATGGTCGCGAACGTAAAGTTCATGGCTATATTTTCGCACAGAAGATGTGGAGAACATTTCATGAGAAATAAAGAACTTTTATTTCTTACATTCTTTACATACAAAAGGGATGCAGTCGATCAAAACATCGACTTGCTTCGAAAGAAGTTTACAAAGTTCCCCAAGGGACATGTTGTTGTCAGTAGGATCTACACTGACAACCCCCAGGGAACTAGCAACTACCCTAAGTCTATCTATATCGTCCCTAACAACAGACGTACTATTGTCCCTAATCAAGTCAGAGAGTTCTCGCTGTTGCTGAGCGAAGTCCCTTTCTCGACGGAAATGGTGCGCCTCTTCTCGGGATCGATCAAGACATTCTGCTAAACGCAGAATCTTCGAGGCCATCTCCTCGGTCTTCTTCTCCAGGGCATTCTTTTCTTCCAGAAGGGTCTGTCCGGAAGGAAGAGATGGAGCAGCAGAAGGCTGATCGCTGGGGCCTCCTACCTCCTACATTTTTGCAAAAGTTAGTCATACTAACTAAAATTATCAGCAAAAAAGGGAGAAGAATTGTTACCTGTCCCGGTGCATAACCCATTGATACACCCATCTTGGGAGGAAGATCATCATATGGTGGAAGAGCAACCTCCCCAGAAGAAGATTGCTTCACCAACCCAATATGGCAATCATCTGATCGAGGGATAGTCACCGCTTGCCGACTAGGATGTTTATCACCCAAAAGGATGGGGGAATTGGATGTGAAGGGATCTTTTCCTAAGGATAAAGGCCTAACTTGCCGAGAGGCATGAACGGGGAGGGTCAAAGGAACTGAAGGAAGAAAGAAACTCGCTACGTTCTTTACCTTTGTTCCACTGGAAGATCCTTCGTCAACCTTGGGTTTCTTCCTTAAGGGAGACAGGACTTCATTCGTTTGAAACCCTTGTTCGACAATTTCCCCTTCATCGCTCTCAATCTCGATGATTTCATGATCTGCCATTGGGAGGGGTATGTGAAAAGGAAGGAGGCAGGATAACAAGAAAAAGACTTAGACGTGAGAGGGAAATTGTAGATCTTTACATGTCCAGGGGTCTGGTATTTATAGCCGCCTGGGTGACGGTTTGCATTCCAGACGCCTCGGGTTTTGCTAAAACATTTACAATTTTACCTCGAGATAAAAACAATTCTACGGCGCTATCATTGCCCGTCACGTAATGTCAGAACTCGTCTTGAAAAACCAACCGTTTTCACTTAGTGCGCCACTAAGTGGAGAAGTTGAAGGGCCGGGTTAAAAATCCAATGCACGGTTTTTAAATTCGAAATAAACACATCCCTTCGTTTTCTTCGAATTTGGGGGCTAGCTGACGAGGATTGACACCCGGGTCATTTCTAATAAACTTTTGGTTCAAGACAAGTTCGAACCAGACATGTATCTGGTGATGCAAACTCAAGCTATTCTGAGGGGCATCACCATGAGGTCGCAAGCTTTACGCGATCAGGTCGCAAGCTTTACGCGATCAGATCGCAGCTTTACGCGGTCAGACCGAAAGCCTTGCGCGGTCAGAAGTTCGTAAGCTATACGCGAACTACACATTCGGGATATTGCGCGGTCAGCCAATATCCCGCGGTCAGAACATCTGCCGATCAGGATACTTGGGATCTATCTATTTCGGTTGCCCGTACAACAGGATATTCTAAGTATCCCGAAGATTCCTACACGTGGAGAATCAACCGTCAGAAGGTTAACACATACAGTTATCCATGAATAACACGTGTTTAACCTGCGTGGAGGTTAAGAGCAGTTCCAAAAAACCGCATCCAACCGTCCATGCAACCGTTTGATGCAATTTCCTCTACATGGCACCCTTTCAAACAGTACAAAAGGATGGCATGGAACATCAATGAGAAGAGAGGAGAAGAAAAATCATCCAAGTTAGCCAAGTCTACGGCACACCTCATATAGCATTTTAATAAGCCTTCTTTGGCTCATCTTTGTACATTCTTACAGGAAAAATCCTCGCCTGTGAGGACTTTTTCCTCCATTTGTAAACCTTTTACCACACTTAGTGAAATCTCAACAGGACGTAGGGCTTTTACTCCCACCATCGAGGGCCCGAACCTGTCTAAACTCTCTGTGCTCCTGTTCACTATTGTTCAGCATACCTTCCCGAAGGGTCATCTTGAAAGGTCTCACAGTTATAAATTCTGCATAAGTTCGGCTGAGGACTCCGAGTCCGAATCGTCGACAGTCACATCTCCAGAAAACCCACCTAGAGCCAACCTAAGGCTATGCCTAGCCGTGAACCGAATGTCGACCCTTCGACGTTCGACCTCTTTGAACCTATCTTTCGAGCAGCGCTCGAGTAACCTTGTCCAAAGCATCTCCCCTGCATGCATGTTATATTCTACTTATTATTTCCTATAGAAACTATTTTCGGTATGTTTCTATGGTGCGATGTGTTGATTTGCCTCGTTGTTGTGTGTGTGAAATAGAGCAAGGAGCAGAAGAGTCAACAGAAGACTACGAAGAATCGTCTAAGCAACTAGACCCCTCACTGCAAGGCAAGTCTCAAACCCTTGATCATCTCTCGCCTAATATTTTGAAATGAAGTATGTTAGTTGTTTTCAAATATATGCATGCCTTACATTCAAATGAGAATTATGTTCAAATAAAGTGATTAAATATGACCTAAATGATTGTGAAGCCCCTTCTGTGATTGAATATCCATGCACCCTTGTCACCCTAGAATACCATGCTTAGGCTATGCTTATACTCAAGATTATATGTTAAATGCTAAATGGTCACATGTGAGAAAAGTATATTCAAAACCCTTTTTGTGAAAGAAAACGTGATTGGAATCAATAGTGAGGATGGTTTGATTGGTTGGTGCTGTGTGCGCACTACGAATGTGAAAGACTCCTCACTAAAGATTCATAAGGACAAGAACCTTGTGTTGTACTTCTATGCGGCATGAAAAACATACCAACCACTTGCCCGGTATGGGACGGGCGCAACATAGTAGCTTTCTCAATATTAGCTTTTCCCTGCAATGGTTATCAGTCTAGTTTCTCGAGAGGAAACTAGTGGGCCACAGAGGGCCATGAGTGATGAGAGATCAGAAAAATAAAGAGAGGATAAGGTGAAAGAAGGAAGATGCCCTACGCCTGGATTTTGAGTCGTGCGCGACTGGGTCCATAGGCTATGTGTCTTGCAGGACAATCGACCAAGGATAGGAAGAATTGGCTGTGGGGAGTACCCACAACGGTAATAAGGATTGAAATGTCTAATTACCGGGCAGGGAATTGTTAATGCTAGGATTGTAAACTGTTGTGTGATCTCGGCCTTGTCACATGCGTAAAAGTCGCATGGAGAGGTACCGATTTGAAAGCTGAGTGATTGGTGGATTAAGGTGGTACGCCTTTGCAAAGTTGTAAAAAGTATCGGATACTCTAATCTCCCAGGTCATGGAGTCTGCGCGCGGTGGATTCTATCCACGTCGATGCAGCACAAGTAGCTTTTGGGAAAGTTTTTCGTAAAATGTGAATAAAGTTGTGACTCATGGAAGACCGCCACGCATAACATCTTCTAAAAATCTAGTTTAGGATTTTAAAAGTCTCGCTTTTGAAAACAGAAACCTCTTCTTAAAAACTAAGAGTGAGAAATCTATTCTATGAGCCAAAGAGCCATCCTTTGAAAATTTCCCCCCTCATCTATGTACATGCATTCTTATTTGAGACTTGTTGAGCACTATGTGGACAATGTGCTCACCCTTGCTTTTGCAAACAAAAATTTAGAAGAAGGATTCATTGATCCCGAGTCCTACGGTCTTGAACCCAACATGGAGGAAGCAGAAACTGCTCCAGAAGATCCAGCTTACTAGAGGGTCACTTACCAAGTTGAGTCCGATGTGGAGAAAGCCCACGCAACACCGCTGCAGTAGAAGATGAAGAAAGTTGAAGTCCTTTTTCTTGTTGTTGTTTTTTCCAGTGCCGACCTTTGTGTCGAAGAAAACTCCTTAATTTTGTATCAACACTAAACAGCGTCATTTTGGTGCTATGTTATTGTAATGTTGGTCCTTGTGATTAGCACTTGTTTTATTTACTTGCACTATTATATAATGCATCTTGTTATTGTGAGTTTGCAATGTACCGTTCTGAGTGCAACCCACCTGGGCGGTTGCCACCGGATTCCTCAAATGAGGGTCCCACAATGTTGATCAATTTGATCATTCTGATCAACATTAACAACGCATACAAGACATTACTCTCCATGAAGAGAAACGTGATCCGGTGTTGATTAAGTCAGCAGCATATTTACATGCTTTGCGTAAATACCATAGTAAACGGATGCGAACTCGTAATCTTCACGTGGGAGACCTGGTTTTACAGAAAATTCAATACCAGTCAAATAGCAACAAATTTCCCCTTAGTGGGAAGGCCCTTATACTGTGGTTTCTGTGCCGTGATCAAGATTAGTTCTATTAGCAACGGAAGACGGCATGACCTGATCTAATATTTGCAATATTGATCAGTTGCGCAAGTTCTAAGTGTAAGTTTATGTGGTTTCTGTCCCGGGCGCCGCCATTGGCCTGGGGACGAGGCCCCCGATGCCTGTCCTGGGCACCGCCTTTAGCCCGGGGACATGGCCCTTGGTACCTGTCTCGGGCGCCGCCATTTGCCCGGGGACAAGGCCCCCGGTGCCTGTCCCGAGCGCTGCCTTTTGCCCGGGGACATGGCCCCCCGTGCCTGTCCAGGGCGCCGCCTTTCGCCCGAGGGCAAGGCCCCAGGTGCTTGTCCCGGGCGCCGCCATTGGCCCAGGGACATGGCCCCCGGTGCCTGTCCCAGGCGCCGCCTTTGGCCCGGGGACATGGCCCCCGGTGCATCTCCCGGCGCCGCCTTTTGCCCGGGGACAAGGCCCCCAGTGCCTGTCCCGGGCGTCGTCATCCTTCCGGGGATAGGAACCCTCGGTCCCGAATCACGTGCAGGTCACGCGAGGAGTGCCTCGGGAATCAACGGACACCTGTCAAGCATCTGAGGTGCCTAGCCGGGAGAAGGACGTTGCTACCCTTCGATCCAACGGTAGCAGGCGGAGTAGTTTAGTCTTTTTGCTTCTTTTGGGGCTATAAAAGCCCTTGTACACATCTTGTAAGGAACAACTGGCTCATTATTGCTAGAATAGACAATCTCACAGGTGTGCTCCGGAGCCTCTCCCCCCGGGAGAGCTTCCCCAGGCAACTCCAGTAGGGAGTGCGCCGACAGGACTAGCGCCCCCACCGGGACCCGAACCTGTATAAACCCTCGTGTCATTTGTTGTGCTTGTCCGGCAGGGGAAAACCGGTCACCCGGTTAGCCCGCGTCGTATTTTCTTCGCTAGGATCGTCCACAAAACCTGCCGGGGTATTCGTAATACTATGACAGTTGGCGCCGACCGTGGGGACTCATGACAAGACGCCATGGCTCCCCCAAGAACGAGGGCCCGCGCCCTTCCCGGTGACGCCGGTCTCGGTGACCCATCGCCACCCATCCGGGACACAATCGTCCCGGCACTTCCGCCCGGAGGCGGCCTGACCCAGGTACCGCCTCCCACCTTCCCTCTTAATTTTGGTGGTTCGACCTCCTGGTCAATCCTGGCGACCGCGGTAGCTTCTGCCGGGACTAGTCTCCCCCCGATGGCCCTCTAGCTCCCCGGGACGCCTTGCTCGAGGCTTTAGTGGAGGGCCAGCTCCGCACCCAGCTCTCTATGGATGAGCTGCTTCTCGTATTGTCGCGGCCACCGGCCCCCACAAACCCGCAGCACCCATATCCGGGAGCTATGCCCCCGTTTATGGGTCACCGCGGAAGTTCCCCCCTCGCCGGTTCTGGATGATACAAGGGTTTCCCCCTTTTCGGTTCCGGTCGCTGCCGCGGGGGCTCCGTCCTCTTCGGTTCCGGATAATATAGGGGTTCCCCCCTTTCCGGTTCCGAACGTCATCCCGGGGGCCCCCTCCCTGGTTCCGGATGATACAGGGGCTTCCCCCTTTCCGGTTTCGGGGGTCCTCGCAGGGGGCTCCCCCCAGCCAGCCCCGGTAGCCCCCGGGCCGGTAGCTACACTGCATGAGCTCCCTCCTCCCCCGGGGCTGCCCCCGAGTGTGCCCCCGGCGGACCAGGTCCGTTTCTCCCGGGAGAAGGTCGAGCGAATGGGCACGGTAAGTCCGGGGAAGAGCTTCCCCCGTCAAAGGAGACAGCGACCGGGGCTCTCCCCGGGAAGTACAGGGGGCTAATCAGCCGCTCTGCCGCAGACTTCGGTGCATTAGGTGGCCGCAGCCTTACCGCCTGCCGCACATCGAGCACTACAATGGTGTGGCCGACCCCTATGAATTTGTGCAGGTATATTCCATGACCATCTCGGTGGCTGGGGGGGACGAGACAGCGCAATGCAACCTCTTCCCCCTCTACCTCACCAGGATCGCCCGCTCCTGGTTCTACAATTTGAAGGCCGGCTCCATCAAGTCCTTCGAGCAGCTCAAGCACGAGTTCTGCGCGAACTTCCAGGGGAACTACGTGCGTCCCCTGGATTCCTCGCAGCTGTACACCATCTGGCAGAGGATTGGGGAGACCATCTACAGCTTCTTCAAACGCTTTGCTCAAGTCAAGAGCAAAGTGGTTCACGTCCCCGACTCTACGGTCATTGAGGCGTGCAAGAGCGGGATCCTCCTAGGAGAGCTCCACCGGAGGCTCTCCCGAAGCTGTCCCTCCTCCGCTGATGAGCTCTTCAACGTACTCGAAAAGTACGCTCGGGCGGAGGAGGACGACCTCTGGAAGAAAAACCAGGGGGATCCCGCCCCCACTGATCGGGGGGCCAGGGACCCCCTCAAACGCCCCAGACAGGGGGGTCATAACGAGCCGCGGCCTCGGGATACCTTTGTCCTTGAGGGCGGAGGAGGCTCACGCAATGCCCGGAGGGGCAATCGCCCCTTCCCCAAGCCAAAGGGCCGCCGGGGAGGGCAATCCTCCCGCGGTCGGGAAGGCCCTACGACAGGAAGCAGAGAAGGCCCGTTGTCACCTTCCACAGGTCCAGTACCCATGCCACCAGGGAATGCAATCAGCTGTTGCAATAGTTCGCAGCATTCCTCGACCAGCATGGCCAGGGGGGGGGACTCCAGCCTCCTTGCCCCCTCAGCCGGCTTTACCGGCCCTTCCTGCTCCCGCAGGGGGACAGCCGGGACGAATGCAGGAGGGGGAGCCGTCAGAAACTCACCCCTTCCAAACTTCCCAGAGATGTGTCAACATCATCATGGGAGGGTCCGCTTCTGGGGGCGACTCTTTCCCGGAGACCTTATTCCCGGCTCCCCGTGTTCACGGCGACCGGATGATTGTCTCCCAGAAAAATTCCCTCCAAAGATTTCGTCTCGGGTTTTCTTGGATTTCCTTGGACGTTTTTTCTCGGAGACCTTATTCCCGGCTTCCCGTTCTCACAGCAACCGGACGATTGTCTCCCGGAAAAATTCCCTCCGGAAATTTCGTCTTGGATTTTCTCGGACGTTAGTTCCCGGAGACCTCATTCCCAGCTCCCCGTTTTCACGCCGACTGGAGAGTTCTCCCGAAACAAACTCCCAGAGAAACCGAAATTTCTAACTTGGGAAATTCTTAAGCAACGGGTCTTCTTCCCGGGAGCTTTGTTACCACCACAGCACGCAGAGGTACCCTCCGGCCCGCTGTGGGGGGGGAATAAGGAACCCCCGGGAAGTACACCGTTCCCGACCTTCAAAAATAAACAGGCAAACTTAGCTCTATTAAAAGAAATCTTGAAGCAAACACTTAGCTTTATTGATCATTCAACCGGAGGACATCTTCCCCCTCTGGTGGGCATCGCTACATCGGATACGATACAACCCAGATTATAACAGGGAAAGTCTACGTCCTAAAGCACCTACGTCTAATAATCCCGGAGACCTTTAGATAGCTCCCGAGTCAGGTCCCAGTACTAGCCGCGTATGCGGCGCTGGGCTTCACGGAGTAGGTCCTCGGGCCAATACTCATAGCCCGCCGGTGGAAGTATCCGAAGAGGGGGAATCATCCAAGACCCCAGACGCGGAGGGGATAATTCAGCACGATGATTATTGAAGTTATCCAAGTGCCACTCCGGATACCATCGCAACCGGATTGGCTCCCGGACAACGCCCCCACTGCGTTCCCCGGAGAAGAGACTTAACAAAATTAAAGTGGCTTGGGTGTCCCCCGGGGGGCACCTGCCGGGGCTCAAAAGCCTCGCCCCCGGGGAACCTCTTCCGGACCTTCGCCCGGGAGTAACCTCCCAGGAAGCCTGGTACATTGCATTCATTTAGACTTAGAAAATTTCAATTTCTATTGCATTCAAAATATTCTTTTCCAAGTGTCCAGGGCTTCTTCTGTGGGACCCTCATTTGAGGATTCCAGTGGCAATCGCCCAGGTGGATTGCACTCAGAAAAGGCACATTGCAGCTCACAACAACAAGATGCATTATATAAAAATGCGAGTAATTAAAAACAAGTGCTGATCACAAGGACCAACATTACAATAACTTAGCGCCGAAATGACGCACTTAATTGTTAATACAAATTAAGGAGTTTTCGACACAAAGGTCGGCACAAAATAAAACAGCAACGATAAACAAAAGGACTTCTTCAGTCTTCTTTCTCTGCAGCGGCGGTATTGCTTGGGCCTTCTCCACATCGAACTCCACCTTGGTGCATAACCCTTTAACCAGATGGGTCCTCAGTTTCTTCTTCTTGTTCCACATTGGGTTCAAGACCATAAGATTCAGGGTCGGCGAATCCTTCCTCTAAATTTGTTTGTAAAAGCAAGGGTGAGCACATCGTCCACATGGTGCTCAACAAGTCCCAAGTAACAATGCATATATATATAGATGATGGGGAATTTCTCAAAGAACAGCTCTTTGGCTCTGTGTATAAATATATAATAGATTTTCACATGCAGCTTTAAAGAAAGGTCTTTATTTTTGAAAGCGGGGCTTTTGAAATCCTAAGCTAGATTTTCAGGAATGTTGTGTGTGGCGGTCTTTCATGAGTCACCACTTTGCTCAGATTTTGTGAAAAACTTCCAAAAGCTACTTGTGCTGCATCGACGTGAATAGAATTCACAGCGCGCAGACTCCATGACCTGGGAGCTCAGAGTATCCGATACTTTTTAAACTTTGCAAAGGTGTACCACCTTAATCCACCAATCATTCGGCTTTCAAGTCGGATCAGCTTCATGCGACTTTTACGCATGTGACAAGGCCGAGATGACACAACAATTTACAGTCCTAGTATTAACTATTTCCCTGCCCGGTAAATAGACAGTTAAGTCTCAAGTACCGTTGTGGGTCCTCCCCACTGCCTTACTTCCTAGCCTGGGCCTATGCTCTCGCAAGACACATAGCCTCTCTTGATTACAGTCGCGCACGACTTAATCTGGCTTAGGGCATCTTCCTTCTTTCCACCTTTTCCTCTCATGATTTTTCTGAACTCACATCACTCGTGGCCTTCTGCGGCCCACCAGTCCTCGCAAGAAACTGGACCGACAACCATTGCAGGGAAAAGCTAACACTAAAGAAAGCTACTAAGTTGCGCCCGTCCCATAAACAGGCAGGTGGTTGGTACGTTTTTCATGCCGCATAGAAGCACAACACAAGGTTCTAGTCCTTATGAATCTTTAGTGAGGAGTCTTTCACATTCCCAGTGCGCACACAGCACCATCCAATCAAACCATCCTCACTATCGATTCCAATCACATTTTCTTTCACAAAAAGGGGTTTTGAACATGCTTTTCTCATATGTGACCATTCAACATTTATCATATAATCATCGAGCATAGCATAGCCTAAGCATGATAATCTAGGGTAACAAGGGTGCAGGGATATTCAATGTCAAAAGGGGCTTTACAATCATTTAGGTCATATCTAGTCATTTTATTGAAACATAATTCTTATTTGAATCTAAGGCATGCATATACTGGAAAACAGTTAACATACTTCATTTCAAAATAGCAGGTGAGACATGATCAAGGATTTGAGACTTGCCTTGCAGTGACGGGTCTAGCTGCTCAAATGAATCTTCAGGGATCTCCTCTGCTCTTTCAACGTCTGGTTCCACGACGGGTACAAACAACACATACACACTATATAAGCATACAAGCACTAGAAAATAATACGTAAATACATCATGCATGCAGGGGAAATGGTTTAGACAAGGTCACTTGACATTGGTTGAAGAGATGGGTTCAAAGGGCTTGAATGTCGAAGGGCTGACATAAAACTCATGGCTTGACATTGCCCTAAATCGGTTCTAGGTTTGTTTTATGGAGATGTGATAGTAGGGAATGTTGTAGAACATGGCTCAAAAGGCTTAGTGGACAAAGTGGCATTTCAATTGCTCAAAAGAAACAAGTCTAAATCATCCAATGCCACAGGTGGACATGCACTGACATAGTGTTAGACATGGCCAGAAACTAGGGCATTGCATAACTTTTGACTCAGAGCTCCAATTGATGCACAACTTTGTCTGGGGTTTAGGCATTGATATCAGCTACAAAACTCTCAACAGGCTCAAGGGCTGAAAGTTGCCGGAGGGTGGCCAAATCCGGTGAGCAAACACGGTGGCCTGGACATGAACTGAGCCACTGGACAGCAACCTTGGCATGGCTATAACTTTTGATTCAGGTCGATTTAGAGGTCGAGCTAGTAGACAAAATTGCTCAGGGGGTTGAGATCTATCTAAATGACAAGGTCTCATCGGCTGGTTTGGCCGGAAAATGAACTCCGGCGATCGGGGCCGAAGACGAAGGCACCGATTTGGGGGTTTTCGTTCCAGGGCGTTTGAACTCAATTCAATGCTCGAGAAGCATCTAGGGGCTGTCACAAGGCTATTGGTGCACTCAATTTTGCCAGAGATCGGCTGGAGAAGCACAGCGGCGTGCTCCGGCGAACTATCGAGGCTCAAACATGGAAATCCGGCGCTCGGGGCAAAATTGGCGAATCCAAGCTTGCAGGTTTGTTCCTCCTAGCTCACTGATCAATATCCTCTACAGGCACGAGGATCAATTTGGCTTGAATCGCTCGGCATTGCGGGAACAGGGGATTTCGGTTTTCCGGTGATTGCCGGCGTTGAGGTGCGCCGGGGACCAATTGATGGCTATGAAACGTACAGGGGAATGAAAGGAGCTTACTGGTGGCGTTGGTTTGGAGGAAGAAGCTTCGGGCGAAGCTGGCACCGTGAGCTCCAGAAACTGCTCGCCGGAGAAGATGAGCTTCGCGGCGGCGCTGAGGGCTCGGTTGCTCTCTGGTGCTAAGACTAAGGCAAGGAAGCTGTGGGGTGGTGTGAGGCAATGCTGGGCAAGGGAGGGGGTTTATATAGCCGTGGGTGAGGCTCTCGGGAGCAGCAGCAATCGCCGGGGAAGATCTTCCTTCTGGCACTGGGGGGGTCATCGATGCACTTTGGGACACGGCGGGGCTCTGCCAGAGACGCTGAATCGCGGGATATCAGGATTCGGTCAGGGTGGTGGCGATGATCTACGGGATGGTGGCCAAGTGGCGTAAAGCTCCTGGCAGCAGCAGCAACAGCAGCACGCGCGCGCGGGGAAGAAGGTGGCACGGTGGGGCTTGAGCGCTCCACGGTGGCGGTACAGCTGCGCACGGCTGGTGGCTACGTGGCCGGGAGGTGGCAGCGCGGCGAACCTTGTCGGCGACGAGTTCAACGGCGCGGCAATTTGGCGGTTGCTGGTTGAAAACTTCACAGGGACCTGGTTGTAAACTTTGGACCTATTTGCAACGATTTGGACTGATCTGTGAAGGTTTTGGCTCGGGAGTTTGGGCCTATTTGTAATTCTGAAGATCTGAAGGGCTGATTTGAATTCTGATTTTGCAGATGAGTGCTACTAAATGTCTTGGACTCATCCAGCAGGAAAAATGATGAAATCCGATAACATCTGGTGGTTTTGACAAAATTCGAAAACAGGGTAATTAGGGTTTGAACTTTTGTCGAGGATGGAACTAGGGTTTTGGTCGAGATTCTGGGATTCTTCCAGAAGGGAAAAATGTTCAGAAAAATGAAAGAAAGGTTATCACTTGATCAGATTTGGATTTTGAGGTGATCTGGGACTTTTAGCCTTTTTGGGTTTCCTGAAACTTCTGAAAAGGACTAAATTGAAACACCTTTGGACTGAAATGTGAAAACGATCTGGTCAATGAAGTTTAGCAGCCAACTTTTTAGGTTAAGGTAGTGGCATACCCAAGATCAAGATAGGGTTAAAATATCAGGGTTTCCAAAGAAGTTATGCTGATTCGCAAGCAGAAAAGATAATCAAAAACTAGGGTGTTACAACCTACCCTCCTTAGGAATAATCTCGTCCTCGAGATTCCGAATAGTCTGAGAATAGGTAAGGAAAATTCTGACGTAGCTCTTCTTCTCTTTCCCAAGTTGATTCTTCTTCGGTGTGGTTGTTCCATTGGATTCTGCAAAATTTTATGGTCCTTGACTTCAATCTCCTTTCACTGACTTCTAACACCTTGACTGGATATTCCTGGTATGTCAGATCCGGTTGAACCTCCATTTCTGTGGGAGACACTTGCTCCGTTGGTTTTCTCAGGCATTTCCTCAGTTGGGATACGTGAAAGACATCATGGACTCCTGCTAACTCAGGCGGTAGCTCTAGTTTGTATGCTACTTCTCCTCGTCTTTCCAAAACCTTGTATGGTCCTACATATCTTGGGCTCAACTTTCCCTTCATCTGGAATCGTCGAACTCCTTTGTAGGGTATCACTTTGAGATATACGTAGAACAGTGCTACGGTGGCCGGCGATGGTGCAATATAGTGCCCGATGGTGGTGGAGGACAGTAATCATGACAGCGATGGTGGTCTGGCAATGAGGAAGCGGCCACCGGTGAGGTTAGGGCTTTTCGCGTTGGAGGAGAGAGATTTGGAACGGTTCGATTGGAGGGAAACTTCCTGGGTGGAGTTTATGTAGTGAGTTCTTATTCTAACAGTTCATTCAAAATGATCCGTTAGTATAATTACCTTTCTTCTAACGGTTCAACAAAACGATCTGTTAGTACAATAACTTTTTCTAATGGTTCGACAAAATGAACCGTTAGTAAATGTATTTTCTTCTAACAGTTCGCCTAAATGAATCGTTAGTAAAGAACAATTTCTTTCAGGCCTACATTTCTGTAGTAGTGTAGTACACTAGAAAATGTTTTTTCAAAATAAACTTTCAGGCCTGTTGAAGTAGCATAGGATTGCAGAAGGGCTTCTAACAAGAAAATTTCTTTAGAAAAAGCCCTTAGCTAGGATTATAAGAGTGTCATCTGCATATTGAATGATGGGAAAATTTTGACAGGACAACTTAGGAATTGGAAGTTCTAGAAGGCCTTTTCCTTTAGCATGCAAGATTCAAAATACTTTTAATAACTTTGTGGAGTCCTAATTGTTGAGCTGAATGAACTATTAGAATAACTGTTTTCTTCTAACTATTTGTGCTTTAGGACCATTACAAGAAGCTATAGATACAAAAGAGGTATCTTCACAAATTCACCAATACAGAGATACACAAATACACAGATTGAATTTATTCACACCTTTGTGAACGAAACTTGGAACTGATACACCAAGCATGGCACATTGCTAAACAACAAATCAGTCACTAGTGTTGCTACACCAAGCATGGCACACTGCTACAGCAATGTAACTACCGACTACAAGTTAGACCTGATACATCACAAATCCATTCATCTAAAACAGCAAATATACAACTGAACCATGTTTGACTTAACCATAAGATTTAAGTTCAGAGAGGCATGAGGAAATTGCCAGCCAGTGTGGCGAGGAGCTAGAAATGGCGATTAGCTTCCATCTAGTAGAACACTAGGACTTTGAAACGCACAATGATATCCTTTTCCAACTTTGAGTGGTCGCTCATGAACATTGGGTTCTCCCCACCGACATATTTGTAATTGCTCATTTTGTTCTCCGACAGAAAGGTACTTTCTATAGGTCCTGATTTAAGAAATACACCGTGCTTGAGGATTTTCTCGACCGAGCCAACTAAGATCTCTCCTTTCATAGGCTTTTGTGTGATCAGGAACTCCACATACCTTATGGATGACACAGACCCTCTCGTTGGCCTTCACATCCTTCCAGCTCTCGACAGTGATCTTCATCATTTCTTTAGCCAACAAGCCAATGTAGGCAGCGTACTGCCCAGTGTTCTTTTCGATTGGTCTCCCAAACAGGTCAGCCGACATGGCTTTGCCTAAAATTCCATGAACAAATCATCAAAAAGCTTATAGTAATGCGATGGTGGTCCGGCAGCGAGGATTAGCCAAAGATTTTGAATCCACATAGAAAACATACCCATCAAAGGTAAGTAAATATACCCGAAACATATAAAACACAGTTAATCCTATAGTGAAAGAGGCTATTATTTCAAAAATTGGTGAATACAACCAACTATTACTAAGAATTTCATCTTAGGACCAGAAGCAAGCAAATCATAATAGAAACTTACAACTTCTACCTATCTTATCCAAAATCCACAAATAAATGGATTGTTTACTGCTACCTAAATGGTTCCCTGTCTGAAAAGAACTACCAAGATGAAAATTTTGTGGTATGAAATTCCTTTTACCCCTCAAAAGACAATCACAGAAAATAAGAAAAGAATGTATGTTAGCTTGTGTTACAATGCAAAGAATTACTAGATCTTAATTTACGCACTCAAAATTTAGTCGAGGGAATTGAAGCTACGAGGTCCTTGGACTTGATTCACTAGAAACCCTAGTGACCGGCGGCATTGGAGAAAGGTGCGGTGGCCGGCGATGGAGGTTTTTCGTGGGAGTTGACGCTGTGAGGTCCTTGGACTTGATTCATCAGAAACCCTAGTGGCCGGCGGTGGTAGATAAATGATCCAGGAGGATCTTCAAGTCCTGATCGCACACGGCTTCGCGACCATAACCGTGTTCGGAAAGGTTTCACGACCATGGGTTGGTTCGCGACCAGGAAAAGGAATTTGTTCACTGTTTGGAACTGTAATCCGATCCGTATATATATAACTAAGCTTATCTGTTTAGGATTAGTTAGCTAGTTAGTTCTATGAGTCTAATACATTAAGGTTACTGAGTCTGATACGTACTCATACGATTGGACTATAAATACCTTGTAATAGGTCTAGTTTAGATCATTGAATATTATTACAGCCTTGGATCATATATCCAGCTTATAGTTCCTTCGACGTAGGCAAGTGCGACCTAACGTTCGACGTGTAAAGCCCTCTTTGAAATAAAGAGTTGTGCAATTACTTTGAACTGTGTTTTCGATCAACCTTTGGGTTTCGGTATTTTCGAGTAAGATCCCGTTATTCCGCATATTAGAATCTGGGCGAGCCTAGTGCGAAAACCAAGGCTAGATCTCAAACGGATCAAGTTGGTATCAGAGCAACTTTCCTATCTTGTGGATGGTGAAGACTCACTGTAACACCCTGAGTTAGGGGTGAAAATTTCCTTTTTCATCAATAGCATGCATGCATGTATCAGTAGCAATAGCCAGATCAGTATCTACCTCAAGCCCTAAAATCTCCAAATCTAATCTGTGACCCCAAATCAAGATCAGATTGCTCAGGTGTAATCTATTAGTTATCCTGAATTTAAAAGTCTTCAGAAGCCAGATTCAATTCCATCTCTAAATCCCAGATTTATCAACTCCATTCTGTTTTAGAAAACAGAAATATCTTATATTACCTAAATACCCTAAGTTTCAGAAATCCAGATTTAATCTAAATCTTGACCAAGTTCAGACCAGATTATTCCTGGAACATGATCATGGGTATGCCAATACCTTAATCCAGAAAGTTGGCAGCCAGATTTTATCATCTAGACTCTTTTCACAAATCAGTCCAAGAGTTATTGCAAATTAGTCCCTATCTGATATCTGAAAACCCAAAAAGGCTAAAATCTCCAGATTAACTCCAAATTCAGAATTTCTTCGGCAAATCTTCTCAAAATGCTATTTGTCACAAGTTTCTTTTCTGTTCAGATTCCAAAATCTCATCCTAAGTGTCAGAATTCAAAATCAAATGAAATTCAGATTTCAATTACCCTAAAATACCCTATTTTCAGTTCATATCAAAAACTATTCAGATGTGCCAGATTTTACCAAACATCTTTGTCAAATATCCTGTTGAATATAATCTGCCAGATCAGTGAAATCAATTTCAGTCTAAACCCTCTAAATCATCAGATTTACAGATCAATCCAAATCAAGAAATTGAAATTGCAACTCAGCCCTATTTCGACCAGAGCAGCAGCAACTGTGCGCACGACCAAAAACCGCCGTGCTTGTGCGCCGTGGTTGCTCGTCGCCGGTGAGGCTTCGCCGCGCTAGTGACCATGCATGTTGTGTGTACGTGTCCTCGCTCCAGCTGGTGCCGTGGCAAGGTCGCTGCTACGTCGACGACCAGCGCCTGCTCCCGCGCGCGATCAACGGCTTTTTGTCAGCAACTCCTCGCCACGTCGCTTTGCGGCGCCAGTAGTTGTCGCCACCGGTTGCTACAGCTTTGCCAGGTCCCGATGAGGCGACACAGTGATTAGCTGCAACTTGTCACCGTCGCATCACCGGTTATTGCTGTGTCTTCGCCGCTGATGCTCAGCACGCAACCGGTCTCATCCCCAGTTGCCAATCACTTCGCTGTTTTCCCCCTTGCAAGCTTCGCCTGGCCTATTTAAGCACTCCTGTGTTCAGCAGCTTCTCCACACTTCACTGGAAATCAGCCAAGTCTCGAATTGTCTGGTTTTCCTTTTCTTCTCCGGCGAGCCGTCGAGGAGGCTCACGGTGCCAGAACGCCCTGTTGCATCAATCTTCGAATTAACAACATCAGTGAGTTCCCCTACTCATCCTCTCTGTGTGATATCATTTAATTGCTCCCCGGTGACCTCTAACGCCGGCGATCACCGGAAATTGCCATTTGCCCTGTTTCTGTAATGTGGCTCAATCCAGTACAAATTAGCTTTCAATTTTGTAAACAAAATTGATCAGTAAGCTAATTCACGCAAGCCTGTGTATTGAGATTTCCAGTTTGAGCAAGAATCGAAGTTTTTCCCTAACCCGAGCATCACCAGAAACCGGCGATCGTCGCCAGGCTTCTCCGATGATCCTCCGGTCAATTTGATGTTACCAGAAGCTTTCTTATACCTCCTAGATACTCTCCAAGCAAGGATTTAAGTTCTCTCGGCCTGTAGCAGAAACCCCCAAATGGCAGTGTTCTTCTCCGGCGCCGATCACCGGAAAAGTTTTCCCAGCCGTTTCAGCCCAAATCACTTTGTCTTTTAGATGTGACTTAGCCTCCTGAGCACTTTTGTCTTCTAGCCCGACACCTAGATTGGAAGTTATAGCTTTGCCAAGATTGTGTCCAGAAATGATCTAGTGCAGTGTGTTCATCTCAGTTCATCATCAGATTTCTTGCTGTCCAGCCATTTTCAGCCATAGATCCTATTGTAACTTTTGTTCCTGTTACTCAAGCCTACCTCCTAGACAAAGTTAGCACATCAGTTGAGCCCTTGAACAGCATTTTATGCTAAGCCCTAGTTTTTGGCATTGTCAGCTCTATGCCAGAGCTTGTCAGCCAGTGGCATTGACCTTGTTTACCCACTTCTGGTTGTGTAATTTGAAAACCACTTTGTCCACTGAATTTGTAGAGTTGTGATCTACATTTTCTTCTACTACCACAACTTGAGATAAGCACCCTAGCTTTTCTTAAAGCTATGTCAAAACCTTGATCCAAATGTCGATCTGTTCACATTCGCTGTTTTGATTAAACCAGCCACAAAATTGTTATCCCTATTGTAATCCTGAAACCCTAAGATTATCTAATCACCATCCTTAGCCCAAATTCCTTGAAACCCTAGAATCTCTACTCAGTTCAGTTTGCAGTTCAAATTATCTCCAGTTTAGTTCAATCATTCTTGTTGAGCATTTCTGCATATAAGTCATAAAACATTTTAATATTATAAGTAATCATTGTGTGTTTGTTTGTCGTCGAGCAGATTCAGAAGCTGACTTTGAAGATTTTGCTGTTGACCCGTCATCAACTGCTGTATCTTACGACGCGGAAGGCAAGTCATATTCTTGGTCATCTTGAACCTATATTTTAAATGTTGCTAAAACATAACCTTGAATATAGATAATATTGCATGAGAAAGATTGAGAATGGTTGATTTATGAATTGGCAGTACTAGACTAGTTATCTGTGAAATGTGAAATAAACAAGTTTTGAGCCATGAACTATTATATGTATTTATTTACTTATATTCATGAAATAAAACCCCTAGCCGTGACCAGAAAAATGGTATGGATGGCTGTAGCACTGGAGGTGCTAGACTGCAAGGGATATGCAGGCACTGAAGGTGCAGGGTTGTGGATGGTCTGGTCACTGGCATATAAGGACTAGAACCTTGTGTTGTGCGTCTAGTGGCATGAACAACGTGCTAACCGCAAGCCTGGTATGGGACTGTCGTGGTATTAAGAATACCCCGGCAGGTTTTGAAGACGATCCTAGCGGAGATCACGCAGCGAGGGTTGACCGGGTGACCGGTCCTCCCCCGCCGGAAAAACACAAGAATTGACACGTGGATTTATACAGGTTCGGGTCCCGGTGGGGGCCCTAGTCCTGTCGACGCGCTCCCGACCGGAGTAGGCTGGGGAGGCTCTCTCCGGGGGAGAGGCTTCCGGAGCATGTCTGTGAGATTAGCTATTCCAAATAATAATGAACTGATCCCTTACAACAGAAGGGTACAAGGGCTATTTATAGCCCCAAAAAGAAGCAAAAAGCCTAAACTACCCCGGGAGCCACCGTCGGATTGAAGGGTAGGACCGTCCTTCTCCCGGTCAAACGTCTTGGATGCTTGACAGGTGGTCGCTGATTCCCGAGGCATCCCTCGCGTGACCTGCACGTGATAAACAAACAGGGGTTTTACCTTTTAGGAGGGCGATGACGTCTGGGACCCCTTCCGGAGAGCAGGGTCCCGGGGACCCAAATGGCGGCGCCCGGGGCAGGCACCGGAGGCCACTGTCCCCGGGCCAATGGCGGCGCCCGGGACCTGCCCGGGGGGAACGGTCCCGGGGGCCAAATGGCAGCGCCCGGGGCAGGCACCGGAGGCCACTGTCCCCAGGCCAAAGGCGGCGCCCGGGAGCTGCCCGGGGGGCACGGTCCCGGGGGCCAAATGGCGGCGCCCGGGGCAGGCACCGGAGGCCACTCTCCCCGGGCCAATGGCGGCGCCCGGGGCAGGCACCGGAGACCACTGTCCCCGGGCAATCATGAACTTACCTGGACTTGACCGCGTGGAGATTTCCCCCAACAGCAGCCCCCCATGCTCTCCGGGGACGAAGCTTGAGCCCCCGGAGGGAATGGTTACGGTACCGGGAAAATCTCTGGACGAAAATCACCGGACCCCCGGCGACGCTTCGGTTTCTGTGCCGGGCACTTCATGGCCGCACCGTTCTCGCAATAAATGCACGCGGGGTTCGAAACGGCGTCTCGATTTACGCGCATGTCCCTTCGTTTCCCGCGCACGGTTTGAATCAGTGGTCCAGATTGCTCCGAGGGGGCCACGTGGCGCGCATCTAGATCACGGCCAGCCTCTATAAATAGGGCCTTAGGGGGCCCCGGTCGCTCATTCCAAGTTTTCCAACTCCAGCTTCAGCTCTCCCGGTAGCGCTCTCCCGGTAGCATTTCCGGTAGCCTTCTCCGGTAGCGAGCGTCCGGGAGTTGTAGCCGTAGCCACCTGAAAACTTAGCCACCGAAAAACAAAGAACTCACCTAATGGCACCCAAAGGTCGAGCGAAGACCACGGAGGTGCCCCCGGAGGAAATCCCCGCGGATTTCCTCTGGGCCTCCGAGTTCTCGGCCTCGGACGCGGAGTCCTTGGTCAAGAAGGGCGTCGTCGAAGAGGGGGACATCCGGGTCCCCCTAAAGAAGGACGGAGCCCCCCGCCCCAGGCCCGGAGAGGTTGTGGCCTTCGAGGCCTTCCTCGAGGCAGGGCTCCGGCTCCCGGTGCACCCGATGCTCCGGGAGTTCCTAAACGAGTACGGGGTGGCGCTCAACCACCTTACCCCCAACGCCCTCGTCCGAATGGGTCTCTTCATCTGGCTGTACGAGACGGCTACCGGGCGGGAGCCCACCCTCCGCGTCTTCCGGTATTTTTACGAGCCGGCAGCGCGGAGCTCCCACCTGGTGAAGGGAGGACCAAAGTCCCCCTTCGGCTCGGTGATGGTCCAGGTGCTGCCCTCCCGGGTGGCGGACTACCCGGCGGCGGCCTCCCGAGACCACTGGGGGGGCTGGCTCCGGAGGTGGTTCTACCTCCGGGTCCGGGACGAGGCGGTGGTCTACGCACCGGAGCCTCCCACCTACAGCCGGTCATCCGCACCGAAGCCGCCGGTGTGGACGGACGAGGAGTTCGAGCTCCTCGGGAAGGTGGTGCTGGCGAAGAAGGCCCGCTCGATGCGGGACGCCGCGGAGGAACTGGCGCTCCTGCGGCTTTCCCCCTTCTCACGCGGGGGAAGGGGGATCGGCATGGGCCCGGAGCAGCGGCCTCAGGTCAAGCCGGTGACGCGGCGTAAGTCCCCTGCATTTTTGTACTTGCAGTTTTTTACGGGAAATTGACTAACTTTTTACCTCTTACAGTGCGCCCGTATCCAGCGGCGAGGGACAAGGCGGAGCACCTCCTGGGGAGGTACTTCGCCGACGAACACGAGCGCATCGTGCGCCTCGTGGGGGAGGGGCCTCCCCGGAACTTGGTGGCCGAGGCCTACGGGCTCAGGCTTCCGGAGAGGAAGCCCCTTCCCACCCCCGGGTCTCATAAACGGGGGAAGGATGCTGCCGGGGGCTCGGAGCCCAAAAAGCCCCGGGTCCAAAAGACCCCAGCCCCGACGACGGCGCCGGCGACGACGCCGGTGAGGGCCCGGGGCGCGGCTCCCGGAGCCGAACATGCCCGGGCGGCGCCCCGGGCAGAGGCGACGCCTCCGCCCCCGGAGGCCCCCGTCGAGGCCCGGGGGAAGGAGGTTGTTGTCGATGGGGCGGGGTCCGATTCGGCGGACTACGCCCCGTCCCCAATTCGCGTGACGCTCCTCTCGCCTCTCCCGGCGGCATTGGCGCCGGAGAGGCTAGAGGTGAGGTTTTCGGGGGCGGCGCCCCCGCGCCTCTGGCCGGTTGATGAAGAGGGGGGGAGCCCCTCAGTCTTCGAGGTCCCCCCGGAGCAGGAGGCTCCGAGGGCCCTCCGGCCTGGGGCGGGGAAAGGCCCGATGATCCCCCCCCGGGCGGAGATCCCCGCCCAATCTTCGTCTTCGTCTTCGGAGGAAACTTCGTCGACGAAGACGCCGGCGACACTGGCCGTGCTCCCGGATTCAGAGGTCCGGGGGCCCTCTCCCGGCCGCGACAGGAGGGCCGGGCAAGACACCTCCCTACTTCCCGCGGGTGAGGTGGCCCGCTATGCGGAGGGCCTGCACAACCGGAAGGTGCAGGCCTTCGTAGCAGGAGGAACGCTCCACGAGCGTTTTGAGGGCTCGAGTCCCTCGGAGCCCAGGTAACTCGAGCTCTCAACACTTCGGCTTTTTTCCTGCACTTAAGATTTTTCTTACTCTTTATGCATTTTGTAGGTAGCGACTGTTACCTGGGGCCTTGAGCAGCGGGTCACCCGGCTGCTCAAGGAGGCGGAGAGCCGGGCCGCGGCCCGCGTCGAGCAGCGGGAGGCGGCCCTCCGGGAGCGGGACGAAGCTCTTGATGAGCTGTCTCGGGCCCGGGCGCAGGTGCACCTTTCGGAGGGCGCCTACATCCGCCTCCGAGAGGAGGCCAAGGTGCGGGAGAAGGCGCTCCGGGAGCTCGAGAGCTCCAGCGTCCGGGCGCTGTCGGACGCGGGCCGCTCCGTCCGCTCGGCCTTGGAAAGCCTTGGCGTTAGCCTGGGCTCCGGTAGCGGCCCGGAGGTGCCCCCGGCGACCCTCGCGGAGGCTGTGCGTTTTCTTAACGCACAAGTCTCCGCCATCCCGGAGGCTGCGGACGTCCGGGCACGTGGCCGGGCGATCCCCGTCATCGCGGCCGCCACGGGGCTCGTTGACTACCGTGGGGTCGGCGCCCGGGCGCCCGGGCGATCGGGGGGCGCATCCCCCGGGGCTTCCCGGAGGCCTTCGAGCCAACGCGCCGGGAGGTGGAGCTGCTGGCGGAGGGGTTCTACGACCGGATCATCCGGACGTGGTTCCCGACTCCGGCGCCTCCGGCCGCGGACGTCCCTGCCCCGGCCACGGAGGAAGCTCCTCGGGGGGAGGACCCCAATGCCAAAGTATGAGCCTCCCCCGGGTCTTTAGCTAGGACCCCTTTTTGTTTTGTTAGACATTTTGATTCCGGTAGCTTCTTAGGAGAAGCCCCGGGCACTTGTACAAAAACATTTTGCAATGAAATATATTAAAAATTTTTCTAAGTCTTTGCAATGAAATGCTACCAGGGTTCCCGGGGGGTTGCTCCCGAGCAACGGTCCGGGAGAGGCTCTCCGGGGGACGCCCAAGCGGCTTTGATTTTGCTGAGCCTTGTCTCCGGGAGGCGCGACGGCGGTACTGCCCGGGAGCCTGTCCGGTTGAGGTGGCGCCCGGAATGGCACTTGGATAATTTTGACAACAGCCGTGCTGAATTAACTCCCCCGCGCCCGACAGCCCAGATGATACCTCCTCTCCGGATACTTCCGCCGGCTGGATACGAGTTTTGGCCCGAAGACGTACTTCGGGATTCTCAGCGTCGCGTCCGGGCGCTGTACCGGGACCTGGCCCGGGAGCTAAGGGAGCGCCTCCGGGAGCTTTAGGCGTAGGGGCCTTAGGCTCGTAGAAAATCCCCCGGGTTAGGACCCGGGTTGTATCATTTCCGAAACCCACCGGAGGGGGAAGATGTCCTCCGGGTTTGTTGATCAATAAAGCACATTGTCTCTTTTTATTGCCTCTATTTTCTTCTTCTTGGATGGTCTGGACGACTCATCTCAACAAGGATGAGCTAAGTTTCTTCGTGGGTGACCCGGGGACCCCCTGTCCCCCCCTGCCCACAGCGGGCGGGAGGAAGCCTCCGCGCGCTGTGGGGGAAACAGGGTCCCCGGGGGGAGCATAACCTGTAGAAATATTTTCTAAGTTAGAAAATTGTAAAAACAGGATTTCCGAGGGAGGGACATTCCGGGGTGCCCGGGGGCACCGGGAGAGGTTCATCCGGCCGCCGGGAGAGCGGGGAACTGGGAACAAGGCGCGGAAGGGGCTCATGAAAAGCCAATAAGACCTCCGGAGGAGAGCTTCCCGGGAGGGTTCGTCCGGTCGCTGTGAGAACGGGGAACCGAGAATAATGTATCTTCGTAAAGCAGTTGTCCGGTTGCCGTGAGAACGGGGAGCCGGGAATAAGATCTTCGAGAGATAATCATCCGGTCGCCGTGAGAACGGGGAGCCGGGAATTACGTCGACTCCCGGAGGAGGAAGATAGAGCCAATCAAGCCGCAAGGGGCTGATCTTCCGGTCGCCGTGAGAACGGGGAGCCGGGAATATCGTCGACTCCCGGAGGAGGAAGATAGAGCCAATCAAGCCGCAAGGGGCTGATCTTCCGGTCGCCGTGAGAACGGGGAGCCGGGAATATCGTCGACTCCCGGAGGAGGAAGATAGATCCAAAAAGCCATTAGACGTCCCGTTGAGGAGAGCGTCTACTCCCGGAGGAGGAAGTGCCCGGAGACGGGTCTTGAGTGTTTGGGTAGGGGACTAATCTCCCAAAGTGACTCGTTACCGCGGCCGCTGGGGACCGGGTTGCCGCTTACACCCTCAGTCCACGAGGGCTGTTCGTAAGCCGCCCTTCAGGAGGGACTTGCTGGGGCAGGGCCCACTTCCTCACGGAGAGGGCATCCTCACGGGGAGGGCATCTTCACGGGGAAGGCATCCTCACGAGGAGGGCGTCCTCGCGGGGAGGGCATCACCACTAGGGGCGGTAAACAAGAACAACCTGCAGTGAGACAGTTGAAGAACAAAGGCTATGCATTTATTAACGAAATATACAAATACCCCCTGCGAAGCCGCGAAGGGGGAAAAAGGGAAGCTACAGTGTCCCCCCTCCCCCTCCGGCGTGACCGCCCCGGGGGAAGGGACCGGCCCGCTAGGCTAGACGTAGAACTTACGAAGTAAACGCAAGTTCCAGGTGTGCTTCAGCTCCTGCTCTTGAAGGTTGGAGAGCTTGTAGGCCCCCGAGCCTAGGACAGCGGAGATCCTGTAGGGGCCCTCCCACTTGGGGGAGAGCTTACCCTGGGCTTGGGGGTCTGTGACGCGCTTGAGGACAAGGTCCCCAAGGCGGAAAGCTCTCTCGCGCACGCGCTGGTTGTATGCGTGCGACATCTCGCGCTCGTAGATGGCGTGGCGGAGGAGCGCTCGGTCGCGTTCCTCCTCCACGAGGTCGATTTCCAGCCGCCGGTTGTCTTCGTTGGCCCGGTAGGCTGCGGTCGTGGCTCCGTTCAGGAGCTCGACCCGCAGCGACCGGAAGCCGATCTCCGGGGGGAGGACTGCCTCCGCCCCGTAGACTAGGGAGAAGGGAGCACGCCCTGTGGCCTGGGACGGGGTCGTGCGCATGGAGCAGAGGATGCTAGGGAGCTCCTCTGCCCACGCGCCCCGCTTGGAAGCGGTTTGTTCGAGTCTCCGGCGTAACCCCTGCAGGATTACGCCATTGACCCTCTCGACGGCCCCGTTGCTTTGGGGATGGGCCACTGAGGCGAAGTGGATGACGACCCCCAGGCCTTCGCAGAATTCCCGGAAATAAGCCGAGTCGAATTGGGTCCCGTTGTCCACGGTAATTTCCCGGGGGACACCAAAACGACAAACGACATTTTTCCAGAAAAACCGCTGAACGGCCCGGGAGGTGATGCTAGCCAAGGGCTCCGCCTCAACCCACTTTGTAAAGTAGTCGACCGCGACCACCGCATACTTGTATCCTCCGGGCGCTGGGGGGAAAGGCCCTAAGAGGTCCATCCCCCAGCGCACGAAGGGCCAAGTGATGGGGATAGTCCGCAGCGCTACAGGGGGGAGATTCGAGCCCTTGGCCATCTTCTGGCATGCTTCGCACGCGGAGACAAGGTCTCGCGCGTCGCGCATGACTGTAGGCCAGTAAAAGCCCTGCCGAAGGGCCTTGGCGGCGATGGCACACGGGGCTAGGTGAGAACCACAGCTCCCCGCGTGAATGTCTTCCAGGAGTTGAAGTCCCTCCGACCGGGGGAGGCAGCGCAGGAGGGCTGAAGCCCCCCGCTTGTAGAGCCTTCCCTCTAGCAGGAGATATGCCCGGGCTTTGGCCCGGAGGCGCTTAACCTCGGTCCCGCTGGGAGGGTCCCCCTCCCCCTTGATGAAGGAGATGAGGGGATCCATCCATGACGACGGCCGGACGATCTCGGCGACCTCCGGGACCGGAGGCTCGGGGCCTGCGTCCGGGGGGGCCACCGAGGGCTTCGTGATTGTTTCCAAGAAGGCCCCCTTGGGGAGCGTTTCCCGGGCGCTTGCCGCCCGGACCAAAGCATCAGCCCGGTCATTCTCCCTTCGCGGGATATGCCGGGCCTCAAGGCCGTCGAAGTGTTTCTCCATTTTTCGTACTTCCTGCAAGTAAAGACTTAAATTTGCGTCATGGCACAGGTAAGATTTGTCCATTTGGCAAACAACGAGCTGAGAGTCTCCCTTCACTAGTAGGCGCCGGATCCCCAGGGAGCGCGCAAGGCGCATCCCGAGGAGTAGAGCCTCGTATTCGGCGACGTTGTTGGTTGCGGGGAACTCGAGCCGCGCGGCGTACTCGAGCTCCTTCCCCTCGGGGCTCTGGAGGACTACCCCCGCGCCAGCCCCAGCGAGACACAGCGACCCATCGAACAGCAAGGTCCAATGGTCACTGCGTCGGGGCGGCACAGGGAGATCTTCGTCCCCTGACCCAGAGGCGGGAGTCCATTCTGCGATGAAGTCGGCGAGGACCTGCGACTTGATTGCGGAGCGGCCGGTAAGGGACAGGGAGAAAGGGGCAAGCTCGGCCCCCCACTTCCCAATCCGGCCGGTGGCTTCTTTATTCCGCAGTACCTCCCCCAGGGGGAGGGACGACGGAACGGTGATGGGGTGCCCCAGGAAGTAATGCCGGAGCTTCCGGGACGCCATGAGGAGAGCGTAACAAATCTTCTCCATCTCCGTGTACCGAGTCTTGGCCCCTTGGAGGGCTTCACTGACGTAGTACACGGGATGGTGCTGCCCCCCTTGCTCCTTCACCAAAACCGCGCTGACGGCGACGGGGGTCGCGGCGAGGTAAAGGAGCAAGGGCTCTTCCGGAGACGGACTCACGAGCATTGGAGGGCTGGAGAGGTACTTCTTGAGGTCGTTGAAGGCTTCCTGGGCCTTGGGGGTCCAGCGGAACCCCTCAAGCCCTTGGAGGATCTTGAAGAACTGGAGGCCCCGCTCCCCCGAACGGGAGACGAAGCGGCTAAGCGCGGCCAGGCGGCCGGAGAGCCGCTGGACATCTTTGACGGAGCGCGGCGGGGGCATCTCTAGGAAGGCCCGGATCTTCTCGGGGTTTGCCTCAATGCCCCGCTGGGACACGAGGAAACCCAGGAGCTTCCCCCCGCGCACCCCGAAGGCGCACTTCTCCGGGTTGAGCTTGAGCCCGAACGCGCGGAGGTTGCGGAAGGTCTCTGCGAGGTCGTCGATGTGGGAGGCTGCACGGGGGCTTTTGACGACCGCGTCGTCTACGTAGACTTCGACGTTGCGGCCGACTTGATCTTTGAAGACCAGCGTCATAAGGCGCTGGAAGGTGGCTCCCGCATTCTTGAGCCCGAAGGGCATATGGCGGTAGCAGAAGGTTCCGAGGGGAGTTATAAAACTCGTCTTTTCCTCATCCCCCTCCGCCATCCGGACTTGATGGTATCCCGAGTAGGCGTCTAGGAAGCTCATCAGCTCGCACCCCGCGGTGGAGTCAACGAGCTGGTCGATCCGCGGGAGCGGGAAGTTGTCTTTGGGGCAAGCGCGGTTAAGGTCGGTGAAGTCCACGCACATGCGCCACTTGCCACTTGACTTCTTGACAAGGACGGGGTTTGCGAGCCACTCGGGGTGCAACACTTCCCGGATGAACCCCGCCTCTCGGAGCCGGGCTATCTCCGTCTTGATGGCTTCTTGACGTTCGAGGGACAGCTTCCTCAACTTCTGCTTGATAGGGGGGTGACCGGGGGTTACCGCGAGCTTGTGTTCAATAACCTCCCGGGCGACACCCCGCATGTCCGAAGGCTTCCACGCAAAAACGTCAGAGTTTTCGCGCAGAAAGGCTGCGAGTTGCGCTGCATGGTCTTGGGGGAGCTCTGCCCCGATTTGGACAGTTTGGTCTCTGCTGCCCAGGGACAGCGGGACCTTCCGGAGGCCCCCTTCCGGACGCGGCTTGAGGAGGGGCCTCCCAGGGGATGGCGCAGCGACGTCTACGTCCGGGGGGGGAGCCTCCCCCCCGGGTGCCTTGATCAGGTTGACGCTTCCTATTGTGGCAGCAGCTCGCTCGTATAGAGCACGGGCCATGTCTTGATCCCCCCGGACATTGATCACGCCATGCGGCCCGGGGATCTTCATGCACAAGTAGTTTTGGTGGGTGGCAGCCCCCAGCCGATTGATCGTAGTCCTCCCCATAATCACATTGTAGGAGGAGGGGAGGTCCACTACGTCGAAGCGGACTAGCTCGGTCCGGTAGTTCTCCGGGGTGCCGAAGGTGATCGGGAGATCTACCTTGCCCACGGGGTGGATCGCCTTCCCCGGGACAAACCCTTGCAGAGGCCCTGCCGCTGGTTGCAGGAGCTTCTCATCCACCTGCATTTCCTTGAAGGTTTTGAGGAACAGGACGTCGGCGGAGCTTCCGCCGTCCACGAGGATGCGGGCCAAGTGGCAGTTGTAGATTGTCGCGGAGACAATGAGCGCGTCGTCGTGGGGGAAGCGAACCCCTCGCGCGTCTTCCGCCGTAAAGGTGAGGGGGACGTCCGACCACTTGGGCGGCACGGACGCGTGTAGCGCCCCCACTACCTTAACTTCTCGCGCGTACTCCTTGCGCTGGCGCTTGGAATCCCGCCCGGAGGCGGACCCCCCTACGATGACGTTGATGCGGCGCTGAGAAGTTTGAAAGGGGAGAGCGTCTGAAGGCTCCCCCTCCTGCAACTACTGCCCCCCCGCGGGAGCGGGAAGGGCCGGAACAGCTGGCCGAGGGGGCGAGGAGGCCGGAGTCCCCCCCCGCTGCCCGCGCTGGTCGAGGAATGCCGCGAAGTGTTGCAGCAGCTGGTGGCAATCTCGGGTGGCGTGGGTACTGGACCCGTGGAAGCTGCACCACGGTCCTTCCCGGCTTCTCCCCGCGGGGCCTTCGCGGCCGCGCGAAGACTGTCCTCCCCCATGGCCTCTCGGCTTGGGAAAGGGGCGGTTGCCCTTCGGGGGGTCGCGCGAGCCGCCTCCGCCCTCGAGGACGAAAGTGTCCCGAGGCCGTGGTTCGCTACGGCCCCCCTGCCTGGGGCGCCTGGGGGGATCCCGAGCCCCCCGCTCGGCGGGGGCGGGAGCCCCCTGGGTCTTCTTCCAGATGTCGTCTTCCTCCGCCCGAGCGTACTTTTCGAGCACGTTGAAGTGCTCGTCGGCGGAAGAGGGGCAGCTCCGAGAGAGCCTTCGGTGGAGCTCCCCCGGGAGGATGCCGCTTTTGCAGGCTTCGATGACCGTAGAGTTGGGGACGTGGGCCACTTTGCTCTTCACCTGGGCAAAGCGCTTGAGGAAGCTTCTGATGGTCTCCCCAGTTCTCTGCCGGACAGTATACAGCTGCGAGGAGTCCAGGGGACGCACGTAGTTCCCCTGGAAGTTGGCACAGAACTCCCGCTTGAGCTGCGAGAAAGACTTGATGGAGCCCGCCTTCAGATTGTAAAACCAGGAGCGGGCAATGCCGGTGAGGTAGAGGGGGAAGACGTTGCATTGGACACTCTCGTCCCCCCCCGCCGCGGAGATGGCGGTGGAGTAGATCTGCACGAACTCGTAAGGGTCCGCCTCGCCATTATAATGCTCGATGTGCGGGGGACGGTAGGGCCGCGGCCATCGGATGCTGCGGAGTCTTCGACACAGGGGCTGGTTCGCCCCCTGCACTTCCCGGGGGGAGCCCCAGTCACTGTCTTCTTTAACGGGGGACGCCCCCTCGTTATCCGAGTCAGGTAGCGGCCCAAGAGGGCCACCGGAGTGGTGGTGACGACGCTTCTCTTCCGGGCCGGGACTGATTTCCCGGACGTCCGGGCTTCCCTCCGGGGAGGATGGTTCTTCGGCTGGTCTCTTCCCCCGACCGGTGCGAGAGCGAGGCTCCCTGCGACAACGACCGGGGGGGAGCTCTTCCCCGCGGCTGGGAGAATGCATTCGCTCGACCTCCCCCCGGGAGAAGCGGATCTGCTTCGCCGGGGGAGGGAGCTCCTGCACTGCGGCAGCCGGCCCGGGAGCTACCGGGACCTGCTGGGGGGAGCCCCCTGCGACGGCCCCCGGGACCGGAAAGGGGGGAGACCCTGCACCATCCGGAACCGGGGAGGGGGCGCCCGGGGCGGCGTTTGGATCCGAAGAGGGGGCCCCCGTGGCAACGACCGGGACCGGAAAGGGGGAAGCCCCTGTGACATCCAGAACCAGTGGGGGGTGAGCCCACTCGGCGACGTCCTGGGTTGGGGAGCCAATGCGGGGGGAAATTCGCTGAGGCACGAGAGCTGCTCTGTCGACCGGCCCCGGTGCGGTAAACGCAACGCGGGGGGTGGGACTGGCTCCCGGCGTAGGAATAGCCCCCGGCATGAAATGACCCCCCAGCCCCGGAAGCGAGCCGGGGACGGGGTACCCCCCTGGTGCCACCAAGGGCCCGGGCATGAAATAGCCTCCCGGCACCGGGACAGGCCCGAGTGCCGAGAAGTGTCCGGAAGTATATCCCGCGGGGGGAGGGAACCCCCCAGTGGGATTATACGGGGTAGACAGCCCCCCTGACGCCGGAGGGGCCGCTGGGTATCCCATAAACGGGGGCATGATCCCCGGATACGGGTGCGACGAAAATGTGGGGGCCGAGGGCCGCGCCAACACACTAAGGAGCTCGTCCATAGAGCGCTGGGCGCGGAGCTGGCCCTCCACGAGAGCCTCCAGCAGGGCATCCCGGGGAGCTGGGGGAGCCGTCGGGGGGAAACTCGTCCCGGCCGAGGTCCCCGCGGCCGCCGGGAGCGACCCGGAGGTGGAGGCGCCTAGATTGAGAGGAAAGGTGGGAGGCGGTACCTGGGAATGGTCGCCTCCGGACGGAGGCGCCGGAACAGCAGCGTCCCGGGCGGGTGGCGCCAGGTCACCGGGACCGGCGTCACCGGGAAGGGCGCGGGCCCTTGTTCTCCGAGGAGCCATGGCGATTCGTCACGGGTCCCCACGGACGGCGCCAACTGTCGTGGTATTAAGAATACCCCGGCAGGTTTTGAAGACGATCCTAGCGGAGATCACGCAGCGCGGGTTGACCGAGTGACCGGTCCTCCCCCGCCGGACAAACACAAGAATTGACACGTGGATTTATACAGGTTCGGGTCCCGGTGGGGGCCCTAGTCCTGTGGACGCGCTCCCGACCGGAGTCGGCTGGGGAGGCTCTCTCCGGGGGAGAGGCTTCCGGAGCACGTCTGTGAGATTAGCTATTCCAAATAATAATGAACTGATCCCTTACAACAGAGGGGTACAAGGGCTATTTATAGCCCCAAAAAGAAGCAAAAAGCCTAAACTACCCCGGGAGCCACCGTCGGATTGAAGGGTAGGACCGTCCTTCTCCCGGTCAAACGTCTTGGATGCTTGACAGGTGGTCGCTGATTCCTGAGGCGTCCCTCGCGTGACCTGCACGTGATAAACAAACAGGGGTTTTACCTTTTAGGAGGGCGATGATGTCCGGGACCCCTTCCGGAGAGCAGGGTCCCGGGGACCCAAATGGCGGCGCCCGGGGCAGGCACCGGAGGCCACTGTCCCCGGGCCAATGGCGGCGCCCGGGACCTGCCCGGGGGGCACGGTTCCGTGGGCCAAATGGCGGCGCCCGGGGCAGGCACCGGAGGCCACTGTCCCCGGGCCAATGGCGGCGCCCGGGACCTACCCGGGGGGCACGGTCCCGGGGGCCAAATGGCGGCGCCCGGGGCAGGCACCGGAGGCCACTGTCCCCGGGCCAAAGGCGGCGCCCGGGGCAGGCACCGGAGGCCACTGTCCCCGGGCCAATGGCGGCGCCCGGGACATGCCCGGGGGACACGGTCCCGGGGGCCAAATGGCGGCGCCCGGGGCAGGCACCGGTGGCCACTGTCCCCGGGCCAAAGGCGGCGCCCGGGACCTGACCGGGGAGCACGGTCCCGGGGGCCAAATGGCGGCGCCCGGGGCAGGCACCGGAGGCCACTGTCCCCGGGCCAATGGCGGCGCCCGGGACCTGCCCGGGGGGCACGGTCCCGGGGGCCAAATGGCGGCGCCCGGGGCAGGCACCGGAGGCCACTGTCCCCGGGCCAAAGGCGGCGCCCGGGAGCTGCCCGGGGGGCACGGTCCCGGGGGCCAAATGGCGGCGCCCGGGGCAGGCACCGGAGGCCACTCTCCCCGGGCCAATGGCGGCGCCCGGGGCAGGCACCGGAGACCACTGTCCCCGGGCAATCATGAACTTACCTGGACTTGACCGCGTGGAGATTTCCCCCAACAGGGACAGGCCTGAACAAGTAATTATGTGGATCGCACATGAAACCCCTGCATGAGATGTGTAGTGATGCACGATAAACACGGAGTACGGCTCCCACACATATCACTGAAGGTGATCTAGCACGCTGACCCAGTAATGGGAATAAGCAAAGGGGTGGAGGTTTGGATACAACCTGCCACAACTGTGGTTCGCGGAGAGCCACAGGGTCGGGGGTGAATTGTGAGTAAAACATAACAAAAGTTCTTGTTATTTCCACCTTGCCGCTCACAATATGAAGTGAGTCAGGGGTCCAATCATTTTGTTATGATAGGAAAGGTTTGAAAGTGGAATATCTTGCGGGTAAATTGGTCCCTCTCTGCAGAGTTAAAAACGTATTCGAATACTCCGAGCTCCCGGGTTTATAGGAGTCTGCTGCGGTGGATTAAATCCACAGGGTGTGACACAAGTATTATTTTCTAAATAAAATATGTTTAATCAAGATTACCCAAATGACATGTGTTGTCATGATAAGGAGTGCTGCCGTGGGCTGTCATGTGTCGACGTGTCGCGGGAGTGCTATAATCTAGTGAACATGAATGATGATGTTATATTATGAAAAGTGCTGTCATGAGATGAGGTATGGAAGTAAAAGATTATTTTATAAACAACCATGATTCTTGACTAGTCTAGGTTCATACCATCACTACTATATGTATCTATTCTTACCTATGACTTGCTGAGTACGTAAGTGCTCACCCTTGCAACATTCAACTCAATAGATGAAGCCTACCTTGATCAAGATGATGGCATGGAGTACTTCGTGGATCCAGAAGGAGGAGAATCAGTTCTGCCAGAGCCCTGAAGTGTGTTGTTCTGCCGTCAACTTCTTTTGTGGGAGGGTCACCTATCTTCTGCTATGTAGTTAAATATTTTGCTAAACCCTGAATGCCTGGTAGGCATTGCAATCCTCTTTATGTAATATTAAAGCCAGCAGGCCACACTGCTTAATATTTTGTTAGTACTCTGTTGCAATATAATATACTCCTGTGTTTGACTTATCCTGGGAAGTCAAAGGTTTGTGAGGATAGGACTAGCTGCAGCGAGCTAGGTCTCTACAGGAGTAGTCGTAGTCCTAGTTTCGGGGCGCGACACTCGCCAGGGTTACAAAACTTCCAGTGAAACTCCAGGCAATTAATTGATGGTTCCTATAGCCGCGTGTCTGACAATGTCTGACGATACCCCCGTTCAAGCTAACCTAGCCGAACAAGTGGCTAAGCTCTCCACCGACATGGAAACCGTGCTTGCTTGGATTAAGCAGCAGGCCATGATTGTACCTCCTGAAGTAGGGAAGGTTATGGGTGTGAAGACTTGTGAAGACTTGACAGGGCAGACAAAGATGAAGACGAAGGCGACCATAAGACCGACGACCTCGCCAATACCTCCTTAGCTGTCGGATCTTTTAAGGTCGACGCTAAGATTGATATACCCATATATGATGGGGTGATCGATGCCAAGAAACTGGATTCTTGGATCGACCAGCTTGAGACCTACTTTGACCTAAAAGGGTTTAGTAGTGTTTAAAAGGTCAAATTTGCACCTTTGAAGATGAAGGACCACGCCAAGACTTGGTGCAAGGCTCTTGTCGCCAGTGGTGAAGCTGACGACCTTGCGTGGGGTCAATTCAAATGACTTCTATGACAAGAATTCTATCCGATGGGTTACCTTGAGGAGAGATGGGAGCATTGGCACATATTGTACCAACGGCGTGACCAGACCGTCCAAGACTATACTACGGAATTCCGGAGACAAGCAATGGTCATCAGTATCTCACTGTCCAATCCTCAGGTATTTCGGAAATAAACATCTGGACTTCAGAAAATGATCAGTACTGAGCTAAGTCTGTTCGGCGTCCAAGACATCGCGACCGCAAGCACAACCGCTATGGCGATCGAGAAGAAGAACAAATCCCGCAGCGACAAAAGCATGAAGGAAAGTGCGACCTCGACAAAGAAAAAGCCGAGTCCAAAGAAGAACGCTTCAAAATCGGGCACGGGTGCCTTTTGTGAACATTGTCAAGTCGCGGGACATACCAAGGACAAATTCTACAAGCTTCATCCTGAACTTCAACCAAAGAAAAATGGATCAGGGAAAAGAACAGCCACGGCTACTACGACTTCATCCGATGAAGAAGTTGTCCGAGTGAATTCGGTTAATGAGGCAGATATGACCTTGTCTTTGATGGCAATGCCGAAGGAGAAGGGTTCGGATCCACCAAACGACCATCACCCAACAGAGGACTTGTTCACCATCAACATCCAGGTGAAGCACGAAGTGGTTGCAGCGATATTCGATCCCGGAAGTCAGAAGAATCTGGTCTCCGCTGGACTGGTTCGGCAACTTGGTTTGAAGACAACCACACACCCGCGACCATATCCTCTAGGTTGGTTTACATCCGATGTGAACCAACAGATTATGAGTCAGTGTGTGTTGAAGTTTGTGATCTCTACACGATATATCGATGAGGTACAATGCGATGTTGTCCCTATCGATATCTGTCAGGT
Source organism: Pharus latifolius (assembly GCA_019359835.1). NCBI lineage: Eukaryota > Viridiplantae > Streptophyta > Magnoliopsida > Poales > Poaceae > Pharus > Pharus latifolius. The sequence continues at coordinate 13,070,026 of CM033330.1, forward strand.
GATCTTTGGGAGTCCGTATTGTATGATCGAGACACTCACTTCCATCGGCGAGCGCAAGAGTACGACCTCACCAAAGACGGAGTTAAGTTTGTAATCAGTAGAGACATCCACGTCAACACTTCGAACTTGATTACAGCAAATCAGGCCAAGCGAATTGTTAATGCATGTCACAAATATGTGCTTCTCATGATTCGACCCATTGGTCAAGGTGAGGGTACTCGACCAGCATTAACGTTGGCGTGCCGAGAGGATTCTGGTCATTTGTCGGGACTGCTGGAGAAATATGGTGATCTGTTCGAGACTACCCGGGGTCATCCGTCGAAAAGTTCAGTCGAGCACGAAATTCAACTTGTGTCCGCTGCGACACTGCCCAATCTGAGTATGTATCGCAACTCAATATTGGACAATGAAGAGATCAAGAGACAACTTGGTGAGTTGTTGAACGATGGTATCATTCAACCGAGTAGTTCACCTTGTGGATCTCCTATGGTGTTAGTGCCAAAGAAAGATGGGACTTGGCGTATGTGCATCAACTATCGAGCACTGAACAAGATCACCATCAAGAACCGGTACCCCCTTCCTCGTATTGATGACCTACTAGACCAATTGAAGCATGCTGTTGTCTTCTCCAAATTGGATCTTAAGTCAGGATATCATCAAGTCAGCATCCGGGAGGAGGATACGTGGAAGACCGCACTCAAAACACGACAAGGTTTGTTCGAATGGCTGGTTATGCCGTTTGGTCTCTGCAATGCCCCGGCAACCTTCATGGGTCTTATGAATGATGTATTGAGATAGTTCATCGATGACTTTGTGATCGTTTACCTTGACGACATATTCGTTTATAGTTTTTCGTGGGATGAGCACCTCATTCATGTCAAAAAGGTGTACGAAGAGCTTTGGCAACATCGACTTCGCCTCAACCATAAGAAGTGCGGTTCGGCCAGCAAACTCTACTTTACCTAGGATTCATGGTCAGCAACGGTACAATGCAAATCGACCCTGATAAGGTAAAAGTGATTCATGAATGGCCGTGACCGCGAACGGTTACAGACGTGCGTAGTTTTGTGGAAGCATGCCATTACCTTTAGAAGTTCATCCGACACTTCTCGATTGTGGCTTCTCCATTGCATGCATTAACCTGGATCGATCAGAAGTTCGAGTGAATAGGGAAACATGAGGACATGTTTCTCTTGCTAAAGAGGAAGATCAGCGAGGCGACTGTGTTAGCTTTGCCAAATCTCCAGAAACCATTCAAGCTAGAAATCGATGCCTCAGGTTATGCCATGGGCACTGTGCTCATGCAAGAAGGTCGACCAGTGGCATATCACTCTGAGTTATTCCAGGGAGCTCAGAAGAACTACCCGACTTATGACAAAGAGTTGTGTGCACTGCATCAAGTCGTGAAACATTGGCGGTGTTATCTCTTGGGTAAAGAGACTGTTGTCCACACCGACCATCAACCATTGCAATATTTGAAAAATCAATCCAAGCTACAGCAAGATTGGCACATGAAGTGGATGTTGTATCTGCAGTAGTTTAATCTAGTGATTAAGTACAAGAAGGGTGTACACAACAAATTGGAGGACATGTTGTCGTGACCACCAGTTACGACCCTCTGTTTATCAGTGTTCATGCAGATCGAGCCCTCATGTCATGATGACTATGCCAATATGTACAGTGAAGACCCTGATTATCAAACAGCACTGACTGAGCTCGAAACAGGGAAACCTACAGAGTTCGTTCGTCGAGAAGGACTCTTGTACAAGGGCAATTTGCTTTGCATACCTCGCGGAGCACCTCAAATTCAATGGTTGCGAGAAGTGCACACATCGAAGGTAGCTGATCACTTTGGGGTTACAAAGACGTTGCAAAATCTTCACTGACATGTGTTCTGGCATCTTATGCAGCAAGATGTGGCTAGTTTTGTTCGAGGCTGTGGTCTCTAAAGCATCTCGAAACCGGCAAACCAAAAATTAGGTTTGTACACTCCTTTGCCAGTTCCATCGCGACCATGGGAGAGCATATCCATGGATTTCTTGGGAGGATTGCCTAAGACCCGACGTGGCAACGACTATCTATTCGTGGTCGTTGATCGGTTCTCCAAAATGATTATTCTTATACCTTGTCGAAAGACTATCACGGGAGAAGAAGCAACTCGGGTATTATTTCAACACGTTTGGACACACTTCGGACTACCGACTTCTATTGTGTCTGATCGTGATACCCGGTTCCTTAGTCACTTTTGGCGATCACTCTGGACGATGATGAACACCAAGCTAAAGAGGAGTACTGCCTTTCCTCCGGAAACTGATGGTCAAACCGAGGTGGTAAATCGCACAGTCGTTCATCTCTTGAGAGGATATAACTTGAAGCACCCGAAGACCTGGGATGAAAGCATACTGTACCTGCAGTTTGCTTTTAATCAAGCAGTGCATGGTTCGACTGGAAAGTCGCCGTTTGAGGTCTGTTTAGGATTTCTACCACAGAGTCCATTCGACATGGAGTTTGTGATTCCTACCTCAGCATAGAACAGCAAGGAAGCATCTGATCATGATCGAGCACAAAAGTTCCTGGAAGGTATTCAACGACTCCATCGTGAGATTGAACAGAACTTGCTGAAAGCTCAACTCAAGTACAAGGTGCGACATGATCGACACCGAGTTGATGCGCAATTTCAAGAAGGTGATATGGTATGGTTACATCTGAGTAAGGAGAGACTTAAAGGTGAAGGTAATAAATTGAAACCCATTTGTTATGGTCCTTTTCGGATTTTGCGGAAAGTGGGTAATAATGCTTGTCAGCTCGAGTTACCTCCATACATGGATATTTACTCGGTTGTCAATGTTGAGCACCTCAAACTCTTCGAGCCTTCAATGTTGGATGATGAGCCAGATTCCATAGTACCATGTGTTGAAGACTTGGTCTATCAACGAGACGAACCTCTACGTGAAGATGTGATTCTGGAGAAAAAGGTGACTACCACCCGCAGTGGCACAAAGGAGACTTTTCGAATCGGTTGGATAGGTCAACGAGTACATGCGGCAATGTGGTACACCAGAGAAGATGGACAAGCCCAATTTCCACATCTCCAGTTTGATCGAGAGGTCGCAACAGGGGTTGACTCCTTCTCAATATGGGAGTCATGATCTGGGAGGATCTTCAAGTCCTGATCGCATACGGCTTCGCGACCATAACTGTGTTCGGAAAGGTTTCGCGACCATGGATTGGTTCGCGACCAGGAAAAGGAATTTGTTCCCTGTTCGGAATTGTAATCCGATCCATATATATATAACTAAGCTTATCTGTTTAGGATTGGTTAGCTAGTTAGTTATATGAGTCTAATATGTTTAGGTTACTGAGTCTGATACGTACTCATACGATTGGACTATAAATACCTTGTAATAGGTCTAGTTTAGATCATTGAATATTATTACAGCCTTGGATCATATATCCAGCTTATAGTTCCTTCGACGTAGGCGTGTGCGACCTAACGTTCGACGTGTAAAGCCCTCTTTGAAATAAAGAGTTGTGCAATTACTTTGAACTGTATTTTCGATCAACCTTTGGGTTTCGGTATTTCCGAGTAAGATCACATTATTCCGCATATTAGAATCTGGGCGAGGCTAGTGCGAAAACCAAAGCTAGGTCTCAAACGGATCAAGAAAGGTGCCGCGGCCGGTGGTGGAGGTTTCGGGCAGGCCTTGTCGTGCTCGAGGAGAAAAAGAATTGAAACGGTTCGGCTGGAGGGAAAATTCTTGGGCACAAGTTTCTTCAGAGAGAGGCCTTGTTCTAACGGTTGGACCAATTAAATCGTTAATACAATTTACTCTATTCTAACGGTTAATATATTAAGAACCGTTAAAATAAATCATGTGGCTTATTCTAACAGTTCGACAAATTAAACCGTTAGTACAATTTACTCTCTTCCAATGGTTAATATATTAAGAACCGCTTGAATAAATCATGAGGTTTTTACTAACGGTTTCTCACAACCCAACTGTTAGTACAAATGCCCTTTTCCACTGCGCACCATGTACACTAACATTTTTCTTCCAGGTTGTGTAAAATCGTTAGAAGATAGGGGTTAGTAGATTACATTTTTATAGTAGTAGACCCCCTGAAAATTATAGAATCGAGAATGTTGCTTTAAACTGAGCAACGTCGAGTGAGTCTGCTGTTTTGAAAAGGATGGAAGATAAGACAAAGAAAGCCCAAAAACATAAAATATGTGCAAAAATGACTTTACATGCATGGATGACATAGTGATTTATGCCTACCTCTACATATTGGTAATATAAAACTATTTGATTTTTTTCTACTTTAACACATTGGTAACCATTGGTAATATAAAACCATTTTTTATTTTAAAAATAAAGGGACAATTTGAGTTATTTAAAAGTAGAGGGACCAAAATAATTCAAAGAAAATTAGAGGAACCAAAAGTACATTTTATGCTATCTAATATAATGTTAGTAAAAATGATAAAAATTCAATATTATAAAAACAATTTATGATATAACTAATTATTATTTTTATATTATCAATCTAGATATTTATAAATATAAGGTGAATGAAAGTTGAACAAATTTAACTCAAATATACCACGCAACAGGCTTTTACGCCGGATGGAGTAGTATCTGACCGCACTATGCCGTCTCCCTTGTACTAGACACTTTTGGCGTTTAATATGCATTAAAAATCAAATTCAATGCTGCATCGTTGCCGCCTACTCATCGTCCTAGATGGCTGAAGCAAGCCAACATCAAAATATCTACGTTAGATTCTCTCATTTGTTTTTTACTTATCTTTCTATATAGCTAAGTGAATTTTTTTTTAACTTTGCTCTTTTCTTTTCATATATGAACATTGGTCACATAAAAAAGTTAGTAGATTTATTATCAAATTTATTTTCATAATAATAATAATATTATTATTATTATTAGGGTGTAGTAAAAAAAATTTATGAGCAGAGTTGCTACTTAGTCTTTAAAAAGTAAAAAAAGACAAGTATAAGTAAGCATGTGCAATTACTCATCGAACTGAAATAATCGAGTTGGACTGAATCGAATTAATTGAAATTTTTGCAAATTTTGTATTTAGTTTTAATTCGGTTCATTTTAAAAAACTGAAAGTTTTACAAATCTTAAATAACCGAAATAATTGAACTTATCAAATTATCTTTCATTGCCCCCAATAAACTGGATAATATTTGTTGGGGGAAATCCTCGTGCAATCAAGCCCAGGTAAGGGGCAAGGATCCCGGAGCCTTCGCCTCGGGCGCCGCCATTTGCCCGGGGACAATGGTCCCGGTTGTTGCATCTAGACCTTCATGTCTAACCCTAATTTTGATGATTAATGAAAATTAAGTGTTTCAGACTGACTGTGCTTTTGAGATTGTTTTATACAGAGCTTCGTTGGGAAGATATGTGAGATGAACAAGACAAACCCAATACAAAAGAAATAAAAACACGTCGCAAGGAATAAAATCAAGATGCAAGTCGCAAAAACGCGAAAGACCTAAGGTAATATTGTTTTTATTTTTACCGATCTCGGTGTTTGGAGTTGATCGGTTTAGGAAAATTGTTTTTACTTTTAACCGTACTATAAAGAGGGGTTGCAAAAGTCCTCTCTACATTTCCAACATAAACCGAGAAACTTAGGTCATTGCATTGCATTCTTTTTTGTTGGATTTGACTTGAATTTGATTTTGAAAGATTTGATTTTTTAGTTGAGTTTTTGACAGCAGAAGAGTTTTTTGAGTTATTGACAGCAGAAGAGTTTTTCAAATTTCTAGAAATATCTAGGCAGATCTGGTTTTTGCTTATGTTGACAAAAATGTAGCCCTTAAGAGTATCTTCAAACGAGCTATTAAACACCTCTTTTGGATTTCTGAAGTTAAAGTTATAGCTGTGTTTGTTCAAGCTGACTGTCAGTTTGCTAAACTGACTGTCAGTTTGAATGTCAGTTTGTGTTAATTGACAGTTGTCCAGAGAGTGTGTTTTTCGGGCCAAAACTTTTTGTACTAAACTGATTGTCAGTTTTCCTATACTGACTGTCAGTTGGGGTTTCGACCACAGCTGTTTTTATCTGAGTCTCTTTTAAAACTAGTCGTTGTTTTGGTTGAACTGACTGTCAGTTTGCACAACTGACTGTCAGTTTAGGGTTTCAAGTTTCCATATATGACCACAAACGGCTAGCTATTTTTTATCCGTAAATTTTGTCGGCCGTTGTGTACATAACTGACTGTCAGTTAGGTGAATTGACTGTCGGTTTGTGTTACTGATTTTCAGCCCTACCTCTAACGGTTCTTTTGATCCTTGAGGCTATAAATAGGGGATTTTGGCATGTGTTTTATAAAAAAAAAAAAGCAGCTTTGCATTCTTATACACTCTTGAGATTTAGTTTTCCACACAAAATCTTGATCTGTTGATCAAGTCGAGTGTTTTCTGATCCACTGAGCATTCCAGTTCATTGTATTTGCATACTTGTAGTTTCTCGGTGCGTGTTCGGACGTCTAGAGAAGACCTTGCTGCCTATTACTCTTGGTGAGTGCCCTCACCTAGACGGTTCGGAGGCGTGGCCGTTGATCTCTCCGTTCGGAGTTTGTCAGAGAGACTCGACGCATTTGTACAAGGCATCGGTGCTCGCCTTTCCGGAGTGGACAAGGAGCAACCTCTAGTGGATAATATCCTTCATGGATATTGGAGTAAGACTCAATTTACTTGAGTGCTTCAACGAGGATTAGTGGAGACTGGGCGAGTCTCCGACACCTTGGTAAAAATCGTGGTGTTCGTTCTCTCTGTCTTCTCTATTTAATATATTGAACTGTATTTGATTCTTCTTGTTGCAAAATTGTTTTCTATTTGAAGTTTTTAAAAGCCTCCTATTCACTCCCCTCTAATCGGCATCCTTGATCCTACACGTGGTATCAGAACAAGGTCTCTTGATTCATTAGGCTTTACCGCCTAGAAAGAGAATGTCGTCTAATGATAGTTTCTCTCTTGGTCATACCAGTCGTGCACCTATCTTTGATAGGACAAACTAGCCCTATTGGAAAGTGCGAATGTCGATATTCCTAGAGGCCATGGGGCTTGACGTATGGGATATTGTTAAACTTGGTTTTACTCCTCCGGATGATCCGGAAAGTCACTCTGAGGACGGCAGGAGAAAACTACATTTAAATGTGTTGCATCTAGGCCTTCATGCCTAACCCTAAATTTGGTGATTAGTGACAACAAAGTGTTTCGGACTAATTATGCTTCTGAGTCTATTTGATACAGAGTTGTGTTGAGAAGAAACGCACAGTATACAAGACGAACCTGACATGAAATAAAAGCACAAGTCACAAAGAGCAGGAACGAGACGTAAAAATCATGAAGATGCGAAAGACCTAAAGTATTATGAGTTTCTATTTCTCACCGATCTCGGCGTTTGGAGTTGATCGGTTAGGAAAATTATTTTTTAGCTTTAACCGTACTATAAAGAGGGGTGGCGAAAGTCCTCTCTTTATCTCCAACATAAACCGAGAAACTTAGGTCATTACATTGCATCATTTTGGTTGGATTTGATTTGAACTTGATTTGAGAAATTTGGATTTTCAGTTCAGTTTTTGACAGCAGAAGAGTTTTTCGATTTTCTAGAAAGATCTAGGCAGATCTGACTTTTGCTTCTGTTGACAAAAAAGAAGCCCTTGAAATTATCTTTCAAATGAGCTATTAAGACCTCTTTTAGATTTCTGGATATAGCTGTTTTTGTTGAGGCTGACTGTCAGTTTACTGAACTGACTGTCAGTTTGAATGTCAGTTTGATTAAACTGACAATTGTCGAGAGAGGGTTTTTTTTTTTTTGCTCAAAATTTTTGTAATAAACTGACTGTCAGTTTGTCCATACTGACTGTCAGTTGGGGATTCGACCACAGTGTTTTTAACTGAGTTTCTATTTGATTTTGGTCGAGTCTGTGGTCGAACTGACTGTCAGTTGTGGGTTTCAAGTTTCCATAAACGACCACGAACGGCTAGCAAATTTTTATCCGTAAATTTTGTCGGCCGTTGTACACTAAACTGACTCTCAGTTAGGCAAACTGTCTGTCAGTTTGAGTTGCTGATTTTCAGCCCTAGCTCCAACGGTTCACTTGACTCTTGAGGCTATAAATAGGGGCTTTGGGCATGTATTTTATACAACAAGCAGCCTTCTCTCATATTCTCTCTTGAGCTTTAGTTTCTTATACAAAATCTTGATCTTTTGATCAAGTCGAGAGCTTTTTCGATCCACCGAGTATTTTCGTTTTAGTGCATTTGCATCCTATTAGTTTCTCGGTGCGTGTTTGGAGGTCTTGAGAAGACCTTGTTGCCTGTTAGTATTGGTAAGCGCCCTCACCTAGACAGTTTGGTGGCGTGGCCGTTGACCTCGTCCGTTTGGAGATTGTCGGAGAGGCTCGGCAAGTTTGTACAAGGCATCGGTGCTCGCCTTTCTGGAGTAGACAAGGAGCAACCAATAGTTGATAATACTCTTCGTGAGTATTGAGGCAAAACTCAAGTGACTTGAGTGCTTCAACAAGAACTAGTGGAGACTGGGCGATTCTCCGATACCTCGGTAAAAACTGATGTGTTCGTTCTCTTCTTCTCTCGCTTAGATTATTTGTTCTTGATTTGTAATTATTTGTTTAAACTTAAAAGTTTTTAAAAGCCTCATATTCACCCCCCCTCTAGTCGGCATCCTTAATCCAACACGTGGTATCAGAGCCCGGTCTCTCGATTCATTAGGCTTTACTGCTTAGAGAGAGGATGTCGTCAAGTGGAGATTTCCTTCTTGGTCATACCGGTCGTGCGCCTATCTTTGATGGGACAAACTATCCTTATTGGAAAGTGCGCATGTCGGTATTCCTAGAAGCTATGGGGCTTGATGTATGGGATATTGTTAAACTCGGTTTTACTCCTCCGGATGATCCGGCAAGTCAGTCTGAGGACGACAGTAGAAAACTGCATTTAAACGCCCGTGCGAAAAATGCACTCTTTGCCAGTTTATCCTTGAATGAGTTCAACCGTGTGAGCAATCTCACGACTACTCATAAGGTTTGGACCACCCTCGAAGAAATTTACGAGGGCATAACAAAGGTTAAAGAAGCAAAGTTGCTAATGGTGAGGCAAAAATACGAGACATTCACCATGTCATCAACAGAGTCCGTGGATTCCATGTTTACTCGGTTGAATAACATTTTGAATGAACTCAAGGGTCTTGGTGTTGTTTTTACTGATCTTGAGATTGTGAGAAAGATGCTTAGGGCCTTACCAGAAAGCTTCGACACCTTGGTCACGGTTCTCACAAACTCCGACTTGTCGACCACGACACCAACCGATCTCTATGGGAATCTCATCACCCATGAGATGCACAAGAAGGAGAAGAAAGAAGCAGCTGAACCCTCGGAGACAAAGAAGAAGGCTTTGGCTTTCAAAGCCAACGCAATGAATGATTCAAGTGATGGCTCCTCCGATGAAGACCTCGCACTCATGATAAAAAATACTCAAAAACTTCTTCGCAGGTTGCATAAAAAGGTGTCAATCTTGACACACGACCAAAGGGACAAAAGCAAAACAACTTCAAGGACATCATTTGCTATGGATGTCATGAGAAGGGACACATAGCTTCAAGATGTCCAAACAAGAACAAGGGATGGAACAAAAAGAAGAAATTCCTCAAGAAGAAGAATGAAGAAACCAAAGAAGCATGCTTTGGAGAATGGATCTCTGGAGGCGAGAGCTCCGACTCCGACTCCGACGACAAAAGAAGTTGCTCCAAGAAGATGGTCGGACTAGCTCTCGGCAACATCAACACTTCAACTAGCTCATCCATTTGCCTTATGGCCAAAGGCGATGAAAAGGTACACACCAATGATCCTTCACATGATGATTTAGTTGAAATGATAACCGAATTAAATGATGTTTTTGGAAAAACTAAAAAGAACTATAAGACGCTTAAGGAAGAACATTCTTCCCTACGCGCTCAATATTCTGAGCTAAAAGATTCTTATGAAAGCATGCTCATAAAAGATGTTACAAATGCTTCATCTAAGGTAGATGTTTCCACTTCATGTAATTTTGATGATTCTCCTTCCAATAGTCATCATACTCTATGTGTTTCTAATGATAACATCTTGAATGAAAATAATGAACTTAAGGCACAAGTCGAAAGACTTGGAAAAGGTTTAGAAAACTGCTACAAAGGCAAAGTATCTCTTGATCTAATCCTTAGTAAACAAAAATGCTCTTTTAGAAAAGAAGGATTAGGATATTTTCAAAAGAAAGGGAAGAAACCAAACTCTAAAACTATATTTGTTAAAGCATGCAACTCATTTTGTCATAAATGCCATGAAACTGGTCATTCACATGAAGCATGTCCCTTAATGACTCCAAATTATTTTGATACTTGCTATATGCTTCAAAAGTCGAGGAAAGGATATGCTATAGCAAAGTATATTGGCGCACACATGTTGAATAAAAAGATGAAATCTATTTGGGTGACCAAAGCTTTGATTGCTAACATTGAAGGACCCAAAAAGGTTTGGATACCTAAAAGGACTTAATTCTTTTTATGCAGGTGAACTACAAGACCGGTGGGAGGCATTGGGTGCTAGATAGCGGATGCTCCGAACACTTGACCGGTAACAAGAAGTTGTTCACCTCACTCAAAGACAACTCAAGCGAGAACCAAAAGATTACCTTTGGCGACAACCGTCAAGGAAATGTGGTAGGCTTGGGTAAAATCGCAATCTCTAATGATCTCTCTATTTCAAATGTTTTGTTGGTCGAATCTCTGAATTTCAATTTGCTTTCCGTTGCACAAATTTGTGATTTTGATTTTAGTTGCACATTTTTCCCAAAAGAAGTTTTGGTTGAAAGTTTAAAAGATAAAACCTTGATCTTTAAAGGCTTTCGTTTTGGAAATCTTTATTTGGTTGATTTTCACTCAAAAGATCCATCTCTGTCAACATGTCTTGTCTCTCAAATCTCAAAAGGTTGGCTATGGCATAGACGACTTGCACATGTTGGAATGCATCAATTGAGAAAACTTTTAAAACGTGATTTGGTTGTTGGCTTAAAGGATGTGAATTTTGAAAAGGACAAACCTTGTAGTGCTTGCCAAGCTGGTAAGCAAATAGCTACTTCACATCCAACTAAGCGCATTCTTTTTACTTGTAAACCTTTGGAACTCCTTCATATGGATTTATTTGGACCTTATGAGTTCCAAAGTATCGGGGGTAGCAATTATGGTTTTGCGATTGTTGACGATTTTACTCGCTATACTTGGGTTTTCTTTATTTCCCAAAAATCTGAAACCCCCGATGTTTTTAAAAGTTTTGCAAAACGTGTTTCTACTGAATTCGAACTTTCCATCAAGAAAATCCGTAGTGATCATGGTGGAGAGTTTGTTAATTCAGCCTTGTTTGATTTTTGTGACTCTCTTGGAATCAAACACGAATTTTCCACATCCTACACTCCACAGCAAAATGGAGTCGTTGAAAGGAAAAATTGAACACTTATAGAAATGGCAAGGACTATGCTGAGTGAGTATGATACTCCTACTCGCTTCTGGGCTGAAGCCGTGCATACCGCTTGCTATTCTATAAATCGACTTTATTTGCATCCTCTTCTGAATTTGACTCCTTACGAACTTCTTATTGGGCGAAAGCCAAATATTTCTTATTTCCGAGTTTTTGGATGCAAATGCTTTATTCTTAAGAAAAGGAATTTTAGTGGTAAATTTCAAAGAAGAGTAGATGAAGGCTTTCTAGTCGGATACTCCACCACTAGCAAAGCTTATCGTGTTTTCAATAAAAATACAAGTTGCATTGAAGAATCTTGTGATATCGAATTTGATGAAACTAACGGCTCACAAAAGGAGCAAGTCTCTCATGAAGTTTCAGGTGAAGATCTTCAAGAAGCAATGAAGAACATAACCGTTGGAGACATCAAGCCAAGAGAAGAAGATCAAGAAGATGATGTCAACGTTGAGAATGTTGATCAAGATGTATCATCATCTCATGTTGATCCTCCAGAACAAGGTCAAGATGAAGGTGTACAAGATGAAGCACCAAGACAGCATCAAACGATCACCAAGGATCACCCTCTAGACCAAATATTGGGTGACGTCAGTAAGGGTGTTGAAACTCGATCGCGTATTGCTGCATTTTGTGAACATCATTCATTTGTGTCTTCTTTAGAACCTAAACATGTTAATGAAGCTTTAAATGATCCCGATTGGGTTAATGCCATGCATGAGGAACTTAATAACTTTTCTAGAAATGAAGTTTGGACTTTGGTAGAAAGACCAAAGGATCATAATGTTATTGGAACAAAATGGGTTTTCAGAAATAAGCAAGATGAAAATGGTGTTGTAATTAGGAACAAAACTCGTCTTGTTGCTCAAGGTTTCACTCAAGTCGAGGGCTTAGACTTTGGTGAAACTTTTGCACCTGTAGCAAGACTTGAAGCAATTCGTATTCTTCTTGCTTATGCATCATGTTTTAATATCAAACTTTTTCAAATGGATGTAAAAAGTGTGTTCTTAAATGGTGAAATTTCTGAACTTGTGTTTGTCGAACAACCTCCCAGTTTTGAAGATTCTAAATTTCCAAACCATGTATTTAAATTGTCAAAAGCTCTCTATGGTCTCAAACAAGCTGCTCGAGCTTGGTATGAACAACTTAGAGACTTTCTATTATCAAAAGATTTTAAAATTGAGAAGGTTGACACAACTCTTTTTACAAAGAAGATTGAGAAAGACTTGTTCATTTGTCAGATATATGTTGATGATATTATCTTTAGTTCTACTAATGAATATTTCTGTCATGAGTTTGGAGAGATGATGTCTAGGGAGTTCGAGATGTCCATGATTGGTAAGCTGAGCTTCTTCCTCGGACTTCAAATCAAGCAACTCAAGAACGGCACATTCGTGAGTCAAACAAAGTACGTGAAGGACCTGCTCAAGCGCTTTGGGATGGAAGACGCTAAGGCAATGAAAACTCCCATGGTGACCAATGGACATTTGGACATGGACAAAAACGGCAAATCGGTCGATTCTAAACTTTATAGGTCTATGATTGGTAGTCTTTTATATCTTACTTCATCTAGGCCTGATATCATGTTTAGTGTGTGTTTATGTGCTAGATTCCAGTCTGATCCTAAGGAATGTCATTTAACTGCTCTTAAAAGAATCCTTAGGTATTTAAAATACTATCCCAGTTTAGGTCTTTGGTATCCAAAAGATGCAAATTTTGAATTAATTGGGTATTCTGATTCTGATTATGCTGGGTGCAAAATTGATCGCAAGAGCACATCTGGTAGCTGTCAGCTGTTGGGGAGATCCTTAATATCATGGTCATCTAGGAAACAAAATTCTGTAGCTCTCTCCACAGCTGAAGCTGAATATGTGTCTGCAGGCAGTTGCTGTGCTCAATTACTATGGATGAAGCAGACATTTTGGATTATGGGATTATTTTTGATAAAGTGCCACTCTTGTGTGATAATGATAGTACCATTAAAATTGCAAACAATCATGTTCAACATTCTAGAACTAGAATTTTTTTCCAAATAACCAATAAAAAAAAATAAATTCGAAAACTAACCCCTAACTTTTAAATTTTGCAAAAATGGCCTTCTATCGTGAACGGGCCGCGTAACTGATCTTCAGTGAGTTGGGCCAACGGTGTATTGGGCCGTGCCACATCTTCAGTCGCTAGCCCAGCTAGCGACTAAAAATTGAAAAAATATTTGCGGAGGTGGGATTTGAACCGTGGTCTCTCCGGAGAGAGAACGTCTTAACCAACTAGGCTACAGCCAGTTTTTGTAACTTATTGGTATGGCATAGTTTTATATCTTTTCAGTCGCTAGCCGGGCTAGCGACTGAAAGCATATGTGGCACGCGAATTGGGCCAGCGGAGCGTTGGGCCGTGCCACGTCATCAGTCGCTAGCTGGGCTAGCGACTGAAGATCAGTCGCGCGGCCCGGTTAGCGACAGAGGGCTATTTTTGAAAATTTTAAAAGTTATGGGTTAGTTTTGGAATTTATTTTTTGGGGGGTTATTTGGAAAATAAATTCCTAGAATTAAACATATTGAAATAGGGCACCATTTTATTAGAGATCATGTGGCAAAAGGAGATATTGATGTGAATTATGTTAGAACTGATATGCAACTAGCAGATATTTTCACCAAACCCTTAGATGAATCAAGATTTTGCTTTTTAAGGGGTGAACTGAACATAATTGATATATCAAATGCTAGTTGATGTGCTAAATGTGTTGTTTGTATAATATAATATTATTTTATTCCCTCTCTGGTCTTAGACTGTTTTTGGTCGAAATTGATCAAACTGACAGTCAGTTCATATAACTGACAGTCAGTTTAGTGCTTAGGAGCCTGGTCTTAGTCTCTGGTCGAAGTCGTTGACCTAACTGACAGTCAGTTTCACAAACTGACAGTCAGTTATGTACAATTGACTTTGGTCGTAGCTCCTGTATGTGTTCGAGTCTCAAACTAACTGTCAGTCTCATACACTGACTGTCAGTTTCAAAACTCAGTTCTGTGAACTGACTGTTAGTGTGGTACACTGATTGTCAATTCCATGTTTCTGAGTTTGGAACTGACTGTTAGTTTATCAAACTGACTGTCAGTTGTGGGATCCTGAACCTTGAGCGTCGGGAGGTGGCCATGCTTTATTCTGGCCCCTTCCAGCTCCGTCACATCGCTGGCTTGTGCCGCGATGCTGATCTGGCCCTACGGATCCTCCGGCTCACTTTAGTCCCCATGACCGGAGATAGGGCCAGAGTCACTTATCTTGGGCTCCACGTCCGGATTTCCATCTTCCAGGAGGAGCCGTTTAACGTCGCTGATCTCATCATTAGTGAGATTCAGCACGTCCTTCTTTCCCCGCGTCGTCAGCTGATATACGCTCCGTATATCATGGCTGTGCTTCTTCACATCCATGCTGTCGATTCTGAGCTTCCTCGTCCCCACCAGCCTTTGCTCTTTTATCCTCCGGGCTAGGCTGATCGCAGACTCGGTGCTCTCCCTGCTGCGGCTGTGGACCCTGGTTCTCCCGCATCAGATGATGATGCTGCGGGGGAGTCAGAGGACGAGACTCCAGCTCAGGAGTCTGTTCCAGCACCAGCTGGAGGGACTGGCATCGGCTCATCCTCAGCATCTTCCTCTCAACTTCAGGAGATTCTCCAGGTACAGCAGCAGATCCTCAGCACCCAGGCGGAGCACCATCAGATGTTGCTCCGTTTGCTTGCTCAGCAGGAGGAGATTCTGCGACGTCTACCTTCTTCATCTTCTCCTGCCCCTCGCAAGAGGGTCCGCAAGGTGGCGTCTTCTCCGAGCTCTTCGTCAGCTCCAGTCGCCCCAGGACCTTCTGCTCCGGCCACTGCAGCATCAGCTCCTGTTGCAGCTGCTACTCCTGCGGCATCTCCTATCATCGACGCGACTGGATCTCCTGCAGGCTCCGGAGATACAGCCGTGCTAGGGCTGTCTTCTGATGATGAGCATTAGGCTCATTTTTATGTTTTGCCTCCCTTTTTGTGCTTGATGCCAAAGGGGGAGAAGTATTTTGGTTATTTATGTTTTGGAGATATTGGATATTTGTTGATATATTTGTTAATATTGGATATTTGTTAAGGATATTTTGGAGTTGTTGGATATATTTGGGTTTATTATAATATATGTGCTTTTGGATGAATCTATCTCTTGATATGCTCTGATGGTTATGTGTGCTCTGATTTTATGACTTTGCGATGAGATATATATGTATGACCAGTTGATGCTCTGATACACATATTGTTGAGATATCATGAGATTTGTATGCTCTAACTCACATGAGGTTTTGTGATGATATATATATGTTTTTTACGCTCTGATACCTATGGTGGTTTATTCTCCGATGAGTTTATGATTTAAGCTCTGTCATTTATGCATACACTCAGGGGGAGCATTATTTTATCTTTGTAACACTTGTTGTCATCAATCGCCAAAAAGGGGGAGATTGTTGCATCTAGGCCTTCATGCCTAACCCTAATTTTGGTGATTAATGAAAACAAAGTGTTTCGGACTAATTGTGCTTTTGTGTCTATTTGATACAGAGTTGTGTTGAGAAGAAACGCACGGTATACAAGACGAACCTGACGTGAAATAAAAGCACAAGTCGCAAAGAGCAGGAACGAGACGTAAAAATCATGAAGATGCGAGAGACCTAAGTTATTATGAGTTTCTATTTTTCACCGATCTCGGTGTTTGGAGTTGATCGGTTAGGAAAATTATTTTTTAGCTTTAACCGTACTATAAATAGGGGTGGTGAAAGTCCTCTCTTTATCTCCAACATAAACCGAAAAACTTAGGTCATTACATTGCATCATTTTGGTTGGATTTGATTTGAACTTGATTTGAGAAATTTGGATTTTCAGTTCAGTTTTTGATAGCAGAAGAGTTTTTCGATTTTTTAGAAAGATCTAGGCAGATCTGGCTTTTCATTCTATTGACCAAAATGTATCTCTTGAAATTATCTTTCAAACGAGCTATTAAACACCTCTTTTGGATTTCTGGATTTAAAGTTATAGCTGTTTTTGTTCAGGCTAACTGTCAGTTTGCTGAACTGACTGTCAGTTTGAATGTCAGTTTGATTAAACTGACAATTGTCCAGAGAAGGTTTTTTTTTGGGCTCAAAATTTTTGTACTAAACTGACTGCCAGTTTGTCCATACTGACTATCAGTTGGGGATTCGACCACAGTGTTTTTAACTGAGTTTCTATTTGATTTTGGTCGAGTCTGTGGTCGAACTGACTGTCAGTATTCATAACTGACTGTCAGTTGTGGGTTTCAACTTTCCATAAACGACCACGAACGGCTAGTAAATTTTTATCCGTAAATTTTGTCAGCCGTTGTGCACTAAACTGACTCTCAGTTAGGCAAACTGACTGTCAGTTTGAGTTGCTGATTTTCAGCCCTAACTCCAACGGTTCACTTGATTCTTGAGGCTATAAATAGGGGCTTTGGGCATGTATTTTATACAACAAGCAGCCTTCTCTCATATTCTCTCTTGAGCTTTAGATTCTTATACAAAATCTTGATCTTTTGATCAAGTCGAGAGCTTTTCCAATCCACCGAGTATTTTCGTTTTAGTGCATTTGCATCCTATTAGTTTCTCGGTGCGTGTTTGGAGGTCTTGAGAAGACCTTGCTGCCTGTTACTCTTAGTGAGTGCCCTCACCTAGATGGTTTGGTGGCGTGGCCGTTGACCTCGTCCGTTTGGAGATTGTCGGAGAGGCTCGGCAAGTTTGTTCAAGGCATCGGTGCTCGCCTTTCTGGAGTGGACAAGGAGCAACCAATAGTTGATAATACTCTTCGTGAGTATTGAGGCAAAACTCAAGTGACTTGAGTGCTTCAACGAGGACTAGTGGAGATTGGGCGAGTCTCCGATACCTCGGTAAAAACTGCTGTGTTCGTTCTCTTCTTCTCTTGCTTATATTATTTGTTCTTGATTTGTAATTATTTGTTTAAACTTAAAAGTTTTTAAAAGCCTCCTATTCAGCCCCTCTAGTTGGCATCCTTGATCCAACAAAATGCCCGTGCGAAAAATGCACTCTTTGCCGGTTTATCTTTAAATGAGTTTAACCGTGTAAGGAATCTCACGACTGCTCACAAAGTTTCGACCACCCTCGAAGAAATTTATGAGGACACTACAAAAGTTAAAGAGGCAAAGTTGCTCATGGTGAGGCAATGATATGAGACTTTCACAATATCGTCAACCGAGTCCGTGGACTCCATGTTCACTCGGTTGAATAATATTGTGAATGAACTAAAGGGGATCAGAGCTTTGTTTACTGACCTTGATATTGTGAGAAAGATGCTCAGGGCTTTACCAGAAAGCTTTGACACTCTGGTGACGGTTCTCACAAACTCCGACTTGTCGACCACGACACCGACTGATCTCTATGGGAACCTCATCACCCATGAGATACACAAAAAGGAGAAGAAGGAAGCAGCCAAACCCTATGAGACAAAGAAGAAGGCATTGGCTTTCCAAGCCAACACTAAGAACGATTCAAGTGGTGGCTCCTCCGACGAAGATCTTGCACTCATGGTAAAGAATACTCAGAAACTTCTTCGCAGGTTACACAAGAAGGGTGTCAACATTGACACACGACCCAAGGGACCAAAGCAAACCAATTTCAAGGACATCATTTGCTACGGATGTCATGAACAAAATCAAGATGTCCAAACAAGAACAAGATGTGGAACAAGAAGAAGAAATTCTTCAAGAAGAGCAATGACGCATCCAAAGAAGCATGCTTCGGAGAATGGATGTTCGGCGGAGAGAGCTCCGACTCTGACTCCGACGATGAAGAAGGTTGCTCCAAGAAGCTAGCCAGACTAGCTCTCTGCAACACATCGACTAGTTCACCCCTTTGTCTTATGGCTAAGGGCGATGAAAAGGTACATTCTTCTGATCCTTCATATGAAGAACTAGTTGAAATAATCACCGAGTTAAATGAAGTTTATGGAGCTACTAAAAAGAAGTATAGAGCGCTTAAAGAAGAACATTCTTCGTTACGCACTCAATACTCTGAACTAAAAGATTCTAATGAAAACATGCTCATGAAAGATATTACTAATGCTTCATCTAAGGTAGATGTTTCCACTTCATGTGATTTAAATGACACTTCTTCTAGTAGCCATCATATACTATGTGATTCAAATGATACCATCTTAAATGAAAATAATGAACTTAAGACACAAGTTGAAAAACTTGGAAAAGGTCTAGAAAACTGCTATAAGGGAAAAGTATCTCTTGATCTCATACTTAGTAAACAAAAATGTTCATTTAGAAAAGAAGGACTTGGATACTTTCCGAAGAAAGGAAAGAAACCAAATACTAAAACTGTGTTTGTAAAAGCATGCAACACATTTTGCTTTAAATGCCATAAAACTGATCATTCGCATGAAGCATGTCCTTTAATGACTCCAAATTATGTTGATGCTTGCTACATGCTTCAAAAGTCGAAGAAAGGCTATGCTATAGCAAAGTATGTTGGTGCACCCATGTTAAATAAAAAGAAGAAATCTATTTGGGTGCCCAAAGTTTTGATTGCTAACATTGAAGGACCCCAAAAAGTTTGGGTACTTAAAAAGACCTAATTCTTTTTATGCAGGTGAACTGCAAGACCGGTGGGAGGCATTGGGTGCTACGGATGCTCCGAACACATGACCGGTAACAAGAAGTTGTTCACCTCACTAGAAGACAACTCAAGCGAAAATCAAAAGATCACCTTTGGCGACAACCGTCAAGGAAATGTGGTAGGTTTGGGTAAAATTGCTATCTCAAACGATCTTTCAATTTCAAATGTTCTGCTTGTTGAATCTCCGAATTTTAATTTGCTTTATGTTGCACAAATTTACGATTTTGGTTTTCGTTACACTTTTTATCCCAAAGAAGTTTTAGTTGAAAGTTTGAAAGACAATTCTTTGAGTTTTAAAGGCTTTCGTTTTGGAAATCTTTACTTGGTTGATTTTTATTCAAAAGATGCATCTCTTTCAACATGTCTTGTCTCTCAAATCTCAAAAAGTTGGATATGGCATAGACGACTTGCATATGTTGGAATCCATCAATTGAGAAAACTCTTAAAACGTGATTTCGTAGTTGGCTTAAAGGATGTGAATTTTGAATAGGATAAACCTTGTAGCGCCTATCAAGCTGGCAAGCAAGCAGCTACTTCACATCCGATTAAGCGCGTTCTTTCAACCTGCAAACCTTTCGAACTATTGCATATGGATTTATTTGGACCTTCTGAATTCCAAAGTATCGGGGGTAGCAATTATGGTTTTGTGATTGTTGATAATTTTACTCGCTATACTTGGGTTTTCTTTATTTTTCAAAAATCAGAAACTCCAATATTTTCAAAAGTTTTGCAAAATGTGTTTCTACTGAATTCGAGCTATCCATCATGAAAATCCGAAGTGATCATAGTGGAGAGTTAGTTAATTAATTCAACTCTATTTGATTTTTGTGACTCTCTTGGAATCAAACACGAATTTTCTACTTCTTACACTCCACAGCAAAATGGAGTCGTTGAAAGGAAAAATCAAACACTTATAGAAATGGCAAGGACTATGTTAGTGAGTATAATACTCCTACTCGCTTCTGGGCTGAAGCTGTGCATACTGCTTGCTATTCTATAAATCGACTTTATTTGCATCCTCTTCTGAAGTTGACTCCTTATGAGCTTCTTATTGGGTGTAAGCCAAACATCTCTTATTTTCGAGTTTTTGGTTGGAAGTGCTTTATACTTAAGAAAAGAAATTTTGGCGGTAAATTTCAAAGAAGAGTAGATCAAGGTTTCTTAGTCGGATACTCTACCACTTGCAAAGCCTATCGTGTCTTTAATAAAAATACTAGTTGATTGAAGAATCCTGTGATGTCGAATTTGATGAAACTAATGGCTCACAAAAGGAGCAAGTCTCTTGTGATGTTTCAGGTGAAGATCTTCAAAAGGCCGTGAAGAACATAACCATTGGAGACATCAATCCAAGAGAAGAAGATCAAGAAGATGATGTCAACATTGAGACTATTGATCAAAATGTATCATCATCTCATGTTGATCCTCCAGAACCAAGTCAAGAAGAAGCAGCACAAGAAGAAGCACCAAGGCAACATCAAACGATCACCAAGGATCACTCTCTAAATCAAATATTGGGTGACGTCAGTAAGGGTGTTCAAACTCGCTCTCGTATTGCTGCATTTTGTGAATATCAATCATTTGTGTCTTCTTTAGAACCTAAACATGTTAATGAAGCTTTAAATGATCCTGATTGGGTAAATGCCATGCATGAGGAACTTAACAATTTTTCTAGAAATGAAGTATGGACTTTAGTAGAAAGACCTAAGGATCATAATGTTATTGGAACTAAATGGGTTTTCAGAAATAAGCAAGATGAAAATGGTGTAGTAATAAGAAATAAAGCTCGTCTTGCTGCACAAGATTTTACTCAAGTCGAAGGTTTAGGTTTTGGTGAAACTTTTGCACCTGTAGCAAGACTCGAAGCTATTCGTATTCTTCTTGCCTATGCATCGTGTTTCAATATTAAATTATTTCAAATGGATGTTAAAAGTGCCTTTTTAAATGATGAAATTTTTGAACTTGTTTTTGTTGAACAACCTCCCGATTTTGAAGATTCTAAATTTTCAAACCATGTATTTAAATTGTCTAAAGCTCTCTATGGTCTCAAACAAGCTCCTCGAGCTTCGTACGAATGACTTAGAGACTTTCTTTTATCTAAAAGTTTTAAAATTGGGAAGATTGATACAACTTTGTTTACAAAGAAAATTGAAAAAGACTTGTTCATTTGTCAGATATATGTTGATGATATTATCTTTGGATCTACTAATGAACATTTATGTCATGAGTTTGGAGAGATGATGTCTAGGGAATTCGAGATGTCAATGATCGGTGAGCTAAGCTTCTTCCTCGGACTTCAAATTAAGCAACTCAAGAACGGTACGTTCGTGAGTCAAACAAAGTACGTGAAGGACCTGATCGAGCGCTTTGGGATGGAAGACGCTAAGGCAATCAAAACTCCCATGGCGACAAATGGACATCTAGATATGGACAAAAGAGGAAAATCGGTCGATTCTAAACTCTATAGGTCTATGATTGGTATCTTATTCTATTTTATTGCATCTAGGCCTGATATCATGTTTAGTGTGTGCTTATGTGCTAGATTTCAATCAGATCCTAAGGAATGCCATTTAATTGCTCTTAAAAGAATCCTTAGATATTTGAAATACTATCCCAACCTAGAGCTTTGGTATCCGAAAGATGCAAATTTTGTATTAATTGGATATCGGATTCTGATTATGTTGGGTGCTAGATTGATCGTAAAAGCACATCTGGTAGCTGTCAGCTGTTGGGAAGATCATTAGTATGATGGTCATCTAGGAAATAAAATTCAGTAGCTCTTTCCACAGCTGAAGCTGAATATTGTCTGCAGGCAGTTATTGTGCTCAATTATTATGGATAAAGTAGACATTTTTAGATTATGGAATTATATTTGATAAAGTGCCACTCTTCTGTGATAATGAAGGTGCCATAAAAATTGCAAATAATCCTGTTCAGCATTCTAGAACTAAGCATATTGAAATACGGCACCATTTTATTAGAGATCATGTGGCAAAAGGAGACATTGATGTGAATTATGTCAGAATAGATATGCAACTGGCAGATATTTTCACCAAACCCTTAGATGAATCTAGATTTTGCTTTCTAAGTGGTGAACTGAAGCCCAGGTGACCCCGTTCCGGGCGCCGCCTTTAGCCCGGGGTCAACGGTCCCGATGACCCCCCGTCCCGGGCACCGCAATTTGCCCGAGGATCAGGGCCCCGGAGCCTCTGTCCCGGGCGCCGCCTTTTTGCCCGGGGACAATGGCTCCGGTAACCCTCGTCCTGGACGCGGTCACGTGAGGAACATGTGAAGAGCGCCTCGGGAACTGGCGAGGACACTTATCAAACATTCAGCCCCCTCGGCTGGAAGAAGGACGCTAGTGCCCTCTGATCCAACGGCTGCAGCCGGGGTAGTTTAGTCTTTTTGCGTCTTTTGGGCCTATGTAAGCCGTTGTATCCCTCTGTTGTAACGGGAGCCAACTCATTTTTACATCAATACACGAAAACAAATAGGCGTGCTTAGGAGCACTCCCCTAGCCAACTCTTGTTGGGAGCACGTTGACAGGACTAGGATCTCCACTGAGACCTGAACCTGTATAAATCTTCGCGTCACTTGCTGTGCTTGTCCGACAGGAGAGGACCAATCACTTGGTCAGCTCGTGTTGTCTTTGTTTAGTTAGGAACCTCCACAAAACCTGCCGAGGTATTCACAATACCACTACACTATTTTAATTAATATATTGTTTGCAATGTAAACATACAATTTTATTGTATAAATCTTGGATTGCAAGATCATAATGAGTATAAATAGTGTGATGAGTTTTTTTAAATAACCCACATAAAATAATTCATTACAAAAATAACCTACAGTTCCAAAATTTTGCACAAATGACCAACGCTGCTCAAAAGTCACTAGACTGGCAAATATTGGTTTTAATTGTGGCAAGTGTGGGATTCAAACCCAAGCCGTGGCGGTGAGAGGGGGTGTGGTAACCAGCTGGGCTAGGTATTTTTGGCTGTCCAAAAGCCACTAGATAGTATAATATTAAGTCACAATGAGTCATCTGAAACTACTCGTGGACCATGGCCGCGGTCGAGGCGAGACTTGTCAAGTGCCCAGCACTCAACAAGGTGCACTTGACAAGGGGCTTGTCGAGCACTGGGCACTCGACAAGTCTCTCCCACACAACATATCGCTTGTCGATTTCTCAGAACTTGACAGGCTGATGTGGCAAGTCATTTGTGTAAAATTTTGAAACTATGGGTTATTTTTGTAATTTATTTTTTTATATGGGTCATTTATAAAAAAAACTCATAGTGTGATAATTGTATTTTGTTGTTATAATTTATGGTAACTCAGACTTTGTTTTCAAAATTGTTGCATCATCTGTATATAAGAATACTAATTTAGTAAACTTGGTATTAAGTAAACTGAATTGAATTTTATTCGGTATTTACTGATATAAAACTGAATTATAATTTGATTGATTTTACGTGATCAAAATTAAAAAAAAACAAAATAACGAACACACACCCCTAAGTACACGGGAACAGAGATTATAAAAATGTTTTGTTTACCTTCAAAAAATTACAGTCAAATTGTAGACATAGTTAATTGCGACCTGAAGCTTTTCATTAGAGATAACAGACCTGTAGCAACCACTTGGAAGGAGCTCCTGAAATATCACAATTAATCCAAACCATTCATTTCTAATTAGACGATTCTTACTAGTTTCTTACACATTCGGCAGTAGAGAAACTTCCTATGCAATGTTTGTCTCTATTTGAGGGTTGCTTGCATGCTCCCGTGTTGTGTGCCCAACTGCCCATCCATCCTTCTTTCATCATGTGTAAGCCTATATATACGGTGTATATTGTCAAAACTCATGCATTCAAAAGGAGGAAACACACATACTATATTACAAGCTCTAACAAGGATCATTGAGCAATCTTTTAATCGAGATATATTTGCTATATTGAATTGAAAAGTGTAAGGCTATATATACGTGGTTTGTGTCCACGTATTGAAAATCTAAATTTGGTCACGATCAAGATTTAGTTATTATTTGGCTACTGTTAAAAAATTGGTCCTCCAATATAATTTGACTAGGCTAGTTTCAACACGAACTAAAATGCCCTAATTTGGTGTTATGCATGATGGGTCTAGTGACAAGATAAATTAACTTTGGAGTAGCTTTTGCCAAATTTTCACATCATATAATGATTTCACACTTTCTTTAGGAAATATTGATTTTATACCAATGAACTTTGATATCTAATACAATAAATCACTAATTTTTAAACTTTTTATTATATGCTATAGGATTTTTTTAATCTAATGTTATGTGCCTTTTTTTATCATCAAACTCATAAAAATGATCAAAATATCTTTGTCACTTGCCCTTTAGTTCACCTAATATAATTTTCAATAAATAGAAAGGCTGCAAAACTTTCAAAATTTTGAATACTATAATGCAAAAATAAAAAAATTTAAAAAATTAGAAATTTTGTGTTCTACCTTTCTATTTATTTAAAATCATAATTATGTCTAACTAAAGGACAACTAATTAGAGTATTTTAGTCATTTTATAAAGTTGACCAAAAAAATGACATATAATATTAGACAAAAGAAATCCAATGACATATAACAAATAGTTCAAAAATCAATAACATATTATATTAAACGCTGAAATTCAGTAGTATAGTATCAATTTTGTCTTCTTTTTATGATACATGCCTATGTTTTGAAATATAAGCGTATGCTCAGATTAAAAGCAAAATTTCTTTAAAAAAAATTGAGAGCTAAATCTCGTCGAAAGGGCAGAATAAAATAAATTCATTTTAGCTCATGGTAAGTGCTCCTATGCTCCAATAAAATAAAATTTGTAATTTTTGTAGAGCATAAAATCTTTTCCCTAAATCTTTACAGTTGGAGCTCATATTTATATTATATTCTCAATTGCCAACCAGTTGTTGTTGGTGTGTGCCATACGTATTGTCTCGCTAAACACCAGGATTCATTCCATGAAGTACATGTTGCATGGTTTATTCGTAGATTTTTTGGACTCGATCCTTTGACTTGTCTACTTTTTAGAATATCAACTCTTCCCTATCTCTCAAAAAATTATATTCTAAACTCCATATATGTTTTCTGTATTTAACTTATATTCTCTATTTAATTTTTATTTGGCTAGGATCCGACTTCTAATTTCTAGTTTGGAATTGGACCAGTTTGATCAAATGGGACAACTTTGGTTTGTGGCTTGTCTGGACTTAAGATGAAGATGGAGCCATTTTTACATATGAGTGAGCAAAAAACCAAAAAATCAAATTAAACTGAATTGAATAGCCTGAAATATTGCTAATGGATTGGTTTGTCAAAAATATTTTTTGGTAGTCTAAAAATATGTGCTATTCAATTTTTGTGGTTCAGTTTGGTTGTTCTGCTCCAAAAATCGAACCAACCAAATAAGTCAAATAGTGTATGTGCCCCCTCAATTTTCTTTTACTTTGTCCATCATTCTTCTCTTATTTTGCTTTAGAAGTAGTTATAATCTGATATATTTGTCTTCAAGTTATTCAAATTAAATTTAACTATCTTCTACTATTGTTATAATTTTGAGTAGAGATTGTATATTTGAATAATTTATTATGCTACCATCAAATTTCTTTAGTTAGTATACTGAATAAACCGGTCAAACCAATCAAATTTTATTTGGATAATTAGGTTTCGTTTTGGTTTTTATTTCGGCTAATTTGGTGCCCAAAATTACAAAATGAAACTTTTTAGTTCGGTCAAAAAATATTGGAAAACTGACAAAACGCTCACCCTACTTTTATATTAGACTTAGAGTTGGATTTGAGGTGTTTTAAGAGTTTTAACTTTCAAGTTTACAAATATACTAATAAAATTGAAACTATTTCATATTATAGGGTATAGATGTCATTTAAAATTTTAAAATAGAGAAGTAGGAGTTTTTCTGTCAAATACTTTTAAAATTTCTGTTACTAATTTATTTGAATTTGCAACTATATGACTCAAATTCTTACATAAAAGACGCTAGAGCCGAAGCACGGAGAAACGTACATCTCCTAGGCTACATGATAAAAATAAATGCATGAAGCCGTGGACCAGGACCATTTTCATGTGGTCTGCCAGCCATGTCTATGTGAGCATGTGTCCATGTTCATAGACCATACATGTATATGTTTTTGTTCCAGTAAAACTACATGTGCGTATATACCGTTCGAAAGAAAAAAAACAAATCAACACCCCCAATGCACTACCAAAAAAATCATAGAACACCATTTTTATTTCTGATTGAGATGCTGATATAAACTGTTGGTTGTGTGACTTGACGATTGAAAATGTGTGCACTTATTCTGGTATAATTGTATCAAATAATAACAATTGCAACCTCTCCTCTGGATGGCCATAAGTATCTAGAAATTGTTTGATTCATATCTTTATTAATATGCTTATCTTTTAAGTATGTTTGAGACTTACTTGAAGTAGACAAAGCTAAGCAATGTTCTAAATGTGGTTAATTCCGACAAAATGAGGACATAAACCAAATAGCCTCTATACATGTGCCGAACTAATTTGTTAACAAAGTTGTAAAACCAAACAACCTCCTACTCTATCCTAAATAAGAGTGTTTGTATATGGGTAACTCTCATGACCCTTTTCACTCGGTTCTTACCAATAAAATTTATTTGTCAGCTCAACACCAAAGAATAGGGCTGGAAATGAGTCAAGCATAAGCAAGCCCAGGCTGGCTCGATTTAGGCTCGATAGTGTACTGGACTCGGCTCGGCCTTGGCTCGAAATATTCACGAGCTTAGAGTCAGGCTCGGCTCAAAACTAGCTTGATTGAGCTCAAGCTCAGCTCGACAAGAAAATAGATGTAGACATGTAGTTCAAATTTGATTCACCAGGAGTCCACCCGCCGCTCCGCCCCGAGCCCTGGCTGCCTCACTCCGTCTGGAGCCCTGATAGCCTCACACCGGGAGCCCGTGCCGGGAGCTTCTGCCCTCGATCTTGTCGACGATTAGGAGTCGGATCCTTAGTCGATCTTATGCAATTTAGTTGTGTAGGAAGTGGAGACCTTTTGAGACGCTCATCAAGTAAGTAAAGATAATTATGTACTGGGGACACAGAAGATTATATGATCGGGCCCTCAGGGATTTGAGTAATAACCCTACGTCCTGTGATATTTTCACTATGTATGTACGTAATTACAAAGGGGGGAGATTGTTAGAGAGGAAAGCTAACAATCTCTTTTTCATGCTAAGGCTATTTGTTACAGAGGAAGACTCTCTCTGTATGTGTATCTATATCTATGTATATTTCTCCGTCCTCATCTCTATTATGCTTGTTGCCCTTTTATAGTGATCGAGACGGTGTCAACATGAAGCAGTTCTGGGAGGTTTGATGGTTGCCAATATGCGGTTTCTAGATAACTACACATCTTAACTCTCTGGTGGTTATCTTCACAAATAGGAGAGGAAGTTATCTTATCCTGGAACCATGACTGGAAGACTTTGCCACTACTCAGGTTAGACATAACTCTCTCGATGCTACGGTCGTATATAGTCTGCGACCATAGGTCAGTACTAAGGTCGACATTAGTCATGAGACCTTCTGGTTCACAAGAAACTAAGCTCTGCGACCATGGAGCCATATATCATATTTGATATCTTAAACATGATATATTTAATGAACAGATGACTAGCCCAAGCAATATTCATCGTCAGCTAGCTCTCAAATTTGAAGCAATAAAAAGTTTATTACTTCGAATTTAAAAACTCAAGAATATATCATCCGATGTTTCGCCTTCTGCTGTTGTTTTGAAGATGTTGCTTCCAGTGTGTGCTGGTTTGCTGCCCAAGAAGACTTTGAGGTAAATTCAACAAGTCATCATGAAGCCTTTTGCAACAAATCGAGGCAAAAACTTAACTGCATTTTTAAGAACTCGAGGCTTCTGTGAATACGAACCAATGCCTCCAGGCCTTATAAATAGTCAGTTATTGTGTTATAAGACTTACAAGCTTTTACTCGTTAAGTCGTTAGAACTTCTTCTCAAATTCTTACTTCAATCCTCCTTCTCCGTTCTCATCTCAAGGGTGAACCGAGACTCCAAACAATCCGCTGGGGAGCCCACACAGCTGCTCCGCCTGGAGCCTCTGCTGCCTCATGCTGGAAGCCTGAGCTGTCGTTCCTCATGAATCCGCAAGGAGCCCGCGCTGCCTCACACCTCCACCGGGATCCCGGTGCCACCGCTTGATAAGTGCTAAATTGGTAATATTGTTACCCTAAGTTTCTTATTAAAAATGTGCAAAAACATTCTAAAAACTCCTTTGATGCGATATTTTATGCATATTTTATATGATTTTTACAATTCTCTTTCACGGCTATTTTTTGTCCATATTTCTGGGATCAAACCTGCAAAATTTTAGGATATTTCGATTTCGTTGTTGCCTTTGTCACCGTATTTTTGGTGGCTGTAACACCCTGGTTTTGGGGGTGAAAAGTTTTTGCATAAAATCCTGCATGCATGTACCCCTGTAGCAGTAGCCAGATCAGCTAAACCCTAATCTCTCCCAAACCCTAAAAATCTCCAAATCTATTCTCTAGATCCAGATCAAGATCTGACCATTCAGATTTAACCCACCAGTTATTCTGAAGATAAAAGTCTTCAGGAGCCAGATTGAATTCTAACCCTAACTCCCAGTATCTAAGTCTCACTCTGTTTTCGAAAACAGGAATTTCAGATTTACCCTAAGTACCCCAGCTTCCAGATAATTGAGTTATCATGGTTTAACCCTATCCAAACTCATGTATCTTTTGGAATATGTTCCTGGGTTTACCCTCAACTTACTCCAAAAAGTTGGGAACCAGATTGTTTCATCTAAACACTTTTCGCAGTTTAGCCCAAATTTTACTGCGAATAAGTCCTTTTCTGTTTACCTGGAAGCCTGAAAAGGCTAAAATCCACGAATCAACTCCAACCTCATAATTTCTTCAGGGAACACCTCCCAAATACTATTTGATACATATTTCCCTTCTGTTTAAACTTCAAAATCTCTCCCTAATTACCAGAATTCGAGATTGACAAAATCCAGATCTATTTTACCCTAATTTTACCCTATTTTCGAAAATAGGTGAAATCCCTCAAACCTTATCAAATTTTCTCCAGATTTGAGCTAAATGAGTATTAATAGAAATATTATACTCATCCATTAAATCAAATTCCAGATTAAACCTCTCTAAGACCAGAATTACAAATCAATCCACTTTTCAACCGAAATCATTACACTTATACCCCTGGATCGACCAGAGCTTGCTGTTCACGACCAACTTAGCTGTTTTGACTTCGACCAGAGCAGTGCAAATCGACCAGCTACTGTTACTTCGACCTCGAGCTACTGCCATCGACCACGACCTGGTCCCAGTGCACGATCACGGCCACAGCTCGCATGCGACCACGTGCACCACTGCAGCCCCCATCGACTTCGACCTCGCCAGCTGCTACAGTAGCCGTAGTCGTTGAAGCCAGCCCGTGGTCGCCATCTTCACCAGCTGAACAGCGCCACGTGTGCGAGTACTGTTGGCCACTGTGGATCTTCCCCGGCGCGACTCACAGCCAGCTGATTTTCTCCCGTTCGCACGCCACCGGCAACGGCTACAGCAGGAAAGCATAGCCACGTGGAGAACTTGCCGCGGCCAGCCATCAGTTCGCCTTCACATCGCAGCAGCTCCAGCTGCAAAAGCCCCCACGGCCGCTGAACCGAGTCGTTTCGCCGCCTGTCTTCGCCGTGAAGTCGCATCCCGTCTTTTCCTTGCCGGCTACAACACCCCGATCATTTTCCAACCGTTGAGAGCCTCCAGCCACGCCTATATAAACCCACCAGAGCTCAGCTTTACTCCTTACACTCCAAAACACCAGAAAACCAGCAGTTCATTGTGTCTTCTTCTTCTCCGGTGAGCAGCAAAGAGGGAGCTTCAGTGCTAGCTTCAACCACTGCTTCCTTCTTCAATCCAACACCCCCAGTGAGTTTCCCTCGTCCCCCTCATGCTTCTCGAGCTTGGAATTTAGTTTAAACACCTTCAGTCGCCGGCGATTTCCTTTTCTCTCCAGTAGCTCCGGCGAGCAATTAATCCTCAACCAGATCGATTCGACCTTCGAGCCAGTAATCAAATATGCTCAGTAGACCTTGCTTAACATCCCTAAGCAACCAAAATCGACAGATTTCCTGATATGTGAAAATCCCCAAATTGGAACCTTGCATGTTCACTGAACTTACTGTTTAAGCTTTCCTGGTGCACCTCTAGCCAATCTAACTTCACCAGTATGTTTCTAATGCCCTAGAGATCATGTACAAGCAAGGAATTGAGTTCATTTGCCCTAAATCGAAAACCCCCAATGTTCATGTCATCTCCTTCTGCTCCAGTCGCCGGCCGTCGATTCCGGCCAATCCAGCCCTAGCCACTTTGCCATTTAGATGTTTTGGACCATTCTAAGCAACTTTGTCTTCTATCACGACTTCTAATTCAGCCTAGATTGTGAGATATAGCCATGCCCTAGTTACTGCACTGTTTATGTTGCATGTGCTCCAGGCCAGTCAACTTCTTTGCTGGTTTTCATCACTTTCCGGCCATCTCCTGCCCTAGATCCTGTTGAGACATTTGTTCCTGTTACAAATGTCTAACTACCAGACAAAGTGTTGCATCATTTGGAGCCCTAGATCAAAAGATATGGCAAACCCTAATTTCTGGCCATGTCAACTCTGTGTCAAACTATGCCAGCCAGTGGCATTAGCCCTGTTCACCCACCTCTGGTCATGCAAACCAAAAATTACCTTGTCAAACAGTTGCTTCACTACCTTGTGCATCATATGCTTGAATAAAAACCCATTTTGGCTACTAGAAACTGCTTAAACCATGTCAATGCCATTCTTGGGCATTGTCAGCCTATGTCAGCCAATGGCATTGGGCCATTTTGACCCCATCTGGGTATGCAAACTGAACATAACTTTGTCCCTTAGACTCCTGATGTTGTGATCTACATTTTATTCTACTGCCACAACTTGAGTTGAGCCCTCTATCATCCATCGACCCTATGTCGATGCCTTGAACCGAATGTCGACCTAAAGGTGTTCGCTGTTTTTGAGCGAACCAGCAGCAGCCTTGATATCATTCTGATATTTTGGAACATTTGGAACCTTGTAAACCCTTGACAACTAATCTTAACCTTGGTTTCCATAGTTTAACCCTAATCGCTTCCAAATCTTGTATCGCCTAAGTGTTTCTCCTTGCATTATCGCATATAGTGCAATAGTAAGAGTAGGATTGATTATAATGCCTGTTTGCTTGTTTGATCCTTGTTCAGAGCAAGAGTCCGAGTTCGAAGACTTCGTCGCAGACCCGACATCAACTGCTGTTTCTTACGACGCGGAAGGCAAGTCATATTTTTGAACATCTTGAACCTATATTTTATGAATTGCTAGAATATACCTTGATTATAAAATAATAATATTGCATGAGAAAGACTGAGAATAGTTGAATTATGAAATGGCAGCATCAGGCTGATGCCTGTGAAATGTGAATTGATCAAATAATGAGCCATGAACTAATATATTATGTATATTTATATTCATGAAATAAAACCCCTAGCCGTGACCAGTATTTTGGTATGGAATGGTGAAAGCACTGGAGGTGCTTGGTCGCACAGGATGTGCCAGCACTGGAAGTGCATGGATTGTGGTATGAGCTGGTCACTGGCATATAAGGACCTAGAACCTTGTGTTGTGCGTCTAGTGGCATGATTAACGTGCCGACCGCAAGCCTGGTATGGGACAGGCCTGAACAAGTAGTATGTGGATCACACATGAAACCTCTATATGACAAACTCACGATTAACACGGGGTGCGCTCCAACACATATCACAGGATGTGATCATGCACGCTGACCCTGAGGGGAAGACGCCAATTAGTGGGGGTTGTGAAACCCTGCCACAACTGTGGTTTGTGTGAAGAAAACCACGGGGTCTGGGGTGAATTGTGTGTGAAACATGGCAAAAGTTCTTGTTATCTCCACCTTGCCACTCACAGTATGAAGTGAGTCAGGGGTCCAATCCTTGTGATAGGAAGGGCATGAAAGTGGATATATCTTGCAGGTAAATTGGTACCCCTCTGCAGAGTTAAAAATGTATTCGAATACTTCGTGCTCCCGAGTTTTAGGAGTATGCCGCGGTGGATTAAATCCACGGGGTGTGACACAAGTATTGTTTTATAAATTAAAATTTGTTAAGTCAAGATTACCCAGATGACATGTGTTGTCATGATAAGGGGTGCTGCCGTGGGCTGTCATGTGTTGACGTGTCGCGGTAGTACCATAATTTAGTGATCATGTGATATCTAAGAGGCATGTGGATTGTGCCCAAAGTATATGAAATGCTGCCATGAGCATGAGATTTGAAAAGCTTGGAAGAAAAGTATTTGTGGAAAAACCCTCTCACCTCTTTCCCTCAATAGCACAGGATCATGTCATCTCTACTATACGTATCTCTACTCTTACCTATGACTTGCTGAGTACGTAAGTGCTCACCCTTGCAACTTATCAACAATAGATGGAGTGCTACAATACCAAGACGAAGGCTTGGAAGATTTCGTGGATCCAGAAGGAAGAGAGCCAGTTCTGCCAGAACCCTGAAGTGTGCTGTTCTGCCGTCAACTTCTTACGACTGTGGGGGTTTCGCCTAGCTTCCGCCAAGTAGTTGTCTTTTGTTTTAATTAGACCATTTGTGCCGTGAAGGCATTGTATTACTCTTGTTGTATCAGGCCAGCAGGCCATACTGTTTATCAATGATATTTTGTAAGTTACTCTGCTGCAATGAACTCCTGTGCTTGACTTATCCTGGGAAGTCAGTGGTATGTATGTATGAGGCCAGCTGCAGCGAGCTAGGTCTCCACGGGAGTAGTCGTGGTACCCTGTGCGGGGCGCGACAGAGAAAAGTGGTATCAGTGCAGCATGAGAACTTGACTGTAGGACGACACCTTTAGGAATTAGCTCGCCAGGAAGGCGTAGTTTATTTAAAAATCTATTTTCTAAAAACACTATTTTTGAAAACAGGAGCCTTGTAGCTTCTAAAAGTTTTGGATTTCAAAAGTCTTACTTGGCTTTTCTAAAAATTCGGCAAGATGTCGAGAGAGCGTTCTGCTTTTATAGAGTGCCTCAGGAGTTGGGCTACGTTGCTACGGCACATAGCCTAGTTCTTTTGGTAGAACCCTGGTTGAGTAGTTAGTCGACCGTCGTGGAGGATTAGCCGGGAAAAGGGTAGTATAGATTGAGCAGGTGGATGCTTTTGCTAGCTTTTGTGCTCCGCCGTTGCTTTCGCAATGGTTAACTTGTTTACTATGGCTAAAAGCCTAAGTGTTTTGTGCATTAAATAGTTGCATTAATTTCCGCATTAGTGCCCTAGTTCTCTCTTAGTTAGTTAGACCTATCTGCCTTCCTTCAGAAGAATCAGTATGGTGTACACGAAGAGAAGATCGCAAGGTAGTCAAGAGGACAGGGAGCAAGCTTCGCCCAGGGAAGACCTAGCAAGGAGAGGATCTTCATCTCAACAGAGACCCCACGAATCAAACCTTTCTCAGGAAGATCAGCCAACTCTCCAAGAAATTCTTCTCTCCATGGAAAAGAGCAGGCAGGAGGCACAAGCTGCCCACACCCAGTTGTTGGCTCAGATCATTCAAAAGATGCCAGGAGGGACATCTGAAGGAACTGCTGTTGGAACCCGACTATCGGATTTTCAGAAGACCCGACCACCAACATTTGCTAGTGCAACTGATCCCATCGTCGCCGATGATTGGCTCAGGGACATCGAGAGGAAGTTGGATACAGTTCATTGTAACGACCGAGAGAAAGTTTTATTCGGATCACACCAACTTACAGGAGCAGTAGCCGCATGGTGGATAAACTATCAAGAGGCTCACCCTGACAAGGATAACATATCCTGGACGGAATTTAAAGAACAATTCCGGAAATTTCATGTACCCATCGGTGTCATAGCCGCCAAACACCGAGAGTTCCGAAACTTGGTACAAGGGAGCCAGACCGTTACAGAATATCTGCACCAATTCAGCCATCTAGCTCGCTACGCGCCAGGAGACATTGACACGGAAGACAAAAAGATTGAGCGCTTCACCGAAGGACTTCAGCACTATCTGCAGTACCAGATTGCCTCCCACGAATTTTCAGAGTTCCAAACCTTAGTCAATCGGGTATTGAAGGTGGAAGAAAAGAGGAGCATAGGAGAAGAAAGTTGAAAAAGGAAGATGCTACAGCAAGTACGGCCGCCAGCCAACCCAACCAGGGGAAGAGCCCCAACATCTCCCAATTTCCAACCAGTCTACCAAGCACCAAGACCACCAGCAACACCGTCATGTCCAAGCTGCAAAGGAGCTCACTACCAAAGGGACTGCCCTCATGCTAGAACTCAGTGTTTTCACTGTGGGCAGTATGGACACCGCAAAGACAGCTGTCCTTGGATTCAGCTCCCAACGTCAATAGCAAAATCACAAGCGGGAACACAGACGATGGCACCCAGAACCACAGCTTCACCACCATTGCAGAGCCCCAGAGGAAGTTCGCCCAACAGAGGAGGAACCATAGCAGGCCGAGAACGAGGACGAGGAAGAGGACAAATGTCAGGCCGAGGAGGCCGATTAAACTTCACCTCTCTTCAAGAAGCAAACAACGCCACCAACATTCTCCTAGGTAGATTCTTGATCCAGTCTACATCTGCTTTAATACTGTTGATCCTGGAGTTACAAATTCATTCATATCAGAGGAATACATATGGTACCTCTAGAGTACTCTATGGATATACAGACCCCAGGAGCTAAGCTGCCTGTATATTCAGCTTGCCATCATATATAACCTTCAGAGTAGAAGGGGAAGAGTTTATTGCTAAC
Organism: Pharus latifolius; assembly: GCA_019359835.1. Taxonomy (NCBI): domain Eukaryota; kingdom Viridiplantae; phylum Streptophyta; class Magnoliopsida; order Poales; family Poaceae; genus Pharus; species Pharus latifolius. The sequence continues at coordinate 13,105,207 of CM033330.1, forward strand.
CTATTAGTCCTAGAACTGCAAGGCCTAGATATTATATTGGGAATAGATTGGATATCCCAACATAAAAGTCTAGTGGATTGTGAGAGGAAAACTCTGAGCCTTGTTAGTAACCAGGGAAAGAAAGTCTTGTTTCATCTAGAGAAGTCATCAGACGAGAAACCACGAGGGTCTATTCAAGTACTTCAGAAGATATGCTTGGATCAATTGCACATAGTACAAGAATACTCGGACGTATTCCTAAAAAGAACTCCCAGGGATGCCACCTGATAGGGTGATAAAGTTTACCATGGAGCTTAAACCAGGAGCGGCACCTATAGCTAAGAGACCATATAGGATGCCGGTAGTAGACTTAGAAGAGTTGAAAAGTCAGCTAGAGGAGCTAGAGAGTAAAGGATTTACTGACCTAGTGCTTTACCTTGGGGAGCCCCAATGCTGTTGAAGAAAGATGGAACTCTAAGAATGTGCGTGGATTACCAAGCGCTGAATGAGGTGACCATTAAAAACAAGTATCCACTGCCAAGGATTGATGAACTATTCGACCAACTTCGAGGAGCCAGAATATTCTCCAAGATAGACCTAAAGTCAGGCTATCACCAACTAAAAACCAGGAAGGAGGACATACCCAAGACTGCCTTTCACTACAAGATACGGGTTGTACGAGTTTACTGCAGCCTTCATGAACATCTTGAACAACACATTCATGGATCATCTCGATAAGTTGTCATTGTGCTCATAGACGACACCCTCATCTACTCCAGAAGTCCAGAGGAACATAAGCGGCACTTGCACAAAGACTTGAGAAGACCAAGAGAGTGCAAGTTCTATGCCAAATCCGACAAGTGCGAATTTTGGATGACGAAGAATGCATTTCTCGGCCATGTTTTGACAGAAAAAGGAATTTTAGTGGACTCGGCCAAGATCGCTGTGATCAAGGAATGGAAGCAACCTACCAGCGTGTCAGAGATCAGAAGCTTTTTGGGATTAGCAGGTTACTATCAGAGATTTATTGGAGGATCTTCTCACATTGCTAAATCCCTTACCAATCGGTTTAGGAAGGAAGTCACATTCGAATGGACCGCCAAGTGCGAGGAAAGTTTCCAGAAACTTAAGGAAAAGTTAACAACCACACCAGTCCTCACATTGCCAGATAGTAAGGATGACTTCGAAGTGTTCTGTGATGCTTTGAAGACTAAGCATAGGCTGTGTGTTGATACAAAAAGGCCAAGTGGTAGCTTATGCTTCACGACAGCTAAAGCTGCATAAGGAAAACTACCCTATTCATAACTTGGAGTTAGCAGCGGTAGTACATGCCTTGAGGATATGGCAACATTACTTGCTTGGGAATAAGTGTGAAATCTACACGGATCATAAGAATCGCAAGTATATTTTCACCCAGGCAAAACTCAACATGCGCCCACATCGTTGGCTAGAGCTAATCAAGGACTATGACCTCAGCATTCTCTACCACCCAAGAAAAGCCAATGTGGTAGCAGACGCTTTGAGGAGAAAGGCCTACACTTTACAAGAAGTTGTGTTGAATAACCCACACTTACAGCAAGAATTGCAAGGACTAGAGATAGAAGTGGTACCGTCAGGGAGGTTAGCCACTCTCACAGTAATATCCTGACTCAAGGGACAAATAGAGAGTGCTCAAACGGAAGATAAAGAGATCTGCAAGATCAAGAGCCGAATTAGATTAGGTAAGGCTCAGGATTTTTCTGAGGACGAACAAGGAATTGTATGGTACCAAGGAAGGATCTGTGTACCTCAAAGCGCAGACCACAAAGAGCTGATTCTGCATAAAGCTCATCAAACTTCATACTCAATACACCCTGGTAACATCAAGATGTATCAGGACTTGAAAACTCGATTTTGGTAGGTCGATATGAAGAAAGAAATTGCGGCATACATTATAAGAGGTGACACGCGCCATAGGATCAAGGCCGACCCTCAGAAGATAGTCTCAGATCGTGGAAGTCAGTTTACATCAAAGTTTTGGGACCAACTTCATGAAACCTTGGGAACCTAGATGCAGTCCAGCACTGCATATCATCCACAGACGGGGAAACAAACTGAGAGAGTCAATCAGATCCTGGAAGAATTGCTAAGAGCTTGCATTTTGAATAATGGGACTTCATGGGAAAAATGCTTACCATTTGCAGAATTTACCTATAACCACAGTTATCAGGCTAGCACCATTTGAAGCTTTATATGGACATAAGTGCAGAACCCCATTACATTGGGATGAGTCAGGAAGAAGGAACGTAATCGGACCGTCCAAGACACTCAAGAGAAAGAGGAAGATTTGCTTCAGACCTATCCCCATCTTTTCTCTTCTCTAGGTAAATCTCGGGGCGAGATTTCTTTAAGGAGGGTAGGCTTGTAACACCCTGGTTTTGGGGGTGAAAAGTTTTTGCATAAAATCCTGCATGCATGTACCCCTGTAGCAGTAGCCAGATCAGCTAAACCCTAATCTCTCCCAAACCCTAAAAATCTCCAAATCTATTCTCTAGATCCAGATCAAGATCTGACCATTCAGATTTAACCCACCAGTTATTCTGAAGATAAAAGTCTTCAGGAGCCAGATTGAATTCTAACCCTAACTCCCAGTATCTAAGTCTCACTCTGTTTTCGAAAACAGGAATTTCAGATTTACCCTAAGTACCCCAGCTTCCAGATAATTGAGTTATCATGGTTTAACCCTATCCAAACTCATGTATCTTTTGGAATATGTTCCTGGGTTTACCCTCAACTTACTCCAAAAAGTTGGGAACCAGATTGTTTCATCTAAACACTTTTCGCAGTTTAGCCCAAATTTTACTGCGAATAAGTCCTTTTCTGTTTACCTAGAAGCCTGAAAAGGCTAAAATCCACGAATCAACTCCAACCTCATAATTTCTTCAGGGAACACCTCCCAAATACTATTTGATACATATTTCCCTTCTGTTTAAACTTCAAAATCTCTCCCTAATTACCAGAATTCGAGATTGACAAAGTCCAGATCTATTTTACCCTAATTTTACCCTATTTTCGAAAATAGGTGAAATCCCTCAAACCTTATCAAATTTTCTCCAGATTTGAGCTAAATGAGTATTAATAGAAATATTATACTCATCCATTAAATCAAATTCCAGATTAAACCTCTCTAAGACCAGAATTACAAATCAGTCCACTTTTCAACCGAAATCATTACACTTATACCCCTGGATCGACCAGAGCTTGCTGTTCACGACCAACTTAGCTGTTTTGACTTCGACCAGAGCAGTGCAAATCGACCAGCTACTGTTACTTCGACCTCGAGCTACTGCCATCGACCACGACCTGGTCCCAGTGCACGATCACGGCCATAGCTCGCATGCGACCACGTGCACCACTGCAGCCCCCATCGACTTCGACCTCGCCAGCTGCTACAGTAGCCGTAGTCGTTGAAGCCAGCCCGTGGTCGCCATCTTCACCAGCTGAACAGCGCCACGTGTGCGAGTACTGTTGGCCATTGTGGATCTTCCCCGGCGCGACTCACAGCCAGCTGATTTTCTCCCGTTCGCACGCCACCGGCAACGGCTACAGCAGGAAAGCATAGCCACGTGGAGAACTCGCCGCGGCCAGCCATCAGTTCGCCTTCACATCGCAGCAGCTCCAGCTGCAAAAGCCCTCACGGCCGCTGAACCGAGTCGTTTCGCCGCCTGTCTTCGCCGTGAAGTCGCATCCCGTCTTTTCCTTGCCGGCTACAACTCCCCGAGCATTTTCCAACCGTTGAGAGCCTCCAGCCACGCCTATATAAACCCACCAGAGCTCAGCTTTACTCCTTACACTCCAAAACACCAGAAAACCAGCAGTTCACTGTGTCTGCTTCTTCTCCGGTGAGCAGCAAAGAGGGAGCTTCGGTGCTAGCTTCAACCACTGCTTCCTTCTTCAATCCAACACCCCCAGTGAGTTTCCCTCGTCCCCCTCATGCTTCTCGAGCTTGGAATTTAGTTTAAACACCTTCAGTCGCCGGCGATTTCCTTTTCTCTCCAGTAGCTCCGGCGAGCAATTAATCCTCAACCAGATCGATTCGACCTTCGAGCCAGTAATCAAATATGCTCTAGCCAATCTAACTTCACCAGTATGTTTCTAATGCCCTAGAGATCATGTACAAGCAAGGAATTGAGTTCATTTGCCCTAAATCGAAAACCCCCAATGTTCATGTCATCTCCTTCTGCTCCAGTCGCCGGCCGTCGATTCCGGCCAATCCAGCCCTAGCCACTTTGCCATTTAGATGTTTTGGACCATTCTAAGCAACTTTGTCTTCTATCACGACTTCTAATTCAGCCTAGATTGTGAGATATAGCCATGCCCTAGTTACTGCACTGTTTATGTTGCATGTGCTCCAGGCCAGTCAACTTCTTTGCTGGTTTTCATCACTTTCCGGCCATCTCCTGCCCTAGATCCTGTTGAGACATTTGTTCCTGTTACAAATGTCTAACTACCAGACAAAGTGTTGCATCATTTGGAGCCCTAGATCAAAAGATATGGCAAACCCTAATTTCTGGCCATGTCAACTCTATGTCAAACTATGCCAGCCAGTGGCATTAGCCCTGTTCACCCACCTCTGGTCATGCAAACCAAAAATTACCCTGTCAAACAGTTGCTTCACTACCTTGTGCATCATATGCTTGAATAAAAACCTATTTTGGCTACTAAAACTGCTCAAACCATGTCAATGCCATTCTTGGGCATTGTCAGCCTATGTCAGCCAATGGCATTGGGCCATTTTGACCCCATCTGGGTATGCAAACTGAACATAACTTTGTCCCTTAGACTCCTGATGTTGTGATCTACATTTTATTCTACTGCCACAACTTGAGTTGAGCCCTCTATCATCCATCGACCCTATGTCGATGCCTTGAACCGAATGTCGACCTAAAGGTGTTCGCTGTTTTTGAGCGAACCAGCAGCAGCCTTGATATCATTCTGATATTTTGGAACATTTGGAACCTTGTAAACCCTTGACAACTAATCTTAACCTTGGTTTCCATAGTTTAACCCTAATCGCTTCCAAATCTTGTATCGCCTAAGTGTTTCTCCTTGCATTATCGCATATAGTGGAATAGTAAGAGTAGGATTGATTATAATGCCTGTTTGCTTGTTTGATCCTTGTTCAGAGCAAGAGTCCGAGTTCGAAGACTTCGTCGCAGACCCGACATCAACTGCTATTTCTTACGACGCGGAAGACAAGTCATATTCTTGAACATCTTGAACCTATATTTTATGAATTGCTAGAATATACCTTGATTATAAAATAATAATATTGCATGAGAAAGACTGAGAATAGTTGAATTATGAAATGGCAGCATCAGGCTGATGCCTGTGAAATGTGAATTGATCAAATAATGAGCCATGAACTAATATATTATGTATATTTATATTCATGAAATAAAACCCCTAGCCGTGACCAGTATTTTGGTATGGAATGGTGAAAGCACTGGAGGTGCTTGGTCGCACAGGATGTGCCAGCACTGGAAGTGCATGGATTGTGGTATGAGCTGGTCACTGGCATATAAGGACCTAGAACCTTGTGTTGTGCGTCTAGTGGCATGATTAACATGCCGACCGCAAGCCTGGTATGGGACAGGCCTGAACAAGTAGTATGTGGATCACACATGAAACCTCTATATGACAAACTCACGATTAACACGGGGTGCGCTCCAACACATATCACAGGATGTGATCATGCACGCTGACCCTGAGGGGAAGACGCCAATTAGTGGGGGTTGTGAAACCCTGCCACAACTGTGGTTTGCGTGAAGAAAACCACGGGGTCTGGGGTGAATTGTGTGTGAAACATGGCAAAAGTTCTTGTTATCTCCACCTTGCCACTCACAGTATGAAGTGAGTCAGGGGTCCAATCCTTGTGATAGGAAGGGCATGAAAGTGGATATATCTTGCGGGTAAATTGGTACCCCTCTGCAGAGTTAAAAATGTATTCGAATACTTCGTGCTCCCGAGTTTTAGGAGTATGCCGTGGTGGATTAAATCCACGGGGTGTGACACAAGTATTGTTTTATAAATTAAAATTTGTTAAGTCAAGATTATCCAAATGACATGTGTTGTCATGATAAGGGGTGCTGCCGTGGGCTGTCATGTGTTGACGTGTCGCGGTAGTACCATAATTTAGTGATCATGTGATATCTAAGAGGCATGTGGATTGTGCCCTAAGTATATGAAATGCTGCCATGAGCATGAGATTTGAAAAGCTTGGAAGAAAAGTATTTGTGGAAAAACCCTCTCACCTCTTTCCCTCAATAGCACAGGATCATGTCATCTCTACTATACGTATCTCTACTCTTACCTATGACTTGCTGAGTACGTAAGTGCTCACCCTTGCAACTTATCAACAATAGATGGAGTGCTACAATACCAAGACGAAGGCTTGGAAGATTTCGTGGATCCAGAAGGAAGAGAGCCAGTTCTGCCAGAACCCTGAAGTGTGCTGTTCTGCCGTCAACTTCTTACGACTGTGGGGGTTTCGCCTAGCTTCCGCCAAGTAGTTGTCTTTTGTTTTAATTAGACCATTTGTGCCGTGAAGGCATTGTATTACTCTTGTTGTATCAGGCCAGCAGGCCATACTGTTTATCAATGATATTTTGTAAGTTACTTTGCTGCAATGAACTCCTGTGCTTGACTTATCCTGGGAAGTCAGTGGTATGTATGTATGAGGCCAGCTGCAGCGAGCTAGGTCTCCACGGGAGTAGTCGTGGTACCCTGTGCGGGGCGCGACAGTGGTCCAGTCAACATTTGCCTCTAAGGTAAATTTCCTTTTTTCCTCTTGATCCTTCTTATGTACAATCTGGGCTAACCCTCTATTTGTATAGGAGGACAAGGCATTGTGGGTTCTTAGCGAACATCTTGCTAAGATGGAGGTTCTTTTGAAGGAGAAGACTGCTTTGTGCAGAACTCTCCAAGAGGAAAAAGAAAGCATTGAAGTGCTGTCCCTCAAGCGAGGACGCAACTTGGATACTGCCTTCCAGGTTGTTGATGATAGAGATATGCCCTAGAGCAATGGGTATTCGATACCTATATGATTGACTCTAGTGTAAGTGGGAGATTGATAGAGATATGCCCTAGAGGCAACAATGAAGATGATTGTATCATGATATGTTTATGAATTGTTACGAATAAAATATTATTGCATTCCTTGAATAAAGTATCACTTTTATTGATCAAACAAGTATGTGACTTGTACGTGGAACTCTTTATTATGATATATGTATTGTAGGCATTATCAGTGATACTTATTCTAAACATTCCTGACTTTCAGGATCACATGGAATAATAATGCAAGATAAGTCAGTACCATCATTGATTAATAGTCTAGTTTCATGGACCATAGATATGAGATATCAACTCAATGTCGTGGACACATGTTGGAGAACATGTTGGTTGGATTGACCCATCTTGAGACACTATTGAGTTTTTATGTGTCATCAGTTGGTTTCTAACAGTTATTTTTTATTTATCTTAAGACCTGAGATCATTACGGTTTCATACATGCGTAGTAGCATACTTGGTATCATCAACCGCTACTTCTAACCGAGTAGTCATAAAGGTGACATACAGATATGTTATGAACCATGTGGTTGAAAGTGAATAGTCAAGATGGAATTTGCCCCTCATATCTTGAGAGAGATATCTCCGTGCTCTTTGATGTAATTGGACTAGGAAAGTGCATGGCTGTGCCGAATATAGTTGAGAGTCAACTATGAAAAGGTTAGTCCATTACAACATCAAGAAAGGACTGATCTATTCAAGGATGACACATTTCTCGCCTTGAGTTCGATCTGGTATCGTGAGGTAAAGAGATAATACATGATAAGTTGTATAGGTTCGTTGGATATGATCTTTGTGTACATGCGGGTATTCATAATCTCTTGCTACGGACCGCTTATAACTTGTGATTCAGGTAGTTGTTTCTGATCGTGTCCAAATATACACGAACCTACAGGGTCACACACTTAACGGGTCAGAGTATTAATTTGGATGGGATCAGAAAAGAGTCCCTAATTGGTAATGGGATTACCATTAGGATTAGAGTTCGCATTTGAGTAGGACTTATCTGTAAGGCCCTATAAAAGGAAATGCGGTTGGCATGCATTGATCATTTGATCTATTCTAGCTGCCACCACCATACATGAGATAGATCTCGTAAAACCCTAGCCGTGTGCGCTGGTGCTAGCACACGAACACACGGTGCTCCTTCCCCGGATGTGTGGACTTTCGTAGAGGTGTAGTTGTTATTGCTGCACTGTTGGTCACGATCTAGTTGCAACATCAACTCTTCTTCCGCTACTGTGTTGTCGCATCCGCGTGTCTAGTCGTAAATCTCTTGATCTATGATCTATTGCTTGCAAGCTTCTTGGGATTTCGGGTAAAAGATTCGAAATTGTGCTAGAGTAGCGAGCCCGTTATCCAATAGTTGAGCGCCTGAGGGAGAGTCACAACAGGGCTATTGATGATGCGAGGCTGGCTCGCGAAGAGCTTGACCTCATGCGAGGGCAGAGGGATATCTCTAATACAATTAGGACCAGTACTCGTAGTCTCGTTATAAGAGACGATATTGACAGATTGAGGGACATTGCAAAGTCTCTTGGGGCAACTAGCGTTAATCCCACAACCAACAACATGTCCCTTGGAGAAGTTTGTACATTACTTTCGGGTCAGGTTGACGCTTTGGTCACCTACATCCCTTTTTTATGTAAAGAATGCAAGAAATAAAATTCTTTTCTTTACAATGATTACGCATAATCTATAATCACTTGTGAATTATCAATTTGATTTGAAGCGAATATCTCTGTGTGAAAAATGGTTACAGGTAAATGTCTCTGCGACCATAACATCAATAGGTAATTAATACTATGTCTATGGTTACTGTGATAACAAATCAAAGTAATAGAAAACCAAGACAAAAATCTCTGTATGAATAAACTGATTACAGGTAAATCTTTCCATAATCATAAAATACATAGGTGAGTTATTATCACTATGGTTTGTGTATCTACTGAGGTCATAGAATTGCATTGAGACCATAAGGAACACTGAGGTCACAGGATTGCATTGAGACCACATGTAGCACTGAGACCACAGAATTCCATTATAATATGATTATAATGTACTACAGCCCCCAAGATTGAAATAAAATGACTCTTTGGCTTCCCAAAAGATTCATTTTGTTTCAAATTATATTAGGGTTCACGATACAGTTTCGGGTTCAATTCGTGAAAGCCCATTATGAGAAAATATTAAAATAATGGATGTAGCTGGTAGTGGACTTGAGCCAATAAAAAGAGTTACCTTGCTTGAGAAACTTCAGAAAAAATCCTCTTTCGCATCCGCTACTCCGCCGCAAAAAACCCTCATTTTGCACTGTTGCAAAGTCTGCCACCAAGAAATCCCCTTCCTTCCAAAGATTTCATCACTGCAATGGCATCCTGGAGCCAATCAAGCCATTGCGATGGTGTGCGTTTAGCAGCATTGGTGAAAGAAGAGATTGTCCCTTCCCAACTGCTGATCAACTGGTGGCCTGCGGGGAAGCAAGAAGAAACTCCAACTGTCTAGGAGAATGAGTTGGTGATCTTTGAGGACTGTCTATGCTGCAGATTTCATCTTCTAGGGAGCAACTTAGTCCAGGACATTCTTGCACACTATGATGTAGAGTTGGTAAATCTTCATCCCAACTTTGTTTTGATCTTAGCCATTTTCCAGCACCTTTGTGAAGCATTTGTTGGGGTGCTGCCATCCGTGGACTTGTTCCGGCGATTCTACTTTTCTGCATGGTCGAAGAGCACCAACGCAGCAGGGTGCGTGTATTTTCACCTAAGGGAGAATAAAGATTATCCCTTTCTCCCTTTGCGCGACTCTGTGCATGTATGGAACCAAAGATGGTTCTACTGCGCCACACCGGCGGAGAGTAGCCTATGGTTTGAGAACCAGCGGTTGGTGAAAAGCGGCGAAATGGACTATGTTCCAGTATTGGGTGCAAACTTGCAAAAACATGCTCAAGTCATTCTTCACTTAGTCCAGCAGGGACTAACAACGCGAGATGTAATCCGCGACTTTGTGAAGAATAGGATGTGTTCCCTGAAAAAGAGAGTGTCGTGGTATTGCGAATATCTCGGCAGATTTTGTGGAAGTTCCTAGCTAGACAAAGACGACACGAGCTAACCAAGTGATTGGTCCTCTCCCGTCGGACAAACACAGCAAGTGATGCAAAGATTTATACAGGTTTAGGTCTCAGTGGAGACCCTAGTCCTGTTGACGTGCTCCCAACGAGAGTTGGCTAGGGGAGTTCTCTCGTGGGGAGAGTGCTCCTCAGCATGCCGGTTCATTTTTGTGTATTGATGTCAAATGAATTGTCCTTGGTTACAATAGAGGGATACAAGGGCTTATATAGGCCCAAAAGATGCAAAAAGACTAAACTATCCCGGCCGCCGCCGTTGGATCAGAGGGCACTGATGACCTTCTCCCGACCGAGGGGCTTGGATGCTTGGCAAGTGTCCTCGCCAGTTCCCGAGACGCTTCTCGCGTGATCCCCACATGACCCTGCCCGGGACAGGGGTTACCGGGGGCCTTGTCCCCAGGTAAGTTGCGGCGCCAGGGGCGGAGGTCATCGGGAGCCATGTCCCTGGGCAAATGGCGGTGCCCGGGGCAGGGGTCACCGGGGGCGTTGTCCCCGGGCGAATTGTGGTGCCCAGGACGGGGGTCGGGGGTCACTGGGGGCCTTGTCCCCGGGCCAATGGCGGCACCCGGGACGGCGGCACCAGGGGCCTTGTCCCTGGGCTAATGGCGGTGGCCGGGACAGGGCTCCCCGGGTGAATGGCGGCGCCCGGGATGGGGGTCACCAGGCCAATGGCGGCGCCCGGGACGGGGGGCCACCGGGGGCCTTGTCCCCAGGCCAATGGTAGCGCCCGGGACAAGGGTCAGAGGGGGCCTTGTCCCCAGGCAAATGGCGACGCCCGGGACGGCAGCATAGGGGGCCTTCTACCCGGGCAAATGGCGGTGCCCGGGACGGCGGCACCGAGGGTCTTGTCGTCGGGCCAATGGCGGAGCCCGTGACAGGGGTCACTAGGGGCTTTGTCCCCTGGCAAATGGCGGTGCCCGGGACAGTGGCACCAGGGGCCTTGTGCCCGGGCCAATGACGGCGCCTGGGACAGCGGTCCCCGGGGGCCTTGTCCCTAGTCAAATGGCGGCACCAGGGACAGCGGTCCCCGGGGGCCTTGTCCCCAAGCAAATGGCGGCGACCGGGACAGGGGTCAGTGGGGGCCTTGTCTCCGGGCAAATGGCGGCGCCCAGGATGGTGGCACTGGGGGCCTTGTCCCTGGGCCAATGATGCCGCCCGGAACAAGGGTCCCCGGGAGCCTTGTCCCCAGGCAAATGGCGGTGCCCGGGCCAGCGGCACTGGGGGCCTTGTCCCCGGGACAATGATGGTGCCCGGGATAGGGCTCCCCGAGAGCCTTGTCCCCGGGCAAATGGCGGCGACCGGGACAGTAGCACTGGCGGCCTTGTCCCTGGGCCAATGACGGCGCCCGGGATAGGGCTCCCCGGGAGCCTTGTCCCCAGGCAAATGGCGGCACCCGGGACGGTGTCCCCGGGGGCCTTGTCCCCAGGCCAATGATGGTGCTCAGGACAGGTGTCCCCGGGAGCCTTGTCCTCGGGCTAATGGTGGCACCCGGGACACGGGTCACCGGGGGCCTTGTCCTCGGGCTAGTGGCGGCGCCCGGGACAGGGGTCACCGGGGTCGTTCCCCCTTACCTGGACTTGATCGTGCGGATAGGGCTCATCGGCCAACAGCAGCCCCCCATATCCTCCGGGGATGTTGCTCGAGTCCCCAAAGGGGATGGTTCACATTACTGGGAACGTTGCCCCCGGGAAGGATTTCTGGTGCCTTGTCGACGCCTCGAATTTCACTCTAGACACTTATGGCGGTGGCATTGGTCATCATGTCACCCCTAGTTTCGATTGTAGCACGCCGTCGGGCATAATGGCCCCGCGCAGTTCGAGCCTTCGATGCATCATTTCCCGCATGCGTCCCTTCGATTCTTGCGTGCCATTTGAATTGAATGGCGTGGATTCATCACGACGGGCCACGTGGCACCCATCGGGGCCACGTTCGAGCCCTATAAATAAGGCTTCGAGGGGCCCGGAGAAGACACTTGAACCTTCGAGCCTCGAACACCTCCAGCGCCCTAAGCTCTCCCGATAGCCTTCTCCCGGAAGCTTAGTCTCTAGAAACCTAAGCCCCTGAGACAGTTCCTTGATAGCTTAACCCACCGGAAACCAAATGGGTACCAAGGGTCATGCTACGGCAGCCGATGTACCTCCGGAGGAAGTCACGGCGGACTTCCTCTGGGCCTCCGAGTTCACTTCGGCGGACTTAGAGTCCCTCATGGATCAGGGGGTCATCGCAGACGGGGATTTCCGGATCCCCTCCAAGAGGGAGGGCAGCCCCCGCCCTAGGCTCGAAGAAGTTATCATCTTCGAGGCCTTCCTTGAGGCCGGGCTCTGGCTCTCGGTGCATCCGTTGCTCTAGGAGTTTCTCTGGGAGTACGGAGTGGCGCTCAACCACCTGACGCCGAATGCCTTTGTTCGGATGGGGCTCTTCATCTGGCTGTTCAAGACAACCACTGGACGTGAGCTGACGCTTTGGCTGTTCTGGTACTTTTACGAGCCGGCGGCGAGGAGCTCCCATTTGGTGAAGGGGGGGCCGAAGTCTCCGTTCGGCTCCGTCATGATACAGCTCCTGCCGTCGTGGGTGCAGGAGTATCCGGTGGTGGCCTCCCAGGACCATTGGGGGGATTGGGTCCAGAGGTGGTTTTACCTCTGGGTACGGGACGCTAAGGTGACCTACTCACCGGAGCCCCCCTCCTATAGCTAGTCGTCCGCCCCCAAACCCCCGGCATGGACCGAGGAGGAGCTGAAGCTCCTCAGCAAGGTGGTTGGCTCCCGGGGCGTCCGTTCCATGAGGGACGCCATGGAGGAGCTAACGCTACTGAAGGTCTCCCCCTTCTCGCACGGGAGGAGGGGGATTGGAATGTGCCTGGCACAGCGGCCCCTCAAAAGCCAGTGACCCAACGTAAGGCCCCGGCGACTTTCTTTTGGTTTTTTGTTAATTTCGCTAACTCCCTTCATTTTTGCAGTCCGGCCATACCCGGCCACCCGAGAGAATGCAAAGAACCTCCTCGGGAGGTACTACGCCAATGAGCACGAACGTATCGTGCGCGCCATCGGGGAGGATCCTCCGAGGAACTTGGTGGCCAAGTCCTTTGGGTTAAGTCTACCAGAGAGGATGCCTCTCTCGACCCCCGGGTCTCACAAGCGGGGTCTGAGCCGAAGCGTGCCAAGGCTCAGAAGGGCCCCGGTCCGGCGACGACACCAGGTTCTACCCCCGTGAAGGCCCGGGACGCCACCCCTGGGTCCGGACGTGCGCGAGGACCTTCTAGGCGCGAGGTGACGCCGCCCCCACCGGAAGAGCACTTCGGGGGGGGGGGGGAGTTGCAAGAGTTTGCGCTCCTTCTTGAGGCCCTCGGAGGGGTTCGGGGGAAGGAGTCGGTCGGTGACGAGGGGACGTCTGACTCGGCAAATTATGCCCCCTCGCCACCTTCAGTGGCACCGGGACTACCAGAGCTGGAGCGCCCAAAGGTTCATTTCGCGGAGGCATCCCTTCCGCACGTAGAATGGCCGGTGGACGAGGGGGGGGAGCCCCTCGATCTACGAGGTCCCCACAGTGATAGAGGTTCCGGGGGCCCCATGGCCCGGAAAGGGGAAAGGGCTCCTCATCCCTCGCAGGGGTGGCACCCCCTCGGTGAGCTCGTCCACCTCCTCAGCAGCAAGGTCCCCGGCCGCTGCCACTCTGGTCCACATCACCCCCACAACCTTCGTGAGGGAGCCTGCCGGCGTGGATGGGTCCGGAGCCGTCTGGAGGGAGACCCCCCTGCTGTCCGCGAGGGAGGTCTTCCGGTTCGCGGAGGGGCTCCAGACCAGGAAGGTGCTAGAGTACGTCTTGTAAGGGATGCTCCGCGACCGGTGCGGGGAGCTGCAGTCGCTCCATATCCAGGTTCATCCCCGGATCACCAGTGTTGGGGGAAATCTCCACGGGATCAAGTCCAGATAAGAGGTAAGGCCCCCGGTGACCCCGTCCCGGGTGCTGCCATTTACCCGGGGACAACCCCCGGTGACCCCGTCCCGGGCGCCGCCATTTACCCGGGGACAACCCCTAATGACCCCGTCCCGGGCGCCGCCATTTTCCCGGGGACGAGGCCCCCGGTGACCCCATCCCGGGCACCACCATTTACCCGGGAACCTGAGCCCCGGTGCCCGGGGACAAGGGTCAAGAATCGGGAACTGGCGAGGACACTTGTCAAGCATCCAGCCCCCTTGGCCAGAAGAAGGACGCGAGTGCCCTCCAATCCGACGGTTGCGGCCGGGGTAGTTTCGTCTTTTTGCATCTTTTGGGCCTATATAAGCCCTTGTACCACTCTCATGTATCTAAGGACCACTCATTTTTACATCAATACACAAACAAACAGGCGTGCTTAGGAGCACTCTCTCTGTCGACGATTCAGACTCGGGGTCCTTAGCCGAACTTATGCATAATTTGCAGGTTGTGAGACCTTTCAGGGTGTCCCTCTGGGAAGGTATGATGAATTAAAGAGAACTAGAGCACAGAGAGATTTATACAGGTTCGGGCCCTCGATGGTGGGAGTAATAGCCCTATGTCCTGTTGGGATTTCACTATGTATGGTAAAATGATTTACAGAGTTATGGAAAAGAACTTCATAGGAAAAGATTTTTCCCTATATGTTTGTACAAGACAAAGCCTGGAAGGCTTTGTGAAGGCTATCTAACTTAGACTACTATCTTCGGGTTGCTTTTGTTTGATCTGGTTCGATCCATCGGATCTCTCGATGCCCCTGTTTGATGCATTGGGCTACCCCTTTATACTGGTCGAAAGGGTGCCAAGTCATAACGGCATCAAACAGTTGCTTGGATGCAGTTTCAGCAACTACTCCTAACTTCCACGCAGGTTTAACACGTGTTATTCATGGATAACCGCACGTATTAACCTCCTGACGGTTGTCCTCCTATGTAGAAGAATCTTCGGGGTACTTGGGATATCCCTGTCACAGAGACAGAATAATCCCACTTCCTCTGGTCGAAGACGTTCTGACCGCGCGATGTTTGCTGACCGCGCATCATCTGCAATCTTCTGTCCGCGTATGACATACGAACTCCTGACCGCGCACTAGCTACAGCCTGATCGCGTAAAGCCTGCGACCTCGTGCCTGTGCTTCTCGGAATGACTTGAGTTCGCACTACCAGGCACTTGTCTAGTTCGAATCTATCCTGAATCATCCGTGCATTTATTTGAACTGACTCGGGTATCAATCCTCGTCAGCTAGCCCCCAAATTTGAAGAGAACGAAGGGACGTGTCTACTTCAAATTTCAAGACTTATATTGAACATTTAACCCGACACTTCAAATCCTTCACTTAGTGGCGCACTAAGTGTGGCGGTTGGTTCCCCGAGATGAGCTCTGGGTAATACGTGACGGGTAATGATGGCGCCGTTGAAGCGTTTTTTAACCCGAGGTAAAATTGTAAATGCTTTCAAAATTCGAGGCATTCGGAAACTGAACCGTCACCCTGGCGGCTATAAATACCGAAGCCTTCGTACTTCAAAGCTTCACAATTCCTCTTCCCAGCTAAGTCTCTTTCAAAGCCATCTTCACTTTTCTTCTCATACACTTCTCGATGGCAGACCACAACATCATCGAGATTGAGAGTGATGAAAAAGAAGTTTTCGAGCAGGACTTACAGACGTCCAAAGATCTGTCTCCTTCAAGGAAGAAACCCAAGGTTGATGAGGGATCCTCCAGCAGAACAAAGGTCTTGATCTTGGCGGTCTTCCAACACTTGTGTGAGGCCTTCGTCGAAGTGTATCCCAGCGTGGATCTCTTCCGACGTTTCTACTACTCGGCGTGGTCGAAGAGTGCCAACGCCACCGGATGTATCTACTTCCAGATAAGGGAGAAGAAAGAGTATCCCTTCCCACCCCTGCGAGACTCCGTGCATGGGTGGCACCAGAAATGGTTTTACTGGACACCTCCATTTGAGAGCGGGTTGTGATTCTTGAACTCACGGCCCGAGAAGCCTAGCGAGTTATATTCTCTCCCCGCTCTGAATGCAGAGTACCTGAAGCAGGCCGAGGTGATTCTTCACTTAGTCCAACAGGGACTAACGGCTCGCGATATCATTCGCGACTTCATGAAGAATCAGGTGAGCCCCCTGCGCGAAAGGGCTCATCCGGCTTGGGAGATACAGTCCATGGCAGATAGCACCTTGGACTATGACAACGGTAAGTGACTTAGCGAATGAAGTCTTACATTTTTCTATCATATCTTGCTAATTGGTCTGCTAGTGACACAGTCTTGCCTTCGTCCGAGATCGAGAAGCGGACGAACTACCTCGTCAGGGCATATAGTGCTGAAGTGGAGGGACCCAAGGGATCGCCTCGCCCTCAAAGCTTGATCCATGCCGGCGACGACCTAAAACAGGAACGTCGAAAGGTATGTTACCCTTCGTCAAGTTCTGCCTGAAAGTCATGCGTACATCTTGTACTAATAAGGGCACCGGAATGGCATAGCTCTTGGAGAGATTCGCCGAGGCGACGTTCCCAAGTGAAAACGATGGTTTCCTGGGAAAGCCGACGATGAAGAGAATGAAGAAAGTCTCTTCAAGATCTGGAGCGAAGGGACCCGCCCCCAAAAAATCCAAGAAAATCCTCGGGGAAGGCTCTTTGCGCAGAACTCCCCTTACCGCGAAGAAAACTGCGGTAAGATATAATGTGCCTCCTCTTACCCCAGGTACAAACTGGAATCACTTCTTCGTCGTACAGGGTGAAAGGAGCGAAGAGGAGGAGGATGACATTCCTCTAGTTCGTCGGAAGAGGAAGGTGGTGACTTCTCAATCCGGCGAGACACTGCCTTGCCCTGCCGAGACAGAGGTAGCTGCAGCGAACCCTGCGACCACTGGGAATCCTGTGGTCGCAGGCGAGATCCCTGCTCCTGAAGCCCTAGAGGCTTCAGGGTCTGTATGTTCTCCCTCCTTGGTCAAAGGGACGACCACGGTAAGACTTCTCGCGGTCCTGAATTTACAATCTCTTTTGTTATGCGTGTTCACCGAGCCACGCTTGCACAGGGAGAAGAAATTCCTCCTATGACTCCCGTGAATCCTAGGGGGGGTGAGTACTCCACTCCTGGCGACAGGAGCAGAAATAATGGAGCAAGATTCCGCGACCAACCTCTGGGTCACAGACGAAGTGCCAGCTCCAGCGGTTCAGGAGACACCCAAACCTTCGAGCGCATCCCTGCTAACTGAGCAAGTTACCCCGGTATGAGTTCCTACCATTCAGATCTTCATCATTCCTTATATATGTGCTTACAGGGTGATATACATAGGGAGAAAAGGTCTTGTTTACGAAGAGAAAGACCAAGACGGACAACGACTGTCCTTTTTCTCTTGGGGAACCATCCTCAAAATCCCAAAAGCTAATGGGGTTTCAGTTAAGGTAAGAATTCCATTCTGTTTGTTCTGGATTAGGTTGTGGCAACCATCAGTGGAACTAACAGCTTCTTTTTCCTGCTTAGGCGTAGAGATTCAGCGCCCCAACGGCCTTGGCGAGGGTTGAAGTTCCCGCTGGTGCTGAAGCATCCAGCGAAGAAAGCTCTGTCCCTCCGGTCCAGGAAGTCGTCCGGGCCGTTAGGGACGAGTTGGGTGTGGAGACCCAAGCGCAGGCATTGAAACCTGCAACCGAGCTAATCGAAAAGGCTCTCATTTTATTAAAACATGCTAATTGAAAAGGAAAAGGGATGGAGTACTTACACGTAAAACTTGCGTAGTTGATCGATGTTCCAAGTATTGGACAAGATTCGACCATCCTCCATCGCTAATCGAGCTGATCCTGGTCGCGGCACCGAAACAATAGTATAAGGGCCTTCCCACTTCGGGGAGAACTTGTTGCGACTGGATTGGTCTTGTATTTTATGTAAGACCAGATCGCCCACCTGAAGACTACGTGGTCGCACCCTTTTGTTATGGTACTTGCGCAAAGCTTGCAAGTATTCCGCGGACTTGATCAAAGCTCGATCATGCTTTTCTTCTAGGAGGATGAGATCTTGTGACCGCTGTTCGGCCTGATCAACTCGTTCAAATTGTTCTGTCCGAACAGATCCAATACTAACTTCCATAGGCAATACAGCCTCAGCCCCGTAGACCAGATGGAAGTAGTTCTTAATGCCCATAGAATGGTATAGAGCTCGTCTGCCCAAGCCCCTGAGCGAGTCTTAAGGCGATCAAAAACACGTTTCTTGATGCTTTGCAGTATCTGCCCGTTGGCACGTTCCACGGCACCATTGCTCTATGGATGAGCCACAGAAGCAAAGGACACCTTGGTTCCAATCTGATCCCAGTAATCCAGAAAAAGACCACTAGTGAACTGAGAACCGTTATCCTTAATGAGGCGGTTTGGAACACCAAATCGAGCAACAATGTTCTTATGGAAGAACTTTTGTGCTGCTGCAGCGGTAATATTTCGTACCGGCTTGGCCTCCATCCACTTTGTAAATGTGTCAATAGCTACAAACAGAAACTTGTATCCATTGACCGCTTGTGGCAGAAGACCGACAATATCCCTCCCCCAGACCGCAAAGGGCCATGCAAGGGGAATGGTTTGCAACGCATAGGCAGGTTGATGAGCCTGTCTCGCGTGAAACGGACACTCAGGACACACCTTGACCATACTCTTGGCATCATCGAGTGCCGAAGGCTAGTAGAATCCTTGTCGAAAAGCTTTTCCGACCAGTGTTCGATATGACGCGTGCGCACCGCATACACCGTCATGTATTTCTTTCAAGAGGGATTTACCTTCCTCCTGAGATATGCAGCGCATGAATACTCCTTGAGTAACCATTCTATACTAGACTCCTTCTATGAGTTTGTATAGACGCGCTTTTCAAATTAACCGATCACTTTCGATTTCGTCCTCAGGTAGGGTCCCATGTTCAAGATAGATTCTCTCAATGGATGAGTCCAATCCTGTTCCTGACCGAGGTTGGTAACGCAGACTGTTACCGGATCATCCTCGACCGAAGTCATAATCAAAGGATGTTCCAAGTGTTCAACGAACACTCCTGCCGGAGCGGATGTGCGTGAGGACCCAATTTTGGATAATTGGTCTGCGAGAATGCTGTCCTTTCGCGGGATGTATTGGACTTCGAAATGATTGAAGTGTTTTTCCAATCTCCTCACTTCCCCCAGGTAATGAGCCATTGTCTCATCGGAGGTGTTGTACTCCTTGTTTACCTGGTTTACGACCAGCTGTGAGTCTCCCCTCACCACTAATCGACGGACTCCGAGCAATTTTGCTGCCCGGAGCCTTGCAAGAAGACCTTCATACTCTACTGCGTTATTGGTCGCAACAAAGTTTAGTTGAAAGACAAACTTAAGCTGTTTGCCCTGAGGCATAACTAAGACCACTCCAGGGCCCCCGAGTGTTGAAAACTACGGGAGCCATCGAAGTACATTGTCCAGTGATCAGGGCACTCCAATTCCTTGGGTACCGCACGGGTGGCTCAGGATTGGTCCATTTGACCACAAAGTCGGCCAAGACCTGAGACTTAACCGTAGTTCGGGGCGTGAAATGTATATCGCAAGCACCGAGCTCGACAGCCCGCTTTGCGATCTGACCAGATTTCTCCGGATTGCGGACAATTTCCCCCAACGGAAACGAGGAGGGTACTGTGATCTTATGTGCTTGAAAGTAATGTCGTAGCTTACGGGAAGCCATCAGTAGTGCGTAAAGTATCTTCTGGACCTCAGGGTATCGCTCCTTAGGGCCATGAAGTACCTCGCTTACATAGTAGACGGGTCTATGTATTCCTTCTCTATTCGCGATCAGGACAACGCTGACCGCGTGCATTGTGGCTGCCAAATAGAGAAGTAATGGTTCTCCTTTGTCGGGAGACACCAAGACTAGTGGACTGGATAAATATGCCTTCACCTCCTGAAACGCTTTTTCGGCCTCATCGGACCATGTAAAATTGTGATGTTTCCGCAGGGCCTTGAAGAAAGGTAGTCCCCTCTCGCCTAGTCGCGATATGAACCGACTCAAGGCCGCCATGCGACCTGTCAGGCGTTGAACATCTTTCATGGTCGAGGGAGACCTCATCTGTTCGATAGCCCTGATTTTTTCAGGATTGACTTCAATGCCTCATGAACAGACAAGAAAACCCAGAAGTTTTCCTGAAGAAACCCCGAAAGAACATTTCTCCGGGTTCAATTTTATTCCAAAGCGATTCAAATTACAGAAGGTTTCAGCGAGATCGTCCAAATGAGACAATCTCTTAGTGCTTTTTACAACTAAGTCGTCTACATATGCTTCAAGATTACGCCCTATCTGGGAAAGAAAGGTCTTTTGCATCAAGCGCTGGTACATGGAACCTGCGTTCATGAGACCGAACGGCATTCTGACGTAGCAGTAGGTGCCGAATGGGGTGATGAAGGCAGTCTTCTCTTCATCTTCTTCTGCCATGCTAATTTGATGGTATCCTGAGTAAGCATCCAGGAAGCTCATCAGTTCGTAGCCCGCGGTTGAGTTGACCAACTGGTCGATGCGGGGAAGGGGAAAGTCATCCTTCGGACAGGCACTGTTGAGGCTGGTGTAGTCGACGCACATGGGCCACTTACCATTTCACTTGCGGACCATGATCAGATTTGCAAGCCATTCTGGGTGATCGACCTCGCGAACAAACCCGGCCTTTAGGAGCTTGTCGAACTCCTCTCGGATGTCCTCCAGCCGGTCAACAGCAAAACGCTTGAGCTTTTACTTTATTGGTCGCTGTGCAGGTCAAATTGCTAACCTGTGCTCGATTACTTCCCTTGGGACATCAGGCATGTCGGACGGTTTCCACGCAAACACATCTGCATTAGCCTATTTGTCATCCAGGGCTGATCCGACCCGAACTGTATTGGATGGATTATCTGGGTACAAAGGAACTAGTTTGAGTTTCTCATCTGGTCGAGGAGCAGCCTTGATCGCGTCAGCGGCGACTGTGGCGACCTGAGCGTCCCGGAGGGGAAGTTGGTCCACCATCTCCAAAGATAGCCGGTCACACGTGAGTGCCACATTGCGATTGCCTCGGATAGAGATGACACCTTTGGGGCCAGGCAACTTGCCGCACTGATAAGCATAGTGCGTTGCCATCATGAACTTAGCAAGACTTGGCCTGCCAAAGATTGTATTGTAAGCCGAATCACAATCAATTACATCAAAAGTAACCAATTCTGTTCGGAAGTTATCCGGTTCTCCTAGTGTGATCGGGAGGACCACCTGTCCCAACGGCATCATGGAGGGACCAGGGATTATCCCATAAAACGGATGGATTATGGGCTTAATCTTCGAACGAGGAATTTGCATCTCGTCAAGTGCCTTGACCAATAGAATGTCCAAGGAGCTTCCTCCGTCAATCAGAACCCTTTCGACTCTCGCATTACTGATGATTGGGGTAATGACCAGAGGGAATCTCAATGGTCGAGTAAGCCGCGCGGGACAATCAGAGCGATCAAACGTCAAAGGTGTATCCGACTAACGGGGGTACTGAGGTTCACCAAGGGATGTCTCCGTTTGGTTAACCTCTCGATAAAAGACCTTAAACTGCCTTTTGGAAACAAAAGAGGAGGAACCTCCGAAAATAACATTAACATGATTATGAGGTACCTGGTAAGACATCTCCTCATCTCCGTCGGCGTCTCTTAGCCCGCATGCTTGTTCTTTAGTCAGTAAGGTCGGCATCGGTCCAACCCCCTGGTAGAAGTCATCTAACTGCTTCAACCAACTCCTGTAGTTCTTGAGGTCGTGGCCTGCGGAGTTGTGGAGCGGACACCATTTCTTGCCTTCCTGCGGGTTAGTCGACTTCTCTGGCTGGTTGGCACTACGACCACCAGAAGCAGTTTTATTTTTGAATGAAGACTTGTTACCTTTGGTCGAAGGAGGCTTCTTTGCAACTGCGACCTCGCGGTACTGCCCAGACACTAGTACAGAAAAGCTTTCTTCTATCGGTAAAAAACACCCTTTTACTATCGGTTTTCGTACAGATAGAGATAGACACGATAGAACAAGACAGAACATTTTCTATCGGTAAATAACCGACAGAAGAACTTCACAATTCTATCGGCATATTAGGAGTGTACCGATAGAAAACCCGTCGTAGTCTGACGTTTAGCAGTGGGAAAAGTACCACTATTCTAACGGTTAATTACAAGATTACCGACAGCAAAAACCTTACTATTCTATCAGCACCTTATGAGTGTACCGATAGAAAACCCGTCGTAGTCTGACGTGTAGTGGTGGGAAAAATACCACTATTCCAACGGTTAATTACAAGTTTACCAACAGAAAAAAGCTTAGTACTGTCTCGGTTGGAAATGAGATAACCGATAGAAAAAATCTTAGTACTCTCTCGATTGTGTATGAGTTCACCGGCAGGAAAACTCATACTCTTCTAACGGTTAATTTCAAGTTTACCGATAGAAAAAACTACAGTAGTCTCTCGGTTGTGGATGAGTTCACCGGCAGGAAAAGTCACACTATTCTGACGGTTAATTTCTAGTTTACCGATAGAAAAAGTGGTAGTAGTCTCTCGGTTGTGGATGAGTTTACCGATAGAAAAGTGGTGGTAGTCTGTCGGTTGTGAATGAATTTACCGATAGAACATTCACATATACAGTACATTATTTACATTCACATATACAGTACAGATGCAATACATTATAGATTGGATACACAATACAGTACAGATGCAAAGAAGGGTAAATTCACAAAACAGATTGACACATTAGACTGTTATTCACATTTATTCACATATATATGGACAAATACAAATTGCAATCCAATGTGGACATTCATTGACATATATATTTATTCACATGTATATAAACAGTCTATGCACAGATAGAGTACACGAAAAAGAGAAAATTATCATGGCGGATGGTTGGCCGCAACTTCCTCCATTACATGTTGAGCCCAGATTTGTCGAAGATCTCTAATCTTTGCATTTTCGTATGAGTCTTTCGACATGGCGATCTGCAAGCATGTGTGAATACTTAGTAACTAACTTCCTAATTTAGAACGTGACACCCAATTTTCAAATTTGAGTTAGCTATCGATGCTTACCTGGGGAATTGGGCAAAGTTTGTGTGCACTAGGTCGTACATATAGCGCAACACATAAAACCCGCATTCCCACGATTGCGGCTGCTGATGGCACTGAGATAATTGCATATGCGAAGACATGTTAGCTATTGTTTCCATAAACTAATTAAGCATAAACAAAAAGTCTCGTGAGTACCTCATATTCTTTCCAAGCTAGTAGGGAGCCCTGCGGTGCGGCATGCCTCCCTCCAGCGGACGCATATTTATCAAAAGCCCTGCATTTCAGTTAGTATTGCCAGTTAATGTATTATCATTAGCTAGTGAGGTGAAAATTTAAATCAAACATATAAGTTACTTACGCCTCCATATTCCCCTTGACCACATATTCGATCGATAATCTGTCACGCATCGAATCGAGGTAGTACACCTCGTTTCTTGGCGGACAGATCACGATGAGGATCCAGTGGCCCCTGCATTGTACGTAAAAGAGGACCGCTAGCTCAAAGTATATTTCAGGTGTAACATACAAGATCGAGTTAAATTAGTACGAAATGCACTAACCTTTGGTGGTACGGCACCAGAATGAACTCCCTGTCCTGCTGCGCCATCAGCGCCTTGGATATGTACTGCTCAGCGTGCGCGGCGTCGTGCTCTAGCATCGTGAGGCTTATTTTCTCTGGGTCAAGGAAACCCACCTTGTCACACGCAGCCTCCGATACTAGCCTATACATGCACCTGCATGCAAAGGACGACATTAGTATTGCACAGAAAGTTACTACATTTCAAATGAACTACAACAATGCAGAGTTAGCAAACAGAGTTAGAAAACAGCAATACATAGCATCAGCAAACTGATAGGACTCCAGTCCGTATGATGGACATATCGAGCTCCCGCCAGTTGTAGAGGTCGAACAGATCCTCGTGTGCCACGGATATACTTCTGGGCTCATGGTGGAACTGCCCAGGCCTGTAGGGAACTAAGAAGTTCAGATTGCGCTGAGCTCGGTGTAGGTACCACTCGTGGAGGTCTCTGGTTGATCGATCCAATTTGCGCAAAGCTGC
Source organism: Pharus latifolius (assembly GCA_019359835.1). Classification (NCBI taxonomy): domain Eukaryota; kingdom Viridiplantae; phylum Streptophyta; class Magnoliopsida; order Poales; family Poaceae; genus Pharus; species Pharus latifolius. The sequence goes on from CM033330.1 coordinate 13,129,509, forward strand.
CTCCGACATGAGTGGGAACCTGTTCTTGAACCTCTCTGGCTGTCCCTGTCGCCCTTTTCCCTTGCCTTTGCCCTTGCCTTTTGCCGGGGACTGAGCGCGTACCTTCGAAGGCAAGGGCGAGGTGATGGCGGCTTTCTTCCGAGGTGAAGGCGTGGATGCACTGGGTGGGGTCGAGGCCGTCTTTGATGTGTCCAGGGTTGCACGAGATCGGGCCTCATGCCCCGAGCTGGGGGCGCAGTCCCCTGGTAGCCCAACGGCAGGCCACTTCAATTAATAAGCACGTATGTTAGATTATGCAAGTCGAGTGTACTGAGTAGGATGTAATCTAAAATGTGTAGGATTTACCGGTTGTATTAAAAGACACTTCTTGGGCCACTATACGTAGGAGCCCACTGCCTCAGCAAGTGTCTGCAGTTCCTTTGTTGGGACTGCCAACGGAGAATCGTTGTAGCCCGGCATGGCCATGTCCACCTGTACCTTTGCAAACCCCAACCGCAGAGGTATGCAATGGACCTGGACATCCGGCCCAGACGGATATACGAAGCCGTGTCCAGCCACTTCCTGCCTGTCGCCTAGGTGATTCAGTAGGATGCAACCCTCCGGCTTCTGCAAATTTGTAAATATTAAAACAGGTTAGCGAAACAACTCTAACAGAATGGGAGTGGCATCAACTTAAGTGCACAGATGAAGGCTTGCAGTACCTCAAGTAGATCCACTGGATCCACGAGGACCTTCGAAGCGCAACTGCTTATCCGACCCTGCGGGGTACCGCCGCCCTGGGGTTCCGCATCTGCACTCTTGCTCAGCAATGCATCTCTCAACCGTGCAAACTCTTCCCTCATTTGTGCGACCTCAAACTGCACCTCAGCCCGTATCTCCGCCCGTACCTCAGCCCGTATCTTATCGGAGAGCTCCGCTTCCTTTTCCTTCCAGGAGCGGGCCTTCTTCCTCGGTGGAGCCGGATCTGCGAAACCGGCCTTCCACGACACAATGGCTCCCACAGCCCGTGTCCGCCCGGGATGCTCCTTATTTCCTAGAGCCCGGGTGAGGATGTCGTTCTCCCTCTATGGGGTAAAGAATCCCTCCACTGCCTCCTTCTCTAAAGAGATATGTTACATTTAAAGGTACCTTGTGAGACAAATTGCCTTATATACACTTGTGAGCACATAGTTTACGAGGTTAGCTAACTTACCATTCGCCTCACAACATCGACGTCCCCAGAGGTTGCGAACTGCACAGACCCCGTGGATGACACGGACCCCCTCCCCCTCCACCATCGCTTGCACCTCTCATCCCTGATCTCGGAGAGCGGCAACTCAGGGGTGTCGATGACAGGATTTTGCTCGTCTTCCTTCTTCCACTGCTCCTCCTTCCCCGCATAGCCCCTGGATCCGAGCCGATGCGGGTGGTCGTTCCTCTTCTGGATCGCCCTATTCTTCTCGCTAAGGGCCTTGAACTCCTCAGTCCCCTTCTGCTTGGTGAATTCCTCCCATACCTCCTCCCATATGAAGGGGTACTTCTCGCAAGGAGATTTCCCCACAGCGAGGAAGTTACTGACGAGCAAGCTCTTAAAGGTTTTCCATGTTCCGTTCATGTCCTTCAAGCAGGCCATCCTAGGTGTATCGTCGGGGATGTTCCACTTAGCCTGTTTTCAAAAAATGCATACAATTAATCACGAGTTAGTTAAACTTTAGTATAAGCCAAGAGAACGTGATTACGAAAGAGTTCAGCGATTTCAGTTAATTTAACCTTCACTTCCGCCCACAACCTATCCCTCTCGTCCGCCGTCACGTCCTTCCAACTTTGCATGGTGATCTTCACCCTTTCTTTCGCCAACAGCCCAACGTAGGCCGCGTACTTCCCAGCATTCTTTCCAACCGGCCTCCCAAATTGGTTGAACTCACAAGAAAGATCCGTGCGTTTGGCCAAACGGCCCAACGTCGTCGCGCCTCGTCCCACCCTCTTGCGCTGGGATGTAACAGCTGCATCTTCAGTTACGTTGGGGTTGGCCCTAGTCGAACCACTGGTACCATCCGATGGAGACGATGACATGTCTTTCCCTACAAAACCATCAACAAACCATCAAAAATTTAATGGAAACACAAACCAATCATTTTACAAAGAAAAAGGACCTATTTTAAATATTTTTTCCATCGGTAAACACAAAAGCTACCATGCAATTAATACAAGATAAGATTCTATTTCTCAGCGTTTTCGTCTACACATTTTCATATAGGAAGCAGGCAACATATGACAATTAATTCTTCTTGGAGTTCCATAACTCAGCCCAGGACTGGAATCTAATTAGGTTTGCAAAAGGGATGTCCGAACAAAATAATACTAAAAGAAATACATGAATAAATTACTTCTTGAACTGTTTAGAAATACATGAATAAATTTTTTTGATAAGCCACTACTCACTGTCATCACATAACATTCTCAATGATTTTCTATACTAATATTCATGGGCCAGCATTATTATTTCACACGTAAATATGCACACAAGCATCTAAGTGCCACTGTGCATAATCTGACAAACCTAATGCTAATGGAATATAAATATATTGAAGTAGCACAGAAAGTAGGTCACAACCAAAAAAGGAATAATATGGTCTATAGCACCCTCTCTTGGTTATCTTTTGCATTACCTGTATGCAAGTCATCAGGACTTCATCACATCTATTAGTTTGGAAAAAGTCATATATGACATACCGGTAATGCAAAAGATAACCAAGAGATATGCATTTGAAACATATACATCGAAGACCCATCCACATTGCCATATATTCATACCAAGTGAGTAAAAATTCCCAACCAAACTAGTACGTACATTGCATGCCTCATGTCCTTCCAGATCCAAAGTTTTAATAGTACGTTGTTCAGAAATATTTTCTATCGGTAAACACAAGAGCAGCCGATAGAGCAGACAAATTGTTTCTATTGGCAAATACAGGAGATACCGATAGAATATGTGTACGAACAACTCCAACATATAATGTGCATTACATGGCAGTTGCATACAATTGATCACACATACAGCAGTATAGATAAGTTAAAATCTCAAAATAGGTTCATTACAGCACTGGAACATATTATGTCAACCCTAATTTAAATCAACATTGCCTACGGAATGTACATAATCCAACACAATAGGGAACCCTAGTGTAATTGCAAAACTCGAAGAATTAGTACGTACAAAACACTAGGATCAAATAAGGAAGATGCTGGAAATAGAACGACGAATTAGGGTATTTACAGCGATCAGTGCTGGTGATGGAGAGGGGGTGTAGAACGCAGCGGCGGCCGGCGAAGGACGAAAATAAGAACCGGTGGCAGTGGCGAACCAGTGTCCAGCCGGCGATCATCGTGTGGGAGAGAGGAAGTGAGTGGTCACGGCGGAGGTTGTGGTTTTCTTCGCTCTCGAAGAGACGCAGTGCTCTAGGTTGGAACTGTTCGACTGGAGGGAAACTCAAGGGCCGTGTATGAGTAATAAAGTAGTGTATGATCTTTTCTATCGGTAAAAAAAAATAATACCGATAGAATTATATCCGTTTCTATTGGTACAACAAAATAATACCGATAGAAAAAGTAAATTTCCGGGAAAAATGTTTAAATTAGTGGATTCCTTTTTTCTATCGGTATAAACAATAAATTCCCGTGAGACCAATTTTCCCCAGAAATTTTTTTTAATTAAGTTTACGAGATTATAGTATTGTGTTCCATTTTTCTATCAGTAAAAACAACAAAATACCGTCAGAAAATGAAAAGGTAAACACAATTTAACATCAAACAGACCGTGCTTGAAAGCTGTAGAATGATAAAGAAAGTGGGAAGATAGCCGAAAAATTGGAAAATTGACATCAAAAGAAATTGTTCATTCATTATTGTTTTATCACTTAAAAAAAAATTAAAACCCAAAATGCTAGGTCAAGGGGTGGTCTTAGCCCTGGCTGCATGTAGAATAGAGTCAGTTTGACTTGCAGCCAGGACACAGGACTCCTCTAGCGACAAGTTGTCCCTAGGATCAACTACTACCGCGTCGAGAAGGCCTGTGACCTCCCTCAGCTTCGCTATGGTATCCTTCATAGTGAAACCGCAGCTAGCGATGGTCATATCCGCGGCTTTCTTCTCCTCGCGAAGACGCCTAGTCCTCGCACTAGCATTGTCACCATCCGTCTTCATGCGCTGAATACGCTGGAAGAGATCGTCAAGGTCAAGCCGTAGCTGAGTGTGCTTGTCCGTAAGGAGCTTGTGCTCCTCTTGGAGGGCCCTCAGTTCGGCCTTCACTTTGCCAGTGTCTTCCACGGCTCCCATTCTCTGTGCAAAGCAATAAGTCAAGAATGTAGTGAACATGGATTAACAATACAGGGGTAAACCCAGGAGATTTAGAGTTCTTACCGGGGAGGGTGTGGCTGACGATCCCATGGAGGTTGCCATTGTGAACGAGAAGATAAAAGTCGAAGCATTCGAGGATTAGAAAAACAAAAAAATACCGCAACGCATGGCGAGGTACTTATAGAATTTCCAAGGCGACGCATGGCGACACGGTTGAGAATTCAAAGCGCCAGAGTATTGTTCTATTGGTACAAACAGAAAAAAACCGTCAGACAACAAATACCGTGAGACTAACGAATTTATTCTAACGGTACAATATAATAATACCGATAGAATAAGTACACCTTTCGCAGCGAAACTTTCGAAGTGCCTGAGACACATTAAAGTAGCGGATGTCCTTTTGTATCGGTAGAAATAACAAAATACCGTCAGAAAAATTGATTTTCGGAGAGCTTAATTTGAAGAAGCAAGAGGCTGCGATGATATTTTTGCAAGTGCTATTTGAAGGGAAGAATTAAGTATTGACAGGATAAAGGTACTGTACATGTTAGAACTCATGCTGTGGAGTAAAATTGAGATATATTAATGCTGTGAACTAGCTTATCATTAAGTTCTAAAGAAAAATGTACTGCCTGATGTATTAATGATAAGTTCCTCACCTTGCTGCAGAACTTGTGGGTTGTTTGCTTGGCATTTATCCCTGAAATAGAAATTAATCATCAATGGTTCTCAACCCATAATCCTTCTTCGTGGTCATCTCGCAGATACGTTGTTTCGTCGATATCTTCAGTACGGATAGATTGAATGTCCTCTAAAAATGGAGGTATTTCTTCGAATTGGTTATACTCCTCTTCGTCGACAACATCTTCAACCCCAACAATACGTCTCTTGCTGTGGAGGACAACATGCAAGTTTGGATTGGCCGGGTCAACGATGTAGAATACCTGTGTGGCTTGCTTTGCAAGTATGAATGGATCGTCTTGGTGTCTGACTCTACCAAGATCGACGAGAGTAAACCCGTAACTGTCAACTTGAACACCTCAAGGGATTTCGATCCATTGGCATCGAAACAGGGGAATCTTAAGTAATCCGTAATCGAGCTCCCATATTTCATCAATAGCACCGTAATACGAGTTCAGCGCCCTTACTGACCTGGCATCCTCGCAAATAGCAAACAGTGTCACTCCGCTACATTGCGTGCTACTCTTGGCGTCTTGAGCTCTTGTGTAAAATGAATACCCATTGATGTTGTACTCCTGCCAAGTCCCTACAGTGAATCTTGGGCCTCTAGCCAACCATGTCACAGTTTCACTTACGGAGCCCTCGGCAGCTCGCGTGACTCTTTCTTGGACCCACTCAGCAAATTTCCTGTTATGTTCTCTGCTGACCGAAACGTCTGACTTCGAAGGATTCTGTGACCGTAACATTACCTTGTGCTCGTGTATGTATGGCTCGACCTCCGTCATGTGTTGTAAGACCCAAAAATGTGATTTTGCGTACACATCACGAGCGGGGACGATAGCTTTGAATCCAATCGTTCTGATTCCTGAAGCCTGCCCTCGTGTCGGGACCTAGGAACGCCAATTGGGTCAACCCCGGCCATATAATCTGTGCAAAATTCAATCACCTCCTCGGCGGCATAACCTTCCATGATACTCCCCTCGGGTCGACAACGAGTCCTTACGTATCCCTTCAATACACCCATAAATCTCCCAAATGGATACATGTAGCGCAGGCACACGGGTCCACAAAACTTAATTTCTCTGATAAGGTGAACAATCAGATGGACCATAACATCAAAAAAGGATGGTGGGAAATACATCTCGAGCTGACAAAGAGTTGTAACCACGTCGCGTAGCAAAGCGTCCAATCCATCCGGATCAATTACCTACGAGGACACAGTTGCGCCAAATATTCATATCAGAAAAATTTTCTAATTAAGCTCCACAGATGGAGGTAATGAACTTATAGTACGAGTGCACGTACTTACCTTGCAAGATATTGCGTTGAAGAAAATAACATAGGTTTGTGATTGTCTCTCTGACTTTAACTGGGAGAATGCCTCTGATAGCAATGGGAAGCATTTGTGACATCAGGACATGACAGTCGTGGGACTTCGTGCCAACTAGTCTTAGGTCCTTCATGGACACAAGTTTTTTCAAGTTCGCGGAGTACCCACATGGAACTTTAACACCGTGCAGGCACCGACAGAGTTCTATTTTTTCGCTCTTGGACAACGTATAGCAGGCCGGAGGGAGGTATGTACGCTTTCCATTCTCTAAAGGTGCAAGCTCAGACCTTATCCCCATTTCCACCATGTCACGACGAGCTTTCACACCATCCTTTGTCTTTACTAGAATGTTCAACAACAAACCAATCAAACTGTCACAGACATTTTTCTCTACATGCATGACGTCAATGCAATGTCGAACTTGTAAGTGCTCCTAGTACGGTAGATCCCAGAGAATCGATCTCTTCTTCCAAACATTTTTTTCTCGAGGTTTAGAATGCTTACCGAACTCAGCTTTGATGTCCTTCACGCGCGAGTAAATCTCCTTACCCGTCAGAAACACTGGAGCTGATCCCTTCTCAGGCTTCCCGTTAAATGATTTCCTCTTCTTACGGTACGTGTGATGCACTGGAAGAAACCTGCGGTGACCCATGTACACTGTTTTCCGGCAGTTTCGCATCCACATGCTCTCAGTTTCATCTAGGCAAATAGGGGAAGCCTTGGCTCCTTTCGTACTATACCCCGACAAATTGCCGTAGGCCGAAAAATCATTTATGGTGCAAAATATCAGGGCCCGCAAGATGAAATTCTCTTTCTTGTATGCATCCCACACCTGCACCCCCTCGCTCCACAATTTCTGTAAGTCCTCGATTAAAGGTGCTAGAAACACGTCAATATCATTTCCGGGTTGTCTGGGTCCTGAGATTAGTAACGCCATCCTGATGTACTTGCGCTTCATGCATAACCAAGGAGGAAGATTGTAGATGCATAAAAGAACCGGCCAAGTGCTGTGCGACTGCTCATATTACCATGTGGGTTCATACCATCTGTACTCAGCCCGAACCTTATATTCCTAAGTTCGCCGCCGAACTCAGCAAATGTTCTGTTGATGTTTCTCCATTGAATAGAATCAGCTGGGTGTCTCAGTTTTCCGTCTTGTTTCCAGGCTTCAGCATGCCAACGCAAGTGCTTCGCGACTTTCAAATTTGCAGATAGCCGCTTCAATCTAGGTATCACAGGCAAGTACCACACTGTTTTCGCCGGAGGTCCTTTCTTTACCTCATGACGTTCACTGTCAATCTGGTCCCTACGCGTATACCTCGATGCGCCACATCTTGGACAAACATGCAAACTGGAGTACTCGTTACGGTACAACACACAATCATTTGGGCATGCGTGTATTCTTTCGATTTCCATTCCCAACGGACACAACAGTTTTTTGGCTTGGTAAGTACATCTTGGCAACTCATGTCCCTCTGGAAGCATGTCCGCTAGAAGATCTAATAGTGCTGTGAAACTCTTATCACTCCAATCGTTGCCTGCCTTCAAGTTATATAATCTCAGCACAGAAGACGGTTTTCTAAATGTTGCACATCCAGGGAACAGTGGCTTCTCAGAGTCAGCAATCAGTTTCTCAAATTCACAGAAGTTTTTTTCGTTGTAATCTTCCTCTACATCACGTAACATCTCATCTAGATTGTCATCATCATCATCATCTACGTGCACATCGGAATGAACATTATCACAATTCGGATGATCATCAATATTATTGCAATCCACATCCGAGTCCTGCTGATTGGTAGTAGTGGTGCTTGTTTCCTCAAGATCTTCGCCATGCCATATCCAACGGGTGTATCGCGCGTTAAAACCACGACGAATCAAATGACTCTTAATTTGATCAGAGTTGCTAAACCTCTTCAAGTTCATACAATCTGTACAAGGACAGAGCATATTTTTCTCTTCCTTCCTCTCCTTTTGCTGCTCAGCAAATTTAATAAACTCATTCACACCATCCAAATATTCAAAAGTAGTACGTTTTATTCCTTACATCCAATATTTCCTGTCCATCTACAATTAACAAAATTTAACGAGTCAGCCATGCATGCATGAAACCTGCCCGATTAAGTTATGTATATGTACATGTACAGCCTCTTACAACAGATGTGTTGAACCCTAGCCTGACAAAATTAACACTAATTAACCTAGCTTACTACACAATACAAGCTAGTTAGCTCCTAAAACATGACGCATTTCCAGCTACCTAGCTCCCAAGCTTACAGCTACAAACTTAATTGGAACTACACAATACAGCTAGCTTGCAAGTAGAGAGGGAGGGAGATCTAGAGGGAGAGAGAGATAACTGTCGACAATTAATCATACCTTAAAGAGAGGGGCGCAATCAAATTCCCTCCAGCTTGCACTGATCACCCTAGCAGTGTAGCTGCGAGCGTGGAACTTTCATCACAAACAGAGGGACAGAGAGTGCAACAGAACAAATTACAGCGCAGCTCAGCAATGGTCGAGTGGGGTTTTCCTTATAATGGAGCTTTTTCTAACGGTAAATACATGAAATAACCGTTAGACTAACTAAGGTAATTTGCCTCTCACATATTCTATCGGTAAAAACACACATATACCGTTAGAGAATGTACATTGCTGAACAAGTACAGTTTTTGTTCTATCGGTAAATATATGTATTTACCGTTAGATGATGCATGACACAGCACGTACATGAGTTTTTCTATCGGTAAATATGTGTATTAACCATTAGATGATGCATGACTGAGCAAATATATGTGTTTTCTATCGGTAAATATGTGTATTTACCGTTAGAGGAGGTACTTGTAACGCACATGACACCAGTTCTCATATCCAAGGAATCATACCAATGTAACATCAAACATATCTTAACTACAAGATAAAGCAATATTTCAAGAAATGCTAATTTGTGGATTAACTTGGAGACACAAAAATACTTTTCTTAGGTACTCGGGACTTCATCTTGCCAAAGAAATTACACATGCCAGTTCACAAATTTAGGTACAAACATACACAAACCAGTTCACCAATACAAATTCAGGTACATGTCTGAAACAGCAGTACAAATACACACCTACCAACCAATACAATTAAATACACAAATACTCCCTACACATTCAAGTTCATGTCCCAATTAGCAATACATGATACACAAATATACAACAATATACAAATACAACAATTAATTCACACATTCGATGTATATTAGAAAAGCCACGTCTGAAATTAACAACAGATCACGACGAGGACCCAGTGGCCCACACATTTTACATAAAAGAGAACCTTTGCAGGTTGCGACAATGCAACTAGCGACTACAAGTTAGACATGATACATAACAAATCCATTCATCCAAAACAACAAATGTCTGAACCACATTGGACTTAACCATAGGAGTTCAGTTCGAAGACGCCCGAGGAGCTGGAACTGCGGTCGACTTGCATTTGTACATATTGGTGATTTCCTCAGACTCAAACTCGATCAACTCAACTCAACTCAACTCCATTAACAAAAAGAACCAACCTTCCGAGATGTTGTTCTGTGTAGTGATGGTGTAGAATGGCTGTGCAAATAACAACAATTCTTCTTCTCCAAGCAGGTAAGCATCTGGCCACAAGCTGGTGCATGCAAAAAAATGTAAGATGCTTTCTATAGGTCCTGATTTGAGAAACACGCAGGGCTTAAGGATCTTCTCGACCGAGCCAACCAAGATCTCGCATTTCACGTCCTTCCAGCTCTCGACGGTGATCTTCACCGTTTCTTTCGCCAACAAGCCAACGTAGGCAGCGTACTGCGATGAAGAACTGTGAAATACGTTGCCCCTCATGAGCATCATCCAAGGACCTGCAAAGATCATAATCATATTGAAAAGAAGACACATCAAAATGAAGGATACAAAAAAAGCAGAATAATTGCCATAATCGGATTAGAATGATTTACGTACCTTGCTTGGGATGCGGAAGTCTAGAGGGCGTCGATGGAGGTTCGGAGGTGCGCCGGCCGTCCATGGAGCTTACGGGTTAGGACTACGAGCCCTAGATGAACTGTGAGAATGAAGAGACATACCCCTGTATTTATAGTACTAGATAAATTCTATCGGCACAAACACCGCATACCGTTAGTCATTTATATATATTCTAACGGTAAAAATCAATTACCGATAGAAAAAAAACAACTGTAGAAGTCGAACGGCTCTATCGGCGTAATACAAATTACCGATAGGAATTTTTGTCCACACTCTGTCGGTATATACGTACATTGCCGATAGAATAATACTAATTGTAGAAGGCGAACAGTTCTAAAATATTTTTTCTATATTCTAACGGTATAAACATTAATTACCGATAGAATAAAACTATTTGAAGACGAACAGTTCTAAGGAATTTTTGATATATTCTAACGGTAAAAGAATACATTACCGATAGAATAAAAATATTTGTAGAAGGCGAACGGTTCTATCGGCACACTACATATTGCCGATAGGAATTTTTGAGATATTCTGTCGGTATACTAATAAATTACCGATAGAATAAGTCTAGTTGAAGAAGTCGACCAGTCCTATCGGCGCACAACATTGTCCCGTCAGTACTTATGCATCTCTTCTAATGGCAAATATGTTCATCACCGCTAGAGTAAATCATATTTCTTCTTCTATCGGTAATTTTCTTACAAACCGATAGGAAAATTTCACCCGTTGGCCTTTTTTGGCCGCGAGGCACATTTTCTATCGGTTTTCTACTAAAGTGCTAATAACCGATAGAATATAGGGGTTAGTAGATTGCATTTCTGTACTAGTGAGAGCGATTCCTTTTCGATTTCTTCGACTTCCCGCCCGATGAAGATTCCGGCTTCTTGCTTGAATCTTCTTTCCTAGCGTCCTTAAGACCTGGTTGAGACGGTAGGTTACCTTTTGTCGACGATTCGGACTCGGAGTCCTCAGCCGAACTTATGCAAAATTTGTAATAGCGAAACCTTTCAAGATGACCCTCTGGGAAGGTATGTAGAAATATGGATAACAGGAGCACAGAGAGGTTTATACAGGTTTGGGCCCTTGATGATGGGAGTAATAGCCCTACGTCCTATTGGGATTTCACTATATGTAAGAAAGATTTACAAGAAGGGGAGAAAAGACCTTCACAGGCGAAGGTTTTTTCCTATGTAAGGATACAGAAAGAAGCCAAAGAGGCTTATAAAAGACTATCTAATCTAGGCCGTAGACTTGGCTGTTTGAGTGGTTGAGATGTGTTGTATCTCACTTGTATCAGAGATGTTGATCTCCCCCTGTTTGATGCATCTTGCCACCCTTTTATACTGGTCGAACGGGTGCCATGTCGTAACTGCATCAGACAGTTGTTCAAATGCGGTTTTAGAGAACCGCTCTTAACCTCCACGCAAGTTTAACACGTGTTATTCATGGATAACTGCACGTATTAACCTCTTGATGGTTGATCTTCCACGCGGAGGAATCTTTGGGATACTTGGGATATGCTCGCTATAGGAACAGCCGGACAGGTAAACCCCAAGTACCCTGGTTGAAAGTGCTCTGACTGCGGGATGTTGGCAGACCGCGCAACATCTCCAATATTCTATTCGTGTATTGCACACGAATTCCTGACCGCGCGAAGCCTGCGGTTTGATCTCGCAAAGCCTGCGACCTAATCGCGTAAAGCTTGCGACCTCGGGCTGATGCTTCTCAGAATGACTTGAGTTCGCACCGCCAGGCACGTGTCTGGCTCGAATCTGCCTTGAACCAATAATGCATTGATTTGAACTGACTCGGGTGTCAATCCTCGTCAGCTAGCCCCCAAATTCGAAAGAAACGAAGGGACGTGTTTATTTCGAATTTAAAGTCATGCATCGGATTTTTAACCTGACTCTTCAAATCCCCCGCTTAGTGGCTCACTAAGTGGGACGGTTGGTTCCCCGAGACAGGTTCTGGGTATTATGTGACAGGTAATGATGGCGCTGTTGAAATGTTTTTTAACCCGAGGTGAAATTGTAAATGCTTTAAAAACCCGAGGTGCTTAGAATGTGAACCGTCACCTTGGCGGCTATAAATACCGGGTCTTTCGTTTTGCAAAGCTCCACAATTTCTTCTCACGGCTAAGTCCTTTCTAAAGTTACCTTCATTCTTCTCTTCATACACCTCCTGATGGCAGATCACAACACCATCGAGATTGAAAGTAATGAAGAGGAAGTTCTCAAGCAAGAGCCTCAAATGCCTGAAGATCCATCTCCCTCAAGGAAGAAACCCAAGGTTGACGAAGGATCTTCCAGCAGAGCAAAGGTAGAAAATGAGCCATCATCTTTTCTTCCTTCAGCTTTCTACTCCAACACCCCCTGCTTTTGTTTGGGTGATCAATTTTCTGGTCGGTAAGCGGCGACTATACGACCAGAAGATCCTCAACTTGTGTTGGGGAAGCAATCTTTTGGTGGAAAGGTTGTACTTCCACCATCTGGTGATCATCCAATTTTATCGGATGATCTACTTCCCAGGATGGCTATACCAACGTGTCACGAGCAGGGACAGGTAATAATCCTCCTCTCCTTTCGCTGATAGTTATAGTTAGCACAACTAACTTTTGTAAATGTAGGAGATTGGAGGCCCCAGTGATCAGCCTTCTGCTACTCCATCTCTTCCTCTCTGACAGATTCTTCTAGAGGAGAAGAATGCCCTGGAGAAGAAGACCGAAGAGATGTCTTCGGCGATTCTGCATCTGGTAGAATGTTTTGAACGATCTCGTGAAGAGGCGCACCAGCTCCGTCGAGAGAGGGACCACGCTCAGCAACAACGAGAACTCTCTGATTTAATTAGGAACGGTAGTGTATCTCTTGTTAGGGATGATGTAGATAGGCTTAGATTAGTTGCTAGTTCTTTGGGGGTTGTCAGTGTAGATCCTACTGACAACAACATGTCCCTAGGAGAACTCTGCAAACTTCTTTCGGATCAGGTCGACGCTCTGGTAGCCGGTATTCCTTTTGTATGTAAAGAATGCAAGAAATAAAACTTTCTTCTTTATATGAATATTCTTCACATCTTCTGTGCGAAAATATGGCCATAAATATTATGTTCGCGACCACTCATACACAGGGAAATTTCAGTTCTGCGATCAGAATCACGCTTTTATAAAAGTACCGCGACCAGCTCTGATACCGCGATCAGACTTAAAGCCGCGGTTAGAACTGAAGCATACTGCGACCAGAATTGAGGCTCGGTCAGACCATCACTTCGATTAAAACCGGAGCTTAATCAAAAGCATGGTCTCGATCATACCACAACCCAGTCAAAATATATCCATACGTCCAAAAATTGAGTCGTAAGATTCTTTCATGAAAATGTCCAAGGCATATAAAGGAAAAACATCCTTTGAAAAGCACTGAAAACTTTTCAGGCCTTTTGCACTTTCGGTTTCTGAAACAAAGAAGTCTTTTTGTTTCAAATCCGATGCCTGAACACTTTAACGGGTCCGCCAGAGATAGTATCCATTATGGGAAATGAATAAAATACTCAGTGGAACGTTTGAATGGAATGTTACTCACATTAGTCCAGTTGTCTTCTTGAGAAAGCCACAGAGCCAAAAACCCTCAACATTTCCGCCGCACAAAACCCTCGTTCTTCTCAGCCTTCGTCTTCCCCAAAAGTCGCCAACTTTTCCTTCGACTCTCCACCAAAAAATGGCGTCCAGGAGCCGATCAATCCACCATCCTGAGGAGAGTTTAGTGGCGTTGGAGAAGGAGGAGATCCTTCCTCCGCTGCTGCTAATCAACTGGCAGCCCGCGGAAGAGGACCAAGAAACCCCGATCGTCCGAGAGGGCGAGTTGGTGGTTTTTGAAGAATATTTGCGCTGCGCGTTCCGATTCCCTGAGAATCAGTTCTTGAAGGACGTCCTCGAGCACTACGGGTTGGAGCTAATCAACACTTGTGCGAGGCGTTCGTCGGAGTATATCCCAGTGTGGATCTCTTCCGGCGATTTTATTTTTCGGCGTGGTCGAAGAGCGCCAACGCCGCCGGATGCATTTACTTCCGGCTAAGGGATAAGAAGGAGTATCCCTTCCGACCCCTGTGAGACTCGGTGCACGGGTGGCATCAGAAATGGTTTTACTACACCCCGCCAACCGAGAGAGGGCTGTGGTTTGAAAACACGCGGAGTTCATGAAGCACGCCGAGGTGATCCTTCACTTAGTCGAACAAGGGTTGACAGCACACGACGTCATCTGAGACTTTGTGAAGAACCTGGTGAGCCCCCTGCGTGAAAGGGCTCATCCGGCTTGGGAGATCAAGTCCATGGCGGACAGTACCCTGGACTATAATTAAGGTATTCATTTCTGGCACTGAAATCCTTTTATGTCATTTCTGAAATGCATCAATTTAACTCGTATCTGGGAACAATCCTGCCCTCAGCCGAGATTGAGAGGCGGACTAACTACCTTCTCAGGGCATACAACGCCGAGGTAGAGGGCCCCAAGGGATCGCCTCGCCCCCAAAGCTTGATTCACGCCGGCGACGACCTTAAACAGGAGCGCCGAAAGGTACATTTTCCACTTGGCCTCTGTTTTGCAGGCCTCGTGTACGTCCAGCACTAATCAATTCCATTGGAATGAGCACAGCTCCTAGGGAGGTTCGCCGAGGCGACGTTTCCCAGCGAGAACGTCGGTTCCCTGGGAAAGCCGATGACAAAACACGTGAAGAAGGTTTCCTCGAGACCCAGGATGAGGAATCCCGCCCCCAAGAAAGCCAGGCTAAATCTTGGGGAAGGGTCTTCACGAAGCGTTCCTCCTACCACCAGAAAAACTGTGGTAATATATCACATCCCTCCGATCTTTCCAGGTGCGAACTGGAATTACTTCTTCGTCGAACAGGGAGAGGGGAGCGAGGAGCAGGAATGTAACACCCTGGTTTTGGGGGTGAAAAGTTTTTGCATAAAATCCTGCATGCATGTATCCCTGTAGTTGTAGCCAGATCAGCTGAACCCTAATCTCTCCCAAACCCTAAATATATCCAAATCTATTCTCTAGATCCAGATCAAGATCTGACCATCCAGATTTAACGTACCAATTATTCTGAGGATAAAAGACTTCAGGAACCAAATTGAATTCTAACCCTAACTCCCAGTATCTAAGTCTCTTTCTGTTTTCGAAAACAGGAAATTCAGATTTACCCTAAATATCCCAGATTCCAGATAATTGAGTTATCATGATCTAACCCTATCCAGACTCAAGTATCTTTTGGAATATGTTCCTAGGTTTACCCTCAACTTACTTCAAAAAGTTGGGAACCAGATTGTTTCATCTAAGTACTTTTCGCAGTTTAGTCCAAATTTTACTGCGAATAAGTCCCTTTCATTTACCTGGAAGCCTTAAAAGGCTAAAATTCACGAATCAGCTCCAAATCCAGAATTTCTTTAGGGAACACCTCCCAAATACTATTTGATATAGATTCCCCTTCTGATCAGACTTCCAAATCTCACCCTAATTACCAGAATTCGAGATCGACAAAATCCAGATCTATTTTACCCTAATTTTACCCTATTTTCGAAAATAGGTGAAATCCCTCAAACCTTATCAAACTTTCTCTAGATTTGAGCTAAATCAGTATTAATAGAAATATTATACTCAGCCATGAAATCAAATTCCAAATTAAACCTCTTTAAAACTACATTTACAAATCAGTCCACTCTTCAACCAAAATCATCACAATTATGCCCCTGATCGACCAAAAGTTGCTATTCACGACCGGATCAGCTGATTTCGACTTCGACCAGGCTTCAGTTCTCGACCAACTACTGTTTTCGACCGCAGCTCCTCAGCCAAATCGACCACGACGTGGAATAAGCGCACGAGCACGGGAGCCTTCGACCTCAAGCGCGCCACTGCTGTTTGCTTCGCCTGCTGCCACGTGTGTGCTCGGCGTTGGCCACTGTGGATCTTCTCCAGCGAGGATCGCGACCAGCTGGTTTCTCCCGTTTGCACGCCACCGGTAACGGCTCCAGCAGGAAAGCTTAGTCACGTGGAGTCCTCGCCGCGGCCAGCCGTCAGCTCACCTTCTCATCACCTGCAAAAGCTCTCACAGCCGCTGAACCAGTCCCCTCGACGCCAGCTCGCTGTGAAGTCCAATCCTGTCATTTCCTTGCCGGCTACAACTCCCCGAGCACTTCTAGCCATTGCAACACCTCCAAATCCTCTATAAATAGTCCCTGGTCTCAGTGAAACACCACACACCCACCCGAAGCACCTCAGCCCTCAAACTCGCCGTCTTCTTCTTCTTCCCCGGTGAGCAACAAAGGGAGCTTCGGTGCTAGCTTCAACCACTGCTTCCTACTTCGATCCAACACCCCCAGTGAGCTTCTCTCATCTCCCTCATGCTTCTCAAGCTTGGAATTTAGTTCAAATGCTTTCTGTCACCGGCAATCGCCGTGTTTCATCTAGAACTCCGATGAGCAATTAACCCTCACCTTAATTGAATTGATCTTCGAGCCAGTAGTGAAAGATGCTTAGAATAGCTCACTTAAGACCCCTGAGCTATTGGTTTGAACAAATTCGTTGTAAAACAAAAACCCCCAATTTCCAGCCATGAACATGAACTTGTACTTGCTGATTTAGCTTCTCTGTTGAGCAATATTTTAATCTAACTTCACCAATGCATTTCTAGTACCCTGAGGACCATACACAAGCAAGGAATTGAGTTCAATCACTTTAAATCAGAAATGCCCAAATTAGATTTGAGTTCATCTTTTCTCCAGCTAGTATCTTCCAAATCCAGCCGATCCAGCCCTAGCCACTTTACCATTTAGATGTTTTGGACCATTCTGAGAAACTTTGTCTTCTATCACGACTTCTAATTCGGCATAGATTGTGAGATATAGCTATGCCCTAGTTACTGCACTGTTTTTGTTGCATGTGCTCCAGGCCAGTCAACTTCTTTGCCAGTTTTCATCACTTTCCAGCCATCTCCTGCCCTAGATCCTGTTGAGACAATTGTTTCTGTTACAAATGTCTAACTACCAGACAAAGTGGTGCATCATTTGGAGCCCTAGATCAAAAGTTATGGCAAACCCTAGTTTCTGGCCATGTCAACCCTATGTCAAACTATGCCAGTCAGTGGCATTAGCCCTGTTCACCCACCTCTGGTCATGAAAAACAGAAAATACTTTGTCAAATAGTTGCCTCAATACCTTGTGCACCATATGCTTGAATCAAAACCCATTTTGGCCACTGGGAACTATTCAAACCATGTCAATGCCATTCTTCGGCATTGTCAGCCCTTGTCAGCCTATGTCAGCCAATGGCATTGGGCCAGTTTGACCCCTTCTGGGTATGCAAACTGAACATAACTTTGTCCCTTAGACTCCTGATGTTGTGATCTACAGTTTATTCTACTGTCACAACTTGAGTTGAGCCCTCTATCATCCATCGACAATATGTCGATGCCTTGAACCAAATGTCGACCTAAAGACGTTCGCTGTTTTTGAGCGAACCAGCCGCAGCCTTGAAATCATTCTGATATTTTGGGACATTTAGAACCTTGTAAACCCTTGACAACTAATCTTAACCCTGGTTTCCATAGTTTAACCCTAATCGTTTCTCAGAACTCTCAAATCTTGTATCGCCTAAGTGTTTCTCCTTGCATTATCGCATATAGTGGATTAGTAAGAGTAGGATTGATTGTAATGCGTGTTTGCTTGTTTGATCCTTGTTTAGAGCAAGAGTCTGAGTTCGAAGACTTCGTCGCAGACCCGACATCAACTGCTGTTTCTTACAACACGGAACGCAAGTCATATTCTTGAACATCTTGAACCTATATTTTATGAATTGCTAGAATATACCTTGATTATAAAATAATAATATTGCATGAGAAAGATTGAGAATAGTTGAATTATGAAATGGCAGCATCAGGCTGATGCTTGTGAAATGTGAATTGATCAAATAATGAGCCATGAACTAATATATTATGTATATTTATATTCATGAAATAAAACCCCTAGCCGTGACCAGTATTTTGGTATGGAATGGTGAAAGCATTGGAGGTGCTTGGTCACACAGGATGTGCCAGCACTGGAAGTGCATGGATTGTGGTATGATCTGGTCACTGGCATATAAGGACTAGAACCTTGTGTTGTGCGTCTAGTGGCATGATTAACGTGCCGACCGCAAGCCTGGTATGGGACAGGCCTGAACAAGTAGTATGTGGATCACACATGAAACCCCTATATGACAAACTCACGATTAAACACGGGGTGCACTCCAACACATATCACAGGATGTGATCATGCACGCTAACCCTGAGGGGAAGATGCCAATTTAATGGGGGTTGTGTAACCCTGCCACAACTGTGGTTTGCGTGAAGAAAACCACGGGGTCTGGGGTGAATTGTGTGTGGAACATGGCAAAAGTTCTTGTTATCTCCAACTTGCCGCTCACAGTATGAAGTGGGTCAGGGGTCCAATCCTTGTGATAGGAAGGGCATGAAAGTGGATATATCATGCGGGTAAATTGGTACCCCTCATGCAGAGTTAAAAATGTATTCGAATACTTCGTGCTCCCGAGTTTTAGGAGTATGCCACGGTGGATTAAATCCACGGGGTGTGACACAAGTATTGTTTTATAAATTAAAATTTGTTAAGTCAAGATTACCCAAATGACATGTGTTGTCATGATAAGGGGTGCTGCCATGGGCTGTCATGTGTTGATGTGTCGCGGTAGTATCATAATTTAGTGATTATATAATAGCTAAGAGGCATGTGGATTGTGCCCTTAGTATATGAAATGCTGCCATGAGCATGAGATTTGAAAAGCTTGGAAAAAAAGTATTTATGGAAAAACCCTCTCACCTCTTTTCCCTCAATAGCATAGGATCATGTCATCTCTACTATACGTATCTCTACTCTTACCTATGACTTGCTGAGTACGTAAGTGCTCACCCTTGCAACTTATCAACAATAGATGGAGTGCTACAATACCAAGACGAAGGCTTGGAAGATTTCGTGGATCCAGAAGGAAGAGAGCCAGTTCTGCCAAAACCCTGAAGTGTGCTGTTCTGCTGTCAACTTCTTACGACTGTGGGCGTTTCGCCTAGCTTCCGCCGAGTAGTTGTCTTTTTGTTGTAATTAGACCATTTGTGCTGTGAAGGCATTGTATTACTCTTTTATTGTACCAGGCCAGCAGGCCATACTGTTTATGAATGATATTTTGTAAGTTACTCTGCTGCAATGAACTCCTGTGCTTGACTTATCCTGGGAAGTCAGTGGTATGTATGTATGAGGCCAGCTGCAGCGAGCTAGGTCTCCACGGGAGTAGTCGTGGTACCATGTGCGGGGCGCGACAAGGAAGATGATAATGTCCCCCTGATTCGCCGGAGGAGGAGGATTGCGAGTTCTCCATCTGGTGACGCTCCAACCCATTCTGCATAAACAACTGCTACCGCAGAGGCGGCTGTAGCAGACCCCGCAGCCACCGAAAGCCCCGTGGCCGCAGACAACATTCCAGCCCCTGAAGCCCCCGAGGCTTCAGGGCCAGTTGCCTCTACTTCCCTGGTCGGAGGGACGACCGTGGTAAGATTCTCTCACAGTCTTGTTTTCTTCAATTCCCCCTGTACATTCGATAAGTTAATGCTTATGCAGGGAGAAGAGCTTCCCCCCGTGACTCCGGCGAGTCCTAGGGAGGAGAATCCTCCACCCTCGCGGACAGGAGTGGAGGTGGTCGGACAAGACCCTACTGCGGTTGCAAACGAGGCGCCGCCCCCAGAAGTCCAGGAGCCATCCAGGCCCTCGGATGCAGCCCTGCCAACTGGTCCAGTTGCCCAGGTAAAGACTCTTATCGTTTGTCTTCATCTTCCCTTAGAAATGTGCTTACAAAGGAACACATCTAGGGAGGGAATGCCTTATTCACCAAGAGGAAGATCAGGACAGACGACAATTGTCCTCTTTCCCGCGAAGAGCCTTCCCAGAAATCCCAAAAACTGATGGGATTTCAAATAAGGTAAGAAACTTTATCTTGGTTGTATTAAAACAGGTCGTGACGATCACGAATTGTAACTGCTTGGTTCCTCTTTCCTTTGTCAGGCGTAAAGAAATAGCATCCGGCCCTTCAACCGCTCCAGGGAGGGTTGAAGTCGCTGCTGGTGCAGGAGCCTCCAGTGAGGAGTGCTCTGCCCCCTTGGTCCAGGAAGTCGTCCGGGCCGTAAGGGGAGAGGCAAGCGCGGAGACCCAGTCGCAACCAACAGCGACTGGGGGTAATGCCCTGCAGGCACTCCCATCGGCTGCCCTTGTTGTGGCCGCATCAGGGCCTCCAACGGGTATTCCGGTTACTCCGAAAGACATTTCCTTATGGGAATTCATGAAGGTATGATGAACTTCACTTTCGGTGCCTGAATTGTACATAGGACACCTTTAACTCCTTTTTTGCATCATAGGAGTTATCCCGGATGTCGGCCAAGTCGCACGCTATGATGGCAAGCGTTGAGGCCGTACAAAAAGAACGAGACAACTTGCGCAGGTAAGGATCGTTACTCTTCAACTTGTACAGATACAAATTGATTATGACCACTCCTTCTATTCTACTACAGAGAGGTGGCATTGCTGAAGAAAGAAGTGGCCACAGTCAAGCTCCATTCAATCTCAGTGACTAGAAACCAAGAGATCGAAAACAACAAGCTGCGGTCACAACTTGCTGGTAAGTCGATTCCTGATTAGGAAGACTTAACTTCATAACGCGCGAGTAATATTTTCTCTCGCAGCAGCGCAAGCGGGTCAAATAAAACAACTCAGTCAAGACAATGGACTCCTCCAGAGCTCTATTTTAACCTCCGAAAGGGCGATCAGAGAGCTGAGCCGTTCAATCTTCGAACAACTGAAGGCAGTGTCTCGTCTTCTGAAGACTGATGTGGTCGAGACCACAAGAGATAATCTCAGCCTAAATGACTGGTCTACACTAGTCATGGCCCAGGCGGAGTCACTTCTCGAGTATCTTCCTGAGGATACACGGCGACGAGAAGAGGCGATCAGAACCAGGGTTCGGTCAGCCGCTTCCGCCATTCTCAGCCGGGTTCGACTTCACCAGGGACCAGATGCAGATCTAAATCCATTGGTGGGACCAGTTGAGGTCGAGAGTGAGGAACAACTAGAGGCCGTCATGGAGGAGATCAGGCCCCTTGTAGATAAGCTCCTGACTGAGCCTGGGATCGAGTGATCCCTACTTCTATACAAAAACAGTTGTATACAATGCAATGTATGTTGAAATCCATTTTTGAAAAATGAATATATGTATTCTTGTTTTGTGTTGTTTCATACTATAAACATATCCCCTAGCCCCCGCCTGTGATTGTAAATATTGAAGACTTAGTATTACAAACGCAGGAGAAAAGTGAATAATAACGACCAGGGATGTGTGATCGAACCAACAATTATTATCAAAGTAACGCCTAGCCTTGTTTGCAAACTGACAGCCACTCAGATAACCGAGGACTTGCCAGGAAACCCCGTGTGCGTTGAGAAACGGCTTATTTAGGAGTGACTTGTCTGGAAGCGGTCATGAGATCGGCCAGCGAATCCGACTAGGACGTGGTAATGATCTAACCGCCAGCGACCAACCCCCGAGCCGAATTCACAGCACATGGGCATAAAGGGAAATATTCATCGTATGAAACAAAAACATTTTTTGTTTTATGAAAAGATGCTAATTGAACAGGAAAAGGGATTGAGTACTTACACGTAGAACTTGCGAAGTTGATCGATGTTCCAAGTATTGGAAAAAATTCTACCATCCTCCATGGCTAACCGCGCGGATCCTGGTCGCGGCATCGAGACAACAGTGTAAGGGCCTTCCCATTTCAGGGAGAATTTGTTGCGATTAGACTGGTCTTGGATTTTTCGTAAAACCAGATCGCCCACGTGAAGACTACGTGGTCGCACCCTTTTGCTGTGATACTTGCGCAAGGCTTGCAAGTATGCTGCGGACTTGATCAAAGCGCGATCACGCCTTTCTTCTAAGAGGATGAGATCTTGTGACCGCTGTTCGGACTGATTAACCTGTTCGAATTGTTCTGTCCGAACAGACCCAATACTGACTTCCATAGGCAACACAGCCTCGGCTCCATAGACCAGATGGAAGGGCGTCTCACCGGTGGCTCGACTAGAGGTAGTTCGTAGTGCCCATAGAACGGTATAAAGTTCGTCTGCCCAAGCCCCCGATCGAGTCTTAAGGCGATTAAAAACACGTTTTTTGATGCCTTGTAGTATCTGCCCATTGGCCCGTTCTACAGCACCATTGCTTTGCGGATGTGCCACAGAAGCAAAGCACACCTTAGTTCCGATCTGGTCGCAGTAATCTAGGAAAAGACCACTGGCGAACTGAGAACCATTGTCGGTGATAAGACGGTTTGGAACACCAAATCGGGCAACAATGTTCTTATGAAAGAACTTTTGTGCTGCTGAGGCGGTAATATTTTGTACTGGTTCGGCCTCAATCCACTTTGTAAACGTGTCAATGGCTATGAACAGAAACTTGTACCCATTGACCTCTTGTGGCATAGGACCAACAATATCCATTCCCCAGACCGCGAAAGGCCATGCAAGGGGAATGGTTTGTAATGCATAGGCAGGTTGATGAACCTGTCTCGCGTGGAACTGACAGTGAGGACACATCTTGACCATATGCTTGGCATCATCGAGTGCCGAAGGCCAGTAGAATCCTTGTCGAAAAGCTTTTCCGACCAGTGTTCGATAGGACGCGTGCGCACCGCATACACCGTCATGTATTTCCTTCAAGAGGGATGTTCCTTCCTCCTGAGATATACAACGCATGAATACCCCTTGAGTACCCTTTCTGTACAGAATCCGATTTATGAGCTTGTACAGACGTGCTTTTCAAATTAACCGATCGCTTTCGGTTTCGTTCTCGGGTAGGGTCCCATGTTCAAGATAGACTCTCAATGGATGAGCCCAATCCTGTTCCTGACCGAGGTTGGTAACGCAGGCTATTACCGGATCATCCTCGACCGAAGTCATGATCGAAGGACGGTCCAAGTGTTCAATGAACACTCCTGCCGGAGCGGACATGCGTGAGGACCCAATTTTGGATAATTGGTCTGCGAGAATGTTGTCCTTTCGCAGGATGTATTGGACTTCGAAATGACTGAAGTGTTTTTCCAATCTCCTCACTTCCCCCAGGTAATGAGCCATTGTCTCATCGGAGGTGCTGTACTCCTTGTTTACCTGGTTTACGACCAGCTGTGAGTCTCCCCTCACCACTAATCGACGGACTCCGAGGAATTTTGCTGCCCGGAGCCCTGCAAGAAGACCTTCATACTCTGCCGCGTTGTTGGTCGCAACAAAGTGTAGTTGGATGACATACTTAAGCTGTTCGCCCTGAGGGGTAACTAAGACCACTCCAGCCCCCGAGTGTTGAAAACTAGGAGAGCCGTCAAAGTACATTGTCCAGTAATTGGGGCATTCCAATTCCTCTGGCACCTGCATGGGTAGCTCAGGGTTGGTCCATTCGACCACAAAGTCAGCCAAAACCTGAGACTTAACCGCCGTGTGGGGCGTGAAATGGATTTCGAAGGCACCGAGTTCAACCGCCCATTTAGCGATTCGACCAGATTTCTCTGGATTTCGGACAATATCCCCCAAAGGAAAAGAGGAGGGTACTGTGATCTTATGAGCTTGGAAGTAGTGTCATAGCTTACGGGAAGCCATCAGTAGCGTGTAAAGTATCTTCTGGACCTCAGGGTAACGCTCCTTAGGACCATGAAGTACTTCGCTCACATAGTAGACGGGTCTGTGTATTCCTTCCCTATCCGCGATCAGGACAGCGCTGACCGCATGCGGTGTGGCCGCCAGATAAAGAAGCAATGATTCTCCTTTGTCGGGAGACACCGACACTGGCGGACTGGACATATATGTCTTCACCTCCTGAAACGCTTTTTCGGCCTCATCCGACCATGTGAAATTGTGATGCTTCCGCAAGGCTTTGAAGAAAGGCAATCCCCTTTCGCCTAGTCGCAATATGAAGCGACTTAAGGCCGCCATGCGACCAGCCAGGCGT
Source organism: Pharus latifolius (assembly GCA_019359835.1). Lineage (NCBI taxonomy): Eukaryota > Viridiplantae > Streptophyta > Magnoliopsida > Poales > Poaceae > Pharus > Pharus latifolius. The sequence continues at coordinate 13,153,931 of CM033330.1, forward strand.
TGAACATCCTTCATGGTCGAGGGCGATCTCATTTGTTCAATGACTCTGATTTTCTCTGGATTAACTTCAATGCCCCTGGAACACACAAGGAAACCAAGAAGTTTTCCTGAAGAAACCCCGAAAGAACATTTCTCCGGGTTTAATTTTATTCCAAAGCGATTTAAATTACAGAAAGTTTCAGCAAGATCGTCCAAATGAGATAATCTCTTGGTACTTTTTACAACCAAGTCGTCTACATATGCTTCGAGATTACGCCCTATCTGGGAAAGAAAGGTCTTTTGCATCAAGCGCTGGTACGTGGAACCTGCGTTCTTGAGACCGAACGGCATTCTGACGTAGCAGTAGGTGTCGAACGGGGTGATGAAGGCAGTTTTCTCTTCATCTTCTTCTGCCATGCTAATTTGATGATATCCTGAGTAGGCGTCCAGGAAGCTCATCAGTTCGCAACCCGCGGTTGAGTCGACCAACTGGTCGATGCGGGGAAGGGGAAAGTCATCCTTCGGACAGGCAGCGTTGAGGCTAGTGTAGTCGACGCACATGCGACACTTGCCATTTGACTTGCGGACCATGACCGGATTGGCGAGCCATTCTGGGTGATCGACTTCACGAATGAACCCAGCCTGTAGGAGTTTGTCCAACTCCTCTCGGATGGCTTCCTGTCGGTCAACAGTAAAACACCTGAGCTTTTGCTTTATTGGTCGTTGTCCAGGTCGAATTGCTAACTTGTGCTCGGTTACTTGCCTTGGGACACCGGGCAGGTCGGACGGTTCCCACGCAAACACATCTGCATTAGCCCGGAGGAAAGTAATGAGCTAGAGTTCCTATTTGTCATCCAGACCTGATCCGACCCGAATTGTCTTGGATGGATCATCTGGGTACAAAGGAACCAGTTTAAGTTTCTCATCTGGTCGAGGAGCAGCCTTGATAGCGTCGGTGGCGACGGTGGCGACCTGGGCGTCCCAGAGGGGAAGTTGATCGACCATCTCCGAAGATAGCCGGTCGCACGTGAGTGCCACGTTGCAACTGCCTCGGACCGAGATGACACCTTTGGGGCCAGGCAATTTTCGGCACTGGTAAGCATAGTGCGTTGCCATCGTGAATTTAGCGCGAGTTGGCCTGCCAAAGATTGCATTATAAGCTGAATCACAATCGATTACGTCAAAACTAACCAATTCTGTTCGGAAGTTATCCGGTTCTCCCAGTGTGACCGGGAGGACCACCTGTCCCAACGGCATCATGGAGGGGCCTGGGATTATCCCATAAAACGGATGGATTATGGGCTTGATCTTCGAACGAGGAATTTGCATCTCGTCGAGCGCCTTGACCAACAAAATGTCAAGGGAACTCCCTCCATCGATCAGGACCCTTTCGACTCTCGCGTTACTGATGATAGGGGTAAGGACCAGAGGGAGCCTCAACGGTCGAGTAAGCCCCGCGGGACAATCAGAATGATTGAATGTCAAGGGTGTCTCTGACCAACGGGGGTATTGAGGTTCACCAAGAGATGTCTCCGTTTGGTTAACCTCTCAGTAAAAGGCTTTAAACTGCCTTTTGGAAATGAAAGAAGAAGAACCCCCGAAAATAACATTAATATGATTTTTGAGGTACCTGGTAGGACATTTCCTCATCTCTGTCGGCGTCTCTAAGTCCGCACGCCTGCTCTTTAGGCGGTAAGGTTGCCATTGGCCCGACTCCCTGGTAGAAATCATCCAATTGCTTCAACCAACTCCTGCAGTTCTTGAGGTCGTGGCCTGCGGAGTTGTGGAGTGGACACCACTTCTTGCCTTCCTGCGGATTAGTTGACTTTTCTGGCTGGTCGGCACTACGACCACCAGAAGCAGTTTTATTCTTAAATGAAGGCTTGTTACCTTTGGTCGAAGGCGGCTTCTCTGCGACTGCGACCTCGCGGTACTGTCCAGAGCGGTTCCTCTTCGACTTCTTCGACTTCCCACATGACGAAGATTCCGGCTTCTTACTTGAATCTTCTTTCCTGGCGTCTTTGAAATCTGGTTGAGGTGGTAGGTCACCCTTGTCGACCATCCGGTTCCATTCGACTGCTTCGGCTGTGTCAGAGTATCGATCGACCATGTCGAACAGATCGACCACTGATCGAGGAGGGTGGATGAGCAAGTCTTCGGTGAATCTCCGGTATCGAACGGCATGTTTAAATGCCCTGATAACGGAGCCATCAGATATGTTCGGGATGGTATTCCTCACCCTGACAAACCTCTTGACAAACTGTCGAAGAGTTTCGGTTGAAGTTTGTCATAGCCGATGAAGATCATCCTCTTTTCCTGGCTTTTGGTAACAGTTTTGGAAATTGCTGAGGATGGCGTCGCACAGCATTTCCCAATTATAGATGGAACCTTCGGGCTGGTTAAACAGCCACGTTCTAGCCGGTCCTTCGAGGACTGTAGGCAGGTAGTTGGCCATGACCCGGCCATCGCCTCCTGCCGCTTGGATGGCAATGATATAGATTTGAAGGAACTCGGATGGGTTCTAAGTTCCGTCAAACCTCTCAATGGCCCCTGGTCGAAACCTATCGGGCCAAACGACCACTCGTAGGCCGGGCGAAAAAGCTTTACAACCGACGTAGGGGCCGTGAACTACCCTATGATTCTCGACCGGGTTACGGGCGACCTCACGCAACGGTGAAGTTACTCGCGGTCCCAAACGAGAGTGACCAGGAACCCGATCCCTACTACGAGAATCCTGCGTTTGCCAGTACTTGTCCTGTCGGGACGGTACGGGTGGTGGGTAACTTCGCCGGCCAGAACCAGAGTGGGGACACTCTCGTTCGCGGGAATGTGTTACCGAGTGGGAAGAGGCCATTAGGGTCGCCTCAGACGTGACCTCATCCAGCCTTTCCACCAAGATCCTGGTAAAGGCCGATTTCTGCGCATCCGTGACCGTAGGAGGAAAGTTACGCATGACTTCCGTGATGGATCGCAGTCGACTATGGGTGCTTCTCCTAGGGGCACCAGGTGTTACTGTTTCTTCGTCCACCGGGAAACGCTCCGGTGGCAAAGAAGGGGTCTGGTCACATTTGCGACCACGTGACCGTCGAGAAGAACTCGGAGCAGCATCGTAACGAGCGTGCGCATCTTGAAGAGCCTCTAGGGCAGTTCTGCGTTGTTCATTGTTTTGTTGCTCGAGATCTTCATCCTCCTTTTGTTTGTGATCCCGTTCTTCCCTAGCAGCCTGTTGGTCGAGAGTCTCCTCGACAAAGCAGCGAACTGTCTAGGGAGAGAGGTTGTCGATGGGGAAAACATCTCGGTTTGTTCCGAGTCGGACTCGAAATCAAAGAGACGGTGAAGGTTATCAGGGTCGAATCTCCCCGGGCTGATTTCCAGGTCGATATCATCCTTCCCCTCAGCGGGGTCGTATGATGGACCGGATTCATCCTCTAGCGCATTGAGAACCTCTGTGGGTTCTGACCTTGCACTAGTCGCCCCCTGGTCGATGGACATGACCTGGAGGGATGATTCCACCTCTGGAAGATTCCGGCCTTCAACCTCCTCCATCAGAACAGGATCTCTTGGAGAAGGCATTGGAATGTGAGCATAATCCTCGAGATCAAAATCGTTCTCAGAATCATATACTCCAGCCATGTTTCAGCGAACCTCCGGATTAAAATTAGGACGCCTTGAGAAAGGCTCCACAGTAAGCGCCAGCTGTCGACGATTCGGACTCGGAGTCCTCAGCCGAACTTATGCAAAATTTGTAATAGCGAGACCTTTCAAGATGACCCTCCGGGAAGGTATGTAGAAATATGGAGAACAGGAGCACAGAGAGGTTTATACAGGTTCGGGCCCTCGATGGTGGGAGTAATAGCCCTACGTCCTGTTGGGATTTCACTATATGTAAGAAAGATTTACAAAAAGGGGAGAAAATACCTTCACAGGCGAAGGTTGTTTCCTATGTAAGGATACAGAAAGAAGCCAAAGAGGCTTATAAAAGACTATCTAATCTAGGCCGTAGACTTGGCTGTTTGGGTGGTTGAGATGTGTTGTATCTCGCTTGTATCAAAGATGTTGATCTCCCCCTGTTTGATGCATCTTGCCACCTTTTTATACTGGTCGAAAGGGTGCCATGTCGTAACTACATCAGACAATTGTTCGGATGCGGTTTTAGAGAACCACTCTTAACTTCCACGCAAGTTTAACACATGTTATTCATGGATAACTGCACGTATTAACCTCCTGACGGTTGATCTTCCACGCGGAGGAATCTTCGGGATACTTGGGATATTCTCGCTATAGGAACAACCGGACAGGTAAACCCCAAGTACCCTGGTCGAAGGTGCTCTGACCGCGGGATGTTGGCTGACCGCGCAACATGTCCAATATTCTGTTCGTGTATTGCACACAAATTCCTGACCGCGCGAAGCCTGCGGTTTGATCTCGCAAAGCCTACGAACTAATCGCGCAAAGCTTGCAACCTCGGGCTGATGCTTCTCAGAATGACTTGAGTTCGCACCGCCAGGCACGTGTCTGGCTCGAATCTGCCTTGACCCGATAGTGCATTTATTTGAACTGACTCGAGTGTCAATCCTCGTCACCTTTATCGACCATCCGGTTCCATTCGACAGCCTCGGCTATGTCGGAATATCAATCAGCCATATCGAAGAGATCGACTACTGATCGAGGAGGATGGATGAGCAAGTCTTCGGTGAATCCCTGATATCGAATGGCATGTTTAAATGCCCTAATAACGGAGCTGTCAGATATGTTCGGGATGGTATTCCTCACCCCGACAAACCTCTTGACAAACTGATGAAGGGTTTCGGTCGAAGTTTGCCGTAGTCGATGAAGATCATCTTCTTTACCCGGCTTCTGATAACAATTTTGGAAATTGCTGAGGATAGCATCACAAAGCATTTCCCAGTTATAGATCAAACCTTTGGGTTGGTTAAACAACCAGATTCTTGCCGGTCCTTCGAGGACTGTTGGCAGGTAGTTGGCAATGACCCGATCATCGCCTCCTGCCGCTTGGATGGCAGTAATGTAGATTTGAAGGAACTCGGATGGGTTCTGAGTTCCATCGAACCTCTCTATTGCCCCTGATCTAAACTTGTCAGGCCAAACGACCGCACGAAGGCCGGGTGAGAAAGCTTTACAACCAACGTAGGGACCGTGAACTGTCCTGTGATTTTCGACCGGATCGCGGGCGACCTCGCGCAATGGAGAAGCCACTCGTGGTCCTAAACGAGAGTGGACAGGGACTCAATCCCTATCATGAGAATCCTGTGCCCGCCTAGACTTGTCCTGGCGGGATGGTACAGGCGGCGGGTAACTCCGTCGACCAGAACTAGAGTGAGAATGCTCTCGGTTGTGGGAACGTGTTACCGACCGGGAAGAGGCTGTAGGGGTCGCCTCAGATGCGACCTCATCCAATTTCTCCGTCAGGATTCTGGTGAAGGCCGGTTTCTGCGCATCCGTGACCGTAGGAGGAAAATTACGCATGACCTCCGCGATAGATCGAAGCCGGCCATGCGTGCTTCTCCTAGGGGCACCAGGTGTTACTGTTTCTTCATCCACCGGGAAACGCTTCGGAGGCAAAGAAGGGGTTTGGTCGCGTTTGTGACCACGTGATCGTCGGGAAGAACTCGGAGCAGCATCATAACGAGCCTGTGCATCTTGAAGAGCCTCTAGGGCAGTTCTGCGTAGTTCGTTGTCTTGTTGCTCGAGATCTTGATCCTCCTTCTGTTTGCGTTCCTGTTCTTCCCTAGCAGCCCGTTGATCAGGAGTTTCCTCCGATAAAGCAGCGAACTGTCTAGGGAGAGAGGTCATCAAGGGAGAAAACATCTCGGTTTGTTCCGAGTCAGACTCGAAATCAAAGAGACGATGGAGGTTATCAGGGTCGAACCTCCCCGGGCTAATTTCCTGGTCGATATCATCCTTCCCCTCAACAGGGTCATATGACGGACCGGATTCACCCTCTAATGCATTAAGAACCTCGGTGGGTTCTGACCTTGCGTTAGTCGCCTCCTGGTCGATGGACATGACCTGGAGAGTTGATTCGACCTCTGGGAGATTTTCGCCTCCGGTTTCCTCCATCAGAACAGGATCGCTCGGAGAAGGCATCGGAATGTGAGCATAATCCTCGAGATTGAAATCGTTCTCAGAATCATATGCTCCAGCCATAATTCAACGAACCTCCAGCTGAAAATTAGGATGCCTTGAGAAAGGCCCCACGGTGGGCGCCAGCTGTCGACGATTCGGACTCAGGGTCCTTAGCCGAACTTATGCAGAATTTGTAGGTTGTGAGACCTTTTAGAGTGTCCCTCCGGGAAGGTATGATGAATTAAAGAGAACTAGAGCACAGAGAGATTTATACATGTTCGGGCCCTCGATGGTGGGAGTAATAGCCCTACGTCCTGTTAGGATTTCACTATGTATGGTAAAATTATTTACAGTGTTATGGAAAAGATCTTCACAGGTGAAGATTTTTCCCTATATGTTTGTACAAGACAAAGCCTGGAAGGCTTTGTGAAGACTATCTAACTTAGACTACTGTCTTCGGGTTGCTTTTGTTTGATCTGGTTCGATCCATCCGATCTCTCGATGCCCCTGTTCGATGCATTGGGCTACCCCTTTATACTGGTCGAAAGGGTGCCAAGTCATAACAGCATCAAACAGTTGCTTGGATGTAGTTTCAGCAACCGCTCCTAACTTCCACGCGGGTTTAACACGTGTTATTCATGGATAACCGCATGTATTAACCTCCTGACAGTTGTCCTCCTATGTGGAAGAATCTTCGGGGTACTTGGGATATCCCTGTCGCATAGACAGAATAATCCCACTTCCTCTGGTCGAAGACGTTCTGACCGCGTGATGTTTGCTGACTGCGCATCATCTGCAATCTTCTGTCCGCGTATGACATACGAACTCCTGACCGCACACTAGCTACAGTCTGATCGCGTAAAGCCTGCGACCTCGTGCCTATGCTTCTCGGAATGACTTGGGTTCGCACTACCAGGCGCTTGTCTGGTTCGAATCTATCCTGAACTATCCATGCATTTATTTGAACTGACTCGGGTATCAATCCTCATCACTCTCCCCGAGGGAACTCCCCTAGCCAACTCTTATTGGTAGCACGTCGACAGGATTAGGGTCTCCACTGAGACCCGAACCTACATAAATCCTCGTGTCATTCTTTGTGTTTGCCCGACGGGAGAGGATTGGTCACGCCGTTAGCTCGCGTCGTCTTTTCTTCGCTATGAGCAACCAAAACACCTGCCTGGGTATTCGTAATATCACGACAGTTGATGCCGTCCGTGGGGACTTTGCGACAAATCGCCATGGCTCCCCCAAGAACGAGGGCTCGCCCCCTACCCGGTGATGCCTGTCCCAGTGACCTGGTGCCACCCCTCGAAAGCACGGCCATCCCGGTGCTCCCGCTCAGACACGGCCAAACCTAGGTACCACCTCTAACCCTTCCAGTAGTCTCTGGTGGGCAGGCCTCCGGGTCAGGCTCGGTGACTGTGGGCGCCCCGGGGGAGGGGGGGGGGGGGGTTGGCCTTCCCCCGGTCACTCCCCCGGCCTCTCGGGACGCCCTACTCGAAACTCTTGTGGGGGCCAACTCCGCGCCTAGCGCTCGATGGATGAACTCCTCCGCGTCCTGGCGTGGCTGCCGGCCCCTGTCTATCCTCTCCAGTTCCAGTTCAAGGGGGCAATGCCCCCGTTTATGGGACACCCGGTGGCTCCTTCGACCCTCAGAGGCCCGATCGCTCCCGGGACCTATGATTCCATCGAGGGTTACGCTCCCCCGGTGGGCCCATCATCCTGGGACTTCCCGATCCCGGGAGCGCTCCCGACACTGAGGGCTTACCCCATCCCGGGGGCCTTTCCCGTGTAGGTGGCTCACTCAACATCGGGGGTCTTCCCTAGGCCCGTAGTCGGCCTCGCCCAGCCGATCGCGTCCATCGCGCCGGAAGCGGCCCATCGGACGGCTCCCATGCCGCCGTTGGATCTCCCCCGTGAGGGCCCCCCCTCTCCTGTTCCGGGCGGCACTCCCGGGGACTGCCCGGTGGTGGGTTCCGCCCACATCCCGGTAGTACCTCCCGAGCCCGTGACCGCTGCGCACGAGCTCCCTCCTCCCCCGGAGCCACCCCCGAGAGCTCCCTCCTCCCCCGAGGACACCCCCGAGGACAATGTATAGAAGAAAAGAGGCGCTACCGCCACATCGGCGGACCCCTTGGGCCCCTTCCCGAATCTGACAACGAATGTGAGTCCCCCGTCAAATGGGACAGTGACTGGGGCTCCCCCCGGGAGGTGGAGGGGGCTAACCAACCACTGTGCCACCGGCTTCGGTGCATTCGATGGCCGCGGCCTTACCGAGTACCGCACATCGAACACTACAATGGTGAGGCCGATCCCTACGAGTTTGTGCAGTTGTATTCCACAGCCATTTCAGCGGCTGGGGGGGGGACGAGAAGTCCAGTGCAATGTCTTCCCCCTCTATCTGACCGAGATCACCCGCTCATGGTTTTACAACCTGAAGGCTGGCTCCATCAAGTCTTTTGTTCAGCTCAAGCGCGAGTTTTGTGCGAACTTCCAGGGTAACTACGTGCGTCCCCTGGATTCATTGCATCTATACATTGTCCGACAGAGGATAGGGGAGACCATATGCAGCTTCTTTAAGCACTTTGCTCAGGTCAAGAGAAAAATAGCTCACGTCCCCGACTCCACAGTCATTGAGGCATGCAAGAGCGGGATCCTTCCTGGGGAGCTCCATCGAAGACTCTCCCGAAGCTGCCCCTCCTCCGCCGATGAGCTCTTCACTATACTCGAGAAGTACGCTCAGGCGGAGGAGGACGACCTCTGGAAGAAAAATCAGGGAGTTCCCGCCTCATCGACTGGGAGGCTAGGGAACTCCTCAAGCGCCCCAAGAGGGGCAATCGTAGTGAGCCATGGCCTCGGGACACCTTTGTCCTCGAGGGCGGAGGCGGCTCGCGCGATGCCCCAAAGGGCAACTGCTCTTTCCCCAAGACGAAAGGCCGTGAGGAGGGGCAATCGTCCCGCGGCCATGAAGGCCCCGCGGCAGGAGGCAAGGAAGACCTGTGGTGTGCTTTCCACAAGTCCAATACCCACGCTACTCGTGAATGCCACCAACTCCTCCAACACTTCGCCGTGTTCCTTGATCAGCATGGGCAGGGGGGGACTCCTGCCTCCTTCCCCTCTCAGCCAGCTTTACCGGCCCTTCCTGCCCCCGCGGGGGTGCAGCAAGGGCAAGCGCAGCAAGAGGGCCCCTCAGAAGTCCTCCCCTTCCAAACATCCCAAAGGCGTGTCAACATCATCACGGGAGGGTCTTCCTCAGGACGAGACTCCAAGCGCCAGCGCAAGGAGTACGCGCGTGAAGTAAAGGTTGTGGGGGTGCTGCATACGTCCCAGCCACCAAAGTGGTCGAACGTCCCCCTCACTTTCACAGAAGAAGACGCGCGCGGGGTTCGCTTCCCCCATGACGATGCGCTCATCATCTCCGCCACCGTCGACAACTGCCACTTGGCACGCATCCTCGTCGATGGTGGAAGCTCCGCCGACATCCTATACCGGAAGGTGTTTAGGGAGATGCAGGTCGATGAGAAGCTACTGCAGCCCGCAGCGGGGCCCTTGCAGGCATTCATCTCGGGGAAAATTATTCACCTGGTAGGGAAGGTGGATCTTCCCATGACCTTCGGTACCCCGGACAACTACCAGACGGAGATGGTCCGGTTCGATGTGGTGGACCTCCCCTCCTCATACAATGCAATCATGGGGAGGACCACGATCAACTGCTTGCGGGCCGCAATCCACCAGAGCTACCTCTGCGTGAAGATCCCTGGGCCTCATGGTGTGATCCCCACCCGAGGCGACCAAGATGTGGCCCGCGCTTTATATGAGCACGCCACCGCGATGATCGGGAGCGTCAACATGATCAAGACCCAGGGGGAAGAGACCTCGCCTCCGGCGCTGGACGCCACCACCGTACCCTCCGGGAGGTCTCCCCCCAAGCCGCGTCCGGAAGGGGACCTTCGAAAGGTCCTGCTGTCCTTGGACGACGGAGACAAGACCGTCAAGATTGGGGCGGATCTCCATGAAGAGCACGTGGAGCAACTCGCAGCTTTCTTATGCAGGAACTCTGATGTTTTCTCCTGGAAGCCCTTCGACATGCGAGTCGTCGCTCAGGAAGTCATCGAGCATAAGCTCGCAATGACCCCCAGTCATCCCCGGTCAAACAAAAGCTGAGAAAACTCTCCCTTGAACGCGAAGAGGCGATCATGGTTGAGATCGCCAAACTCAGAGAGGCGGGGTCCATTCCAGAGGTCTTGTACCCCGAGTGGCTCGCGAAACCTGTCCTCGTGAAGAAGTCAAACGGTAAGTGGCGAATGTGCGTGGACTTCACTGACCTCAACCGCGCTTGCCCCAAAGACAACTTCCCACTCCCGTGAATTGAGCAGCTGGTCGACTCGACCGCGGGGTGCGAGTTGATGAGCTTCCTGGACGCGTATTTGGGCTATCATTAAGTCCGGATTGCGGAAGGGGATGAGGAAAAGACGAGTTTCATAACTCCCCTCGGAACCTTCTGCTACATCCATATGCCCTTCGGGCTGAAGAACACTGGAGTGACCTTCCAACGACTCATGACGCTGGTCCTCAAGGACCAGATCGGTCGCAACATCAAAGTCTACGTCGATGATGCAGTCATCAAGAGCCTCCGCGCGGCCGCTCACATTGACGACTTAGCAGAGACCTTCCGCAACCTCCAAGCATACGGGTGGAAGCTCAACCCAGAAAAATGCACCTTTGGCGTACGTGGGGGAAAGCTCCTGGGCTTCCTCGTGTCCCAGCGGCACATAGAAGCCAACTGCGAAAAGATCTGGGCATTCCTGGATATGCCACCGCCACGCTCGGTCAAAGACGTACAGCGGCTCAGTGGCCACTTGGCCACGCTGAGTCGCTTCGTCTCGCGATCGGGGCAACGTAGCCTCCAGTTCTTCAAAATCCTATGGGGCCTCGAAGGGTTCCGATGGACTCCCGAGGCCCAGGGGGCCTTCGACGACCTGAAGAAGTACCTCACGAGCCCCCCAATGCTCGTGAGCCCGTCTCCGGAAGAACCCCTGCTCCTTTACCTCACCGCGACCCCGATTGCCGTAAGCGTGGTATTGGTAAAGGAGCAAGACGGGCAACAGCGTCCCGTGTACTACGTGAGTGAGGCCCTCCAAGGGGCTAAAACTCGGTACACGGAGATGGAGAAGATCTGCTATGCCCTTCTAATGGCGTCCCGGAAGCTTCGTCACTACTTCCTGAGACACCCAATCACCATCCAGTCGTCCCTCCCTTTGGGGGAGGTACTCCGGAACAAAGAAGCCACCGTCCGAATCGGAAAGTGGGGGGACCGAGCTCGCTCCCTTCTCCCTTTCCCTCACTAGGTGCTCCACCATCAAGTCACAAGTCCTCAACGACTTTGTGGCGGAGTGGACCCCTGCCTCTGGGTCCGGAGATGAGAGCCTCCCCGAACCACCCCAACGCAGTGACCATTGGACGCTCATGTGTGATGGCTCCTTGTGTCTCGCTGGGGCCGGCGCGGGGGTAGTCCTCCGGAGCCCTGAGGGGAGGGAACTGGAGTGCGCGGCACGACTCAAGTTCCTCGCCACGAACAACGTTGCTGAATATGAGGCTTTGCTCCCCGGGTTGCACCTCGCGCGCTCCCTGGAGATTCGTCACCTCCTCGTGAAAGGAGACTCCCAGCTCGTAGTTTGCCAAATGGACAAGTCCTACTTGTGCCATGACGCAAACTTGAGTCTCTACTTGCAGGAGGTACGCAAGATGGAGAAGCACTTCGACGGCCTAGAGGCCTGGCACATCCCGCGGAGGGACAATGACCGGGCCGATGCCCTGACCCGGGTGGCCAGCGCCCGGGAACCTCTCCCTAGGGGAGATTTTTTGGAGATCATCGCGAAGCCCTCGATGACCTTCCCGGAAGCGGACAATGGGTCCCGTGTCCCGGAAGTCTCCGAGATCACCCGAGTCGCGTCTTGGATGGACCCCCTTATCTCCTTCATCAAGGGGGAGGGGGACCTTCCCAACGAGACCGAGGCTAAGCGCCTCCGAGCTAAGGCCTGGGCATACCTCCATCTGCAGGGGAAGCTTTACAAGCGGGGGGCCTCTGCCCTGCTGCGTTGCCTCCCGAGGCCAGAAGGGCTCCAACTCCTCGAGGACATCCACTCGGGGAGTTGCGGGTCTCACCTGGCTCCGCGCGCCGTCGCGCCCAAGGCCCTTCGTCGGGGCTTTTATGGGCTCACAGTGGTCCGTGATGCGTGAGACCTTATCTCCGCGTGTGAGGCCTGCCAGAAGTTGGCCAAGGGTTCCAACCTCCCCTCCTTGGCGCTGCAGACTATTCCCATTACTTGGCCCTTCGCGCACTGGGGGATGGACCTCCTGGGCCCCTTCCCCCCCAACGCCCGGGGGCTACAAGTATGCGGTCATCGCAATCAACTACTTCACCAAATGGCCGTGCCTCTGGCCAGCACCATGTCCTGGGCAGTACAGTGGTTTTTCTGGAAGAACGTTGTATGTCCTTTTGGGGTCCCCCGGGAAATCACTATCGATAACGGGACCCAATTCGACTCAGCACATTTCTGGGAATTCTGCGAAGGCTTGGGGCTCATCATCCACTTCGCCTCGGTAGCACACCTCCAGAGCAACGGAGCCATTGAAAGGGTCAACGGCATAATCCTACAGGGGTTACGTCGATGACTCCAACAAGCCACTTCCAAACAGGGCGCATGGGCGGAGGAGCTCCCTAGCATCCTCTGTTCCATACATATGACCCTGAGCCGGGAGACGGGACGCACACCCTTCTCCCTTGTGTACGCGGCCGAGGCGGTTCTCCCCCCAGAGATTGGCTTCCGGTCGCTGTGGGTCAAGCTCCTCGACGGAGCTACGCCCGCAACGTACCAAGCCAACAAGGCAAATCAGCGACTGGAGGTCTACCTCATCGAAGAGAAATACGACCAAGCGCTCCTCCGCCACGCCATCTATGAGCGTGAAATGGCGCGCGCATACAACCAGCGCATCTGCGAGAGAGCTTTCCGCCTCGGGGACCTTGTCCTCAAGTGTGTAATCGACCCCCAAGCCCAGGGCAAGCTGTCCCCCAAGTGGGAGGGCCCTTACAAGATCTCAGCAATCCTGGGCTCGGGGGCTTACAAGCTCTCCAACCTTTAAGAGCAGGAGCTGAAGCACACGTGGAACGTATGCTTGCTTCGCAAATTCTACATCTAGCCTACGGGCTGATCCCCTCCCCCGGAGCGATTACCGTTCCCTCCCCTGTCGTGATCTCGCGGGGGGAGGTGTTGTATCTTGATTCCTTATTAATACAATTGGTTTTTCCTCAGCTTGGGCTCACTGCAGGTCCCTACATTACCGTCTCTCTTGGCGATGCGCTCCCCGCGAGGATGCCCTCAGTGAGGATTCCCTCTCCGCGAGGAAGTGGGCTATCATGACCCACAAAGTCCCTACGATGGGGGCCCCCGATCCCCCGTTCTCCCTACGATACCAGAGGATTTCTCACTGCGACTTTTGAAAAATTGTTCCCGGAGGTTTTTACCCGCCCCCCCCCCCCCCCCCCCGTTCTCATGACGACCGGAGGATTTCTCACTGGGATTTTCAAAAAATTGTTCCCAGAGGTTTTTACCCGGCTCCCCGTTCTCATGGCGACCTGGAAATTTCTCACTGGAACCTTTGGAAAATCTTCTTGGAGAATTTTTACCCCGGCAATCATTAGCATCCGGGCCTTTCACTCCCCCCCACAGCGCGCGGAGCTATGCTCCAACCCTCTGTGGGGGGGTAACTCGTGCCCGGGGATTGCCCTCTTCCGGACCATCCTCTGGATTCAAAAAGTTTCAAAAACACAAGCAAACTTAGCTTTATTGAAATATTTAACCGGGGGACATCTTCCCCTTCCGGTGGGTATCGGTACATTAAACGCAAGATACAACCTGAAAGGCTCATACACCTAATAATACCAGAGGCCGTCTGATAGCTCCCGGGCCAGGTGTCGATACAAGCTCCGTATACGTCGCTGGGTCTCCCGAAGCAGGTCCTCAGTCCAATACTCGTAGCCGCCGGTGGGAGAATTCGAAGCGGCGGAACCCTCCAGGACCCCGATCGCGGAGGGCATAATTCAGCGCGGGGGTTGTCGAAGTTGTCTAGGTGCCACTCCGGGAGCCACCGCAACCGGATCGGCTCCCGGGAGACACCCCTACCATGTCCCTCGGAGATGAGACTTAGCAAAATTAAGGCGGCTTGGGCATCCCCCAAGTGACACCCGCTGGAGCCCAGAGGCCTCATCTCCGGGGAGGCTCCCCACAACACTGGGCGCCTCTAAGGTTGCACTCGACTCTCGGGGGCTCTCTCCCGGGAGTAACCTCCCGGGGCGCCTGGTAAATTCAATTCAAGACTTAGCAAAAAATTCATTCGATTGCATCAAAATGTCTTTTCTACAAGTCTCCGGGGCTTCTTCTAAGAAGATACCGGGAGCAAAAATCCTAAAACAGAAAAGGGACCTATCTAAAGGCCCGGGGGGAGACTCATACTTGTTCATTGGTGTCTGACGAGGATTGTTACCTGAGATAGTTCGGAGCAAATGCACGTCTGGTTCAAGACAGATTCGAACCATACGAGTGTCCGTTGCCATGATCTCAGATGGCTTGAGAAGCACGGACACATGGTCCCAGGCTTTGCGTGATAACGAGGCCGCAGACAGTACACAGTCAGGAGGCCATAGGCGATGCGCGGACAGAAGGTCGCAAGACAGTGTGCGGTCAAAAAGACAGTGCGCGGTCAGAAGGTCATTGACTACTATTGACCAGGATGACTCAGGGCTGTTTTAGCTCTACAACAGGCATAACCCGAGTATCACAAAGTTCCTTCCATGTATGAAGACAACTGCCAGGAGGTTAACTCGTGCGGTTATCCCTTAATTGCACATGTTAAGCCTGTGTGGGAATTAAGTGTGGTTATCAAAACTGCACCCGAGCAACCGTTCAAAGCCGTTGTGCATTGGCGCCCTTTCGACCAGTATAAAAGGGTGCGCAAATGTACCAGACGGTGACATCTTCAACGAATTCAGGGGAGATTCTCGACAAATTCAAGAGACATTAAGATCTGATAGATCGAACAGATCTGAGAGATCAACATCAACAAGCTTCCATAGGCTAGTTTAGTCATTTTCTAGACAATCACACAAAAAAGATCTTCGACTGTGATGATCTTTTCGACAACTTTGTAACCTTTTTCTCATACATAGTGAAATCACAACAGGACGTAGGGCTATTACTCCGACCATCGAGGGCCCGAACCTATATAAATCTCTCTGTGTTCCAACCGACATTGCTCATCATCCCTTTCCGGAGGGACACCCTAAAAGGCCTCATAACTCACAAAATTCTGAATAAGTTCGACTAAGGACCCCGAGTCTGAATCGTCTACAGCTGGCGCCCACCGTGGGGCCTTTCTCAAGGCGTTCTTATTTCTATCCAGAGGTTCGGTGAGCCATGTCTGGAGAATATGATTCCGAGAACCACTTCGATCTCGAGGATTATGCCCACATTCAGATGCCTTCACCTAGTGATCCTGTTCCAATGGAGGAAACCGAAGGCGAAGACGTCCCGAGGTCGATTCGACCACTCAAGTCATGTCTATCGACCAGGAGACAACAGACGCAGAACCAGAGCCCACTGTGGTTCTTACTGCGTTAGAGGTTGAATCCGGTCTATCGCACGGCCTTGCTGAGGGTAAGGGCGATGTCGACCAGGAATTTAGCCTGGGGAGGTTTGATCATGATAACCTCCACCGTCTCTTTGATTTTGAGTCCGACTCGGAACAAACAGAGATGTTTTCTCCATCGGTGACCTCGCTGCCTAGGCAATTCGCCGCCTTATCGGAAGAAACTCCCGATCAGCGGGCTGCTAGGGAAGAATAGGAACGCAAACAAAAGGAGGATCAAGATCGTGAGCAACAGGATAACGAACTTTGCAGAACAGCCCTAGAGGCTCTTCAAAATGCGCAAGCTCGTTACGACGCTGCTCCGAGTTCCTCCCATCGACCACGTGGTCACAGCGCGACCAGACACCATCTTTACCCCCGAAACGTTTACCGGCGGACGAAGAGACAGTGACACTTGGTGCACCCAGGAGGAGCACGCATGGCCGGCTTCGATCCATCACAGAGGTCCTGCGTAATTTTCCTCCTACGGTCACAGATGCGCAGAAACCGGCTTTCGCCAGAATCCTGGCGGAGAGGTTGGACGTGGTCGCATCCGAGGCGACTCCAACAGCCTCTTCCCTATTAGTGACAGGTTCCCATGACCGAGAATACTCTAACTCTGGTTTTGGTAGACAAAATCGTCCACCACCGGTGCCGTCTCGGCATGACAAGACCAGACGGGCGAGAAATTCTCGCGATCAGGAACGAATACCTGTCCACTCTCGCCTGGGACCACGCGTGGCCTCTCCTTCTCATGAGGTCGCCCAAGATCAGGTCGAGAGTCGCAGGTCTATTCATGGTCGTTATGTCGGTTGTAAAGCTTTCACGCCCGGCCTGCGTGCGGTCATTTGGCCAGACAAGTTTAAACCAGGGGCCATAGAAAGATTTGACGGAACTCAGAATCCATCGGAGTTCCTTCAAATTTACATCACCGCTATTCAGGCAGTGGGTGGCGATGACTGGGTCATGGCCAACTATCTGCCTACAGTCCTCGAGGGACCGGCAAGAACCTGGTTGTTCAATCAACCTGAGGGTTCAATCTATAACTGGGAAATGTTGTGCAATGCCATCCTCAACAATTTCTAGAATTGCGATCAGAAGCCGGGTAAAGAGGACGACCTCCATCGACTGCGACAAACATCGACCGAAACTCTTCATCAGTTTGTCAAGAGATTTGTCGGGGTGAGAAATACCATCTCGAACATATATGATAATTCCGTTATCAGGGCGTTTAAGCACGCCGTTCGATATGAGAGATTCGCTGAGGATTTTCTCATCCACCCTCCTCGATCAGTAGCCGATGTTTTTGATATGGCTGATCGATATTCCGACGCGACTGAGGCCGTCGAGTGGAATCGAATGGTAGACAAAGGAAACTTACCACCTCAGCCAAGTCTCAAGGACGTGAAGAGGGAGGATTCGAACAAGAGCCCGGAATCTTCATCAGGCGGGAAGTCGAAGAAATCAAAGAGGAGTCGATCTGGACAGTACCGAGAGGTCGCGGTCGCAGAGAAACCTCCACCGACCAAAGGTAACAAACCATCGTTTAAGAATAAAACTGCTGCTGGTGGTCGTAATGCCGACCAGCCAGAGAAGTCGACTAACCCGTAGGAAGGCAAGAGATGGTGTCCACTCCACAACTCCGTGGGTCACGACCTCAAGAATTGCCAGAGTTGGTTGAAGCAGTTAGATGACTTCTACCAGGGGATTGGACCTATGCCAACCTTGCCAAAAAAAGAACAGACTTGCGGGCTAAGAGACGCCAGCAGGGACGAAGAGATGTCTTACCAGGTACCTCGTAATCATGCCAATGTTATTTTCGGAGGTTCCTCCTCTTTTGTTTCTAAATGGCAATTTAAAGCCTTTTATAGAGAGGTGAACCAAACGGAAACTCCCCTTGGTGAACCTCAATACCCCCGTTGGTCGGATACACCTTTGACGTTTGATCGCTTTGATTGTCCTATGGGGCTTACTCGACCATTGAGGCTACCTTTGGTCATAACCCCAATTATCAGTAATGCGAGAGTCGAAAGGGTCCTGATCGACGGAGGTAGTTCCTTAGACATTTTATTGGTCAAGGCACTCGACGAGATGCAAATTCCTCGTTCAAAGATCAAACCCATAATTCATCTGTTTTATGGGATAATTCCTGGTTCCTCTATGATGCCATTGGGACAGGTAGTGCTCCCAGTTACGCTGGGTGAACCAAATAACTTTCGAACAGAATTGGTTACTTTTGATGTAATTAATTGTGATTCGGCTTATAACGCGATCTTTGGCAAGCCAACCTTGCTAAGTTCATGATGGCTAAGCACTATGCTTACCAGTGCGGCAAGTTGCCTGGCCCCAAGGGTGTTATTTCAGTCCAAGGCAGTCGCAACGTGGCATTGACATGTGATCGGTTATCCCTGGAGATGGTAGATCAGCTTCCCCTCCGAGAAGCCCAGATTGCCACAGTGTCCACTGATACGATCAAAGCCGCTCCTCGACCAGATGAAACATTAAAACTGGTTCCATTGTACCCAGATGATCCATCCAAGACAATTCGGGTTGGATCAGGCCTGGATCACAAATTGGAACTCGATCTCATTGCTTTCCTCCGAGCTAATGCAGATGTGTTTGCGTGGAAACCATCCGACATGCCCGGTGTCCCAAGGGAGGTAATCGAGCACAGGTTAGCAATTCGACCTAGACAGCAACCAATAAAGCAGAAGCTTAGGCGTTTTGCTGTTGATCGGCAGGAAGCCATCCAAGTGGAGTTAGATAAACTCTAGAAGGCCAGGTTTATTAGCGAAGTCGATCACCCAGAATGGCTTCCAAATCTGGTCATGGTCCATAAGTCAAATGGCAAGTGGCGCATGTGCGTCGACTACACCAGCCTAAACAGTGCCTGTCCGAAGGATGACTTTCCCCTTCCCCGCATCGACCAGTTGGTCAATTCTACTACGGGTTGCGAACTGATGAGTTTCCTGGACGCTTACTTGGGATATCATCAAATTAGCATGGCAGAAGAAGATGAAGAGAAGACTGCCTTCATCACACCATTCGGCACCTACTGCTATGTCAGAATGTCGTTTGGTCTCAAGAACGCAGGTTCCATGTACCAACGCTTGATGCAAAAGACCTTTCTTTCCCAGATGGGGCGTAATCTCGAAGCTTATGTAGACGACCTGGTTGTAAAAAGTTTAAAAAGTTCATCTCATTTAGTCGATCTTGCTGAAACCTTCTGTAATTTGAATCAGTATGGAATAAAGTTAAATCCGGAGAAATGTTCTTTCGGGGTTTCATCTGAAAAACTTCTTGGTTTTCTTGTTTGTTTCAGAGGAATCGAGGTCAATCCTGAAAAAATCAGGGCTATCGAACAAATGAGGTCTCCCTCAACCATCAAAGATGTTCAACGCCTAGCAGGTCGCATGGCGGCATTGAGCCAGTTCATCTCGCGACTAGGAGAAAAGGGACTACTGTGGGACCCTCATTTGAGGAATCCAGTGGCAACCGCCCAGGTGGATTGCACTCAGAAATGGCACATTGCGGCTCACAACAACAAGATGCATTATATAAAAATGTGAGTAATTAAAAACAAGTGCTGATCACAAGGACCAACCTTACAATAACTTAGCGCCAAGATGACGCATTTAAATGTTGATACAAATTAAGGAGTTTTCGACACAAAGGTCGGCACAAAATGAAACAACAATAATAAGCAAAAGGACTTCATCAGTCTTCTTCTTCTGCAGCAGCGGTGTACGGGTCTTCTCCACATCTGACTCCACCTTGGTACGTAACCCTTTAACAAGTTTGGTCTTCAGTTTCTTCTTCTTGTTCCACATTGGGTTCAAGACCGTAAGATTCAGGGTCGACGAATCCCTCTTCTAAATTTGTTTGTAAAAGCAAGGGTGAGCACATTGTCCACATGGTGCTCAACAAGTCCCAAATAAGAATGCAAGTATATATAGATGAGGGGGAAGTTTCTCGAGGAATAGCTCTTTAGCTTTATATATGTATATAGAATAGATTTTCGCACTTGGTTTTGAAGAAAAGATCTTTATTTTCGAAAGAGAGGTTTTTAAAACCCTAAGCTAAATTCTTAGAAAATGTTTTGTGTGGCGGTCTTTCATGAGTCACCACTTTATTCAGATTTTGTGAAAAACTTTCCAAAAGCTACTTGTGCTGCATCGACGTGAATAGAATCCACAGCGCGCAGACTCCATAACCTGGGAGCTCAGAGCATCCGATACTTTTTTAAACTTTGCAAAGGTGTACCACCTTAATCCACCGATCATTCGGCTTTCAAGTCGGTACCTCTCCATGCGACTTTCACGCATGTGACAAGGCCGAGATGACACAACAGTTTACAGTCCTAGCATTAACTATTCCCTACCCGGTAAATAGACAGTAAAGTCTCAAGTACCGTTGGGGGTCCTCCCCACTGCCTTACTTCCTAGCCTGGGTCTATGTTCTCACAAGACACATAGCCTCTCTTGATTACAGTCGCGCACGACTTAATCTGGCATAGGGCGTCTTCCTTCTTTCCACCTTTTTCTCTCATAATTTTTCTGAACTCACATCACTCATGGCCTTCTGCGGCCCACCAGTTCTCGCAAGAAGCTGGACTGACAACCATTGCAGGGAAAAGCTAATACTAAAGAAAGCTACTAAGTTGCGCCCGTCCCATAACCGGGCAAGTGGTTGGTACGTTTTTCATGCCGCATAGAAGCACAACACAAGGTTCTAGTCCTTATGAATCTCTAGTGAGGAGTCTTTCACATTTGATAGTGCGCACACAGCACCATCCAATCAAACCATCCTCACTATCGATTCCAATCATATTTTCTTTAAAAAAAAGGGGTTCTGAATATACTTTTCTCGTATGTGACCATTCAACATTTATCATATGATCTTGGGCATAGCATAGCCTAAGCATAATATTCTAGGGTGACAAGGGTGCATGGATAATCAATCACAAAAGGGGCTTTACAATTATTTAGGTCATATCTATCATTTCATTAAAACATAACTCTTATTTGAATCTAAGGCATGCATATACTTGAAAATAGTTAACATACTTCATTTCAAAATATTAGGCTAGACGTGATCAAGGGTTTGAGACTTGCCTTGCAATGATGGGTCTAGCTGCTCAGATGAATCCTCGAAGATCTCCTCTGTTCCTTCAACGTCTGGTTCCATGGCGGATACAAACAACACATACACACTATATAAGCATACAAACTAGAAAATAATACGTAAATACATCATGCATGCAGGGGTAAGGGTTTGGACAAGGTCACTTGACATTGATCGAAGAGATGGGCTCAAAAGGACTTGAATGTCGAAGGGCTGACATTCGGCTCATGGCTTGACATAGCCCTAAATTGGTTCTAGGTTTGTTTTCTGGAGATGTGGCAATAGGGAATATTGTAGAGCATGGTTCAAAAGGCTTAGTGGACAAAGTGGCATTTCAATTGCTCAAATTTAACAAGTCTAAATCATCTAATGCCACTGGTGGACATGCACTGACATAGTGCTAGACATGGCCAGAAACTAGGGCATTGGATAACTTTTGACTCAGGACTCCAATTGGTGCACAACTTTGTCTGGGGTTTAGGCCTTGATGACAGCTACAAAACTCTCAACAGGCTCAAGGGCAGAAAGTGGCCGGAAGGTGGCCAAATCTGGTGAGCAAACACGGTGGCCTGAATCACTGGACAGTAATCTTGGCATGATCATAACTTTTGATCTAGGCCGATTCAGGGTTCGAGCCAGTGGAGTAAATTTCTCAGGGGGTTGAGGCCTAGCTAGATGACAAGGTTTCATAGACTGGTTTGGCTGGAAAATGAACTCCGGCGATCGGGGCCGAAGACGAAGGCACCGATTTGGGCGTTTTCGTTCCAGGGAGTTTGAACTCAATTCCACACTCGGGAAGCATATAGGGGTCAACACAAAGCTATGGGTGTACTCAATTTTGCCAGAGAATGGCTGGAGAAGCACGGCGGCGTTTTCCGGTGAACTGCCGAGGCTCGAACATGGGATTTCGACGCTCGGGGCAAAATTGGCGATTCCAAACTTACAGGCTTGTTCCTCCTAGCTCACTGATCATTATTCCCTACTAGCATGAGGATCAATTTGGCTTGAATCACTCGGCATTAGGGGAACAGGGGATTACGGCTTTTCCAGTGATTGCCGGCGTTGAGGTTCGCAGGGGGTCAATTAACGGCTATGACACATACAGGGGGTTAAGGGGATCTTACTGGTGATGTTGGTTTGGAGGGGGAAGCTACGGGCGAAGCTGGCGCCGTGAGCTTCAGAGGTAGCTCGCTGGGGAAGAAGGCTTTCGCGACGGCGCTGATGAACTGGATTGTTCTCTGGTGGTGGAGGCTAAGGCTTGCAGTTGCGGGATGGTGTGTGAAGAGATGCTGGGCGAAGGGGGCCTTATATAGCCGCGGGATTGAGCTCTCGGGAGTTGCAGCAATCGCCGGTGAGATATCTTCTGGCGCTGGAGCGGTCAACAAGGCATATCGGGACATGGCGGGAGCTCTGCCAGAGACGGGGTATCGCGCAGAATAGGGATTTTGTTAGGACGGCGAGATAGCGATCTCCGGGATGGCAACCATGTGGCGTAAAGCTCCTGACAACAGCAGGCACGCGCACGCGCGGAGAAGAACACGGCACAGCGCGGGTGAGGTGCTCCACGGTGGCGGTACAGTTGTGCGCGGCAGTGGCTACGTGGCTGCGATGGTGGCAGCGCGGGGAACTTCGCCGGCGACGAGTTCGGCGGCGAGCCAAAGCGGCGGGGCGCTGGTCGAATTGCTCTGCTCGCGGTCGTGCACGCGGTCTCCTGGTCGTGGTCGAAGAAAAGGCCAGGGGCTTGTTTGCAAGGTTTTGGACTCACTTGCGAATGTTTGGACTAAACTGCGAGGATTTTGGTTCAGGAACTTGGGCCTATTTGCAATTCTGGAAATCTGAAGGGCTGATTTGAATTTTTACTTTGCAGATGAGTGTTACTAAATGTCTTAGACTCATCCAGTAGGAAAAATGGTGAAATCCGATAAGATCTGGTGGTTTTGACAAAAATCAAAAACAGGGTAAAATAGGGTAAACAGGGTAATTAGGGTTTGAAACTTTTGTCGGGGCTGAAACTAGGGTTTCGGTTGAGATTCTGGAATTCTTCCAGAAGGGGAAAATGTTCAGAAAAGTGAAAGAAATATAATCACTTGATTAGATTTGAATTTGGAGATGGTCTGAGACTTTTAGCCTTTTTGGGCTTTTTGAAAATTCTGAAAAGGACTAAACTGAAACACTTTTGGATTGAAATGTGAAAATGATCTGGGAGATGAAGTTTAGCTGCCAACTTTTTAGGTTAAGGTAGTGGCATACCTAAGATCAAGATAGGGTTGAGACATTAGGGATTCCAAAGAAGATATGCTGACTCGCAAGCAGAAAAGATAGCGAAAACAGGGATGTTACAACTACCTTTCTTCAAAGCCCTGTGCAAGCACCACAATTTTACTTGGTCGGATGAGGTCGAGAAAGCATTCCAGGAGGTTAAAGCATATTTATCTTGTCCACCGGTTTTGGCTTCTCCCAACAAAGAGGAGCCATTACTCCTTACTTGGCGGCCACACGTCACGCGGTCAGTGCTGTCCTGATAGCGGAAAGAGAGGGTGTGCAAAAACCCGTCTACAATGTAAGCGAAGTACTTCATGGTCCTAAGGAGCGATACCTTGAGGTCCAGAAGATACTTTACGCACTACTGATGGCTTCCCGTAAGCTACGACATTACTTCCAAGCACATAAGATCACAGTGCCCTCATCATTTCCATTGGAGGACATTGTCCACAATCTAGAGAAATCTGGTCGGATCGCCAAATGGGCTGTCGAACTCGGAGCGTTCGACATCCATTTCACGCCTCGCACTGCGGTCAGGTCCAGGCTGACTATGTGGTCGAATGGAGTAATCCTGAGCCGCCCGTGCAAGCGTCCGAAGATTTGGAATGCCCTGATCACTGGACAATGTACTTTGACGGCTCTCGTAGTTTTCAACACTCTGGGGCTGGAGTGGTCTTAGTTACGCCTCAGGGTGAACAGCTGAAGTTTTTCTTTCAACTACACTTTGTTGTGACCAACAACGCAGCAGAGTATGAAGGTCTTATTGCAGGGCTCCGGGCAGCAAAATTCCTCAGAGTCTGTCGATTAGTGGTGAGGGGAGACTCACAACTGGTCGTAAACTAGGTAAACAAGGAGTACAGCATCTCCGATGAGACAATGGCTTATTACCTGAGGGAAGTCAGGAGATTGGAAAAACACTTCAGTCATTTCGAAGTCCAATACATCCCGCGAAAGGACAACATTCTTGCAGACCAATTATCCAAAATTGGGTCCTCATGCACATCCGCCCTGGCAGGAGTGTTCGTTGAACACTTGGAACATCCTTCGATCATGACTACGGTCGAGGGTGATCCGGTAACAGTCTGCGTTACCAACCTTGGACAAGAACGAGATTGGACCCATCCATTGAGGGTCTATCTCGAACACGGGACCTTGCCCGAGGACGAACCCGAAAGCGATCGGTTAGTTTGAAAAGTGTGCCTATACAAACTTATAGAAGGGGTTTTGTATAGGAAAGGTACTCAAGGAGTATTCATGCGCTGTGTGTCCCAAGAGGAAGGAAAATCCCTCTTGAAAGAAATTCATGATGGTGTATGCGGTGCACACGCGTCATTCCGAACACTGGTCGGGAAGGCTTTCCGACAAGGATTTTACTGGCCTTCGGCACTTGATGATGCCAAGAATATGGTAAAGACATGTCCTCAGTGTCAGTTTCATGCGAGACAGGTTCATCAACCTACCTACGCTCTGCAAACCATTCCTCTATCATGGCCCTCCGCAGTCTGGGGGATGGATATTGTTGGTCCTATGCCACAAGTAGTCAATGGATACAAGTTCTTGTTCGTAGCTACTGACACGTTTACAAAGTGGATTGAGGCCGAACCAGTATGCAACATTACTGCTGTTGCTGCTCAAAAGTTCTTTCATAAGAACATTGTGACTCGATTCGGTGTTCCAAATCTTCTCATCACTGATAATGGTTCCTAGTTCGCTAGCGGTCTTTTTCTGGACTTTTGCGACACCATTGGAACCAAGGTGTGCTTTGCCTCTGTAGCTCATCCGCAGAGCAATGGTGCCGTCGAATGTGCCAACGGGCAAATATTACAGGGTATCAAAAAGCTCATTTTTGATCGCCTTAAGACACGCTCGGGGGCTTGGGTAGACGAGCTCTATACCGTTCTGTGGGCACTATGCACTACTTCTAGTCGAGCCACCGGTGAGACACCTTTCCATGTGGTATACGGAGCTGAGGCTGAGTTACCCATGAAAATTAGTATTGGTTCTGTACGAACAGATCAATTCGAACAAGTTGATCGGAATGGATAATGATTGCAAGATCTAATTCTCCAGAAGAAAAGCGTGATCGAGTTCTGGTCAAGTCCGCGGTGTATTTGCAAGCTTTGCGCAAATACCATAACAAAAGGGTGCGACCACGTAGTCTTCACGTGGGCGATCTGGTTTTACGTAAAATACAAAACCAATCTAATCGCAACAAGTTCTCCCCACAATGGGAAGGTCCCTACACTGTTGTCTCGATGCCGCGACCAGGGTCGGCTCGGTTAGCAATGGAGGATGGTCAAATCTTGTCCAATACATGGAACATCGATCAACTGCGCAAGTTTTACATGTAAGTTCCCCAACCCTTTTCCTTTTCAATTATCATGATTGAACAAAATCAGTACTTCTAGTTGTTTCATGTGATAATTATTCCTTTTGCCCGTATGCTACGAGTCTGACTCGGGGGCTGGTCGCTGATAATTGTCACACTGTAATACCCTGATCGGATTTGCTGGCCGATCTCGCGATCACTTCCAGACAAGACACCCCTTAATAAGCCGTTTCTCAACACACACGGGGCTTGCTGGCATGTCCCTGGTCATCAGAGTGGCTACCAGTTTGCAATAAGGTCAGGTATTGTATCGAACATGATTGTTGTTCTGGTTGGATATTCCTGGTCGTCGTTACACCCATATTTTTCCTGTGCTTATAATACTAAGTCTTCAGTATACATATTCACAGGAGGGGGCTAGGGAAATATGGTCGCAACATGAAACAAAAAGAAGCGCTTTCTTTCAAAAAATAATGCATACACTCGCATTGTATAAATTGTATCTGTACAGGTACAGGATTTACAGTAGGCCAAGATCTTTCAAGAGATCTTCTACTAGAGGTTTGACTTCCTCCATTATGACCTCAAACTGGTCTTCACTCTCGACCTCTGCCTCTCCCACAACTGGATTCAGATTAAGATCTGGGCCATGGTGAAGACGAAGCCGGCAGAGGATGGCGGAGGCTGCTAATCACACTCTTGTCTTGATCACCTCTTTTTGCCGCCTTGTATCTTCAGGAAGATACTCGAGTAGTGACTCTGCTTGGGTCGCGACCAGTGTGGTCCAGTCGCTAAGGCTAAGGTCGTCCCCTTCAGTTTCGACCACATCAGCCCTCAGCAAACCGGCCACCATCTTCAGTTTTTTGAAGATGTCTCGTTGAGCACTACTGCAGGCTGAGAGTGACGCACTCAAGTCCTTGTTCTCCCTGCAGACAGAATCAACTTTTGAGTTTTACAACTCGATGGTCACCTGGAGATCTTTTTTCTCTTGGCCGAGCGGGCTTATTTGGTCGTCTCGTGCTGCGATAGGAGACCATCTCAAACAAGTTCGTATGACAAAATTAATTCACTCTGGTCAGAAGTATACTTACAGGAGAGCTGTGACCGTAGTTTTCGGAGTTCGGTCTCCAGGAATGAGATATTGGCAACTGCCCTGAACTCCTGATTTTCCCGATCAGCAAGGCTTTTGATCAGAAAGGCGTTTTCTCTGTGACAAAAGAGACAATTGTCAAGATAGGACTTATATTCAGGAAAATGAAGAAACATCTTCCTTACCGCTGCAGGCGACTCATTTCCTCTTGCGCGACCTCGATGCTATTTTCTATAGCCATCGACCTGGTCGTCATACGAGTCAGTTCCTATGACATGGAAGGGGATCAGTTTCAAAGCCTGGATATTCCTATGCAAATGCGAACTTAAAAATAACAAGGGATGATCGGCATACCTCAACATACTCGTTGAACGAGCCACTTTCTGGCTCAACCAAAGGCTGAGTCGCTAGACTCACCTTATCCCCTGTAGGAGCGGCAGATGAGTTTTCCTGCTGAGCCTCCTCCATTGCTGGGGTCACATATTCCAATCTCTGCGATTGGATTCTGCGGCCATCCCGTCTATAATGGCCCGAAGAACTTCCCTGGCTGAAGGGATGGAACTTTGCTCGCCCGTGACCTCGGTAGTAGGGGAAGCTCAACACTTGCCGAGGTCACTGGGGGGCTTGGCGCTGTATCTTTGTGCCTAAGCAAATAGAAGGACCATCAGTTAGAATCTCTTCAGTTGATCACTATAATACAACACCCTATCCAAACGGGAGAGATTCTTACCTTACTCGAAATCCTACCAATTTTTGGGATTTCGAAGATGGTTCCCCGAGGAAAAGAGGACAGTCGTCATCTATCCTAGTCTTCCTCTTCCTAAATAGGACCTTGTCCTTTTCTCCCTGTGTACATGCAAATCTATAAGAACACACATGAGGAATGGTCAAAACCCAGGCTGTAAGGCTCCTTACTGGGGTAACCTTTTCGGTCGGTAGGGATGAAGCCATTGGTCCTGAAGTCTCCTGGACCACAGGCCCTGGGACTTCATCCGCGACCATGAGGTTGGTAGTGGTCGCGATGTCCTATTCAGTTATTCCCACTCCTGTCAACAAGAGTGGAGTGCTCACCGCCCCAGGACTGGCAGGTGTCACTTCGTGGCGAATAAGGGGGATGTCGTCTTCTTCTTCTTGTATGAGCATAACTCAATGGATATACACAAATGAATGCAAACATTCAGGATTGTGAGAAATCTTACCACAATCGCCCCTTCTGACAGAAGGGGAGGTGTTACAAGTTCTGAGGCTTTATAAGCCTCAGACACTGGGGTTTTGCCTGTAACCATAGGATTACCAGTGGTCACGGGGCCCGTCGTAGTCGTCTCTGTCCCTGCGGTAAGAGACAGGACCTTGTCGGTTTGACGAGCGATCGCCTTCCTCTTACGGTGAACCAGAGGAATGTCATCCTCCTCGTCCTCGCTCCCTTCACCCTGTACGACGAAGAAGTAATTTCTACTCGTACCTGGGGTTACAGGAGGCACTGAATATCTTACCGCTGTCCTTTTCACGGTAAGGGGTTTCTGCTGCGAAGAAGCCTCTCCCAGAATCTTCTTGGACTTCTTGGGAGCGGGTTCCTTCACCGTGCGCTTCGAAGCGATCCTCTTCACCCTCTTAGCGGCTAGTCTCCCCGAGGGGCCAACGTCCTCACTTGGACGCGAAGCCTCGGCAAACTTGCCCAGAAGCTATGTCGTTCCAAATTTTCTTGTCCATATAGGACAGGTGAATGGTCTACAACAGAGATTGTTAAGAAAGGCCATACCTTTCGGTGCTCCTGTTTGAGATCGTCGCCGGCATTGACTAGGCTTTGGGGGCGAAGAGATCCTTTGGCTCCCTCCACAGTGGCGCTGTACCCCTTGAGGAGATAACTTGTCCGTTTTTCAATCTCGGACAAAGGCAGGGCTGCGTCACAAACAAGCATGTTAAGAAATACGACATTTTTTCAGTAAAAATGTATGTTTTGTTGACTAGAAGACATACCATTATTATAGTCCAAGGTACTATCCGCCATGGACTGAATTTCCCAAGCCGGATGAGCCCTTTCATGCAGGGGGCTTATCCGGTTCTTCACAAAGTCACGTATGATATCACGCGCAGTCAGTCCTTGCTGGACTAAGTGAAGAATGACTTGGGCCTGCTTCTTCTGCTCTGCGCTTAGAGCAGGAAGGGAGTCCAGCTCGCTGGCCTTCTCTGGTCGAGAGTTCTCAAACCACAGTCCACTCTTCAACCACAGTCCGCTCTTTGCAACGGAGGGGTGCAGTAGAACTACTTCTGGTACCACCCGTGGACAGAATCCCGACGGGGCGGGAAAGGGTACTCCTTCTTCTCCCTTATTCGGAAGTAGATGCACCCGACGGCATTGGCGCTCTTCAACCATGCTGAGTAGTAGAAACGCTGGAAGAGCTCCACGCTCGGAAGCACTGCAACGAAAGCCTCGCAGAGATGCTAGAAGATCACCAAGATAAGGACAACATTTGGGTGGAGATTCACTAACTCCAACCCATAATGCTCCATGACAAGGATTGACACCCGAGTCAGTTCAAATAAATGCACTGTTGGTTCAGGACAGATTCGAGCCAGGCATGTGCCCGGCGGTGCGAACTCAAGTCGTTTCTGGGAAGCATCAGCTCAAGGTCGCAGGCTTTGCACGATCAGATCACAGCTAGTGCGCGGTCAGAAGTTCGTGTGCTGTGGGCGGACAGAAGGTCGAAGATGTTGCGCGGTCAACCAACATCACGCGGTCAAAGCATCTTCGACCAGGGAACGTGGGAGTATTCTTTTCCTATAACAGGAATATCCCAAGTATCCCGAAGATTCTTCCATGTGGGGATCAACCGTCAGGAGGTTAATACGTGCAGTTATCCACAAATAACACGTGTTAAACCTGGGTGGGAGTTAAGAGCGGTTCTCCAAACCGCATCCAAGCAACTGCTTGATGCAGTTACGACTTGGCGCCCTTCAAACAGTATAAAAGGGCGGCATGATGTATCAAACAAGGGAGATCGATCAAGAGATAAAGACACGACTCAAACAGCCAAGTCTACGGCCTAGATTAGATAGTTTTTATAAGCCTCCCTGGCTTCTTTCCGTACACTTACATAGGAAAAACCTTCGCCATCTTGTAAATCTTTACTACGTATAGTGAAATCTCAACAGGACGTAGGGCTATTACTCCCACCATCAAGGGCCCAAACCTGTATAAATTTCTCTGTGCTCCAATTCTCCATAGTTCTACATACCTTCCCGAAGGGTCACCCTGAAAGGTCTCACTATTATAAACTTTGCATAAGTTCGGCTGAGGACCCCGAGTCTGAATCATCGACACTCCAAGCTTCCCTTCAAGAACTGGCAATCAGGGAATTGGAATCCGCAATGCAGGTATTCCTCAAAGACCACCAACTCGCCCTCTTGGACGATTGGGGTTTCTTGGTCCTTCTCCGCTGGCCGCCAGTTGATTAGCAGCCGCAGAGGGAGAATTTCTTCCTTCTCAAGGTCCACCAGGCTTTCTTCGGTATGGTGGACGGATCGGCTCCAGGATGCCATTGCTTTCGAAAGATCGAGAAGAAAGGTGGTGACTTTGGAGGCGACGGAGATGAGGAATGAGGGTTTTGTGCGGCGAGAAACTCTAAGGTAAATGAAGCGTTTCTGGTTGTGTGGCTTCCTCAGGAAGCTACCTTCTCCTTTTATATGCCCGAGGCAACCCTTCGTTGAATACTTTATTAATTCCCATAATGGGTGCCTTCTATCTGGAAACCGTTATGCTCTCCCTATAGTGAATCAGAAACAAAATATATTTTTATAATTTTCATTTCAAATTCGGGGGCTAGGGTGCACACAAAAACATGAAAATTTTGCAAAGATTTTGGAGGGAGTGATCCTTCATCTCTTTTATAAGCTAATTTTTATGTATTGATCACAATGCAGTTCTGTGATCGTCCTGATATTTGCATGATGATCGCAATGCCATTATGTGATCACTGCAAGTAGGTAATCGCAATGTACACGGTTATCATCCGATCAAGACATTATGTTATCGCGACTTCAGTTCTGATCGCGGCTTCAGTTCTGATCGCGGCTTTAGTTCTGATCGCAATACCAGTACTGGTTGCGGTATGACACATTAATGCGCTTCTGATCGAAAGACTTGTTACCTCAGATTTACCTGTGTATTTGTGGTCGTGAAGACATTCCTTATGACCATGTTTTTGCATAGAGATTGTGAAGAGTATCAATTCAAATTAACTCTTGCATAATTCGTCTTGAGAAGGAAAATTATGTAAGGTAAGAGAAATTTTTATTTCTGGCAATCCTTGCATACAAAAGGGATATAGGCGACCAGAGCATCAACTTGATCCGAGAGAAGTTTACAAAGTTCTCCTAAGGACATATTGACGTCAGTAGGATCTACACTGACCGCCCCAGGAGAACTAGCAACTACTCTAAGCTTATCTACATCATCCCGAATCAGAGAAGCATTACCATTCCTGATCGAATCAGAGAGTTCTCGCTGCTGCCGAGCATAGTCCCTCTGCAAGCGGAATTGGTGCGCCTCTTCGCGGGATCTGTCAAAACATTCTGCCAGGTGCAGAATGGCGGAAGACATCTGTTCGGCCTTCTTCTCCAGAGCCTCTTTTTCCTCCTACAGAGTTTGTTCGAGGGAAAGAGGTTGGACCTCAGTAGTTTGGTCGCTGGGGGCTCCAGAAATTTTCATCTCCTGTGCATAAATGTGTTAGTTTTACAAGATAAAATGACCAGCAGAAGAGATGAAAATAATTACCAATCCTTGCAACTGAGAGGATGAAGTATTGCCCCCAGAAAGTAGATCACCCGACAAAAGTCGGGAACCATCAGGTCGAGGAAGTGCAACTCTCCCACAATAAGATTGGTCACCCAACACAAGCTGAGGATCATCTAGTCGCGAGAATGCAACCTTCCTACCAGAAAATTGATAACCCATCAAAAGATGGGGATCGCTTGATCGCAATGGAGAAAGCTGAGAAGAAGGCTTTGAAGGATTATTATGGACCTCCAAAGGTGGAGATGAAGGTTCGACCTGCTGACTTGCATGGATAGGAAGGACTACAGGGGCCAAAGGAAGAGAGAGCAACGATGCATCCCTAACCCTTGTGCCGCTGGAAGATCCCTCATCAACCTTGGGTTTCTTCCCTGGAGGAACCAGATCTTCGGTCATCTGTGAAATTCCAAAAAGCATTTTGGAAATGATCAGAACATAAGATGGCAACTTGAACCAGGGGTTCCAGAGAAGACTTACCTTGTGGAAGTCCTGGTAGAATTCAAGTGTCACTTCCTCTTCATCGCTCTCAATCTCAATGATGTTCTTGGAACCATGATCTGCCATTGAGGTGGAAACGGAAGAGAAGGAAAGATAGCTTTGGAAAAGACTTAGCTGGGAAAAACTTGTGAAGTTTTAGGGCTAAGAGGCTTCGGTATTTATAGCCTCCAGAGGTGATGGTTCGTTTCCCCAATGCCTCGAGTTCTTAAAACACATTTACAGTTTTATCTCGGGTTAAAAGACAATTCCGCGGCGCTATCATTACCTGTCAAATACAACCCAGAGTCCGTCTCGGGAAATAAACCTCCACACATAGTGCGCCACTAAGTGGGGAAGTTGAAGCATCGGGTCCTTTATCCGATGCAGGATTAAAATTTGAAGTAAATATGTATCGTCATTTTCTTCAAATTTGGGGGCTAGCTGACGAAGATTCTTACCCGAGCTAGTTCAGAGCAAATGCACGTCTGGTTCAAGATAGATTCGAACCAGACGAGTGTCCGTTGCCATGATCTCAGATGGCTTGAGAAGCGTGGACACATGGTCGTAGGCTTTGCGCGATCATCAGGCCGCAGACAGTACGCGGTCAGGAGGCCGTAGGCGATGCGCGTACAGAAGGTCGCAAGACAGTCCGCGGTCAAAAAGACAGTGCACGGTCAGAAGGTCATTGACTACTATCGACCAGGATGACTCGGGGCTATTTTAGCTCTACAACAGGCATATCCCGAGTATCACAAAGATACTTCCACGTATGAAGACAACTGCCAGGAGGTTAACTCGTGCGGTTATCCCTTAATTGCAAATGTTAAGCCTACGTGGGAATTAAGTGCGGTTATCAAAACTGCACCAAGCAACCGTTCAAAGCCGTTGTGCTTTGGCGCCCTTTCGACCAGTATAAAAGGGTGCGCAAATGTACCAGATGGTGACATCTTCAACGGATTCAAGAGAGATCAACATCAACAAGCTTCTATAGGCTAGTTTAGTCATTTTTTGGACAATCACACAGAAAAGATCTTTGCCTGTGATGATCTTTTCGACAACTATGTAACCTTTTTCCCGTACATAATGAAATCACAACAGGACGTAGGGCTATTACTCCCACCATCGAGGGCCCGAACCTCTATAAATCTCTCTGTGTTCCAACCGACATTGCTCATCATCCCTTTCCACAGGGACACTTCGAAAGGCCTCGTAACTCACAAATTCTGCATAAGTTCGACTAAGGACCCCGAGTCCGAATCCTCGACAATGTCCTCCCCCCGGAAGGCCTCCGCCGGAGCCATAGTGTCCGCCCATAGAGGCGCCGACGCCGGGAATCACACTCGCACGATCCGGTCGTAGAAGCCCCCGGCGAGCTGCTCCACCTCTCGCCGAAGTGGCTCGAAGAACTCGGGAAAGCCCCGGGGGATCCGGCCCCCAATCGCCCAGGCGCCGATCCCCCGGTGTTCCACAAACCCCGCAGCGGCGGCCACCACTAGGATCGCCCGGCCCCGTGCCCGAGCATCGGTGGCCTCCGGGATCACAAAGAGTTGTACATTGAGAAAACGCACAGCCTCCGCGAGTGTCGCCCGAGCCGTGTCGGAGCTGCCCCCCGGGCCGAGGCTCACCACAAGCCCTTCGAGGGCTGAGTGGACGGAGAGATCCGCCTCTGCCACCGCCCGGGCACTGGAGCCCTCCATCTCCCGGTGGGCATCCCCCTTTTCCCTTGCCTCCCTCCGGAGCCGATCGTTGGCATTCTCAGAGCTAGGCCTGGACTCGGGCCAACTCCCGGAGCGTGTCATCTCGCTCCTCAGAAAAGGTGGCGGCCTTCCCCTCCACCTCCTTCAGCGCCTTGTCAAAGCGCGCCTCGATGCCCCAGGCGAGGGCCGCCCCCTATGAACACGAAAGTTAGTCGGAACCCGAGAGTTGGTAAAATCTTTGAAAAAATGACCCGCTAGTTCGAGAACGAACCTGGATGTGGAGCGACTATAGCTCCCCACAACGGTCGTGGAGCGTCCCTTGCGAGACGTACTCCTGCGCCTTCTGGGTTTGGAGCCCCTCCGCGAACTGGAGGACCTCCCCTGCGGACAGCAGGGGGGTCTCCCTCCCAACGGCTCCGGACCCATCCGCGTGGGCGGGCTCCCTCAAGAAGGTCGCGGGGGTAATGTGAACCAGAGTGGCAGCGACCGGAGTCCTTGCCGCTGAAGAGGTGGCCGAAGAGGGGGTGCCACCCTGGGGAGGGATCAGGACCCTTTCCCCTTTCCAGGCCGTGGGGCCCCCAGGACCTCCGTCGTTGTGGGGACCTCGTAGACCGAGGGGCTCCCCCCTCGTCCACCGGCCATTCGACGTGCGAAGGGGAAGCCTCCGCGAAACGAACCTCCGACCGCTCTAGCTCCAGTAGTCCTGGTGCCACCGGAGGTGCGATCGCCAGAGGCGGCGAGGGGGCGTAGTTCGCCGAGTCGGACGCCTCCTCGTCACCGGCCGGCTCCTTCCCCTGGGCCTCTCCGGAGGCCTAGAGAAGGCACGCGAACTCTTGCCCCTCCACCACCCCCCCCCGGAGTTTTCTTCCAGAGGGGGCGTCGTCACCTCGCGCCGGGAAGACGATCACACATGTCCTGACCCGGGGGCGGAGTCCCGGGCCTTCATGGGCGTGGAACCCGGTGTCGTTGCCGGACCAGGGGCCTTTTGAGCCATGGCACACTTCGGCTCGGAACCCCCAGAGGCTCCCCGCTTGTGAGAGCCGGGGTTCGGGAGAGGCGTCCTCTCCGGCAGCCTTAGCCCAGAGGCCTCGGCCACCAAGTTCTGGGGAGGACCCTCCCCGATGACGCGCACGATACTCTCCCAGGCATCTGCGTATGGCCGGACTACAAAAGTGAAGAGAGTTAGCAAAATTAACAAAAAACGAAGAAAGTCGGCGGGGGCTTACGTCGGGTCACCGACTTTTGCCGGGGCTGCTGCACCAGGCACATTTTTATGCCCCTCCTCCCGTTCGAGAAGGGGGAGACCTTCAGTAACGTCAGCTCCTCGGCGGTGTCCCTCATGGAACAGACGCCCTGGGAGCCAACCACCTTGCTGAGGAGCTTCAGCCCCTCCTCGGTCCACACTGGGGGCTTGGGGGCGGACGACCGACTGTAGGAGGGGGGCTCTGGTGAGTAGGTCACCTCGGCGTCCCAAACCCAGAGGTAAAACCACCTCTGGACCCAGTCCCCCCAGTGATCTAGGGAAGCGGCCACCAGGTACTCTTTCACCCACGACGGCAGGAGCTGTATCATGACGGAACCGAATGGAGACTTCGGCCCTCCCTTCACCAAATGGGAGCACCTTGCCTCCAGCTCATAGAAGTACCGGAACAGCCGGAGCGTCGGCTCCCATCCAGTGGCTATTTCGAACAACCAGATGAAGAGCCCCATCCGAACAAAAGCGTTCGGCGTCAGGTGGTTAAGAGCCACCCCGTATTTCCGGAGAAACTCCCGGAGCAACGGGTGCACCAGGAGTCGAAGCCCGGCCTCGAGGAAGGCCTCGAAGACGACCACTTCTCTGGGCCTAGGGTGGGGGGCGCCATCCTTCTTGGAGGGGATCCGGATGTCCCCATCTGCGACAACCCCCCAGTCCACGAGGGACTCTAAGTCCCCCGAAGTAAACTCAGAGGCCGAGAGGAAGTCCGTGGTGACTTCTGCAGGAGGCACGTCCGCGGCCTTGGCGCGACCCTTGGGACCCACTATTTTCTCTGGTGCGTTGGGCTCTATGGGGACTTGGGCTAAGGTTTCCGGAGGCTAGGCTTCTAGGAGGAGGCTACCGGGAGAGCTTAGGGCACCGGTGGCATTCGAGGATCGAGGGTTCGAGTGATTTCTTTGGGCCCCTCGAGGCACTATTTATAGGGCTCGAACGAGGCCCTGATGGGCGCCACGTGGCCCCTCATGGTAAATCCGCGCCCCTCAATTCAAACGGTGTGCGCGAATCAAAGGGGCGGACACGGGAAACAACGCATCGTCAGTTCAAACCGCGTGAGGCCATTATGGCCAAAAGGCGCGCTCCAATCGAAACTAGGGGCCACATAATGACCGACGGCGCCACCGTAAGTATCTGGCGCGAAGTTCAAAGCGTCGACAAGGCACCGGAAATCCATCCCGAAAGAGATGTTCCCAGTAATGTGAGCCATCCCCTCCGGGGACTCGAGCAGCGTCTCCGGAGGGTATGGGGGGCTGCTGTTGGGGGAAATCTCCACGGGATCAAGCCCAGGTAAGAGGTAAGGCCCCTGGTGACCCTGTCCCGGCGCCGCCATTTACCCAGGGACGAGGCCCCCGGTGACGGCACCGCCATTTGCCCGGGGACCAGAGCCCGGAGCCCAGGGACAAGGGTCACGTGAAGGTCACGTGAGGGGCACATCGGTAACTGGCAAGGACACTTGTCAAGCATCTAGCCCCCTTGGCCAGAAGAAGGACGCCAGTGCCCTTCAATTCGATGGTTGCGGCCGGGGTAGTTTCGTCTTTTTGCATCTTTTGGGCCTATATAAGCCCTTGTATCCCTCTCATGTAACTAAGGACCACTCATTTTTACATCAATACACAAACAAATAGGCGTGCTTAGGAGCACTCTCTCCCCGAGAGAACTCCCCTAGCCAACTCTTGTTGGGAGCACGTCGACAGGACTAGGGTCTCCACTGAGACCTGAACCTGTATAAATCCTCGTGTCATTCTTCGTGTTTGCCTGACGGTAGAGGACCGGTCACGCGGTCAGCTCGCGTCGTCTTTTCTTTACTAGGAGCAACCAGAAAACCTACCGGGGTATTCGTAATACCACAACAACCAGATCGTTTCTTTCTAAGATTTTACTAACTCTTGGGCTTCGAATAACCTTCGTGTTTACAGGGGGCGGCCCTCAACTGGGGCATCGAGGCGCGCTTTGATAAGGCGCTGAAGGAGGTGGAGGGGAAGGCACCAATGACTGGCTCCAGAGGGAGGCGAGGGCAAAGGAGGATGCCCTCTAAGGGCTCGAGGGCTCCAGTGCCCGGGCGGTGGTGGAAGCGGGTCACTCCGTCTACTCGGCCCTCGAGGGGCTCGGAGTGAGCCTCGGCAGCTCCAATGGGTTGCCGGTGACGTTCACAGAGGCCATGCATTTTCTTAACGCGCAAGTCTCTGTGATCCCAGAGGCCGCCGATGCTTGAGCCCGTGGCCGGGCGATCCCCGTGCTGGCCGCCGCCACCGAACTCGCGGAACTCCAGGGGATCGACGCTCGGGCAATCGAGGGTCGGATCCCCTGAGGCTTCCCCGAGTTCTTTGAGCCGCTGCGTCGAGAAGTGGAGCATCTCGTCGGGGGCTTCTACGACCGGATCATGCGGGTGCGATTCCCAGCATCGGCACCCCCGAGGGTGGACACTACGGCCCCGGCGGAGACCTCCCGGGGGGAGGGCAACAATGACAAAGTATGAGCCTCCCCCCAGGCCTATAGATAGGTCCTCTTTTTGTTTTAGGATTTTTTCTCCCGGTAGCTTCTTAGAAGAAGCCGCAGAGACTTGTATATAAAAAATTCCTTTTAATGAAATGAAATGAATTTTTTGCTAAGTCGAATTCAATTCATCAAGCGCCCCGGGAGGTTACTCCCGGGGGAGGGCTCCCGAGAGTTGAGCGCAACCTTAGAGGTGCCCCAGTGGTGCGAGTAGCCTCTCTGAGGATAAGGCCTCCCACCCGAGGCAGGTCCAAGCTACCTTAATTTTGCTAAGTCTCATCTCCGGAGGGCGTGGCAGGGGTGCCTCCCAGGAGCCGATCCGGTTGCGCTGCTCCCGGAGTGGCACCATGATAACTTTGACAACCACCGCGCCGAATTGTCCCCTCCGCAACCGGGATCCCAGAGGGTTCCGCCACTTCAAATACTCCCACCGGCTGGCTGCGAGTATTGGCCCGAGAACTTGCTTCGGGTGGCCCAGCGGCGTATATGAAGCTTGTATCGAGACCTGGCCCAGGAGCTATCGAAGGGCCTCCGGGATTATTAGGTGTAGTAGCCTCCGGAGGGGGACTGTCCCCCCTAGTATTTCCCGCGGGAGTTAAATTCCGCTAGTTGTATCTTGCATTTGCCCACCGGGGGATTGTCCCCTAGTTAGATGTACCGATACCCACCGGGGGGGGAAGATGTCCTCCGGTTAAATATGTCAATAAAGCTAAGTTTGCTTGTTCCTTAACTTGTTTTTGAAATTTTCCGAGTCCAATGGATGGTCCAGGAGAGGACAATCCGGGCACGAGTTAAAATTTTCCGAGTCCAAAGGATGGTCCGGGAGAGGACGATCCAGGCATGAGTTACCCCCCCTCCACATAGCGGGTTGTAGCTTAGCTCCACGTGCTGTGGGGAAGGAGTGAAGGGCCCGGATGTTAATGATTACCGGGGCAAACATTCTCCAAGAAGATTTTCCAAATGTCCCGGTGAGAAATCTACCGGTCGCCGTGAGAACGGGGAACCGGGTGTCTACGATTCGGACTCGGAGTCCTCAGCCGAACTTATGCAGAATTTGTAATAGTGAGACCTTTCAAGATGACCCTTCGGGAAGGTATGCTGAACAATGGTGAACAGGAGCACAGAGAATTTAGACAGGTTCGGGCCCTCGATGGTGGGAGTAAAAGCCCTACGTCCTGTTGATATTTCACTAAGTGTGGTAAAAGGTTTACAAATGGAAGGAAAAGTCCTCACAGGCAAGGGTTTTTCCTGTAAAAGTGTACAAAGATAAGCCAAAGAAAGCTTATTAAAATGCTATATAAGGTGTGCCGTAGACTTGGCTAACTGGGATGTTTTTTTTCTCTCCCTCTTTCCTTCCCCCCCGATTGATGCTTCATGCCATCCTTTTATACTGTTTGAAAGGGTGCCATGTGAAGGAAACTGCATCAATCGGTTGCACGGACGGTTGGATGCAGTTTTTGGAACTGCTCTTAACCTCTACGTAGGTTAAACACGTGTTATTCATGGATAACTGTACGTGTTAACCTCCTGACGGTTGATTCTCCACGTGTAGGAATCTTCGGGATACTTAGAATATCCTGTTGTATGGGCAACCGAATAGATAGATCCCAGGTATCCTGATCGGCAGATGTTCTGACCGCGGGATTTGGCTGACCGCGCAATATCCCGAATGTGTAGTTCGCGTATAGCCTACGAACTTCTGACCGCGCAAGGCTTACGGTCTGATCGCACGAAACCCGCGACCTGATCGCGTAAAGCTTGCGACCTCATGGTGATGCCCCTCAGAATAGCTTGAGTCCGCATTACCAGATACATGTCTGGTTCGAACTTGTCTTGAACCAAAAGTTTATTAGAAGTGACCCGGGTGTCAATCCTCGTCAGCTAGCCCCCAAATTCGAAGAAAATGAAGAGACGTGTTTATTTCGAATTTAAAAACCGTGCATTGGATTTTTAACCCGGCCCTTTAACTTCTCCACTTAGTGCCGCACTAAGTGAAAACGGTTGGTTTTTCAAGACGGGTTCTGACATTACATGACGGGCAATGATGGCGCCGTAGAGATTTTTATCTCGAGGTAAAATTGTAAATGTCTTAACGAAACCCGAGGTGTCTGGGAGGCGAATCGTCGACCTGGCGGCTATAAATACCAGACCCCTGGACATGTAAAGATTTACAATTTCCCTCTCACGCCTAAGTCTTTTTCTTGTTATCCTGCCTCCTTCCTTTTCACATACTCCTCCCAATGGCAGATCACGAAATCATCGAGATTGAGAGCGATGAAGGGGAAATTGTCGAACAAGGGTCTCAAACGAATGAAGTCCTGTCTCCCTTAAGGAAGAAACCCAAGGTTGACGAAGGATCTTCCAGTGGAACAAAGGTGAAGAACGTAGCGAGTTTCTTTCTTCCTTCAGTTCCTTTGACCCTCCCCGTTCATGCCTCTCGGCAAGTTAGGCCTTTATCCTTAGAGAAAGATCTCATCACATTCAATTCCCCCATCCTTTTGGGTGATCAACATCCTGGTCGGCAAGCGGTGACTATCCCTCGACCAGATGATTGCCATATTGGGTTGGCGAAGCAATCTTCTTCTGGGGAGGTTGCTCTTCCACCATATGATGATCTTCCTCCCAAGATGGG
Organism: Pharus latifolius; assembly: GCA_019359835.1. NCBI lineage: Eukaryota > Viridiplantae > Streptophyta > Magnoliopsida > Poales > Poaceae > Pharus > Pharus latifolius. Next base: position 13,193,828 of record CM033330.1, read on the forward strand.
TGTATCAACGGATTATGCACCGGGACGGGTAACAATTTTTTTCCCTTTTTTGCTGATAATTTTAGTTAGTATAACTAACTTTTGCAAAAATGTAGGAGGTAGGAGGCCCCAGCGATCAGCCTTCTGCTGTTCCATCTCTTCCTTCCGGACAGACCCTTCTGGAAGAGAAGAATGCCCTGGAGAAGAAGACCGAGGAGATGGCCTCGAAGATTCTGCGTTTAGCAGAATGTCTTGATCGATCCCGAGAAGAGGCGCACCATTTCCGTCGAGAGAGGGACTTCGCTCAGCAACAGCGAGAACTCTCTGACTTGATTAGGGACAATAGTGCGTCTGTTGTTAGGGACGATATAGATAGACTTAGGGTAGTCGCTAGTTCCCTGGGGGTTGTTAGTGTAGATCCTACTGACAACAACATGTCCCTTGGAGAACTTTGTAAACTTCTTTCGGAGCAAGTCGATGCTTTTATCGACCGTATCCCTTTTGTATGTAAAGAATGTAATAAATAAAGTTTCTTTTATTCATATAAACATTCTTCATACCTTCTGTGTGAAATTATGGCTAAAAGCTTAGTCCGCGACCATTCATACACAGGAAATTCAGTTCTGCGATTAGAATCGCGCTTTAAAAGATCACCATGACCTGCCCTGATGCCGCGATCAGACTTAAGGCCGCGGTTAGAACTGAATTGCAACCAGAGTTGAACATCCGGTTAGACTATTACTTCGATTAGAAACGAAGTTTTAGCCTAAAACACGATTTCGATAAAACCATAACCCAATTAGAAACACTTCAGTACGTTAAAAATTGGGTTACGTGATTTTTTCGAATAAAATGTTCAAAGTATAAAAAGGAAAAACGTCCTCTGAAAAGTACTGGAAATTTTTCAGTCCTTTTACACTTTCAGTTTCCAAAACGAAGAAGTCTTTTTGTTTCAGATCCGACGCCTGAGTACTTTATCGGGTCCATCAGGGACAGTATCCATTATGGGAAATGAATAAAGCATTCAATGGAACGTTTGAAACGAGCCGTTTTACTCATTAATGCGTCGCCTTGGGTCTATAAAAAGCAGTAGGTAGCTTCTTGAGGAAGCCACTCAGCAGCGAAAAACCCTTAGAGTTCCCGCCGCTCAAAACCCTCATTTTCTTCAGCCTTCATCTTCCCCAAATCGCCAGCTTCCCCTTTGATTCTACACCAAAGATGGCGTCCTGGAGCAGATCCATTCATCATTCTGAGGAGAGCCTGATGGCGCTAGAGAAGGAGGAGATCCTTTCTCCGCGGCTGCTCATTAACTGGCGACCTGCGGAGAAGGACCAAGAAACCCCAACTGTCCAAGAAGGCGAGTTGGTGGTTTTTGAGGAGTATTTGCGTTGCGGGTTCCGATTCCCTGAGAGTCGGTTCCTTAAGGATATCCTTGAACATTACGGGTGGGAACTGATCAACCTCCACCCCAACGCGATGCTGATTCTTGCAGTATTCCAGCATCTCTGTGAAGCCTTCGTCGGAATATATCCCAGCGTGGATCTTTTCCGACGATTCTACTTTTCGGCGTGGTCGAAGAGCACCAACGCCGCCGGATGCATCTACTTCCGGCTGAGGGATAAAAAGGAGTATCCCTCCCCACCCCTGCGAGACTCAGTGCACGGATGGCACCAGAAATGGTTTTACTGCACCCCGCCGACCGAGAGCGGGTTGTGGTTTGAGAACTCGCGGCCGGAGAAGCCGAGCGAGTTGGATACTCTCCCGGCGATGAACGCGGAGTTCATGAAGCATGCCGAGGTGATCCTTCACTTAGTCGAACAAGGGCTGACGGCACGTGACGTCATCCGAGACTTTGTGAAGAATCGGGTGAGCCCCCTGCGTGAAAGGGCTCATCTGGCTTGGAGATCATGTCCATGGCGGACACTACCCTGGACTATAACGAAGGTATTCATTGAAATCCTTTTATGTCATTTTTGAAATGCATCAATTTAACTCGTATCTAGGAACAGTCCTGCCCTCAGCCGAGATTGAGAGGCGGACTAACTACCTCCTCAGGGAGTACAACGCCGAGGTAGAGGGCCCCAAGGGATCGCCTCGCCCCCAAAGCTTGATTCATGCCGGCGACGACCTTAAACTGGAGCGCCGAAAGGTACACTTTCCTCTTGGCCTATGTTTTGCAGGTCTCATGCATGTCCAGCACTAATCAATTTCATTGGAATGAAAATAGCTCCTAGGGAGGTTCGCGGATGCGACATTCCCAAGTGAAAATGTCGGCTCTCTGAAGAAGCCGGCGGCGAAGAATGTGAAGAAGGTTTCCCAGAGACCCAGGACAAAGAGTCCTACCTCTAAGAAGACCAGGCTGAACCCTGGGGAGGGGTCTTCACGAGGCGTTCCTCGTCTCGCAAGGAAGACTGCGGTAAGATATCACACTCCTGCTACTTTTTCAGGCGCGACATGGAATCACTTCTTCGTCGTACAGGGAGAGGGGAGCGAGGAGGAAGAGGATGACGTTCCTCTGATCCTTCGAAGGAGGAAGATCGCGGATCTTCCATCCAGCGATGCCCCAAGCTGCCCCGCAGAAACCACAGCTACCGAAGAGGTGGCCGTGGCTGACCCTGTGACCACCGAAGATCTTGTGGTCGCGGGTGACCTTCCAATTCCTGAAGCCCCCGAGGTTTCAGGGTCAATCATCTCTGCTTCCCTGGTCGAAGGGACGACTAAGGTAAAGGATCTTTTCGATCATTCCCTCCATGGCTCTTTCTGCATATTTGATAAGTTGACGTATATACAGGAAGGAGAGCTTCCCCCTGGGACCACTGGGGGTTCCAGGGAGGAAAATCCTCCTCCTCCGCGGACAGAGGAGGAGGTAGACGAACAAAGGCCGGCTGTGACGGTTCCAGCAATTCAGGAATCGCCAAGGCCTTCAGATGCAGCCCCACCAGTTAGCCCGGTGGCCCAGGTAAAGATCTTTCTATGTGTTTTTACCCGTTCCCTAAGAATATGCCTATAACATGACATTTCCAGGGGGGTGCTGTCTTATTTACCATAAGGAAGGCAAGAACCGGAGACGGCTCTCCTTCGCAAGGGGAATTTTCCCAGAAGTCCCTGGAACGAATGGGATTTCAAATAAGGTAAGAACTCTTACTTGACAGTAATCTTAGATAAAAACTGCCTGACCCATTCTTCCTGTTAGGCAAAAGAAGACAGCACCTACACTTTCAACCGCCACTGGGGAGGTTGAAGCTAGGGCTGATGAGGGAGCCTCTAATGAAGAGCGCTCTACTCCCGTGGTTCAGGAAGTCGTCCGGACCGCGGGAGGTGAAATAAGTACAGGGACCGGGTCGCAACCAGTGACCTCTGGGGGTGGCGTCCAGCCGGCACTCCCATCAACTGTCCCTGTCGCAGGCACTTCCGGCGCGTTAGCAAGGATCCCTGCTAGCATGGATGATGCCGCTTTAAATAAGTTTATGAAGGTACGATCACCCCTGTTTCGGCGCTTGAATCGCCTTTAGAGCATACTTGACTCTCTTGCTTTGTATCACAGGGCTTGTCATGGGTGACGAGCCAGTCGCATGCTGCAATGGCTAGCATGGCGGCTGTTCAGAAAGATCGTGACGGCTTGCGCAAGTGAGGATCGTCATTCTTCTGTTAATATAAGTAGGCTTTAATTGTGACTGACCTGATTTTGCTGCAGAGAGGTTACATTCTTGAAGAAAGAGTTAGCCAAGATAAGGCTGAACTCAGTTACAGAGTTCAAGAAACTACGGACTGAAATCAATAAACTTCAGTCTGAGAAGGCTGGTAAGTCGATTCTCAATTTAAGAAGACTTAAAGCCGTTTCTTGTTAATAACCTCTTTTCTCTGTACAGCGCAAGTAGGTCGCATTACGCAGCTCGGCCAGGACAAGATGCTTCTCGAGTCCTCGCTCAGCCATACCGACCAAGCGGTCAAAGAGTTGAGCCTACTGGTCTTCGAAAAACTGAAGGCCATAGCCAGCCTTTTGAATACCAACGTGGTAGAGTTGAGGAAGGACGACCCAAGTGTCAGCGATTGGGCATCACTGCTCACAACTCAAGCAGAATCACTACTCGAATATCTCCCTGGAGATTTACGGCGACGTGAAGAGGTAATCAGGACGAGAGTCCGATCAGCCGCTTCTGCCGTACTCAGCCGGGTTCGACTTCACCATGGCCCAGATGCGAATCTGAGCGCGCTGGTGGGACCGGTTGAGGTCGAGAGTGAAGAACTGCTTGACGCCGTTTTTGAAGAAGTTAAGCCCTTCGTTGACAAACTCTTGGCTGAGCTGAGGATCGAATGATCCTTACACTTTGTAACCAAACAATTGTAATTAAAATGCCATGTATGTAAAACTATTTTTTTCAAAAGAAAGTGCATATTCACATCATAAGTTTCATACTATAAGTATATTCCTCTAGCCCCCGCCTCTGTTTCACGAATACTGAAGCCTTAGTATTTTAAGCAGAGGGGAAAACATAAGTATGATGACCAGGGATATGTGCTTCAAGCCGATGGTCAAGATTAAAGTAACATTTTAACCTTATTGCAAACTGGTAGCCACCCAGATGACCGAAGACTAGCCAGATAGTCCCGTGTGCATTGAGAAACGGCTTATTTAGGAGTGACTTATCTGGAAGTGATCATGGGATCGACCAGCGAATCCGGTTGAAAAATGCTGTAATAACCTAACCGCCGGCGATCAGCCCCCAAGTCGAATTTGTATAATTTGGGCTTAAAGAAAAACACTCATTGTATGAAAACAAGACATGTTTTTTATGAAAAGATGCTAATTGAACAGGAAAAAAGTGATTGGAATACTTACACATAAAACTTGCGAAGTTGATCGATGTTCCAAGTATTGGACAAAATCCGACCATCCTCCATGGCTAACCGCGCAGATCCTGGCCGCCGCACTGAGACGACAGTGTATGGTCCTTCCCACTTTGGGGAGAATTTATTGCGGTTAGACTGGTCTTGAATTTTTCGTAAAACCAAGTCGCCCACGTTGAGATCACGTGGTCGCACCTTTTTACTGTGATACTTGCGTAGAGCCTGCAAGTATACCGCGGACTTAATCAGGGCGCGATCACGCCGTTCTTCCAGGAGGATGAGATCTTGCGATCGCTGTTCGGATTGGTTGACCTGTTCGAATTGATTCGTGCGAACAGATCCAATACTTACTTCCATAGGCAACACAGCCTCGGCCCCATAGACCAAATGGAAGGGTGTCTCACTGGTGGCTCGACTAGAGGTAGTCCGTAGTGCCCATAGAACAGTATAAAGCTCGTCTGCCCAAGCCCCCGAGCGGGTCTTGAGGCGATCAAAAACACATTTTTTGATGCCTTGCAATACTTGCCCATTGGCCCGTTCTACGGCACCATTGCTTTGTGGATGTGCCACGGAAGCAAAGCACACCTTGGTCCCAATCTGATCGCAGTAGTCTAGGAAAAGACCGCTAGCGAACTGAGAACCGTTGTCTGTAATGAGACGGTTTGGAACACCAAATCATGCCACAATGTTCTTGTGAAAGAACTTTTGTGCGGCTGATGCAGTAATATTTCGTACTGGTTCGGCCTCAATCCACTTTGTGAACGTGTCAATGGCTACGAACAAAAACTTGTATCCATTGACCGCTTGTGGCATAGGACCGACGATGTCCATTCCCCAGATCGCGAAAGGCCATGCGAGAGGAATAGTTTGCAATGCATAAGCAGGTTGATGAACCTGTCTTGCATGAAACTGACACTGTGGACACATCTTGACCATAAGCTTGGCATCATCGAGTGCCGAAGGCCAGTAGAATCCCTGTCGAAAAACTTTTCCGACCAGTGTTCGGTATGACGCGTGTGCACCGCATACACCGTCATGTATTTCTTTCAAGAGGGATTTTCCTTCCTCCTGAGATATGCAGCGCATGAATACTCCTTGAGTACCCTTTCTGTACATAACCCCACCTATGAGTTTGTACAGACGCGCCTTTCGAATTAACCGATCGATTTTGGTTTCGTCCTCGGGTAGGGTCCCATGTTCAAGATAGACCCTCAATGGATGAGTCCAATCTTGTTCCTGACCGAGGTTGGCAACGAAGGCTATTGCCGGATCATCCTTGACCGAAGTCATGATCGAAGGATGGTCCAAGTGTTCAATGAACACTCCTGCCGGAGCGGATGAGCGTGAGGATCCAATTTTGGATAATTGGTCTGCGAGAATGTTGTCCTTTCGCGGGATGTATTGGACTTCGAAGTGACTGAAGTGTTTTTCCAATCTCCTCACTTCCCCCAAGTAATGAGCCATTGTCTCATCGGAGGTGCTGTACTCCTTGTTTACCTGGTTTACGACCAGCTGTGAGTCCCCCCTCACCACTAATCGACGGACTCCGAGGAATTTTGCTGCCCGGAGCCCTGCAAGAAGACCTTCATACTCTGCTGCATTGTTGGTGGCAACAAAGTGTAGTTGAATAACATACTTAAGCTGTTCGCCCTGAGGCGTAACTAAGACCACTCCAGCCCCCGAGTGTTGAAAACTACGGGAGCCGTCAAAGTACATTGTCCAATAATCGGGGCACTCCAGTTCCTTCGCCAACTGCACGGGTGGCTCAGGGTTGGTCCATTCGACCACAAAGTCGGCCAGAACCTGAGACTTAACCGCCGTGCGAGGGGTGAAAAGGATTTCGAAGGCACCGAATTCGACCGCCCATTTAGCGATTCGACCAGATTTTTCTGGATTCCGAACAATATCCCCTAAAGGAAAAGAGGAGGGCACTGTGATCTTGTGTGCTTGAAAGTAATGTCGTAGCTTACGGGAAGCCATCAGTAGTGCGTAAAGTATCTTCTGGACCTCAGGGTAGCGCTCTTTAGGACCATGAAGTACTTCGCTCACATAGTAGACGGGTCTGTGTACTCCTTCCCTTTCCGCGATCAGAACTGCGCTGACCGCGTGTGGGGTGGCCGCCAAATACAGAAGTAATGGTTATTCCTTTTCAGGAGACACCAATACTGGCGGACTGGATAGATATGTTTTTACCTCCTGAAATGCTTTTTCGGCCTCGTCAGACCACGTGAAGTTATGATGTTTCCGCAAGGCTTTAAAGAAAGGTAGTCCCCTTTCGCCTAATCGCGATATGAAGCGACTTAAAGCCGCCATGCGACCAGCCAGGCGTTGAACATCCTTCATAGTCGAGGGCGACCTCATTTGTTCAATAGCTCTGATTTTCTCAGGATTAACCTCAATGCCCCTGGAACACACAAGAAAACCAAGAAGCTTTCCTGAAGAAACCCCGAAAGAACATTTCTCCGGGTTCAATTTTATTCCAAAGCGATTCAAGTTACAGAAGGTTTCAGCAAGATCGTCCAAATGAGACAATCTTTTTGTGCTCTTTACAACCAAGTCGTCTACATATGCTTCGAGATTACGCCCTATCTGGGAAAGAAAGGTCTTTTGCATCAAGCGCTGGTACGTGGAACCAGCGTTCTTGAGACCGAACAGCATTCTGACGTAGCAGTATGTGCCGAACGGGGTGATGAAGGCAGTTTTCTCTTCATCGTCTTCTGTCATGCTAATTTGATGATATCCTGAGTAGGCATCCAGAAAACTCATCAGTTCGCAACCCGCAGTGGAGTCAACCAACTGGTCGATGCGGGGAAGGGGAAAGTCATCCTTCGGACAGGCACTGTTGAGGCTAGTATAGTCGACTCACATGCGCCACTTGCCATTTGACTTGCGGACCATGACCGGATTGGCGAGCCAGTCCGGGTGATTCACTTCGCGGATAAACCCGGCTTGTAAGAGTTTGTCTAACTCTTCTCGGATGGCTTCCTGTCGGTCGGTGGCAAAACGCCTGAGCTTTTGCTTTATTGGTCGTTGTCCAGGTCGAATTGCTAACCTGTGCTCAATTACTTCCCTTGGGACACCGGGCATGTCGGACGGTTTCCACGCAAACACATCTGCGTTAGCCCGGAGGAAAGCAACGAGGTCGAGTTCCTATTTGTCATCCAGGGCTGACCCAACCCGAATTGTCTTGGATGGGTCATCTGGGTACAAAGGAACTTGTTTGAGTTTTTCATCTGGTCGAGGAGCAGCCCTGATCGCATCGGTGGCGACAGTGGCGACCTGAGCGTCCCGGAGGGGAAGTTGATCGACCATCTCCAAAGATAGCCGGTCGCACGTGAGCGCCACGTTGCGACTACCTCGGACCGAAATGACACCTTTGGGGCCAGGCAATTTCCCGCACTGATAAGCATAGTGCGTTGCCATCATGAACTTAGCAAGAGTCGGCCTGCCAAAGATTGCATTATAAGCTGAATCACAATCGATTACATCGAAAGTAACCAATTCTGTTCGAAAGGTATCTGGTTCTCCCAAAGTGACCGGGAGGACCACTTGTCCCAATGGCATCATGGAGGGGCCTGGGATTATCCCATAAAACGGATGGATTATGGGCTTGATCTTCGAACGAGGAATTTGCATCTCGTCGAGTGTCTTGACCAATAAAAGATCAAGGGAACTTCCCCCATCGATCAGGACCCTTTCGACTCTCGCGTTACTGATGATTGGGGTAATAACCAGAGGTAACCTCAATGGTCGAGTTAGCCCCGCAGGACAGTCAGCGCGATCGAACGTCAAAGGCATATCCGACCAACGGGGATATTGAGGTTCACCAAGGGATGTCTCCGTTTGGTTAACCTCTCGGCAAAAAGTTTTGAACTGCCTTTTGGAAACGAAAGAGGAGGAACCTCCGAAAATGACATTAACATGATTTTGAGGTACCTGGTAAGCCATTTCTTCGTCTCCATCGACGTCTCTAACCCCGCACGCCTGCTCCTTGGGCGGTAAGGTCGGCATTGGCCTAGCTCCTTGGTAGAAATCATCCAGCTGTTTCAACCAACTCCTGCAGTTTTTGAGATCGTGGCCTGCGGAATTGTGGAGTGGACACCACTTTTTGCCCTCCTGCGGATTAGTTGATTTTTCTGGCTGGTCGGAATTCCGGCCACCAGAAGCAGTTTTACTTTTAAAAGAAGACTTATTACCTTTGGTCGAAGGTGGTTTCTCCGCGACCGCGACCTCACGGTACTGTCCAGAGCGGTTCCTCTTCAACTTTTTTGACTTCCCACCCGGTGAAGACTCCGGCTTTTTGCTCGAATCTTCTTTCTTGGCGTCCTTGAAGCCTGGTTGGGGCGGTAGGTCCCCCTTGTCAACCATTCCGTTCCATTCGACTGCCTCGGCTGCATCGGAGTATCGATCAGCCATATCGAACAGATCGGCCACCGATCGAGGAGGGTGGATGAGCAAGTCTTCAGTGAATCTTCGGTATCGAACGGCATGCTTAAATGCCCTGATTACGGAGCCATCAGATATGTTCGGGATGGTATTTCTTACCCTGACAAACCTCTTGACAAACTGCCGAAGCGTTTCGGTCGAAGTTTGCCGCAATCTATGCAAGTCGTCCTCCTTACCCGGCTTTTGGTAACAGTTTTGGAAATTGCTGAGGATGGCATCACATAGCATTTCCCAATTGTAGATAGAACCCTCAGGCTGATTGAACAACCAGGTTCTAGCCGGTCCTACGAGGACTGTTGGCAGGTAGTTAGCCATGACCTTGTCATCGCCTCCTGCTGCTTGGATGGCAGTGATATAGATCTGAAGGAACTCAGATGGGTTTTGAGTTCCATCAAACCTCTCAATGGCCCCTGGTCGAAACTTATCGGGCCAAACGACTGCTCGTAGGCCAGGCGAGAAAGCTTTGTAACCAACGTAAGGACCGTGGACCGTCCTGCGACTTTCGGTTGGGTTTCGAGCAAACTCACTTAATGGCGAGGATACTCGGGGTCCCAAACGAGAGTGAACGGGAACTCGATCCCTACTACGAGAGTCCTGCATTCGCCGATATTTGTCCTGTCGGGACGGTATAGGCGGCGGGTAATTCCGTCGGCCAGAGCCAGAATGAGGACCATCTCGTTCACGGGAATGTGTCACTGAGCGGGAAGAGGCTGTTGGGGTCGCCTCGGATGCGACCTCGTCCAGTCTTTCCGCCAGGATCCTGTAAAAGGCCGGTCTCTGCGCATCCGTGACCGTAGGAGGAAAATTGCGCATGACTTCCGCGATAGATCGCAGTTGACCACGGGTACTTCTTCTAGGGGCACCAGGTGTTATTGTTTCCTCGTCCACTAGGAAATGCTCCGGTGGTAAGGAAGGAGTCTGGTCACGTCTACGACCACGCGACCGTCGAGAAGAACTCGGGGCAGCATTGTAACGAGCCAGCGCATCTTGAAGAGCCTCTAGGGCAGTTCTGCGTAGTTCGTTGTTCTGTTGCTCGAGATCTTGCTCCTCCTTCTATTTGCGATCTTGTTCTTCCCTGGCAGCCTGTCGATCGGGAGTTTCCTCCGACAACGCAGCAAACTGCCTAGGGAGAGAGGTCGCCGATGGGGAGAACATCTCGGTTTGTTCCGAGTCGGACTCAAAATCAAAGAGACGGTGGAGGTTATCAGGGTCGAACCTTCCTGGGCTAATTTCAGGGTCACCATCATATTTTCCCTCAGCGGGATCGTATGACGGACCGGACTCATCACCTAGCACATTAAGAACCTCTGTGGGTTCTGACCTTGTGCCAGTTACCTCCTGGTCGATTAACATGACTTGAGGAGATGATTCACCCTGTGGAAGATTCTGGCCTTCGACCTCTTCCATCGGAACGGGATCACTTGGAGAAGGCATTGGGATATGAGCATAATCCTCGAGATCGAACCTCCGAATTTCTCGGAATCATATGCTCCAGCCATGTTTCGGCGAACCTCCGAATTTTAATTAAGACGCCTTGAGAAAGGCCCCACGGTGGGCGCCAGCTGTCGACGATTCGGACTCGGAGTCCTCAGCCGAACTTATGCAGAATTTGTAATAGTGAGACCTTTCAAGATGACCCTTCGGGAAGGTATGCTGAACAATGGTGAACAGGAGCACAGAGAATTTAGACAGGTTCGGGCCCTCGATGGTGGGAGTAAAAACCCTACGTCCTGTTGATATTTCACTAAGTGTGGTAAAAGGTTTACAAATGGAAGGAAAAGTCCTCACAGGCGAGGGTTTTTCCTGTAAAAGTGTACAAAGATAAGCCAAAGAAAGCTTATTAAAATGCTATATAAGGTGTGCCGTAGACTTGGCTAACTGGGATGTTTTTTTTCTCTCCCTCTTTCCTTCCCCCCCGATTGATGCTTCATGCCATCTTTTTATACTGTTTGAAAGGGTGCCATGTGAAGGAAACTGCATCAATCGGTTGCACGGACGGTTGGATGCAGTTTTTGGAACTGCTCTTAACCTCTACATAGGTTAAACACGTGTTATTCATGGATAACTGTACGTGTTAACCTCCTGACGGTTGATTCTCCACGTGTAGGAATCTTCGGGATACTTAGAATATCCTGTTGTATGGGCAACCGAATAGATAGATCCCAGGTATCCTGATCGGCAGATGTTCTGACCGCGGGATTTGGCTGACCGCGCAATATCCCGAATGTGTAGTTCGCGTATAGCCTACGAACTTCTGACCGCGCAAGGCTTACGGTCTGATCGCACGAAACCCGCGACCTGATCGCGTAAAGCTTGCGACCTCATGGTGATGCCCCTCAGAATAGCTTGAGTCCGCATTACCAGATACATGTCTGGTTCGAACTTGTCTTGAACCAAAAGTTTATTAGAAGTGACCCGGGTGTCAATCCTCGTCACCGGGTAAAAAACCTCTGGGAAAATTTTTTGAATGTCCCGGTAAGAAATCCTCCGGTCGCCGTGAGAATGGGGAGCCAGGTAAAAACCTCTGGGAAAATTTTTTGAAAGTCCCGATGAGAAATCCTCCGGTCACCGTGAGAATCGGGGATCCGGGTAAAAACCTCCGGGAAAATTTTTTGAAAGTCCCGGTGAGAAATCCTCCGGTCGCCGTGAGAATCGAGGATTCGGGAAAAAAAATTCTCCGGGTAAATTCTCCAAAAATTCCGTCTCGCTAGGGAGACAATTTTGCTCCCGGAGGAGGGTGAGCCCGATGATGAGTCTGAGTGTTTCAGGGGGGACTAGTCTCTCAAATTGACTGGTTACCTCAGTCGTTGAAGACTGGGTTGCCGATTACTCCCTCAGTCCACGAGGGGTGATTGCAAGTCGACCTACGGGAGCAAGGCTCCCGTCGTAGGGACTCTTAGGCTGCGATAGCCTATGTCCTCACGGGGAGGGCAACCTCAACGGGAGAGCATCGTCTAAGAGACGGTAATGTAAGAACCTGCAATGAACTCGAGTCGTAGAAAAAACCCAATTGTATTCATAGAACTTGAAATACAACACCTCCCCCCGCGGAGCCACGGCGGGGGAGGGAAAGCGAATACAACGTCCCCCCCGTGTAACCGCGATGGGGGACAGTGCCTCCCCCTGCGAAGTCACGACGAGGGAGGGAAATGGCCCGGAGGCGAGACATAGAACTTGCGAAGCAAGTTTACGTTCCATGTGTGCTTCAGCTCTTTATCTTGGAGGTTGGAGAGCTTGTAAGCCCTCGAGCCCAGGACTACAGAGACCCTATAGGGGCCTTCACACTTGGGGGAGAGATTGCCCTAGGCATGGGGGTCGGTCACGCGCTTGAGGACAAGATCCCCAAGGCGGAAAGCTCTCGCGCGGACGCGCCGGTTGTATGCGCGTGCCATTTTGCGCTCGTAGATGGCGTGGCGGAGGAGTGCTCGGTCGCGTTCTTCTTCGACGAGGAAGACTTCCAGCCGTTGATTGGCTTCATTCGCTTGGTACATCGCGGTCGTAGCTCCATCCAGGAGTTCGACCCGCAGTGACCGGAAGCCGATCTCCGAGGGGAGAACCGCTTCAGCCCCATACACGAGTGAGAAAGGCGTCCGCCCCGTCGCTCAACTCGGCGTCATGCGCATGGAACAGAGGATGCTTGGGAGCTCCTCCGCCCGTGAGCCCCTCTTGGAGGCAGCTTGCTCGAGCCTTCGGCGTAACCCCTGTAGGATCATGCCGTTGACCCTCTCGACAGCCTCGTTGCTCTGGGGGTGAGCCACAGAGGCGAAGTGGAGGGTAGCCCCCAACCTTCGCAGAATTCCCGGAAATATCCTGAGTCGAATTGGGTCCCGTTATCGACAGTGATTTCCCGGGGGACCCCAAAATGACGCACGATATTTTTCCAGAAAAACCGCTGCACTGCTCGGGAGGTCATGCTAGCCAAGGGTTCGGCCTCCACCCACTTGGAGAAATAATCGACCGGGACCACCGCATACTTGTAGCCTCTGGGCGCCGGGGGGAAGGGACCAAGGAGGTCCATCGCCCAGCGCGCGAACGGCCAAGTGATGGGGATGGTTTGTAGTGCTATGGAAGGTAAATTGGAACCCTTGGCCATCTTCTAGGAGGCCTAGCGAAGAACCTTTGCCGCGACGGCGCGTGGGGCCAGGTGAGACCCACAGCTCCCCAAGTGGATATCCTCGAGGAGTTGAAGTCCTTCCGCCCGTGGAAGGCAGCGGAGTTGGGCAGAGGCCCCCCGCTTGTTGAGCTTCCCTTCTAGCAGAAGGTATGCCCGTGCTTTGGCATGAAGCCGCTTTGCCTCGGTGTCGCTGGGAGGGTCCCCTTCCCCCTTATGAAGGAGACAAGGGGATCCATCCAGGACGCCACCCGCGCGATCTCAGAAACCTCCGGGACACAGGACTTAGGATCCGTGTTCAAGGGGGTCATTGAGGGCTTCGCGATAATCTCTGGGAAGGACCTCTGGGAAGAGGTACCCGAGCGCTGGCTGCCCAGGCGAAGGCGTCGGTACGGTCGTTTTCCCTTCGAGGGATATGCCAGGCCTCCAATCCCTCAAAGTGCTTTTCCATCTTGCGCACTTCCCCCAAGTAAAGACTTAGGTTCGCATCATGGCACAAGTAGGACTTGTCCATTTGGCATACCATGAGTTTGGAATCTCCTTTTACGAGGAGGCGACAGATCCCTAGGGAGCGCGCGAGGCGCAGTCTCAAGAGAAGGGCCTCGTATTTGGCGACGTTATTGGTGGCGTGGAACTCGAGCCTCGCTGCGTACTCCAGCGTCATGCCTTCGGGGCTTCGAAGGACCACCCCCACGCCAGCTCCAGCGAGCCACAAGGCGCCATCGAACATGAGCGTCCAATGGTCATTGCACTGGGGCGGCTCACGGAGAGCTTCCCCCTCCGTCCCGGGAGCGGGGGTCCATTCCGCTACGAAGTCAACGAGGACTTGTGATTTAATGGCGGAACGCCCTGTGATGGAGAGGGAGAAGGGAGCAAGCTCATCCCCCCACTTCCTGACCCGGCCAGTTGCCTCCTTGTTCCGCAGCACCTCCCCTAAGGGGAGGGACGACGGGACCGTGATCGGGTGTCCCAAGAAGTAGTGGCGAAGCTTTCGGGACGCCATGAGTAGTGGTGAAGCTTTCGCGGCACCTGGGACAACGGTCACCGGAGGCCTTGTCCCCGAGCTAGTGGCGACGCCCAGGACAGGGGTCACCGGGGTCGTTGCCACTTACTTGGACTTGATCGTGCGGAGATTTCCCCTAACAGAGAGGACATCCGACTTGGGGGGTATGTTCCTGATCCGTTTGAGACCTTGCCTTGGTTTTTACACTAGGCCCGCCCAGATTCTAATATGCGAAATAACGGGATCTTATTCAGAAATACCGAAACCCAAAGTAATTGCACAACTCTTTATTTCAAAGAGGGCTTTATACGTCGAACGTTAGACACACTTTCCTACGTCGAAAGAATTATAAGTGTCTAAAACTCAAATAAGTTATATGACTCTTCGATGATCTAAACTAGAGCTATTACAAGGTATTTGTCGCGCCCTGAAACTGGGACTACGACTACTCCCGTGGAGACCTAGCTCGCTGCAGCTAGTCCCATATATGCATACCTTTGACTTCCCAGAATAAGTCAAGCATAAGAGTACATTACATTGCAACAGAGTAACTTACAAAATATTTAAGCAGTGTGACCTGCTGGTCTTAATATTACATAAAGAGATTACAATGCCTTCATGGCATTCAAGGTTTAGCAAAATAATAACTACACAGTAGAAGATAGGTGACCCTCCCACAAAAGAAGTTGATGGCAGAACAACACTCATCAGGGCTCTGGCGGAACTGACTCTCCTCCTTCTGGATCCACAAACTTCTCCACGCCTTCATCTTGATCAAGGTACGCTCCATCTACTGAGTTGAATGTTGCAAGGGTGAGTACTTACGTACTCAGCAAGTCATAGGTCAGAGTAGATACATATAGTAGTGATGATATGAACCTAGACTAGTTAAGAATTATGGATGTTTATAAAATAACCTTTTTCTTTCATACCTCATTTCATCTCATGGCAGCACTTTTCATAATATAGCATCACTATTCATGTTCACTAGATTATAGCACTACCGCGACACGTCGACACACGACAGCCCACTGCAGCACTCCTTATCATGACAACACATGTCATTTGGGTAATCTTGATTTAACAAATTTTATTTAGAAAATATACTTGTGCCACACCCCGTGGATTTAATCCACCGCAGCAGACTCCTATAAACCCGGGAGCTCAGAGTATTCGAATACGTTTTTAACTCTGCAGAGAGGTACCAATTTACCTGCAAGATATTCCACTTTCAAGCCCTTCCTATCAAAATGATTGGACCCCTGGCTCACTTCATATTGTGAGTGGCAAGGTGGAGATAACAAGAACTTTTGTTATGTTTCACTCACAATTCACCCCTGACCCTGTGGGTCTCCACGAACCACAGTTGTGGCAGGTTGTACCCTAACCTCCACCCCTTTGCTTATTCCCATTACTGGGTCAGCGTGCAAGATCACCTTCAGTGATATGTGTGGGAGCCGTACTCCGTGTAAATCGTGCATCACTACACATCTCATGCAAGGGTTTCATGTGCGATCCACATAAGTACTTGTTCAGGCCTGTCCCATACCAGGCTTGCGGTTAGCACATTGTTCATGCCACTAGACGCACAACACATGGTTCTAGTCCTTATATGCCAGTGACCAGACCATCCACAACCCTGCACCTTCCGTGCCTGCTATCCTTTCCAGTTTAGCACCTCCAGTGCTACAGCCATCCATACCAAAATTCTGGTCACGGCTAGGGGTTTTATTTCATGAATATAAGTATATAAATACATATATAATAGTTCATGGCTCAAAACTTGTTTATTTCATATTTTACAGATAACCAGTCTAGTACTGCCAATTCATAATTCAACCATTCTCAATCTTTCACATGCAATACTATCTACATTCAAGGTTATATTATAGCAACTCTTAAAATATAGGTTCAAGATGTCCAAGGATATGACTTGCCTTCCGCGTGTAAGATACAGCAGTTGATAACGGATCAACAGCAAAATCCTCAAAGTCAACTTCTGGACCTGCTCGACGACAAACAAATACACAATGATTACTTATTATATTAAAATGTTTTATGACTTATATGCAGAAATGCTTAACAAGAATAATTGAACGATATTGGAGATAATTTGGATTGCAAGCTGAACTGAGTCGAGATTCTAGGGTTTCAAAGAATTTGGGCTAAGGATAGGTATTAGATGATCTTAGGGTTTCAAGGTTGCAATAGGGATAAAAATTTTGTGGCTGGTTTGATCAAAACAGTGAATGTCAGCAGATTGACATTCGGATCAAGGCTCTGACATAGCTTTAAGAAAAGCTAGAGTGCTTATCTCAAGTTGTGGTAGTAGAAGAAAATGTAGATCACAACATTACAAATTCAGTGGACAAAGTGGTTCTCAAATTGCACAACCAGAAGTGGGTAAACAAGGCCAATGCCACTGGTTGACAAGCTCTGGCATAAGCCTGACAATGTCAAAAACTAGGGCTAAGCATAAAATGCTGTTCAAGGGCTCAACTGGTGTGCTAACTTTGTCTAGGAGGTAGGCTTGAGTAACAGGAACAAAAGTCATAACAGGATCCACGGCTGAAGATGGCTGGACAGCAAGAAATCCAGTGATGAACTGCGGTGAACTCACTGCACTGAAATAGTTCTGGACACAAATCTTGGCAAGGTTATAACTTTCAATCTAGACCGATCTAGGTGTCGGGCTAGAAGAGAAAAATGCTCAGGAGTTCAAGGCACACACACTGCACAAAGTGATTAGGGCTGAAACGGCTGGCAAAAACTTTTCGGTGGCCGGCGCCGGAGAAGAAGGCACTGGAATTGGGCATTTTCGATACAGGTCGATTGAACTCAATTCCTTGCTCGAGGAGTGATAGAGAGGTACGAGTAAGCTACTGGCGATGTCAATTTGACTGGAGGATCGCCGGTGTGGCCTGGCGATGTGAGCCAGTTACTGATGAAATTCAAAATCGGGAAAAGCTTCAATTTGCATTCAATTGATGATTCTGACCATACAGGTTTGTTACACTCAGTTCACTGATCAATTTAGTTTACAGATTCGAAAGCTAATTCGGGATAAATCAAGCTACATTGCAGGAACAGGGCAAATCAGGAATTCCGGTGATCGCCGGCGTTAGAGGTCACCGGTGAGCAATTAAATGCTATCACACAGAGAGAATGATAAGAGGAACTCACTGGTGGCTTCAATTTGAGGATTGATGCAGCAAGGCGTGCTGGCACCGTGTGCCTCCTCGACAGCTCACCAGAGAAGAAAACGAAAACAGAAAGATTTGGGATTTAGCTGATTTCCGGTGAAGTGTGAATAAGCTATTGAGTACAGGAGTGCTTAAATAGGCATGGCGAAGCATGCGAAGAGGGGATAGCGAAGAGATTGGCGCTAGTGATGAGACTGGTTGGGCGCAGAAACGGGAACACCTCTACCGGAGATTTCGGGAGAAGAAGGTGGTACTTCTCTCCGGGTGCCCCTGGACGGTGGGATCATTACAGCAGCATCTTCTTACAGAGGCGGCACCGGGTCGCTGGGACCGGCACCACCAGAAAGGGAGAGGGCTTGAGCTCTGGTTCTTGGGGGAGACATGGCGATTCGTCACGAGTCCCCACGGACGGTGCCAACTTTCGTGGCATTGCGAATACCTCGGCAGGTTTCTTTGGACGTGCGCAACATGTGTACAGTGGCACAAGCTGACTGAGCGACCGGTCACCTCCCGCCGGGCAACGCAGAGATTGACAATGTGATTTTTATACATGTTCGGGTCCCAGTAGGGGCCCTAGTCTTGTTGGCACCCTCCGGACGTGAGTCCGCTGAGGAGGTGCTCTCTCGGGAGAGAGAGGTCTCCAAGGGAGCCTGTTGTTTGGAGTGTATGAAAATGAATTGAGTTAGTCACAAATGAGATACAAGGGGGCTATATATAGTCCCGAAAACATGCAAAAGACCAAAAAGCCCTAGCTACTGCCGTTGGATCGAGGGTGGTTGGTGTCTTTCACCGGCCGAAGGGCTTGGATGCTTGACAAGTGTCCTCGCTAGTTCCCGAGGTGCTCTTTACATCACTCGCACGTGACTCCGCATGAGAGACCTCTGTGATTTTCTCCAGTTGCCCTCCGGGACTTTTCCCGGGAGGCCTCCGGTATTTTCCCTGGTAGCCCTCCGGGACTTTCCCTAGGAGGCGTCCGGGGCTTTCCCCGGTAGGCGCTTGGGGGATCCCACGAGACCCGAGCCCAGAGGCCCAGGGACCCACGGGGAACCATCTCCGAACGATGGACCCAGGTGCTCCAGGGATCCCATGGGACCCACTGCGGATCATCTCCACACGAAGGACCCAGGCACTCCAGGGAACCCGTGGGACCGGGGGCCTAGAGGCCCGGGAACCCACCGGGAATCTTCTCCACACGAAGGATCCAGACACTCCGGCATCCCATGGGACCCGTGGAACGGATGCCCAGGGACCCGCCGGAAAACTTCTCCGCACGAAGGACACAGGCGCTCCGTCGATCTCCCGGGAGGCCTCCGGGATTTTCCCCAGTAGCCGTCCAGGACTTCCCTGGGAGGCGTCCGGGACAATCCCCGGTAGGCACTCGGGGATCTTACGGGATCCGGAGGCCCAAGGACCCGCTGGGTACCGTCTCCGCACGACGGACCCAGGCGCTACGGCGATCCCACGGGACCGGGGCCCAGAGTCCCAATGACCCACCGGGGACCGTCTCCGCATGAAGGACCCAGGGCCCGGAGGCCTAGGGAACCACTGGGAACCTTCACCGCACGAAGGACCCAGGCGCTCTGGGGATCCCATGGGACCCAAGGCCCATAGGCCCAGGGCCCCACCGCGGACCGTCTCCGCATGAAGGACCCAGGTACTCTGTGGCTTTTCCCGAGAGACCTCCGGGATTTTCTCCGGTAGCCTTCTGGGACTTTTCCTAGGAGGCGTCCGGGACTTTCCCTAGTAGCCCTCTGGGACTTCCCCGGTAGGCACTCAAGGGATCCCATGGGACCCACAAGGAACCGTCTCCGCACGACGGACCTAGACGCTCTGGGAATTTTGCGGGACCCAAGGTCCAGGGACCAGCTGGGACCATCTTCGCACCGAGGACCCTGGCGCTCCGGGGATCCTGTGAGACCTTAGGCCCGGAGGCCATGGGACCCACTAGGCACCTTCTCCCGCACGAAGGACCCAGGTGCTCCAAGGATCCCATGGGACACGGGGCCCAGAAGCCCTGGGACCCGTCGGGAACTTTCTCCACACGAACGACCCAAGCGCTCCGAGGATCCCGGGACCGAGTGTCCGGAGGCCCAGGGACCCGTCGGGAACCGTCTCTGCACGAAGGACCCAGGCGCTCCATGGCTTTTTCCAGAAGGCCTCCGGGATTTTCCCCAGTGGCCCTCCGGGACTTTCCCCGGAAGGTGTCCAGGACTTTCCCCGGTAGGCGCTCGAGGG
Organism: Pharus latifolius; assembly: GCA_019359835.1. Classification (NCBI taxonomy): domain Eukaryota; kingdom Viridiplantae; phylum Streptophyta; class Magnoliopsida; order Poales; family Poaceae; genus Pharus; species Pharus latifolius. The sequence goes on from CM033330.1 coordinate 13,213,653, forward strand.
ATCCCAGGAGACCCGGAGCCCGGAGGCCCTGGGACCCATGGGGAACCATCTCGGCACGACGGACCTAAGCGCTATGGGGATCCCATAGGACCCAGCGCCCAGAGGCCTAGGGACACACCAGGGACCGTCTCCGCATGAAGGACCCATGCGCTCCGGGGATCCTACGGGACCCGAGACCAAGGGCTCAGAGGTCCAAGGACCCGCCAGGAATCTCCACATGATAGACCCAGGCGCTCCAGGGATCCTACCAGACTCAGGGCCCGGAGGCCCAGGGACCCGCCGGGCACTGTCTCTCCACAAAGGAGCCAGATGCTCCAGGGATCCTGCGGGGGATCCCTTGGGGCCTAGGGCCCGTAGTCCCTGGGACCCACTGGGAACCTTGTCGACACGAAGGACCTAGGTACTCCGGGGATGCCGTGGGACCTGCGGCCCAGAGGCCCAGGGACCCATCGGGAACCCTCTCCGCCAGAAGGACCCAGGGCGCTCGGGAGCCCACTCCGAAGACCGCTCGGAGACACGAGATTTCCCCCAACAGATCATCAAAGAATAAACTGTTGAATGACACATCTGCTGGAAGGGCAATTTATCTAGACAAAACATCCTGTGGATGATGTTGGGCCTTCTGGGGGGACCAGCATCGAAGAGAGTAAAAATTATCTCTTCCAAAGCTAAGAAGATGAAGAAGCCAACCCCTGGAGCAACCAAGGCAAAGACCATAAGAGGGGCTTCATCGAAGGTAAAGAAAATCGACACGAAAACTGCTGCGGTAAGGTTTTCTCTTCCCTCTGTTATGCCAAACATGAGTAGGAGTTACTTCTTAACCATACAGGGTGAGGGGAGTGACAATGAGGAAGATGAAGTTCCTCTAATCCTCTGAAGGAAAAGAGTGGTTAATCCCCTAGAGATAACCATTCCAGAGATATCATCCTCCCCCAACATTCCCAACGTGCCGAACACAATAGTGGAGACAACTATCGTGATGGCGGAATCGGTGGTCGCAGAAGAGCTCGCGGCCACAGGGGAAGCTACCAGCACTGAGGCCACAACCACCATGGTCACAGAGAACCTTGCGGCCATAGCTTCGACGAACCCAGGCCTAGTGACACTCCCTGCAATCCTGGAAGGAGAAATTACGGTAAGCATCTCGTATTTCATAAAAGTTGCAATAGTGCAAATTCAAATCGCCTGTCGGATATGCAGGAGGAGGAGGACACTATCCTATTTAAGAAAAGGAAAACAAAGACAAGCTCCACTGATACCACAACAAGGTCACTGACCGCACTCCTATCTCCAAAAAGCACGTGACTGAACCCCAAAAGTCTGATGGGGCTTCGAATCACGTAAAGATATCATTTCTCTCCAAAGTTTGACTTCAACAAAATTGGAGTCATCACTATTGTAAATTGTGATTTTTTCCAGAAATCCTGTGCCTAGCACTCTCTGACCACACCGATATTCAGCGAAACACCTGCCATGGTGGTCATAGGAGATGCAGGCATAAGCACAATGGCCGAGACGAATCCTCAGGTCATTGTGGAAGAAATAATTGCGGACATCCAACCCAAACAGATTGAAATCGCACCATCTGACTTGACCGTGGGAACAATTTTGCAAGGAACAACATCTGTAGCCCCCATGGTCGAGGAAAGAATTGTCCTCATAGTTCAATCTTCGAGTGAACCTGAAAATTCACTAAAGACAACCTTGAACAGCTTCTTAGAGGTAAGTAAAAAATTTTACCCTCTCTGTAATTTAAGATCTCTGGAATATCCATGTCTAAACAATAGATTTTATTGTGTTTCAGGGTCTGACCCAAATGTCAACCAAATTGAAAGCTTTAGTAGAACAAATCGAGGTTGCACAAAAGGAAATCAGCCATCTACAACAGTAAGTACCCATGCATTGTTTATACTAACCTGAACATCATCTAAGCTTAATGATTATGTCTATGGTCGCATGGAGAACTCTTCATTGACGAAGAGCATGGCTGATCGTTAAGGTCAAGAAGAGACTGCGGCCATAGAGCTTTCCTCCCTGAAGAAAGAACTCAATGAGGCTCATAAGAAACTAGCTTGTAAGTTCACTTTGAAGTAAAAATGTTATTTCTTTACATGAACTCCTGTAATCTCATTACCTTGTTCATGTAGCAAAAGCAAATCAAATAAAGAGCCTTTGGAAGGAGAGAAATGACTTCAAGCAGAAGTGTGTCTAGACAGAAACTCAAGTCGGACAACTTCTCGTGACCATCAAACAGCAACATGCAGCCATTGAAGAATTCACGAAAACTATTAAAACTGTCTGTGAAGAAAAGAAAGCCCTAAAGGAAACAATCTCATATTGCAACAATATTCGATCAGAAGATTTCAAGAAATTGAAGATGGTTGCGGATCTACTGAATCCTGATACCATTGATCCTCAAAAAAGAAACCTTAAGCCTCAATGAATCCTGTAAGTTGGTCGCGGCTCAGGCTAAATCCCTCCTCGAATATATTCCTGAGGACACAAATAGGCAGAAAGAGGCACTGAAGACCAATGTTGAATCTATAGCCTCTACCATTCTGTGCAAATCTAGGCATCACCATGGCCCAGATCTCAATCTGAAACCAGTGGTGGAAGATGCCATATTTGAGAGTGAGGATCAGCTGAGCGCTATTAGGGATGAAGTCAGGCCAATGATTGAAAACCTCCTGAAAGAACTTAATCTGGCCTAATGTACTTTCTTCCCCTTTGTTTGTTTTTTTACCTTTGTAAAGAAAACAATGATAAATACAAATTTCTTTGATTTGTTCAAATTTGTATACCTGCACACATACAATTCTAATAGAAAATATGCAGATGCATGATTTTTCAAGACATGAAAATACTTCCATCTAAATGTTATAGTTGTATTCTCCTAGCCCCCCTGATATTACTAATACTAAGAACTCAGTATAGTAATTGCAGGACAATAAATATGCCCAGCAAAACCTCGTATGCATTGAGAAACGACTTATAAAGAAATTTTCGAACTAGAGCTTATTATAAAATCACAAGTATAGACAGCTCAACGTGAGTGCTTAAAGTTTTTTGTGAACTAACAGCCACTCGAATGATTAGAAACATGCTAGTAAGTCTCGTGTATGTTAAGAAACAGCTTATTTAGAGATGTCTTATCTAGATGCAACTATGAGATCAATTAGCGAATCCATTTTAAACACTGTGATGAGATTTCCATCTGTGATCAAATCTATGATCGTAGATTGTACGCGACCATAGTATTGAACCTCAAGCATGGCTTGAATAGATCCAAAGGACATCAATTGAGAATAAGCGTATAACATAAAATGAAAGAATGTTTTATTGTAAAAAATATGCTAATTGAAAAGGAAAATGGAAATGGAAAAACTTACATGTAGAACTTGCGCAATCGATTTATATTCTGAGTATTGGATAAGATCCTTCCATCTTCCATCGCTAATCAAGCTGATCATGGTCGCGGCACTAAGACCACAGTATAGTGGCCTTCCCACTGAGGGGAGAATTTGTTGCGATTGGACTGATTTTGAATTTTGTATAAAACCAAGTCGCCCACGTGAAGACTATGAGGTCGCACCCATTTATTATGGTATTTATGTAAAGCTTGTAAATATGCTGCAAACTTCATCAACACTCGATCACGTTTCTCCTCAAGGAGAATAATGTCTTGGACATGTTGTTCATGTTGATCAAAATGATCAAATTGATCCACACGAGCAGACCCAATACGAATTTCGGTAGGTAATATAGCTTCAACACCGTATAACAATTGAAAAGGCATCTCACCCATACTCGACTGCATGTAGTGCGTAGTGCCCATAAAATGGAGTAGAGTTCGTCTACCCAAGCCCCCGAGAGTAACTTAAGGCGATCGAAAACTCGTTTCTTAACGCCTTGCAATATCTGTCTGTTGGCACGTTCAACGGCACCATTGCTCTATGGATGAGCAATGGATGCAAAACACACTTTGGTCCCAATGTTGTTGCAATAGTCCAGAAAAGGACCACTAACGAATTGGGACCCGTTGTCAATAATGAGACGACTTGGAACACCAAATTGTGTTACAATATTCTTATGAAAGAATTTCTTCGCCGCAGCGGCGGTTATATTGCGGACTGGTTCAGTCTTAGTCCACTTAGTAAATGTGTCAATGGCTACGAATAAAAACTTGTACCCATTAACTGCTTGGGGCATAGGACCCACTCTATCTATTCCCCATACCGCGAAAGGACAAGTTAAAAGAATAGCTTGTGAGGAATGTGCAGCCTGGTGAACTTGCCTTGCATGAAATTGACACTGTGGGAATGTCTTGACCAACTTCATGGCATCATTAAGTGCCGAAGGCCAATAATAACCTTATCAAAAAGCTTTTCCGACCAACGTCCGATAAGATGCATGTGCACCACATACATCACCGCGAATCTCCTTCAAGAGGGATTTACCTTCCTCTTGAGATATATATATAGCGCATGAACACTCCTTGAGTACCCTTTCTATACGAAACCCACCTTTCGTATTAATTGATCACTTTTGGTTTCATCTCGGGAAAGGTCCCATGTCCAAGATAGATCCGCAATGGTCGGGTCCAATCTCCTTCATGCTCGAGGTGGGTGATGTGAACTATCACCTCATCATTCTCGACTGGAATCGTAATCGAGGAATATTTCAAGTGTTCGATGAACACTCCTGCAGGAGCGGATGCACGTAAGGACCCAATTTTTGATAATTGGTCTGCGAGAACATTGTTTGTTCGTGGAACAAATTGGACTACGAAATGACTGAAGTGTTTTTCCAATTTCCTCACCTCATCCAAGTAATGAGCCATTGTCTCATCGGAGGTGCTGTACTCCTTGTTTACCTGGTTTATGACTAGCTGTGAGTCTCTCCTCACCACTAATCGACGGACTCCAAGGAATTTAGCAGCTCGAAGCCCGGCAAGAAGACCTTCATACTCTACTGCGTTGTTGGTCGCAACAAAGTGTAATTGTATGACATACTGGAGTTGGTCGCCCTGAGGTGTGATTAATACCACTGCAGCCCCCGATTGTTGAAAACTACGAGAGCCATCAAAGTACATCGTCTAATGGTCGGTGTGTTGTAAATCCACAGATTCTTACTCAGGTGGGTCTAGATTAGTCCATTCAACCACAAAATCTGCAAGAGGGAAGTCGACCCCCTGCAGCAAGAGTTGCTACAGAAAAATTAGCTCAATGCAATTGTAAATTTTGCCAAATCGATACAAAGGGTGGCAATTGTATACCTCAGGGTAATTCAGCCGGTGAGGGGTGATGAGGTCGTACATGTGGTGCATCACGTAGAACCCATATGTATTGTCGTCTGGCTGCTGATGGCAGTGCCAATGTATAGACCGAGAGTTAGTTGGGGAGATGTTATAAAGTAAAACAGATGCTGGTTGAGATTTGTACTGGAAATTGTATCTACTAAAACTTATCGGCTCGTTGCTTGTGCTGTTGCCCTCCCTCGGCAATATAGTTCGTGAAAGCCCTGCAGATAGTCAAAATTGACAATTTGTGGACTGTAAATCTTGATGCAACACGGGTCCACATGAATATCATAAAACATGTTAACCTTTCAAGTACATCTCACACACCGCCATACTCGTATCCTTTCCTCTGCAGTGAATCAACGTAGAACACCTTGTTCCATTTCGGAATAAGCACCAGTAGAATTTAGTAGTACCTACATATTACGCGTAAATTATTTATAATTTAATCTAAATCTGGGGTGTGCATATGGAGACACTAATCTACGGGTAAATTACTGATGAAAGCACTCAACTCTAGTTGTAAGGTACAAGTATGTACTCCTTGTCGACCTGAGCAAGCAACCTCTTTTGATGTAGTCGACAACGGAGTCCGAATTGCTCTTAAACATCACCTCGGCAACCAGGAGGGGGTCCAGGAAATCGACAGGTTCCCGTTTAGTTTTGGCATATTTGGTCATGCAGCTGCACGGAACTAACCAATTAATAAATGACATATATCCGTATATGCACGAACAGGCATAGGATAGTAGATATTTACAGCACCCAGGATCATAGGATGGACACATCGATTGCGTCTTTATTGAATAAATTGTGCAGGTCTTCGAAGGTCACCGGATAGGTCCCGACATCCTGGTGGAACTCTGCCATGGTGTGCTTGACCATGAACTGCGTTAGATGTTGTGTCCTAGTCTTGTTTGTCTTCTGCATGTACCAGCCATGCAGGCTCTGACATGCGAGACCCATGCTCCGAATTGCCGTATCGGGGGTCATGATCCCCAGAAGGAACGGCATGGGAGACGGCGTGCTCTTCTCACTCCCCTTCATCGTGCTCTTCTTTGATTTTCCCTTGGAAGCCAGCTTCTTGATGCCTTGCCTCCTAGTCGGTGTCAGCTTCATCGTCGGACCCAACGGCTGGCTTGTCGGAGGAGGGGTCGGCTGGCTATTAGCTAGGCTGAGTGTCGGTGTCCGTAGGGTTAAGAACCTACTATAGTAATGGTCACTATCTCCGAGGCCTATTATTACAGTACAAAATTATGAAACTGGTGGGGGAAGTACCTCATCCAGGACGATGTCCTTCTTGGGCCATTGCATGAACGTGTGCACCACAGCCTCGAGAGTGGTAATCTCGTCGTTTGGCGGCTTGTCCAATGGAAATCCCTTGCAATGCTCGAAGACAATGTCCACCTGGGCCCGTGCAAAACCCTCAGATAGAGGGACACTGTGGATTGTCGCCCCCGTCGTGCATGGTTACGCCATCCCACGGCCAGCATCGATCAGGAAGAGACCAGTTCGCACCATAAGCTTGTAGGAGGCTGGTTCCTACAAACAGTGCGCATTAAGATGACATTAGGGTACGCATTGAATTTCACTTTAGAATGAATTAACAAAGAAAAGTGGTCATTAGCTGCAGAAAATCCAGCGAATACTGTCGAGGGGGATCTTGATGTGAAGACTCTAGAAGCAAAGCCCCCGGCGCGGATGAGTAGTTGCTACGGCGACCAAGAACGAGGCTCTGTAAGTCCACTGTTGCAGGGGGATGCCCTAGGACTGTCTTAGCTCATGATACATTGCCCGCATCTCTATGAACTCCTGCCTGAGTTCTGCGTCCCCTGGTAAAACTCCGATCGGATCTCCTCCTTGATCCGTTCATCGCGGGCTTGGTAGGATCTCTTTCTCCACTTAGCCGCCTCCTCATCATCAGCAAAACCTGCCTTCCAAGGCACAGTGGCACCTAGGCCGCGCACGCGGCCCAGATGCTCCTTATTTCCCAATGCCATCGTTAGGATATCCTCTCCCTACTAGGAGAACGCTTGTGCACTCAGTGCCGCCTGCAATAGGAGAACATACAATACAACCCATTGCATGTGTGTTACGTGGATAGTACGTTAGAGATCTTACCAACCAGTCGATCACTGTCGACGATTCGGACTCGGGGTCCTTAGTCAAACTTATGCAGAACTTTGTGAGTTATGAGGCCTTTCAGGGTGTCCCTCCAGAAAGGGATTATGAGCAATGTCGGCTGGAACACAGAGAGATTTATACAGGTTCAGGCCCTCGATGGTGGGAGTAATAGTCCTATGTCATGTTGTGATTTCACTATGTATGGGAAAAAGGTTACAAAGTTGTGGAAAAGATCATCACAGGCAAAGATCTTTTTCGTGTGATTGTCTAGAAAATGACTAAACTAGCCTATGGAAGCTTGTTGATGTTGATCTCTCATGAAACCGTCGAGGATCTCCCGAGAATTCATTGAAGATGTCACCATCTGGTACATTTGCGCACCCTTTTATACTGGTCGAAAGGGCGCCAATGCACAACGGCTTTGAATGGTTGCTCGGGTGCAGTTTTGATAACCACACTTAATTCCCACACAGGCTTAACACGTGCAATTAAGGGATAACCGCACGAGTTAACCTCCTGGAAGTTGTCTTCATACGTGGAAGGATCTTTGTGATACTTGGGATATGCCTGTTGTAGAGCTAAAACAGCCCTGAGTCATCCTGGTCGATAGTAGTCAATGATCTTCTGACCGCGCACTGTCTTTTTGACCGCACACTGTCTTGCAACCTTCTATCCACGCATCGCCTACGGCCTCCTGATCGCGTACTGTCTACGGCCTCATGATCGCGCAAAGCCTGCGACCATGTGTCCGCGCTTCTCAAGCCATCTGAGATCATGACAACGGACACTCGTCTAGTTTCGAATCTGTCTTGAACCAGACGTTCATTTGCTTCGAACTAGCTCGGGTAACAATCCTCGTTAGCTAGCCCCCAAATTTGAAGAAAATGAAGATACATATTTGTTGGGGCAAACCCTGTACCTCCGGGTAGTCCTCGAAGTGAGCTCCCGAGCGCCCTCGGTCCTTTGTGCGGAGAAGGTTCCCGGCGGGTCCTGGGCGTCCGGGCCTTGGGTCCCGCGGGGTCTTTGGAGCGCCCTCGGTCCTTTGTGCGGAGAAGGTTCCCGGCGGGTCCTGGGCGTCCGGGCCTTGGGTCCCGCGGGGTCTTCGGAGCGCCCTCGGTCCCTTGTGCGGAGAAGGTTCCCGGCGGGTCCTGGGCGTCCGGGCCTTGGGTCCCGCGGGGTCTTTGGAGCGCCTCGGTCCTTTGTGCGGAGATGGTACCTGGTTGGTCCCAGGGTTAGGCCCCGTATCCCGGGGTCACCGGGCTGTTGGTCCCGGGGAGTCACCGGGTCCCCGAGAGTCTCGTAGAGTCACCGGGCCCCCGGTGAGACCCGGAGAATTACCGGGTCCCGTAGAGTCCCGGAGGGTCTCCGGGCCCCGGACATTCACTAGTCCCGGAAGGTCACCGGGCCCCCGGTGAGACCCGGAGAATCACCGGGTCCCGTAGAGTCCCGGAGGGTCTCCGGGCCCCGGACATTCACTAGTCCCGGAAGGTCACCGGGCCCCCGGTGAGACCCAGAGGGTCCCGGGAGGTCATCGGGTCCTTGCAGGGTCCCGGACTTTCCCTGCGCCCCGGGTCTCTAGGCCCTGGTGAGACCCAGAGCACCATCGGGTCCCTGAGTCCGAGAGCACCAGCACCGGGTCCCGGAGAGTCCCAGTGAGACCCGGAGAGACCCGGAGAGCCACCGGGCCCCCGGTGAGACCCAGAGGGTCTCCGGGGTCCCGAAGAGCCCCGGTGAGACCCGGAGAGCCACCGGGCCCCCGGTGAGACCCGGAGGGTCTCCGGGGTCCCGAAGAGCCCCGGAGAGACCCGGAGAGGCCCGGAGCACCCCCGGGTCCCGGAGAGCCCCGGTGAGATCCGGAGAGCCACCGGGCCCCCGGTGAGACCCGGAGGGTCTCCGGAGCCCCGGTGAGACCCGGAGAACCACCGAAGCCCCGGAGAGACCCGGAGGGTCTCCGGGATCCCGGTGAGACCCGAAGGGTCTCCGTAACCCCGGTGAGACCCGGAGAGCCTCCGGGCTCATGAAGAGCTGTTGTTGACCGTGGGGCCTCTAGGAAGCCCGTGGCGCCACGTGTCAAGCATCCAGGCCGTCCATCAGGCCAAAAGACGTCTTCGCCCTTCCATCCAACGGCCGCAGCGAGGGCATTTTTGTCTTTTGTATTTCTTAGGGGCTATATAAACCCCTCTTGTACCCTTTTTCAGGGATTCCAATTCATTTTACATAAACTCAATTCCCGACTCTCTTGGAGACCTCTCCCCGAGAGCTCACCTCCCCAGCGGACTCGCGTCCGGAGAGAGCCAACAGGACTAGGGCCCCCACTGGGACCCGAACCTGTATAAACCTCCGTGTCACTTTTTGTGTTGCCCGGCGGGAGGAGACCAGTAACTCGGTCTGCTCGGGCCGCTATACTCGTGCTGCGCACGTCCGAACCTGCCGGGGTATCCGTAATACCACGACAGTTGGCGCCGACCGTGGGGACTCGTGACGAATTGCCATGGCTCCCCCAAGAACAAGCGCTCAAGCTCTCCCTTTCCGGTGGTTATGGTCCCAGCGACCCGGCACCGCCCCAGCAAGACGTCACCGTCGCGACGCTACCGTTCGGGAATACCCGGAGAGAGCTGCCACTTTCTTCTCCCGAAATCTTCGGTAGAGGTGTTCCCGTTTCCAGCTCGGCGACCGCGACCGTGACCGTGACCGTGATTGCGGGACCTCGCGCCCTACCTGGTGACACCGGTCACGGCGACCCGGAGCCACCCCCTCGAGACACGACTGCCCCGGCGCTTCCGGCCGGAGGCGGCCAGACTCAGGTACCACCTCTCACCTTTCCAATTACTTTCAGTGTACAGACCTCCGGGTCAACCCCGGTGACCGCGACCACCCCGGCGGGGACTAGTCTCCCCTCGGTGGCACACCCGGCACCCCGGGACACTTTGCCCGAAGCTTTGGTCGAAGGCCAACTCCGCGCCCGGCGCGTGTTGGAGGAGTTGTTGCGCGCATTAGCGCGGCCTCCGGCTCCCGTCTATCCGCTCTCATTCCGAGCACCGGGAGCTCTCCCCGCGCCCGCGTCGGGAAACTTCCCCGCGCCCGCGCCGGGAGCCTTCCCCGCACCGGGGCCTTACCCCGCGCGGAGCCTTCTCCGCGCCCGCGCCGGGAGCTCTCCCCGCGCCCGCGCTGGGAAACTCGCCCGCGCCCGCGCCGGGAGCCTCCCCCGCGCCGGGGCCTTACCCCGCACCGGGGGCTCTCCCCGCGCCCGCGCCGGGAGCCTTCCTCGCACCGGGGCCTTATCCCGCGCGGAGCCTTCTCCGCGCCCGCGCCGGGAGCTCTCCCCGCGCCCGCGCCGGGAGCCTCCCCCGCTCCGGGGCCTTACCCCGCGCCGGGAGCTCTCCCCGCGCCCGCGCTGGGAAACTCCCCCGCGCCCGCGCCGGGAGCCTCCCCCGCGCCGGGGCCTTACCCCGCGCCGGGGCCTTACCCCGCGCCGGGAGCTCTCCCCGCGCCCGCGCCGGGGCCTTACCCCGCGCCGGGGCCTTACCCCGCGCCGGGGCCTTACCCCGCGCCGGGAGCTCTCCCCGCGCCCGCGCCGGGAGCCTTCCCCGCACCGGGGCCTTACCCCGCGCGGAGCCTTCTCCGCGCCCGCGCCGGGAGCTCTCCCCGCGCCCGCGCCGGGAGCCTCCCCCGCGCCGGGGCCTTACCCCGCGCCGGGAGCTCTCCCCGCGCCCGCGCCGGGAGCCTTCCCCGCACCGGGGCCTTACCCCGCGCGGAGCCTTCTCCGCGCCCGCGCCGGGAGCTCTCCCCGCGCCCGCGCTGGGAAACTCCCCCGCGCCCGCGCCGGGAGCCTCCCCCGCGCCGGGGGCTCTCCCCGCGCCCGCGCCGGGAGCTCTCCCCGCGCCCGCGCCGGGAAACTCCCCCGCGCCCGCGCCGGGAGCCTCCCCCGCACCGGGGCCTTACCCCGCGCCGGGAGCTCTCCCCGCGCCTGCGCTGGGAAACTCCCCCGCGCCCGCGCCGGGAGCCTCCCCCGCGCCGGGGCCTTACCCCGCGCTGGGAAACCCCCGCGCCCGCACCGGGAGCCTCCCCCGCTCCCGCGCCGGGAGCTCTCCCCGCGCCCGCGCCGGGAGCCTTCCCCGCACCGGGGCCTTACCCCGCGCGGAGCCTTCTCCGCGCCCGCGCCGGGAGCTCTCCCCGCGCCCGCGCTGGGAAACTCCCCGGCGCCCGCGCCGGGAGCCTCCCCCGCGCCGGGGCCTTACCCCGCGCCGGGGGCTCTCCCCGCGCCCGCGCCGGGAGCCTTCCTCGCACCGGGGCCTTACCCCGCACGGAGCCTTCTCCGCACCCGCGCCGGGAGCTCTCCCCGCGCCCGCGCCGGGAAACTCCCCCGCGCCCGCGCCGGGAGCCTCCCCCGCGCCCGCGCCGGGAGCCTCCCCCGCGCCGGGGCCTTACCCCGCGCCGGGAGCTCTCCCCGCGCCCGCGCTGGGAAACCCCCGCGCCCGCGCCGGGAGCCTCCCCCGCGCCGGGAGCTTTCCCCGCGCCCGCGTCGGGAGCCTCCCCCGCGCCAGCGCCGGGAGCCTTCCCCGTCGGGAGCTGTCCCCGCGCCGGAGACTTACCCCTCGCCCGTCGGGAGCTGTCCCCGTGCGGAGACTTATCCCGCGCCAGGAGCTCTCCCCGCGCCCGCGCCGGGAGCCTTCCCCGCGCAGGGAGTTGTCCCCGCGCCAAGAGCTCTCCCCGACTCTGATAACGAGCGCGTCTCCCTTACATGGGGGGACAACGACTAGGAACCTTCCCAGAGAGTTGAGGGGGCCAACCAGCCCTTGTGCCACCAGCTCCGACGCATCTGATGGCCAAAGCCATATCGCCCGCCCCGCACCGAGTACTACAATGGTAAGGCCGATCCTCATGAATTTGTGCAGGTGTACTCCATAGCCATCTCAGCGGCCGGGGGGGGGACGAGATGGCGCAATGCAACGTCTTCCCCGTAGATCTCACCGGGATCACCCGCTCATGGTTTTACAACCTGAGGGCCGGATCCATCAAGTCCTCCGCACAGCTCAAGCGTGAGTTCTATGCAAACTTCCAGGGGAACTATGTGCGTCCCCTTGACGCGTCGCAGTGCCACACCATTCAGCAGAAGACGGGGGAGACCATCCGAAGCATCGAGGCGTGCAAGACGGGGGAGCTCCATCGGAGGCTCTCCCGGAGATGCCCCTCCTCCGCCGATGAGCTCTTCAACGTACTGGAAAAGTACGATCGAGCGGAGGAAGACGACCTCTGGAAGAAGTCCCAGGGGTCTCCCGCCCCCGCCGATCGGGGGGCCAGGGACCCTCTCAAACGCCCCAGGCAGATGGAGTGTAACGAGCCACGGCCTCGGGACACCTTTGTCCTCGAGGGCGGAGGCGGCTCGCGCGACCCCCCGAGGGGCAACCGCCCCTTCTCCAAGCCGAAACGCCATTGGGGAGGACAATCTTCCCGCGGTCAGGAAGGCCCCACGGGGAGAAGCAGGGAAGGACCACGGTGCAGCTTCCACTGGTTCAGTACCCACGCTACCCGAGACTGCCACCCGCTGCTGCAGCACTTCGCGATGTTCCTCGACCAGCATGGGCAGGGGGGGACTTCGGCCTCCTTGCCCTCTCGGCCAGCTGTTCCGGCCCTTCCTGCTCCCGCGCGGGGTCAGCAGGGGCAGACGCAGGAGGGGGAGCCTTCAGAAGCTCTCCCCTTCAAAACTTCTCAGCGCCGCATCAACGTCACCGTGGAAGGGTCCGCCTCCATGCGGGACTAAGCGCCAGCGTAAGGAGTGCGCGTGCGAAGTTAAGGTTGTAGGGGTGCTGCACACGTCTCCGCCACCCAAGTGGTTGGACGTTCCCCTCACCGTCACAGCGGAAGACGCGCGCGGGGTTCGCTTCCCCCACGACGACGCGCTCATCGTCTCCGCCACCATCTACAACCGCCACCTGGCCCGCATCCTCGTGGATGGCGGGAGCTCCGCCGACGTCCTCTGCCTGAAGGCCTTCAAGGAAATGCAGGTGGATGAGAAGACATTCAGCACCCCGGAGAACTACTGGACCGAGATGGTCCGATTCGACGTAGTGGACCTCCCTTCCTCCTACAGCGCGATCATGGGGAGGACCAAAATCAACCGCCTGGGGGCTACCACCCATCGAAACTACCTCTGCATGAAGATCCCCGGGCCGCACGGCGTGATCAATGTCCGGGGAGACCGAGACATGGCCCGGGCTCTATACGAGCGCGCCGCCGCTACGATCGGAAGCGTCAACATCATTAAGGCGCCCGGGGGGGAGGCCTCTCCCCCGGAACCAGACATCACGGCGATACCTCCTGGGAGGCCCCTCCCCAAGCCGCGTCCGGAAGGGGGCCTCCGGGAGGTCCTGCTGTCCCCGGGCGACGGGGACAAAACCGTCCGGATCGGGGCGGAGCTCCCAGAGGAGCATGCAGCGCAAATGGCGGCTTTCCTGCGTGAGAACTCTGATGTTTTCGCGTGGAAGCCTTCGGACATGCGGGACGTCGCCCGGGGGGTCATTGAGCACAAGCTCGCGGTGACCCCCGGTCACCCCCCCCGTCAAGCAAAAGCTGAGGAAGCTCTCCCTCGAGCGCCAAGAGGCAATCAAGGGGGAGATCGCCCAACTCCGAGAGGCAGGGTTCATTCGGGAGGTCTTGTACCCCGAGTGGCTCGCGAACCCCGTCCTCGTGAAGAAGTCAAATGGCAAGTGGCGGATGTGCGTGGACTTCACCGACCTCAACCGCGCCTACCCCAAGGACAACTTCCCACTCCCGCGGATTGACCAACTGGACGACGCCACTGCGGGGTGCGAGCTGATGAGCTTCCTAGACGCCTACTCGGGATGCCATCAAGTCCAGATGGCGGGGGGGGACGAGGAAAAGACGAGTTTCATAACTCCCCTCGGAACCTTCTGCTACCGCCACATGCCCTTCGGGCTCAAGAATGCGGGAGCCACCTTCCAGCGCCTGATGACACTGGTCTTCAAAGATCAAGTCGGCCGCAATGTCGAAGTCTACGTAGACAACGCGGTCGTCAAGAGTCCCCGCGCAGCCTCCCACATCGACGACCTTGCAGAGACCTTCCGCAACCTCCGCGCGTTCGGGCTCAAGCTGAACCCGGAGAAGTGCGCCTTCGGGGTACGTGGGGGGAAGCTCCTAGGTTTCCTTGTGTCCCAGTGGGGCATTGAGGCAAACCCTGAGAAGATTCGGGCCTTCCTAGACATGCCCCCACCGCGCTCCATCAAGGACGTCCAGCAACTCTCCGGCCGCCTAGCCGCTCTCAGTCGCTTCGTCTCCCGGTCGGGGGAGCGGGGCCTCCAGTTCTTTAAAATCCTCCGGGGGCTCGAGGGGTTATGCTGGACCCCCGAGGCCCAGGAAGCCTTCAACGACCTCAAGAAGTACCTCTCGAGCCCTCCAATGCTCGTGAGTCCGTCTCCAGAAGAGCTCTTGCTCCTCTACCTTACCGCGACCCCGGTCGCCGTCAGCGCGGTATTGGTGGAGGAGCAAGGGGGACAGCAGCATCCCGTGTACTACGTGAGTGAGGCCCTCCAGGGGGCCAAAACCCGGTACACGGAGATGGAGAAGATCTGCTACATTCTTCTGATGGCGTCCCGGAAGCTTCGCCACTACTTCCCGGGACACCCCATCACCGTCCCGTCCTCCCTCCCCCTGGGGGAGGTGCTGCGGAACAAAGAGGCCACCGGCCGGATTGGGAAGTGGGGGGCTGAGCTCGCCCCCTTCTCCCTGTCCCTCACAGTCCGCTCCGCCATCAAGTCGCACAGGTCCTCGCTGACTTCGTCGCGGAGTGGACTCCTGCCTCCAGGCCCGGGGACGAAGACCTCCCCGCACCGCCCCGACGCAGTGACCATTGGACACTCATGTTCGACGGGTCACTGTGTCTCGCCGGGGCCGGTGCGGGGGTAGTCCTCCGGGGCCCCGAGGGGAAGGAACTCGACTACGCAGCGCGGTTCGAGTTCCCCGCAACCAACAACGTCTCCGAGTACGAGGCTTTGCTCCTCGGGATGCGCCTTGCGCGCTCCCAAGGGATCTGGTGCCTCCTAGTGAAGGGAGATTCTCATCTCGTACTTTGCCAAATGGACAAGTCTTACTTGTGCCATGACGCAAACTTGAGTCTTTATTTGCAGGAAGTACGAAAGATGGAGAGGCACTTCGACGGCCTCGAGGCCAGGCATATCCCCCGAAGGGACAGTGACCGGGCCGACGCCTTGGCCCGGGCAGCAAGCGCCCGGGAATCGCTCCCCAAGGGGGCCTTCTTGGAAATCATCACGGAGCCCTCGGTGGCCTCCCCGGACACGGGCGACGAGCCCCACATCTCGGAGGTCACCGAGATTACCTGGACTCCATCATGGATGGACCCCCTCATCTCCTTCATCAAGGGGGAGGGGGACCCTCCCAACGAGACCGAGGCCAAGCGCCTCCGGGCCAAAGCCCGGGCATATCTCCTGCTAGAGGGGAGGCCCTACAAGCGGGGGGCCTCCGCCCTCCTGCGCTGCCTCCCCCGGCCGGAAGGGCTTCAACTTCTCGAAGACATCCACGCGAGGAGCTGTGGTTCTCACCTAGCCCCGCGCACCATTGCGGCCAAGGCTCTCCGGCAGGGCTTCTACTGGCCCGTGGCCATGCGCGACGCGCGAGACCTTGTCTCCGCGTGCGAGGCATGCCAGAAGATGGCCAAGGGCTTGAACCTCCCCCTGGTAGCGCTGCAGACTATCCCCATCACTTGGCCCTTCGTGCGTTGGGGGATAGACCTCTTAGGGCCCTTCCCCCAGCGCCCGGAGGATACAAGTATGCGGCGGTCGCAGTCGACTACTTTACAGAGTGGGTTGAGGCGGAGCCCTTGGCTAGCATTACGTCCCGAGCCGTTCAACGGTTTTTCTGGAAGAACGTCATTTGTCGTTTTGGTGTCCCCCGGGAAATCACCGTGGACAACGGGACCCAACTCGACTCGGCTTGTTTCCGAGAATTCTGCGAAGGCCTGGGGCTTGTCATCCACTTCGCCTCAGTGGCCCATCCCCAGAGAAATGGGGCCATCGAGAGAGTCAACAGCGTGATCCTGCAGGGATTGCGCCGGAGACTCGAGCAAACCGCTTCCAAGCGGGGTGCGTGGGCAGAGGAACTTCCTAGCATCCTCTGCTCCATGCGCACAAACCCGTCTCGGGCGACGGAACATACTCCCTTGTCCCTGGTCTACGGGGCGGAGGCAGTCCTCCCCCCAGAGATTGGCTTCCGGTCACTGCGAGTCGAGCTCCTAAACGGAGCCACGGCCGCAGCGTACCAGGCCAATGAAGACAACCGGCGGCTGGAAATTGACCTCGTGGAGGAGGAACGCGACTGAGCGCTCCTCCGCCACGCGATCTACGAGCGCAAGATGGCGCGCGCATACAACCAGCGTGTGTGCGAAAGAGCTTTTCGCCTTGGGGACCTTGTCCTCAAGCGCGTTACGGACCCCCAAGCCCAGGGTAAGCTCTCCCCCAAGTGGGAGGGCCCCTACAGGATCTCCGCGGTCCTGGGCTCTGGGGCCTACAAGCTCTCCAACCTTCAAGAGCAGGAGCTGAAGCACACGTGGAACTTGCGTTTACTTCGCAAGTTCTATGTTTAGCCTTACGGGCCTGTCCCCTCCCCCAGAGCGATCACGCCGGAGGGGGAGGAGGGACACTGCAGTTACTTTTCCCTCCCCCTTCGCGGCTTCGCAGGGGGAGGCACTGTACATTTTTGTTATCAATACATAGCTTTTGTCCTTCAACTGTCTCACTGCAGGTTCTTCTCATTACCGCCCCTAACGGCGATGCCCTCCCCGCGAGGAAGCCCTCCTCGTGAGGATGCCCTCTCCGTGAGGAAGTGGGCCCAGACCCAGCAAGTCCCTCCTATAGGGCGGCTTACGATCAGCCCTCGTGGACTGAGGGTGTAAGCGGCAACCCGGTCCCCAGCGGCCGTGGTAACGAGTCAATTTGGGAGACTAGTCCCCTGCCCAAACACTCAGACCCGTCATCGGGCACATCCTCCTCCGGGAGTCGATAGTCTCCCCAGCGGGACGGATTTCTTGGATATTCTTCTCCGGAGACCTTATTCCCGGCTCCCCGTTCTCACGGCGACCGGACGATTGTCTTTCGGAAGGTCTTCATCTTCACCCCGGGGCCTTTGTCACCCCCACAGTGCGCGAAACTACCCTCCGGCCCGCTGTGGGCGGGGGGGATAAGGAACCCCCGGGTGTCGACCGCACCATCCACGAGCAAACTTAGCTCATTCTTATCAAAAGAAGTCGTCCAGACCATCCAAGAAAAATATCAAAAGAAGACTCTTAAAACAACAAGAAGCGCAAACACAGCTTTATTAATCATTCACCCGGAGGACATCTTCCCCCTCTGGTGGGCATCGGAAACGGTACAATCCGGGTCAAAACCCGGAAGCTCTCTACACCCTAAGGCTCCTATGCGTCCAGGGGCTCCGCGCCGCTCGGACGTGGTAACTTCCTCCCCCGAGTGGACTTGGTCCCGGGAGGAGGTTGTTCTCAACCGCGCCGCTCAGACGCGGTAACTTTCTCTCCCAGGTGGACTTGGTCCCGGGAGGAGGTTTTTCTCTGCCGCGCCGCTCAGACGCGGTAACATTCTCTCCCGGAGGGACTTTGTCCCGGGAGAAGGTTTTTCCTGTCTGGGGGCTCGCGCCGCTCGGACGCGATAACTTCCTCTCCCGGGTGCACTTGGTCCCGGGAGGGAGTTTTTCTCTGCCGCGCCGCTCAGACGCGGTAACATTCTCTCCCGGAGGGACTTTGTCCCGGGAGAAGGTTTTTCCTGTCCGGGGGCTTCGCGCCGCTCGGACGCGGTAACTTCCTCTCCCGGGTGCACTTGGTCCCGGGAGGAGGTTTTTCTCTGCCGCGCCGCTCAGACGCGGTAACATTCTCTCCCGGAGGGACTTTGTCCCGGGAGAAGGTTTTTCCTGTCTGGGGGCTTCGCGCCGCTCGGACGCGGTAACTTCCTCTCCCGGGTGCACTTGGTCCCGGGAGGGAGTTTTTCTCTGCCGCGCCGCTCAGACGAGGTAACATTCTCTCCCGGAGGGACTTTGTCCTGGGAGAAGGTTTTTCCTGTCCTGGGGCTTCGCGCCGCTCGGACGCGGTAACTTCCTCTCCCGGGTGCACTTGGTCCCGGGAGGGAGTTTTTCTCTGCTGCGCTGCTCAGACGTGGTAACGCTCTCCCCCGGAGGGACTTTGTCCCGGGAGAAGGCTTTTCCCGTCTGGGGGCTCCGCGCCGCTCAAACGCGGTAACTTCCTCTCCCGGGTGGACTTGGTCCTGGGAGGAGGTTGTTCTCAACCGCGCCGCCCATACGCGATCCTTCCACCCGGAGATCCCTGGAAACCTCAGTCCGGGGCCACGACGTGTCCCCGAGGGCCTGGGGGGCTCCTGTTGGGGCAAACCCTGTACCTCCGAGTAGTCCTCGAAGTGAGCTCCCGAGCTCCCTCGGTCCTTTGTGTGGAGAAGGTTCCCGGCGGGTCCAGGGCGTCCGGGCCTTGGGTCCCGCGGGGTCTTCGGAGCGCCCTCGGTCCTTTGTGCGGAGAAGGTTCCCGGCGGGTCCTGGGCGTCCGCGCCTTGGGTCCCGCGGGGTCTTCGGAGCGCCCTCGGTCCCTTGTGCGGAGAAGGTTCCCGGCGGGTCCTGGGCGTCCGGGCCTTGGGTCCCGCGGGGTCTTTGGAGCGCCTCGGTCCTTTGTGCGGAGATGGTACCTGGTTGGTCCCTGGGTTAGGCCCCGTATCCCGGGGTCACCGGGCTGTTGGTCCCGGGGAGTCACCGGGTCCCCGAGAGTCTCGTAGAGTCACCGGGCCCCCGGTGAGACCCGGAGAATCACCGGGTCCCGTAGAGTCCCGGAGGGTCTCCGGGCCCCGGACATTCACTAGTCCCGGAAGGTCACCGGGCCCCCGGTGAGACCCGGAGAATCATCGGGTCCCGTAGAGTCCCGGAGGGTCTCCGGGCCCCGGACATTCACTAGTCCCGGAAGGTCACCGGGCCCCCGGTGAGACCCAGAGGGTCCCGGGAGGTCATCGGGTCCTTGCAGGGTCCCGGACTTTCCCTGCGCCCCGGGTCTCTAGGCCCTGGTGAGACCCAGAGCACCATCGGGTCCCTGAGTCCCAGAGCACCAGCACCGGGTCCCAGAGAGTCCCGGTGAGACCCGGAGAGACCCGGAGAGCCACCGGGCCCCCGGTGAGACCCGGAGGGTCTCCGGGGTCCCGAAGAGCCCCGGTGAGACCCGGAGAGACCCGGAGAGCCACCGGGCCCCCGGTGAGACCCGGAGAGCCACCGGGCCCCCGGTGAGACCCGGAGGGTCTCCGGGGTCCCGAAGAGCCCCGGAGAGACCCGGAGAGGCCCGGAGCACCCCCGGGTCCCGGAGAGCCACTGGGCCCCCGGTGAGACCCGGAGGGTCTCCGGAGCCCCGGTGAGACCCGGAGAACCACCGAAGCCCCGGAGAGACCCGGAGGGTCTCCGGGATCCCGGTGAGACCCGAAGGGTCTCTGTAACCCCGGTGAGACCCGGAGAGCCTCCGGGCTCATGAAGAGCTGTTGTTGACCGTGGGGCCTCTAGGAAACCCGTGGCGCCACGTGTCAAGCATCCAGGCCGTCCATCAGGCCAAAAGACGTCTTCGCCCTTCCATCCAACGGCCGCAGCGAGGGCATTTTTGTCTTTTGTATTTCTTAGGGGCTATATAAACCCCTCTTGTACCCTTTTTCAGGGATTCCAATTCATTTTACATAAACTCAATTCCCGACTCTCTTGGAGACCTCTCCCCGAGAGCTCACCTCCCCAGCGGACTCGCGTCCGGAGAGAGCCAACAGGACTAGGGCCCCCACTGGGACCCGAACCTGTATAAACCTCCGTGTCACTTTTTGTGTTGCCCGGCGGGAGGAGACCAGTAACTCGGTCTGCTCGCGCCGCTGTACTCGTGCTGCGCACGTCCGAACCTGCCGGGGTATCCGTAATACCACGACAATATTTACTTCAAATTTTAATCCTGCATCGAATAAGTGACCCGACGCTTCAACTTCCCCACTTAGTGGCGCACTAAGTGTGGCGGTTTATTTCCCGAGACGGACTATGGGTTGTATTTGACAGGTAATGATAGCACCGCAGAATTGCCTTTTAACCTGAGATAAACTGTAAATGCTCTTTAAGAACTCGAGGCATTCGGGAAACGAACCGTCACCTCTGGAGGCTATAAATACCGAAGCCTCTTAGCCCTAAAACTTCACAAGTTTTTTCCCAGCTAAGTCTTTTCCAAAGCTATCTTTCCTTCTCTTCCGTTTCCACCTCAATGGCAGATCATGGCTCCAACAACATCATTGAGATTGAGAGCGATGAAGAGGAAGTGACACTTGAATTCGACCAGGACTTCCAGAAGGTAAGTCTCCTCTGGAGCCCCTGGTTCAAGTTGCCATCTTATGTTCTGATCATTTCCAAAATGCTTTTTGGAATTTCACAGATGACCGAAGATCTAGTTCCTCCAGGGAAGAAACCCAAGGTTGACGAGGGATCTTCCAGCGGCATAAGGGTTAGGGATGCATCGTTGCTCTCTCTTCCTTTGGCCCCTGTAGTCCTTCCTGTCCATGCAACTCAGCAGGTCGAACCTTCATCTCCACCTTTGGAGGTCCATAATAATCCTTCAAAGCCTTCTCCTCAGCTTTCTCCATTGCGATCAAGCCATCCCCATCTTTTGATGGGTTATCAATTTTCTGGTAGGAAGGTTGCATTCCCGCGACCAGATGATCCTCAGTTTGTGTTGGGTGAGCAATCTTATTGTGGGAAAGTTGCACTTCCTCGACCTGATGGTTCCCAACTTTAGTCGGGTGATCTACTTTCTGGGGGACATACTTTATCCTCTCACTTGCAAGGATTGGTAATTATTTTCATCTCTTCTGCTGGTCGTTTTAACTTGTAAAACTAACACATGTACGTGCAGGAGATGAAAATTTCTGGAGCCCCCAGTGACCAGCCTGCTGAGATCCAACCTCTTTCCTTCGAATAGACTCTCCAGGAGGAAAAAGAGGTTCTGGAGAAGAAGACCGAAGAGATGTCTTCGGCCATTCTGCACCTGGCAGAATGTTTTGACAGATCGCACGAAGAGGCGCTCCAATTCCGCTTGGAGAGGGACTATGCTCGGCAGCAGCGAGAACTCTCCGATTCGATCAGGAATGGTAGTGCTTCTCTGATTCGGGATGATGTAGATAGGCTTAGAGTAGTTTCTAGTTCTCTTGGGGCGGTCAGTGTAGATCCTACTGACGTCAATATGTCCTTAGGGGAACTTTGTAAACTTCTCTCATATCAGGTCGATGCTCTGGTCGCCTGTATCCCTTTTGTATGCCAGGATTGCCAAAAATAAAAATTTCTTTTACCTTACATAATTTGCCTTCTCAAGAAGAATTATGCAAGAGTTAATTTGAATTGAAGCTCTTCACAATCTCTATGCGAAAACATGGTCATAAGGAATGTCTTCACGACTACGCATACACAGATAAATCTGAGGTAATAAGTCTTTCGATCAGAAACGCATTAATGTGTCATACCACGACCAGTACTGGAACTGTGATTAGAACTGAAGCCGCGATCAGAACTGAATTCGTGATAACATAATGCCTTGATTGGATGATAACCGTGTACGTTGCGATTACCTACTTGCAGCGATCACAAAATGGCATTACGATCATCATGCAAATATTAGGACGATCACAGAACTCCATTGTGATCAATACATAAAAATTAGCTTATAAAAGACATGAAGGATCACTCCCTCCAAAATCTTTGCAAAATTTTCATGTTTTTGTGTGCACCCTAGCCCCCGAATTCGAAATGAAAATTATAAAAATATATTTTGTTTTGGATTCACTGTAGGGAGAGCATAACGAGTTTCCAGATAGAAGGCACCATTATGGGAAATTAATAAAGTATTCAACGAAGGGTTGCCTCGGGCATATAAAAGGAGAAGGTAGCTTCCTGAGGAAGCCACACCATGAGAAACCCTTCATTTGCCTTGGAGTTTCTCGCCGCACAAAACCCTCATTCCTCATCTCCGTCGCCTCCAAAGTCACCACCTTTCTTTTCGATCCGTCCACCATACTGAAGAAAGCTTGGTGGCCCTTGAGAAGGAAGAGATTCTCCCTCCGCGGCTGCTAATCAACTGGCGGCTAGCAGAGAAGGACCAAGAAACCCCAATCGTCCAAGAGGGCGAGTTGGTGGTCTTTGAGGAGTACCTGCGTTGCGGGTTCCGATTCCCCGAGAGCCAGTTCTTGAAGGGAATCTTGGAGCATTATGGGTTGGAGTTAGTGAATCACCACCCAAATGCTGTCCTTATCTTGGCGATCTTCCAGCATCTCTGCGATGCTTTCGTTGGAGTGCTTCCGAGCGTGGAGCTCTTCCGGCATTTCTACTACTCGGCATGGTCGAAGAGCGCCAATGCCGCCGAGTGCATCTACTTCTGAATAAGGGAGAAGAAGGAGTACTCCTTCCCGTCCCTTCGGGATTCTGTCCACGGGTGGTACCAGAAGTGGTTCTACTGCACCCCTCCATCGGAGAGCGAACTGTGGTTTAAGAACTCTCGACCGGAGAAGGCCAGCGAGCTGGACTCCCTTCCTGTTCTAAGAGTAGAGCAGAAGAAGTAGGCCCAAGTCATTCTTCACTTAGTCCAGCAAGGACTGACTGCGCGCGATATCATACACGACTTTGTGAAGAACCGGATAAGCCCCATGCATGAAAGGGCTCATCCGGCTTGGGAAATTCAGTCCATGGCGGATAGTACCTTGGACTATAATAATGGTATATCTTCTAGTCAACAAAACATACATTTTTACTGAAAAAATATCGTATTTGTTAACATGCTTGTTTGTGATGCAGCCCTGCCTTTGTCCGAGATTGAAAAACGGACAAGTTATCTCCTCAAGGGGTACAGCACCGCTGTGGAGGGAGCCAAAGGATCGCTTCGCCCCCAAATCCTAATCAATGCCGGCGATGATCTCAAACAGGAGCGCCGAAAGGTATGGCCTTTCTTAACAAGCTCTATTGTAGACCATTCGCTTGTCCTATATTGACAAGAACATTTGGAACGACATAGCTTCTGGGCAAGTTTGCCGAGGTGTCACGTCCAAGCAAGGATGTTGGCCCCTCGGGGAGACTAGCCGCGAAGGGGGTGAAGAGGATCTCTTCGAAGTGTGCGGCGAAGGAACCCTCTCCCAAGAAGTCCAAGAAGATTCTGGGAGAGGCTTCTTCGCAACAGAAACCCCTTATCGCGAAAAGGACAGCTATAAGATATTCAATGCCACCTGTAACCCCAGGTACGAGTAGAAATTACTTCTTCGTCGTACAGGGTGAAGGGAGCGAGGACGAGGAGGATGACATTCCTCTGGTTCGCCGTAAGAGGAAGGCGATCGCTCCTCAAACCAACGAGGTCCTGTCTCTGACCGCAGGGACAGAGACGACTACGACGGGCCCCGTGACCACTGGTAATCCTATGGTTATGGGCGAAACCCCAGTGCCTGAGGCTTATAAAGCCTCAGAACTTGTAACACCTCCCCTTCTGTCAGAAGGGGCGATTGTGGTAAGATTTCTCACAATCCTGAATGTTTGCATTCATTTGTGTATATCCATTGAGTTATGCTCATCCAGGAAGAAGAAGACGACATCCCCCTTATCCACCGCAAAGTGACTCCTGCCAGTCCTGGGGTGGTGAGCACTCCACTCTTGTTGACAGGAGCGGGAATAACTAAAACAGGATATCGTGACCACTACCAACCTCATGGTCGCGGATGAAGTCCCAGCGCCTGTGGTCCAGGAGACTTCAGGACCAATGGCTTCATCCCTACCAATTGAAAAGGTTACCCCGGTAAGGACTCTTACAGCCTGGGTTTTGACCATTCCTCATGTGTGTTCTTATAGATTTGCATGCACACGGGGAGAAAAGGACAAGCTCCTATTTAGGAAGAGGAAGACTAGGACAGATGACGAATGTCCTCTTTTTCTCAGGGAACCATCTTCGAAATCCCAGAAATTGGTAGGATTTCGAGTAAGGTAAGAATCTCTCCCGTTTGGACAGGGTCGTATTATAATGATCGACTGAAGAGATTCTAACTGATGGTCCTTCTATTTGCTTAGGTGCAAAGATACAGCGCCAAGCCCCCCAGTGACCTCGACTAGTGTTGAAGCTTCCCCTGCTACTGAGGTCACGGGCGAACAAAGTTCCATCCATTCGGCCAGGGAAGTTCTTCAGGCCATTATAGACGGGATGGCGGCAGAAGTCCAATCGCAAAGATTGGAATCTGCAACCCCAGCAATGGAGGAGGCTCAGTAGGAAAACTCATCTGCCACTCTGTCGCGCCCCGAGACTGGGACAACGACTACTCCTGTAGAGACCTAGCTCGCTGCAGCTAGTCTCAACCACAACCCTTTGACTTCCCAGGATGAGTCAAACACAGGAGTATATTACATTGCAACAGAGTACTTACAAAATATTAAGCAGTGTGGCCTGCTGGCCTTAATATTACATAAAGAGGATTACAATGCCTGCAAGGCATTCAGGGTTTAACAAAATATTTAACTACACAGCAGAAGATAGGTGACCCTCCCACAAAAGAAGTTGACGGCAGAACAACACACTTCAGGGTTCTGGTGGAACTGATTCTCCTCCTTCTGGATCCACGTAGTACTCCGTGCCATCATCTTGATCAAGGTAGGCTCCATCTATTGAGTTGAATGTTGCAAGGGTCAGCACTTACGTACTCAGCAAGTCATAGGTAAGAGTAGATACATATAGTAGTGATGATATGAACCTAGACTAGTCAAGAATTATGGATATTTGTAAAATAATCCTTTTTCTTTCATACCTCATCTCATGGCAGCACTTTTTATAATATAACATCATCATTCATGTTCACTAGATTATAGCACTACTGCGACACGTCGACACACGACAGCCCACGGTAACACTCCTTATCATGACAACACATGTCATTTGGGTAATCTTGATTTAAACATATTTTATTTAGAAAATAGTACTTGTGTCACACCCCGTGGATTTAATCCACCGCAGCAGACTCCTATAAAATCCGGGAGCTCGGAGTATTCGAATACGTTTTTAACTCTGCAGAGAGGTACCAATTTACCCGCAAGATATTCCACTTTCAAACCTTTCCTATCATAACAAAATGATTGGACCCCTGACTCACTTCATACTGTGAGCGGCAAGGTGGAAATAACAAGAACTTTTGTTATGTATCACTTACAATTCACCCCCGACCCTGTGGCTCTCAGCGAGGCACAGTTGTGGCAGGTTGTATCCAAACCTCCACCCCATTGCTTATTCCCATTACTGGGTCAGCGTGCTTGATCACCTTCAGTGATATGTGTGGGAGCCGCGCTCCGTGTTTATCGTGCATCACTACACATCTCATGCAGGGGTTTCATGTGCGATCCACATAATTACTTGTTCAGGCCTGTCCCATACCAGGCTTGCGGTTAGCACGTTGTTCATGCCACTAGACGCACAACACAAGGTTCTAGTCCTTATATGCCAGTGACCAGACCATCCACAACCCTGCACCTTCAGTGCCTGCATTCCTTTGCAGTCTAGCACCTCCAGTGCTACAGCCATCCATACCATTTTTCTGGTCACGGCTAGGGGTTTTATTTCATGAATATAAGTATATAAATACATATAATAGTTCATGGCTCAAAACTTGTTTATTTCACATTTTACCGATAACCAGTCTAGTACTGCCAATTCATAAATCAATCATTCTCAATCTTTCACATGCAATATTGCCTATATTCAAGGTTATATTATAGCAACATTTAAAATATAGGTTCAAGATGACCAAGGATGTGACTTGCCTTCCGCGTCGTAAAATACAGCAGTCGACGTCGGATCCACAGTGAAGTCCTCGAACTCGGGCTCTTGATCTGCTCTCCAATCAAATAAACAACCAATAATCATAATCTTTTCAATACATTATTATACTATATGCAATGATGCAAAGATGAAGTCTTGATGATTCTGAAATGATTGGGTTAAGAGGCTGATTAGGGTTAAGTTAAGGAGACCAATGTTAAGATTAGCTGTCAAAGGTTTACAAGGTTCCAAATGTCTCAAAATATCAGAATGATGTCAAGGTTGCGACTGGTTCGCTCAAAAACAGCGAACGTCTTTAGATCGACATTCGGTTCAAAGCATCGACATAGGGTCGATGAATGATAGAGGGGTTATTTTAACTTGTGGTAGTAGAATAAAATGTAGATCACAACTCTACAAATTTAGTGGACAAAGTGATTTTCAAATTACACAACCAGAAGTGGGTAAACAAGGTCAATGCCACTGGCTGACAAGCTCTGGCATAGAGCTGACAATGTCAAAAACTAGGGCTTAGCATAACTTTTGATCTGGAGCTCCAAATGATGCACCACTTTGTCTGGGAGGTAGGCATTGATAACAGGAACAATTAAGTTAACAGGATCTAGGGCAAGAAATGGCTGGAAAGCAAGAAATTTGATGATGAACAGAGATGAACTGGCTGCACTGGAGCAGTTCTGGACACAAACTTGGCATGGCTATAACTTCCAATCTAGGCCGATCTAGGTGTCGAGCTAGAAGACAAAAATACTCAGGAGGCTAAGGCACATCTAAATGACAAAGTTTTGAGGGCTGAAATGGCCGGGAACACTTTTCCGGTGAACTGTGCCGGAGAAGAACACTGCTATTTGGGGGTTTTTGCTACAGGCCGAGAGAACTTAATTCTTTGCTTGGAGAGCATCTAGGAGGTATAGGGAAGCTTCTGGTAACATCAAATTGACTGGAGGATCACCAGAGAAGCCTGGCGACGATCGCCGGTTTTCTGGTAGAGCTTGAATTTGGGAAAAGCTTCGAATGATGTTTAATTAGGGATTCTAAGCTTACAGGCTTGCTTGAAATAACCCACTGATCAATTTGCTTCACAGGTTCGAGGGCTAATTCGAATTGATTTGGCCTGCATTGCCGGAACAGGGCAATCTTTGATTTTCAGCCATTTCCGGTGATCGCCGGCGTTAGGGGTCATCGGGGAGCAATTAAATAGTACAGCACGATGAGGGAGGCGAGGGGAACTTACTAGTGCTGTCAATTTGGTGGTTGAGGCTGCGGTTGAGGCTGTCACCGTGAGGCCTCGAACTGGTCTCGCCGGAGAAGAAGACTAAGACAGAAAATTTGAGACGTGGATGATTTCCAGTGAGGTTTGAGAGAGCTGCTGAGCACAGGGATGCTTAAATAGGCAGGCGAAGCATGCGAAGAGAAAGCAATGAAGAGATTGGCTACTGGTGACTTGACTGGTTGCGTGCTGGAGCAACAGCGGCGAAGACACAGCGAAGAACGGTGATGCGACGGCGACAAGCCTTCAGCTGATCACAATGTCGCTTCATCGGGACCTGGCGAAGCTTGTAGCAAGCGGTGGCGACAAGTACTGGCGCGGCGAGGCTACGTGGCGATGGATTGCTGACAAAGTTGCTGCTGATCACGCGCGGAAGCAAACGCTGGTCGTCGACGTAGCAACGGCGCTGCCAAGGTGACGGCTGAGGTGAGGACACGTGCGTACTGGCATGCACGGTCACAAGTGCGGCGAAGCTTGGCCGGCGGCGAGCGTGCACGGCGCAAGAAAACACGGCGAGCTTCTGGTCGTGCACTGGCTGCTTCCCTGGTCGAAAATGGGCTGATTTGCAATATTTGATTTTCACAATTGGATCAATCTGTAATTCTGGAGATTTGGAAGGTTAGAGTTGAATTTGATTTCACTAATCTGGTAGATTATATTCAACAGGTTAATTGGCAATGATAATTGATAAAATATGATACGTTTGAATAGTTTTTGATACAAACTGAAAATAGGGTAATTTAGGGTAATTGAAATCTGAATTTCATTTGGTTTTGAATTCTGGTACTTAGGATGAGATTTTGGAATTTGAACAGAAGAGAAACTTGTGACAAATAGCATTTTGAGAAGATTTGCCGAAGAAATTCTGAATTTGGAGTTAATCTGGAGATTTTAGCCTTTTTGGATTTTCAAATAACAGATAAGGACTATTTTGCGATAATTCTTGGACTGATTTGTGAAAAGAGTCTAGATGGTGAAATATGGCTGTCAACTTTTTATATTAAGGTATTGACATACCCATGATCATATTCCAGGAATAATCTGGTCTGAACTTGGTCAAGATTCGGATTAAATCTGTATTTCTGAAACTTAGGGTATTTAAGTAATAGAAGGTATTTCAGTTTTCGAAAACAGAAGGAGCTGATAAATCTGAGAGTTAGGGATAGAATTGGATCTAGGTTCTGAAGGCTTTTAAGTTCAGAGTAACTGATAGATCATATCTGAACAATCTGATCTTCATTTGAGGTCACAGGATAGATTTTGGAGATTTCAGGGCTTGAGATAGAAACTGATCTGGCTATTACTACAGATACATGCATGCATGCTATTTATGAAAAAGGAAATTTTCACCCCTAACTCAGGGCGTTACACACTCCTACTAGGGATAAGGCGAGTCTAGTGACTCAACCTTTGGCTGAACCGGAAAGTGGCTCGCTTAGTGAATATGTTGAGGTATGCCGATCATCCCTTGTGATTTTCAAGTTCGCATTTGCATAGGAATATCCAGGCTTTGAAACTGATCCCCTTCCATGTCATAGGAACTGACTCGTATGGCGACCAAGTCGATGGCTATAGCAAATAGCATCGAGGTCGCGCAAGCGGAAACGAGTCACCTGCAGCGGTAAGGAAGATGTTTCTTCATTTGCCTGAATGTAAGTCCTATCTTGACAATTGTCTCTTTTGTCACAAAGAAAACGCCTTTCTGATCAAAAGCCTCGCTGATCGGGAAAATCAGGAGTTCAAGGCAGTTGCCAAGATCTCATTCCTGGAGACCGAATTCCAAAAACTGTGGTCATAGCTCTCCTGTAAGTATACTTCCGACCAGAGTGAATTAATTTTGTCATACGAACTTGTTTGTGATGGTCTCCTATCGCAGCGTGGGACGACCAAATAAGCCAGCTCAGCCAAGAGAAGAAATATCTCCAGGCAACCATCGAGTTGCAAAACTCGAAAGTTGATTCTGTCAGCAGGGAGAACAAGGACTTGAGTGCGTCACTCTCAGCCTACAGCAGTGCTCAACAAGACATCTTCGAAAAATTGAAGATGGTGGCCAGTTTGCTGAGGGCTGATGTGGTCGAAACCAAAAGGGACGACCTTAGCCTTAGCGACTGGACCACACTGGTTGTGACCCAAGCAGAGTCACTACTTGAGTATCTTCCTGAAGATACAAGGCGACAAAAAGAGGCGATCAAGACAAGAGTGCGATCAGCAGCCTCCACCATCCTCTGCCGGCTTCGTCTTCACCATGGCCCAGATCTTAATCTGAATCCAGTGGTGGGAGAGGCAGGGGTCGAGAGTAAAGACCAGCTTGAGGTCATAATGGAGGAAGTCAAACCTCTAGTAGAAGATCTCTTGAAAGAGCTTGGCCTAATGTAAATCCTGTACCTGTACAGATACAATTTATACAATGCGAATGTATGCATTATTTTTTGAAAGAAAGCCCTACTTTTTGTTTCATGTTGCGACCATATTCCCCTAGCCCCCTCCTGTGATTATGTATACTAAAGACTTAGTATTATAAGCACAGGAAAAATATGGGTGCAACGACGACCAGGAATATCCGAC
The DNA here is from genome assembly GCA_019359835.1 of Pharus latifolius. Taxonomy (NCBI): domain Eukaryota; kingdom Viridiplantae; phylum Streptophyta; class Magnoliopsida; order Poales; family Poaceae; genus Pharus; species Pharus latifolius. The sequence continues at coordinate 13,243,797 of CM033330.1, forward strand.
CAGACCAACAATCATGTTCGATACAATACCCGACCTTATTGCAAACCGGCAGCCACTCTGATGACCAAGGACATGCCAGCAAGCCCCGTGTGTGTTGAGAAACGGCTTATTGAGGGGTGTATTGTCTGGAAGTGATCGCGAGATCGGCTAGCGAATCCGATCAGGGTATTATAGTGTTACAATTATCGGCTACCAGCCCCCGAGTCAGACTCGTAACATACCGACAAAAGGAATAATTATCACATGAAACAACTAGAAGTACTGATTTTGTTAAATCATGCTAATTGAAAAGGAAAAGGGTTGGAGAACTTACACATAAAACTCGCGCAGTTGATCGATGTTCCATGTATTGGACAAGATTCGACCATCCTCCATTGCTAACCGAGCCGACCCTGGTCGCAGCACCGAGACAACAGTGTAGGGACCTTCCCATTGTGGGGAAAACTTGTTGCGATTAGATTGTTTTTGTAGTTTACGTAAAACCAGATCGCCCACGTGAAGACTACGTGGTCGCACCCTTTTGTTATGGTATTTGTGCAAAGCTTGCAAATACACCGCGGACTTGACCAGAGCTCGATCACACTTTTCTTCTAGGTGAATTAGATCTTGCAATCGTTGTCCGTTCTGATCAACTTGTTCGAATTGATCTGTTCGGACAGAACCAATACTAATTTCCATGGGTAACACTGCCTCAGCTCCGTATACCAAATGGAAAGGTGTCTCACCGGTGGCTCGACTAGAAGTAGTGCGTAGTGCCCACAGAACGGTATAGAGCTCATCTACCCAAGCCCCTTAGAGTGTCTTAAGGAGATCAAAAATGCGCTTTTTGATACCCTATAATATTTGCCCGTTGGCACGTTTGATGGCACCATTGCTCTGCAAATGAGCTACAGAGGCAAAGCACACCTTGGTTCCAATGGTGTCGCAATAGTCCAGAAAAAGACCGCTAGCGAACTGGGAACCATTATCAGTGATAAGACGATTTGGAACACCGAATCGAGTCACAATGTTCTTCTGAAATATTTTTTAGCAGCAGTAGCAGTAATGTTGCGTACTGGTTCGGCCATTATCTCATCGGAGGTGCTGCACCCCTTGTTTACCTGATTTATGACCAACTATGAGTCTCCCCTCACCACTAATCGACGGACTCCGAGGAATTTTGCTGCCCGGAGCCCTGCAATAAGACCTTCACACTCTGCTGCGTTGTTGGTCGCAACAAAGTGTAGTTGAATGGCAAACTTCAACTGTTCGCCCTGAGGCGTAACTAAGACCACTCCAGCCCCCGAGTGTTGAAAACTATGAGAGCCGTCAAAGTACATTGTTCAGTGATCAAGGGATTCCAAATCTTCGGATGCCTGCAAGGGCGGCTCAGGATTAGTCCATTCGACCACGAAGTCGGCCAAGACCTGAGACTTGACCACGGTGCGAGGCGTGAAATGGATGTCGAATGCTCCGAGTTCGACAGCCCATTTGGAGATCCGACCAGATTTCTCTGGATTGCAGACAATGTCCCCCAATGGAAAAGATGAGGGCACTATGATCTTATGTACTTGGAAGTAATGTCGTAGCTTACGGGAAGCCATCAGTAGTGCGTAAAGTATATTCTGGACCTCAGGGTATCACTCCTTAGGACCATGAAGTACTTCGCTTATGTAGTAGACGGGTTTGTGCACACCCTCTCTTTCCATGATCAGGATAGCGTTGATCGCGTGAGGTGTGGCCGCCAAGTAAAGGAGTAATGGCTCCTCTTTGTTGGGAGAAACCAAAACCGGCGGACTAGATAAATATGCTTTAACCTCTTGGAATGCTTTCTTGGCCTCATCGGACCAAGTAAAATTGTGGTGTTTGCACAGAGCTTTGAAGAAAGGCAGTCCCTTCTCGCCTAGTCGCGATATGAACCGGCTCAATGCCGCCATGCGACCTGCTAGGCGCTGAACATCTTTGATGGTCGAGGGAGACCTCATTTGTTTAATAGCTCTGATTTTTTCAGGATTAACCTCGATTCCTCTGGAACAAACAAGAAAACCAAGAAGTTTTCCAGATGAAACCCCGAAAGAGCATTTCTACGGGTTTAACTTTCTTCCATATCGATTCAACTTACAGACGGTTTCAGCAAGATCGTATAAATGAGAAGAACTTTTTAAACTTTTTACAACCAGGTCATCTACATAAGCTTCAAGATTACGCCCCATCTGGGAAAGAAAGGTCTTTTGCATCAAGCGCTGGTACGTGGAACCAACGTTCTTGAGGCCAAACAGCATTCTGACGTAGCAGTAGGTGCCGAATGGTGTGATGAAGGCAGTCTTCTCTTCATCTTCTTCTGCCATGCTAATTTGATGATATCCCGAGTAAGCGTCCAGGAAACTCATCAGTTCACAACCCGCAGTAGAATCGACCAGCTGGTCGATGCGGGGAAGGGGGAAGTCATCCTTCGGACAAGCACTATTTAGGCTGGTGTAGTCGACACACATGCGCCACTCGCCATTTGACTCGCGGACCATGATCGGATTTGCAAGCCATTTTGGGTGATTGACTTCGCGAATAAACCCGGTCTTCTGGAGTTTATCTAACTCCACTTGGATGGCTTCCTACCAATCAACAGCAAAACGCTTGAGCTTCTGCTTTATTGGTCGCTGTCCAAGTCGAATTGCAAACCTATGCCTGATTACCTCCCTTGGGACAACGGGCATGTCGGATGGTTTCCACGCAAACACATCTGCATTAGCTCGGAGGAAAGCAATGAGCTCGAGTTCCTATTTGTCATCCAGGCCTGATCCAACCCGAATTGTCTTGGATGGATCATCTGGGTACAACGGAACCAGTTTTATTGTTTCATCTGGTGGAGGAGCGGCTTTGATCGTATCAGTAGACATTGTGGCGATCTGGGCTTCTCGGAGGGGAAGCTGATCTACCATCTCCAGGGATAACCGATCACATGTCAATGCCACGTTGTGACTACCTCGGACCGAAATAACGCCCTTGGGGCCATGCAACTTGCCGCACTGGTAAGCATAGTGCGTAGCCATCATGAACTTAGCAAGAGTTGGCCTGCCAAAGATCGCATTATAAGCCGAATCACAATCAATTACATCAAAAGTAACCAATTCTATTCGGAAGTTATGTGGTTCACCCAGCGTGATCGGGAGCACCACCTGTCCCAATGGCATCATACAGGGACCAGGAATTATCCCATAAAACGGATGAATTATGGGTTTGATTTTTGAATGAGGAATTTGCATCTCGTCGAGTGCCTTGACCAATAAAATGTCTAAGGAACTACCTCCGTCGATCAGGACCCTTTCAACTCTCGCATTACTGATAATTGGGGTTATGACCAAAGGTAGCCTCAATGGTTGAGTAAGCCCCATAGGACAATCAGAGTGATCAAACATCAAAGGTGTATCCGACCAACGAGGGTATTGAGGTTCACCAAGGGGAGTTTCCGTTTAGTTCACCTCTCGATAAAAGGCTTTAAATTGCCGTTTAGAAACAAAAGAGGAGGAACCTCCAAAAATAACATTGACATGATTACGAGGTACCTGGTAGGACATCTCTTCATCCCCGCCGGTGTCTCTCAGCCCGCAAGCCTATTCTTTCGGTGGCAAGGTCGGCATAGGTCTGATCCCCTGGTAGAAGTCATCTAACTGCTTCAACCAACTCCGGCAATTCTTGAGGTCATGACCTGCGGAGTTGTGGAGTGGACACCATTTCTTGCCTTCTTGCGGGTTAGCCGACTTCTCTGGCTGGTCGGCATTGCGACCACCAGAAGCAGTTTTATTCTTAAACGTAGGTTTGTCACCTTCGGTCGGTGGAGGTTTCTTTGCGACCGTGACCTCTCGATACTGTCCAGATTGACTCCTCTTTGATTTCTTCGACTTCCCGCCTGATGAAGATTCCAGGTTCTTGTTCGAATCCTCCCTCTTCACATCCTTGAGGCATGGTTGAGGCGGTAAGTTTCCTTTGTCTACCATCCGATTCCAATCGACGGCCTCGGCCGCGTCGGAATATCGATCAGCCATATCAAAAAGATCGGCTACTGATCGAGGAGGGTGGATGAGCAAATCCTCACTGAATCTCCTATATCGAACGACGTGCTTAAACGCCCTGATAACGGAATTATCAGATATGTTCGGGATGGTATTTCTCACCCCGACAAATCTCTTGACAAACTGACGAAGAGTTTCGGTCGAAGTTTATCATAGTCGATGGAGGTCGTCCTCTTTTCCCGGCTTCTGATAACAATTTTGGAAATTGTTGAGGATGGCATTGCACAATATTTCCCAGTTATATATTGAACCCTCGGGCTGATTGAACAGCCAGGTCCTTGCCAATCCCTCGAGGAATGTAGGCAAATAGTTGGCCATGACCCGGTCATCGCCACCCGTTGCCTTAATAGCAGTGATGTAAATTTGAAGGAACTCCGATGGATTCTGAGTTCCGTCAAATCTTTCTTTGGCCCCTGGTTTAAACTTGTCTGGCCAAATGACCGCACGAAGGCCGAGCGAGAAAGCTTTACAACCGACATAAGGACCATGAATAGACCTGCGACTCTCGACCTGATCTCAGGTGACCTCACGAGAAGGAGAGGCCATGCGTGGTCCCAGGCGAGAGTGGACAGGTATTCTTTCCTGATCGCGAGAATTTCCCGCCCGTCTGGTCTTGTCATGCTGAGACGGCACCGGTGGTGGACGATTCCATCTACCAGAACTAGAGTTAGAGTATTCTCAGTCATGGGAACATGTCGCTGACCAGGAAGAGGCTGTTGGGGTCACCTCGGATGCGACCTTGTCCAACCTCTCCACCAGGATTCTGGTGAAAGCCGGTTTCTGCGCATCTGTGACCATAGGAGGAAAATTACGCAGGACCTCTGTGATGGATCGAAGCCGGCCATGCATGCTCCTCCTGGATGCGCCAGGTGTCACCGTCTCTTCGTTTGCCGATAAATGTTCTAGGGGTAAAGATGGTGTCTGGTCGCGTCTGCGACCATGTGGTCGACGGGAGGAACTCGGAGCAGCGTCGTAACGAGCTTGCGCATTTTGAAGAGCCTCTAGGGCTGTTCTACGAAGTTCGTTATCCTGTTGCTCACGATCTTGATCCTCCTTTTGTTTGTGATCCTGTTCTTCCCTAGTAGCCTGCTGATCAGGAGTTTCTTTTGATAAGGCGGCGAATTGCCTAGGGAGCGAGGTCGCCGATGGAGAAAATATCTCTGTTTGTTCTGAGTCAGACTCGAAATCAAATGAGTAATCAGCTGTGACACGAAAAAAAAGAACACCGGGAAATTATACCCGGAGCAAAGAGATGGTGGAGGTTATCAGTATCAAACCTCCCCGGGCTAAATTCCTGGTCGACATCGCCCTTACCCTCAGCAGGGCTGTGCGATAGACCGGATTCAACCTCAACGCAGTAAGAACCACAGTGGGCTCTAGTTCTGCGTCTGTTGTCTCCTGGTCGATAGACACGACTTGAGTGGTCGAATTGACCTCTGGGACGTCTTCGCCTCCGGTTTCCTCCATTGGAACAAGATCACTAGGTGAAGGCATCTGAATGTGGGCATAATCCTCGAGATCGAAGTCGTTCTCGGAATCATATGCTCCAGACATGGCTCACTAAACCTCCAGGTAGAAATAAAAATGCCTTGAGAAAGGCCCCACGGTGGGCGCCAGCTGTCAACGATTCGGACTCAGGGTCCTTAGTCGAACTTATGCAGACTTTTGTGAGTTATGAGGCCTTTCAGGGTGTCCCTCCGGAAAGGGATGACGAGCAATGTCGGTTGGAACACAGAGAGATTTATACAGGTTCGGTCCCTCGATGGTGGGAGTAATATTGTGATTTCACTATGTATGGAAAAAAGGTTACAAAGTTGTGGAAAAGATCATCACAGGCGAAGATCTTTTCCGTGTGATTGTCTAGAAAATGACTAAACTAGCCTATGGAAGCTTGTTGATGACGATCTCTCATGAAACCATCGAGGATCTCCCCTGAATTCGTTGAAGATGACATCGTCTGGTACATTTGCGCACCCTTTTATACTGGTCAAAAGGGCGCCAATGCACAACGGCTTTGAACGGTTGCTCGGGTGCAGTTTTCTTCATACGTGGAAGGATCTTTGTGATACTCGAGATATGCCTGTTGTAGAGCTAAAACAGCCCCGAGTCATCCTGGTTGGTAGTAGTCAATGACCTTCTGACCGCACACTGTCTTTTTGACCGCGCACTGTCTTGCGACCTTCTGTCCGCGCATCGCCTACGGCCTCCTGACCGCGTACTGTCTACGGCCTCATGATCGCGCAAAGCCTGCGACCATGTGTCCGCGCTTCTCAAGCCATCTGAGATCAGGAACCAGACGTGCATTTGCTCCGAACTAGCTTGGGTAACAATCCTCGTCAATCACTTCCCTATCCGCAGGGTTATTCATGGAGACGCATTCGGAGGAGGTCATCTTCGATCTTGCTCGGCACCAATTGCGGACATGCACATCTGTTATCCCCGCATAAGGAGAGGAAGCCGAAGACTGGGAGGTCGCCTCGTCCTGCTTCCTCCACAGAGCCTTCTTCCCCTCATACCCACCGGTGTCTAGTCTATGTAGGTGGATATGCTTGGCCTGGTTAGCCTTGCCCTTCTCACTGAGAGCATGGAACTCGGGCGTGCCCTTCATCTCCACGAACTGCTGCCATGCCTCGAGAGTCACTAATGGGTAGTCATTGAAGGGGGTCTTCGACTCCTTCATATAGTGGTCGACAAGATGGCTCTTGAAGGTCCTCCATGCCTTATTTATTGCCATCAGTGCCGTCCGGCGGATGGTGAGCTGGCAATCCTCGGGAATGTGAAACGCCGCTTGCACTTCTTCCCACAACTCGTCCTTCCACTCTCGGGGCACTTCACGCCACTCGGGGGTGATGATAGGCACCCGCTCCCTTGCCACTTTGCCGCATAGGGAGCGATATTGACCGACTAGTTTCTCTAGAGCTTCTGGCACCCCGTTGTCATCGAATTGTGTGTGCTGCTTTTCCCTCCTGTCGAGACGCACACATGTCGTCCGACCTCAGCCCTTTCTCTTCTGCGGCTAGGCCACAGTGGATGGGGTGACGTCCGGCCCAGGCGTCTCATCACCAGAGAGGTCGCTCTGACTCCCCGACTGATTCATTTCGTTACCGGACATATCAGTTGCTAACATAAGTGAAAGAGAGAAGATTGAATTCATGTAGAGAAGTTAAAATCCTCCATTAAAGAGAAACTAATGTTCTTTTTTCTTTTTGAGGTATTTTTTAAAAACACATCAGACAATGATGTAGTGGATATTCCCACAAAACATCACCAGAAAAGCACATTCATTTATAGGGTAGAAAAAGAGGGTGGTAGTAGAAAGTTGTCTCATGTATAGTTATGTACATATGATGAGTCAGCATTCCCTCTCATTGTATGTGATAAATAAAAATCATATGTCGATCAATAATATAACTAAACATGATGAATCAATATTTTAAAGGAATTTTATAGAAAAATTTCTAAAATTATATTTATAAAATTTATGTATTCCAAATCTCATAACTAGTGTAAAGAAAGTATTTGCATACATATATGAACTGTTTGTCAAGTAAAACCAGATGATCCGATAAGTAACATGGACATAGAGCAGAACTTAATCTCTAGTGTCTATCGTTTAGAAAGTTTATCAGGTAACCTATAGCGGTGTAACTGATAACCAATGAGATATTACAATCTAACCCCTCTATTTGTAAAAGGAGCACACAAATTTCTCTTATTTGTAATAGAAGCACAATATCTACTATTCAAATACTACAATATGATTAAGCTTGCAGAATTCAAAGCATCAAAAACACCATAATAGCAAAAGAATTGTGAATGATCAACACCCGAATCTTCTTTCTGTATTAGAGTTGGTGTGCGTGTGTATAATCCAAAATTAGAGTTGTTTACCAAAGAACTAATACAAAACGAAACGAGAGGTGGACAACCTCTCACATAGATGAAGTGCGTGCATTTCTTTCTATATTAATATGGTGATCTTGACTTTTCTGCGGAATTATCAATGAAGTAACTCTAGAGATCAATATGCGAATTCTACAACAACCTAAAATCTCATTCGATGGGAAAATACTATATATAACTCAATCCCTGTCATATGATTATAACAATCTTAAGTGGACATTGTGCAAGCCATGTCAATTGTGGTTTCTACTAGTGGCATGTTATTATGCGGAGTTGGTTAAAACATTTAATTTAAGAATTGTACAAATATAATTTAACTTGGCTTTTTTCTTTCACAAATGAGTTAGTTCAATCAATCAAGCAACTCTGTCCCCAAATCTCACAAAAGCTTGGGATTCTCAGCATATCTCTAGGGAAACATTAGTGCAGACCTTTTATATATAAGATCCAGTTGATAATTATTGGATTGTAATCCCGATTACAAATATATTATAAAAGAATGATTTTTGTCTTGTCTCATATGAGAGGCTCTCACAAGGATTAATCTCAGCATATCTTTTAGCTACACTCATATGTTCATATGGATTTCAGATCATGTGTTCAAAAGTATACAAAGATCAATCTGCTAACATAATCTAGGAGGAACAACCATTTTTAGACTAAAGCACTTAGTTAGGTATAGCACGATGAAGGAGAGGGAGAGGGAGAGGGAGAGGGAGGAGCAGACGGTCAGAGGTCGGGGGGAGTACCCAGAGGTGCTCACGCCGGACGGTGGGAGGCCGGAGAGAGGTAGTGCACGAAGCCGCCGGAGAGCTAGGGCAAGTGAACTGAAAGTCGCAAAGTGTGGAAATGAGCGGGACAAAGCCCGCCTTAAATTCTGTAGGGAGATTATCATAGACGATTATGAGCACAGAACCGTCTCAAATGAGTGTTGTTCAGATTGTAAAACAATATCACATACAGTTTTGAGGTAAGAACCGTCTGATAGACAACTATAACAGACTGTTATGAGTTCAGAACCGTCTGTGATAGTTGTATATCACAGACGGTTTTGAGGTCATAACTGTCTGTGATAGGCAACTATCACAGACGGTTATGAGTTCGGAACCATCTGTGATAGTTGCCTATCACAAATAGTTATGACCTCAGAACTGTCATTGATAGTGCTTTTCAATCTGAAACTCTGCAACCCTGAATACTGAAATTTCAATATCCGAAAAGCCTCAAATCTTTGCAAATGATGTCCAAATGCTCCAAAACTTGGTGGAAAGCTCAAGAGACATATTTGGAGCGTAGTGCAATAAAATTTTAAAGATTTTGGTGAAGAAATTTGAAGTTGGAAACAATTTTATGCCGTAGGTTTTATAATATCAGGAGAGAAGGCACTCAAACACTCAGATATTGCAAATGAAGTCCAAATGCTCCAAAATTAGTTACAACCTTAAGAGTCCCATGTGGAGCATGTTCAACTACATTTTGAATAAATTTTCCTAAGGTTCACTCAAATTTTCCTAAGGAGTGATTTTTTATCGACCATTACCAAGGTAAAAACTTTTGAAATATTGGGAATGTGGTAAAACTCTATTGCATAAACTTTACATACAAATGGAGACTTTGACTGACAATTTGCACCTACGTATGTACACACCCATATTATCCTCAACTTTCCACTTGCCATAGCCTTCCAAAGGTGAGAATTAGAGGATAAGCTATACTGATGGAAACAGAGAGATAAGGACGGTTGATTACCTTTAAAGTATAACCCTTCCGGGTGATCCATACGCATGTAATTGGTTTCATCGGTGTCTTCAGTATCGACCTGTACACCATCTCCAAATGGAGACATCTCATCAAATTAATTGTATTCTTCCTCGTCTACGACATTTTCAACTCCAACAATCCTTCTCTTGCCATGAAGGACGACGTGCCACTTCTTATTGGCCGGGTCAGTGACATAAATGACCTAAATGGCTTACTTTGTAAGTATGAATGGCTCATCTTTATAAGCACCTCGATCGAGATCTACATAAGTGAAACTGTAACTGTCAACCTTCACACCTTGTGGGATTTGGACCCATCGGCATCGAAACCGGAGAATCTTCAATAGTATGTAATCAGCTCCCAAATTTCTTCTATGAACCAGTAGTACAAGTTCAATCCACATACTACCCTTGTTGGGCATGTCTTACTGAACTCCTCATGAAAAGTTTCTATACTCACTCCACTATTTTGCATAGTGCTCTTTTGATCTTGAGTTTTCGTGTAAAATGTGTACACATTGATGTCGTATCCCTGCCATGTCTGTACAGTAAATGTTGGCCCTTTTGCCAACCATTTCAGATTCTCACTTGCGGACTCTCAGGTGAATCACACTTTCATCCAAGTGTTGAATCGACTATTATGTTCTCTCGTGATCCAAACCTCGGATCGTCTAGGATTGTCTTGTCGTAGCATCTCCTTGTGCTCGTCGATGTACAGAGACACCTCTGTCATGTGTTGCAAGACCCAAAAAAGTGCTTTCGAGTGCATATCAAAATCAGGACTTATTGCTTTCAGTCCAATAGTTCCAACGCCATGAAGCCTCCCCTCGTGAAGAGACATAGGAACTCCTATTGCTTCTACCTCGGCCATGTAGTCAACACATAACTCAACAACCTCTTCCGCTGCATAACCTTTGACAATGCTGCCCTCAG